>BTPG01000001.1:68331208-68626208 GCA_036245525.1 Semisulcospira habei
GGCCTTGCTCTCCTGTAAAAGGCCCAAGTTGTGACCAACGGTCTTCCTTCCAAGCAATGCATAGAGCGCATGGTCGATGCATTTTATGTTTCACATTCAAAGGTACGGCAGCGCCTTGCGCACCGGCCTTGCTCTCCTGTAAAAAGCCCAAGTTGTGACCAAAGATCTTCCTCTCAAGCTACTCGACCTCTCTGCCGCCTTCGACACTATAGACCACTCTATCCTCCTCCACCGCCTTCACCACTCCTTTGGAATCACTGACTCTGCTCACTCCTGGTTTCTCTCCTACCTCTTCGACAGACAGCAGTCCGTCACCATCGACGGCGTCTCCTCCAACCCAGGCACGCTCTCCTGCGGAGTTCCACAGGGGTCCGTCCTGGGCCCGGTCCTTTTCACGCTCTACACCTCTCCCCTGTCCAACATCATCCAGTCTCACCATATAAACCACCATCTCTACGCTGACGACTCAGAACTACTAGACAAAGACAAACTCAACAACACTCAGTCACTACTGACTCGCACGGCTGACTGCTACGAAGACGTGAAAAATGAATTTTTCTTTAAAATGAATTTTTTGGAAGAAGGAGAAGTTTGAGGCCAGCAGCGCTTGGAGCCGTCGCCACGACCAGATCTTCCAGCGTCCCTGCTCGCCATCGAGTATCGAAATTCTGAAGGTATACGCGTGGTTGTCCGACAATCCCTCTTGCTAGAGGCTTGCGGCGGATATGGTAGTAGCGCAGTCTGCAGCCACGAGGAGAGCCGCTCGGCGGCTACGAAGGTAGGTGGACTTTCTCCTGGCTCGGTGCGCCTCGTCACTTCACCAGTCTTGGTTATCTCTTCCCCACATGCCCTCCTCTGCAACTCCCCACCCCACGCACATTGCTCAAGCAACCGCCGTACCAGCCGTGCCCTGAACATCTCCTCCTCCACGCCTGGGGATGGTGCGGCAAGCCCTCTACTGCAGAGACTTCCCTAGCGCAGCAGTGGATGCGATCGCGACAGCCCGCAGACCCTCGGCCAGATGAGTTACGAGGGGAGATAACGAGATTGGCTTGACGGGTGGGGCGACAACCTTCTCTCCTCACGGACTTGACGAAGCCCCAGCTGGCGGAGGGCTTCCTTTGGCTATTCAACGACCAGGGACTGGCTCCAATCACCATTCAGGGCTACCTAGCCATGATCGCCAACTCCTACTGGCGCTTGTGCTGGTTCGACCCTGGTAGCTGCAAGACCTCGCAGATCCGATGGTCACATCGGTCTGCAACGCCCGGCACTGCGTTCGCTCGTGCCAAGATGGGTCTACCATGGGTGCTTACGTGGCTCAACTCCGTCCGTTTGAACCTCTGCAGTGGGCGCGCTTGACGGATGTAACTCGGAAGATGTGCTCCCTGTCGGCCCTTGCCTCAGTCTCCAGGGTCAGTGAACTTCACACGCGGTTGACACACCCAGATTGCTTGCAGTGCCGGACGGACGGCTCCGTGCAACTGCTACCTGAACCATCTTCCTGGCCTTGTCGGGCCCACAATTGACTATTCGCCCTTCACGTGTGACAGACTCCACCCGGGAGTCCAGACTACAGAACCCGGTGAAAGCCTTTACCTGTGTACCGGCGCCGGACCAAGCCGCGGCGCAGAGGACGTACCCGCCTGTTTCTCCCTTTGTCCCCAGGTAGACGTGACATCTCAGCCCAGACCATCTCCTCCTGGATACGTTGGGGGATTCGCTCGGCCTACCAGGACTTCGCCCCAGATGCAGCCAAACTTATGAACATCAGGGCGCATGACGTCAGAGCCAGGGCCACAAGTCTCACTTTGACCGCAACTTCGCAGTCAAGGTCTTGGTGGCGGCTGTGGGATGGCGAGCGGAGACCACATTCGCCCGCTTCTACCTGAGGGACCTCTCCGCCCAGCGACAGAGCCTCTCGCTGGTGGGAGACTTCACAGCAGCACAACACTCCCTCCCGGCGCCAGAGGCGCCGCAGGTATCTTAGCTAAAATTATTGGGAGTTTGCTGCAGGAGGACGGGCCTGAGGGCAGTGTCGTTGGCATTAGGGGCGCTATAGCGGCACCCACCTCCTCTTCGGGATTCTTCCTATAAGTAATACCATCGGTAATGTGTTTTAAGAAAACAAATGAATTTTTCTTTAAAATGAATTTTTTTGAAAAATACTTACCAATGGTATTACTCGAAGGTCCCTCCCACTTGCCCCGCTTGCCGCCAGTTCGCTAAGAAACTAAACTGAGGTATGCTGGGTAATCTCTTACCGGATGGGACTAAGGGTAGGCTACTCGGGTTATGGCCTGATCTATGGCACCCCTCTCCTGCCAACAATCCCTTATACAGACACAACCAAATTTTGGCTAAAATTAGGCTAGCTAGGTAACTTTTCCTATAAACTAAACTAAACTATATAAGTAATACCATTGGTAATGTGTTTTGAGAAAACAAACTGGATGACAGCAAACAAGCTTAAACTGAATGACGACAAAACAGAAGCCATGCTGGTAGGCACTCGCCAGAAACTTTCCCAGCTCCTTTCCTCTCTCCACCTTCAACTCGACAGCACCCCCATCTCCCTCTCTGACTCGGCCAAAAACCTTGGCGTTATCCTCGATTCCTCTCTTTCCATGACCAGCTTTGTCTCTGCCACGGCACAGGCATGCTATTTCCACCTCCGCCACATCAGTCAGATCAGAAAATACCTCACTACCGAAGCTGCCACCAAATTGCTGTCTCTCTCATCCTATCTCGCATCGACTTCTGCAACTCTCTCCTTTCCGGCCTCCCTCACTCCACCACTTTCACCCTCCAGCGTGTCCAGAACAATGCTGCCCGCCTTGTCCTCAGAAAGAAAAAATCCGACCACATCACTCCCCTGCTCAAACTCCTTCACTGGCTTCCCATCCCCCAACGCATCCAATACAAGATTCTGTCTCTCTGCTACAAATCCCTGACCAACTGCGCTCCTGCCTATCTCTCCAACTTAGTTCACCTCTACTCTCCTCCCCGCTCCCTCCGCTCCGCCTCCGACCCTCTCCGCCTCCACATCCCCTGCAACAAACTCAGCACTTTCGGCCCCCGCTCCTTCTCTGTATACGGTCCATTCACCTTGAACACTCTCCCACTCTCTCTCCGTCAGAAACACTCTCTCTCCTTCTTCCAGTCTGCCCTCAAAACTTACCTCTTTCAACAGTTGTAGCACTATATCACCACGCTCCCCACCCCAAGTCGACTGTCGTAATGTATTTCACTTTTTGTGGTACGCGAGCCATTGTCTAAGCGTGCGCATGCGTGCGTGAGTTGTGAGTGCGCGCTTAGAGTTATAATTATTATAAGATAAGCGCATTATAAATACCGTAATTATTATTTATTATAAAGATCAAGGGTCACAAGGGCTCAGGAAATAGGTCCTAAATAGCCATATTTTGACAAAAGATGTTTTTCTCAAATACTATTCACAACTTTAAACCCAAACTTGCTACAGAGATACCTGATGGGAACACCTTTCTATGCACACTAATTTGGTTGATCCCTTGGAAAGGTCAAGGGTCACGAGAGCTCAGGAAAAAAGTCTAAAATAGCCATATTTTGACAAAAGATGTTTTTTCTCAAATACTATTCACAACTTCAAACCCAAATTTGGTACAGAGATACCTGATGGTAAGACCTATCAATGCATACTAATTTGGATGACCCCTTGGAAAGGTCAAGGGTCACAAGAGGCTGGCAAATGTGTGTAAAATGCTTACATTTTCAGAAAACATGGATTTTGCAGCTGCAGAAGCCAGCCCTTGTCATCAAGGTCACATATGTAAATTAGTCATTCACGTGAGCCATAATGGCTTTGCCTTTCTTGTTTTGTAAGTAGAGATCATATTTAGCATTTCAGTCTACAGCACGGAAGAAGTTTATAATGACTAGATACATGAATAATAGTCATTTGGCTGTGCATAGTAAGTTTTGTTGAGGTGATTCCTGCTGGAATCACTGAAAAGTGCTTCAGACAGCCAAAGTGTTAACGGGCTAAAGATTATGATTGAGTTGCGGAAGTCATTGGTATGGAATGGGTGGAATTATCAATTTCTTTTTCTTTTGCCAGGGGGATTATTTGACGGCCAAGCAACAATTAGACCAGAAGCAAGTCCTTGAGCTACAAAGAAAACTGGAGCTGAGACGAAAGAAAAGGGTGAGAACTGAAGTACTGTTTAAGTACTGGTGTCTAATTCACATGATGTCAGCCCCCCCCCCCCCCTCCCCTCCCCATTCTGCCCCAAGTACTGTTTAGAGTACCGGTGGCTGCATGCACTTGGGGGTTTATCCCTCAAGCCCTACAGCAGAAGATGGATCGACTGTGATAATTCAAGGGTAGAGCCAGATGAGCTTGGCGCCAAGCGAATCTGGCTCTACCCTTGAATTATCATGGTCAATCCCCTTCAACTGGTACATAGTCATTAGATGACTCCTCCAAAATTGAGGAATGCAGCTGTGGGGTTAAATGGGTTAAGCTTTATGAGGAATATATTGATGGCTAATATCTCCTAACTATAAAGTTCTTTGTGAAGTCACTACTCTTGTGTTTCTTTTTCCCTGTGAGTGTGCGATGACTCCCATTGTTGTCAGTTTACGCTAGGGATCTCCGTGCATTTAACCCTTTGAGAGATTTTGGTGGAGGTGATTCCTGCAGGAATCACCTCGACCCAATTATTTGGTCTGTAAATACATACAGAGTTATTTATGCACATGCATACACACAAACACACACGCACACATACACACACACATGGGAAACACATGCACATACGCACACACATACGGACACACATGCACAAGGAACACGCACCTATCTCAGCTGTTAAAACTGCCAGGGTCTGTCTCTCATCTGTCTGGACACACACACACACATACACACTTGCAATCACACTCACCAGAGCTCATAGTAATTTGTGGGAGAAAAAAACGCTGTTCGGACTTGCTACTTTTAAAGCTGCCTGAATGTCCCCTTAATTTTCTGGCGGTGGATTCAAGTTCTGATATATCAGGTTAACCCATATCATACTGTAAAAGCTTCAAATTTGTACACTGTATATGCAAGCTACATTATAGTACTTACAGATAAGGATATAGACCAATGGTTTTAGTTCAAGAGTAGTGCCAGAATAGCTTGGCGCCTTGAGGCACCAAGCAATTCTGGCACTACCCATGAACTATTTTCAGTCAAACTTATTTCACACACTGGTGTATTCCGAATGATATGGGTTAAAATACAGTTATTGGTGTTTGGGACTTCTCTGTGCAGAAAGATCATAAGACCTGTTCTTACACTTAACATATTTTCATTTTATTTCAGTAAGTCTTCAGCGCGTCAGTGCACCACAACTTGCGCATTTGTTTAACATGCTGATTATATCCTTTTTAAAACTTGACATTACTTTCTTGGACCAGGTTTATATCCTTGAAAAATTATGCTGTGTATCCTTTGTTGGTGAAAGAGAATGTACTAGACAGACTAGATGCTGATATGTGATTTGGGCTTGACGCTGAATGTGGTATGAAATCCAGACCAAAACGGTGACTGCCAAGCATGTAAAATGCAGCGAATAACCCAGCAAAGAAGAAACACGCTTAGAAAAGACAGTTACAGTACAATTGTGTTTTAACTGTTGTTACAACACAATTGTGTTCTGTCTTTTCTAAGCGTGTTTCTTTCTCCGTTGGGTTATTAATTGTGTTGTAACTGTCTTTTCTAAACGTGTTTCTTTCTCTTTTGGGTTATCAGCCCTGAAAGTCTAAATTTTGCCTACCAGCCTTTGGCTAGTGACTTCCAAGTTTTATTAGCCAAACAGATTTAGGACTGAAAAAGTACGGATTGGAAAATGCACGAGACCTCACTCGCATTTGGCGAGTGGATTTTTCTGTTCACATCGCCTGCCCCCCCCCCCCCCCCCCCCCCCCCAAAAAAAAAAAAAAAAAAATCACGCGCAATTACTTGCCAATTTCAGGGCTGGTTATACTCTGATCGCAGTATGGTCCAAAATACTGAAGCAGACTTTCATAAGCAGTGAGCATCTCGGTGTCGGTTGTTGATACTAGTGCTGTTTTCCATCGCTGTCCTTGTCACGTGGAATGCCTTTGCTGTTACAGTCACAGAATAATGAGTTAGAAGACTCTGCTTTGAACATTGGAACTAGAGGCGGTACTGGAGCCTTTCTTGCGCGACCACCTCTTGTGTGAGAAAAAAGTGGTCTTGAAAGACAGCTGCTGTCTGAACCATTTTAGCCCCGGGACCCAGCAACAGGAGATGGATTGATCATGATAATTCAAGGGTAGTGCCAGATGAGCTTGGCGCCTGAAGGCGCCAAGCTCATCTGGCACTACCCTTGAATTATCATGATCAATCCATCTCCTACAACTGGTACATAGTCATTAGGCAACACCTCCAAAATTTGAGAAATGGGACCTTGGGGCTAAAACGGTTAAGAGAAGTCTTGAAGGGTAAAAGGTGACACCTGTTGTTAACCCTTTGCGTGTCGGTAGGAGTTTTAGTCACAATGATTCTTGCAGGAATCATCGGGACGAAAACCGCTACCAACACCCTAAGGGTTAGAGACCATCATTTAGGTAGGTACATGGTCTTTTATGAGAGATGAGCACCCTTTAAAGCCCACTACCACCGTAACTGTTAAAAAAAAAACACTTCTGCAACAAATGTTTACGGAATACTACATCCAGGTCTAGCTATGGTCCATATAGACACAGGTAAATTCAGTTCAGCATGCGTTGTCTTAAGTAATTTGACAATGACTTCGCTAATCTTTTTAGATAAACCCTATGTGTATGAGCAACACTTATAAATAGATTGCTGCACTCGTGGCACACAAAATAAACATTTGTGATTACGCTTGTGTGTTTGCTGTGTGTCCAAACTTCAGTTTATTAGATGCGTTGACAAGGCATAACAAACTGAAATGGTGCTGAACTTTGTCTTTAGATTTACACGTAACAGTGTTTTAGCTCATGAAACCTTGAGCATGAAATTATCAAATTTTGAAGATCTCCTCTGAAGTCTGCGTCACAGCCCTGGAGACATATCAAACCCGATATTTCAAGGGTGGAGTCGGAATACCTTGGCGCCTAGTAGCGTCAAGCAATTCTGACACCACCCTTGAAATATCATGGTTGCGCCACATCGTCTCAAAGTGTGTCAGGGCTTTTTGAGTTAACCCTTTTAGCCCCAAGGTCCCATTTCTCAAATTTTGGAGGTGTTGCCTAACAACTATATACCAGTCGCAGGAGATGGATTGACCTTCAGGCGCCAAGCTAATCTGGCACTACCCTTGAATTATGGTCAAGCCATCTCCTGCTGTAGGGATCTGGGACTAAAACGGGTTCTGTTGTAGCAAGATTTCTGGGTATCGTTTGCAGGGATATTAGAGCGAATTTTTTAGAAGCACAGTTTGAAACATAGCAATAAGCAGTAGCACAAGAGTTTATCATATGTGCTGGTGTGTGATTTTGAGCCATTCTCCATAGGTCCAAATAATTGGGAATCGCAGGCCACCACACATACCAACACTCTTATATTGGATGTGAGTGCCTGGTGGCTGAAAATAATATTCCCAGAGTGCAAAAGGCCATCAGGCCGATGTCGGTCGCTGTGTGTGGGTCAGTGGCAGCCAACATCCACCTGATGGCCTTTTGCGCACTGAGTTTTTGCTAGTGAAAATGGGTATATAGTTGTGTATTGTGGTGGAAAGTCACACAGCCTTAACACATATCATCCAGAGACTGAAACTTTTTCAAATTTGTGTATTGTCCTATGAAGGCTGCATTGCAGCTTAGGAGATAGGTCAATAATTTTTGCTCAAGGGTGATGCCAGAATAGTTTGGCGCCTATAGGTGCCAAGCTATTCTGGCACTACCCTTGAACTATCATGGCCTTTTATTTCATGCAAAAGTGTATCAGGATGGAAAAGGTTAAGGTTCAACAGGGCATTTATTTAGTCAAATTAGTGCATATATTTAGCATAATGGATAAATTTGTGGTTGTTGTAAGTTGATGAACTCATAAAGCCTTGGCAGGATATGGATCGACCATGATAGTTCAACTCCAAGGATGGTGCCAGAATAGCATGGTGCCTGTAGGCGCCAAACTGTTTATGCACCACCTTTAAACTATCATGGTCGATCTGTCCCCTGAATTGTTACGCAGTCCTAAGAGGACATCTCCTAAATTTGATAATTTTACCCTCATGGCTCAATGAGTTAACCCCCTTGTGCATTTCAGCCATCGGTACTGTGAACAGTACTGATGGTTGCATGCACAAGAAGGTTAATTCTATGGTAATTCTACTTTCAGATGCGGATAAAACGTCGCAAACAGGAAGATCGTGACACAGCAGAACAGCTGCTGTTTGAACGCACTCAAAAGCACGCTGCCATTGACAAATGGCGTGACCAGATTCAGCAGGAACACCTTCGTCAAAAGCAGGTATCAGACGCTTTATGAGTTACACGCTCATATAATTCTTGACATTCTTGTTTAACCCCCACCCAGGTCTGCTGTGGGGACTTGGGGTTTAACTACTTTTTAGTTCCCAGGGTCACCCCCACAGGGTGTGGTTTTCTTTTTTTCTGGGACGTATGTTTTTGACTACCTTTGGTCTATTCACCTGTATTTTCCTTTTAATTTAAAACTCTCCCTACTGTCTGCGCTGCCTGTAGTCCATGATATGGGATGTGTGTTGCTAACTGGTCTGCTGCACCTAAGATATGATAAGTTATGTGTTAGCGGTTAATGCTTCCTATATGTTTTTCCTTATGTACTTTTGGCTCACTTGCGAAGCAAAAGTGAGTATGTGGGTCAGTGGTCGTCCGTCCGTTGTCCATCGTCTGTTGTCTGTGGTACACTTTAACGTTGTACTCAAACCAAGGGGAATCACAGCGCTGGACAGACAACAGTTAGATCCCCTGCCCCCGCCTATCAGGCACCCAATCGCCAGCCCACAGAGAAATACGCAGGTATAGAATAAGACAATCATTTCCATTCCTAATAAGAATGGATCAGGTCTCTTATATAACCCATGTCTTTCTCCAGAACTTAGGAAGTAGGCAGGAGAAACATACATACACAAACATGAAGGTGCGCTACTATATGTGGTCGGGTAAATACCCTGATTTCCCACAGTAGATGCACAGAACATTACACAACAATGTAACGATACAAATTTTGCCTCGAGTTATACATGATACTCACAAACCAGATAGGTGAGGCTAGCGCTGGCAGAATTGTCAGTACTCAAACCAAGGGGAATCACAGCGCTGGACAGACAACAGTTAGATCCCCTGCCCCCGCCTATCAGGCACCCAATCGCCAGCCCACAGAGAAATACGCAGGTATAGAATAAGACAATCATTTCCATTCCTAATAAGAATGGATCAGGTCTCTTATATAACCCATGTCTCTTATATAACCATGTCTTTAACGTTAATGGATCAGGTCTCTTATATAACCCAGGTCTCTTATATAACCATGTCTTTAACGTTGGCATTTTCTCGGACACTATTCAAGCCACAGTCTTCAAACTTGGCCCAATGATACTTTGTGGGAAGACCTTTCTAAACATACCAATTTGAGTGACCTCTTGCAAAGGTCAAGGTCACAGGGGATCAGGAAATATTTTGACATAATTTATTTTGTTTCCTCAAAAACATTACCGATGACATGACTTTATGGAAATGTCTACTTCTAGCTCAATTTTAGCCTACTTACCCGTTGTGTGCCCACACAACCCGGGAGGCACTCGGGGAACCCCCCTAGAGGGGCCGAGAGTTGTCTCCCGTTTCCCGCCTTACCGGCTCCGGTCACGAGACCGCCCAGTTTTGCTACTTCGCTCGTACAGAGAAGACGTGTCTGGCCTTGCGCTCGCGCCGCTTCGACCGGTCCTTCTCTTGCCTACGCTCGTTGCCTCTTCATGTGCCCTGCCTCTGCTGGCGTCGTTCTGCTGCTCTCCTCTACGCTGTGGAGGTGTATGACTACCCTTCCCCCTGTTCCCGATTCGTCTCGGAGGTAAGGTAGCGGTAGTTCCCACAGCCGGCCCTCGGGCCGAGAGCCGGCTACCGTTGGGCTTCCCTTTCGGCTTTGCTACTACGTGGGCGCCTTGCACGACCTTTTTTACGAGTCTCCTCGAGGGACGTCGCCTTCTCTCCTTTGGTATTTCACTGTTACGAGAAGACGTTGCCTTGTAGACTAGGGTTTCTGTTCTCGTAGGGCCTTCGGGCACCCACACGCCGTTCGTCTACCTTAAAGGCCCTTTAGCTCTGGGAGACTGTAGCCACTATTTACGCGCCGGTGGTCACGGCGCTTGGAGTACCTTGGTGTGGGGCTAGGCTCCCTTGTCCGCCTTTGCGACCTTGTGCTCTTTGTCTGTTGCAGGAACCAAATGCTTACCTGCGCTCAATGCGGCGACTTCAAGTGGCCGACGGACGACCATGCGGTCTGCCTCCCCTGCTCGGGCTGCGCCTCGACCATCTCTGCGATGTCTGTGCGACCTGGCCGGAGTTCCGTTGGTCTGACCTCTGGAGTTTTTTACCGGCGAGAGCGACCTCCGTCTGCTATCTCTCGTCCCACTCCTGTTGACGTCGCCCCTGTGGTAACGACCGCTCTTCCTCGCCTCGGCCTCTCGGAACGGATTGATCGTCGGGACTCTGCGTTGTTCGCTGACCAGAGGACTGCCACTGCTGCCACGCCCGCTGACCCTTCCGGAGGGTCTGTTTGCCGGCAAAGCGCCCGCCTCACTGAGCCCGGCCTGCAGCAGTTCGCCACGAGCCGTCCCACGTTGACTGGCCTTGCTCCTCTCTCTCTCCACGATAAGCCCGCTGATCCTTCCGGAGGATCTGTACACCGGCATAGAGCCCTTCTCACTGAGTCCGGCCAGGAGAGACGTCAGCCTCAACCTACGCGACACAGTCGCGCCCCCGACCTTTCCCGTTCCACCGTCAGTGCTAGACACTCGCGCTCGCCCGCGAGCGCCGCCGGAAGGATCGTTCCCCCCGCCGGGAGCGTCGCCGCTCCCCCCGCCACTCCTCGTCGCGCGCGCTCGGTCGCGCTCGCCTTCGCAGTTCGATGCGTTCGCCGCGTCACCGCCATCGTCGACCTTCTTCCCGTGATCGGCACTCCTCTTCGGTTGTCCACCGTACTTCACCCAGAAGAAGCCACGCACCGGACAGGACCCCTCCTCGCTCCTTCCCGCGGTCGCCTCGGCGATCCCCGCCTCCGTCGTCGCTGCCGGCTCGTGCCCGGGCTTCCCGTGAGGTTCGAGATGCGCCCCCGCCCAAGCTTCGACCTTCCTTGGTGCCTCACCCGCCTTCTCGCCACCCCCTGGACGAAGAAGCCCTCAGCGTGCTGCCCGAAGACTCCGTCTCAGCCCTGTTGGAGGAGGATGCTCGCTCCCTTTCGCCCTCCGACGTCGGTGATGATGTCCCCTCGTCCCTTCCGTCGTCGTCCCGGGCGGAGACCCTCCTAGCCTTGGATGAAACCGCCAGGATCATCGCGGCCACTCTGCCAGCGGACTCCTGCCCAGCCTCTCCCCCCCCTGAAGAGGAAGGTCTCGGCCTTTGTGGATGCCGAGCGTCAGGTGAAGAGGTTCAAGTCGCTTCCCCAGCCGCCTGGATTTAAGGAGCTGCGAGATGTCTTCTCAGCGCTCCTGCAACTTCCCGCGTCTCGAGAGCCGGTGTTCTTCTCCGATCGTCGCTGGCCGGCTGGCCTGGACATCGCCTTCCGGCGGGATGGGTATGCCGGTCATTCCCAGGCTTTCTCCATCCCTCTTCCTGCGATTGACCCCCCGGCCGTGTCGCAAGCTGGCGGCTCCGCCCTCCTTTGCCGTTCCTTCCCTCGTGGCCTGGATTGACTGCGTCTCTGGTGCGGAACACCTTAGCCTGCGCTGGGTTCCTGGAGCTGCTCACTCAAGCCCTGGTTCGTCGTGTGGAAGACGCTTGGCAGCCTCTCCTTGGGGATTTACTCGTCTCAGCGGAAGTCGCCAACCGAGCCGCCTACCACTCATCCGTTAATGCTATGGCTGCCTCCGCCAACTGTGCCCTGATGCGTCGAGACGCACTTCTGCTTGCCTGCCGAGGGATACCACCTGACCTGCGTGCGCAGCTTCGTCGTGCTCCGCTGGGTGGCCCCCTGCTTTTCGGCGACACCTGGTCATCCGTTCGAGCCTCCAACCCCGACCGCTGGCCTGTGAGTGCTCCTCCTCCCCGCCGCTTTCCGTCCTCCCGACAGGCTAGGGGTCGCGCCTCGCGGTCGGTTAGACCCGCTGCTGCGTCAGCCCTGCTTCGGCCCTGAGCAGGCCCCCGCATTGGCCGTCCTAGACCCTCCAGGGCCTGTGTCCCTGCCTGGCCCCGTCCCGCCCGGCGACCGGGTCGCGGGCGGGCTACCTGACTGCCCCCCAGCCTTGGCCCCACCGACCACTTCGGGGTCTCCGGTCGGTGGGAGGCTAGCCTTTTTCAGCGGAAATTGGCTCACACTCTTTCCCGACGACCCCTGGATTTGCGACACCGTCTCGGCCGACCTCCGGATCGCCTTTCGCAGCCCGCCTCCTTGCGTCGCTCCCCCCTTTGGACCGAGATCCCCAGCGACCCGTTGAAGGCCTCCGCTCTTCGGGGAGAGGTCTCCTCCCTCCTGAGGAAAGCCGCCACGGAGGTGGTACGCGTCCCCTACTCCCCAGCCTTCTACAGCCGCTTGTTCGTCGTTCCGAAGCCTGGAGGGAGATGGCGACCGGTGATCGATCTCTCGGCCCTGAACAAGTACATTACGGCCCCCTCCTTCCGGATGGAGACTGCACGAGCCCTGAAAGCCGCGGTCCAGCCTCTGGACTTCGCAGTCAGCCTGGACCTTTCAGATGCGTACCTGCATGTCCCGATGCACCAGGCCTCCAGGAAGTTCCTCCGCTTTGCGATCGACGGCGTGGTATACCAGTTTCGCACGCTCCCATTCGGTCTCAACCTCAGCCCCTGGGTGTTCACCCGGCTGATGGACGCCGTAGTCGCCAAGGCCCGACAGTCCTCCTCCAGTCCGACGTCGAATTACCTAGACGACCTCCTCCTACGCAACCAGTCAGAGACCTCGCTCGCGTCGGACAGGGATGCGCTGCTACTGCTTCTGGCACACTTGGGCTTCCTAGTGAACGACGGCAAGTCGGATCTCTCGCTGTCCCGCCGCTTCGTGCACCTGGGCATGGAATTTGCGACCGACCTCAACACGGTGCGCCTCCCAGCCCCCCGGATCCAGAAGATTGCGGACCTAGCCGGTCAGTTAGCACGACAGGACGTGGCCCCGCCAGAGTCGGGCTCCAGCTTGGGCCTGCTGAACGCCGCAGCGGACCTTATCCCCCTAGGTCGTCTCTACTCCCGGCCGATCCAGCTGCATCTCCTACTCCATTGGCGCCCGTCAGGCGACTTAACGACGTTGGTTCCGGTGCCCCAGATGCTGCTGCCTCATCTTCGTCGGTGGACCGACCACTCGTGGCTAGCGTCGGGAGTTCCCCTGGCCGCCCCTCCACCCCAGACCTTGCTTTGTGTCGACGCCAGCCTCACTGGGTGGGGCGCCCATCTCCTTCCTCGGTTCCTCTCGACTTCGGGGCCCTGGCCCGCGGACTTAGCGCACACTCACATCAATTGGCTGGAGATGCAGGCTGTGTGGCAAGCCCTGCAGTTCTGGGAGGATCTCCTCAGACACCAGGAGCTACTCGTCCTCTCGGACAACACGACTATGGTGGCTTACATCCAGAAACAAGGTGGCACTCGCTCCCGACCTTTGTAGGCCCCTCTACCGGAGGTTGCGTTGGTGCGAGGACCGGGGTATTACCATTCGAGCCCGACACATCCCCAGACACCTGAATGTCTTAGCCGACTCGCTGTCTCGCCGCGGCCAGCTCCTGCACACGGAATGGACCCTTCGGCAGGACATCTTTCGGATGATCTGTTCCCGGTGGGAGACTCCCCAGGTCGACTTGTTCGCCACGAGGTGGAACCATCAGCTGCCGCTCTTCGTCTCCCCGATTCCCGTTCCACTTGCCTGGGCGGTCGATGCACTCTCCATTCCCTGGGACGGCCTGGTGGCTTACGCCTTCCCCCCGACGGTTCTTGTACCCAAAGTCCTTCTCAAGCTGCGGGGCTGCTCGGCGGTCCTGCTGTTAGTTGCGCCGTTCGCCTGGAACCGCTCCTGGACCACCGACCTTCTCAGCCTCGCCACGGACCCGCCCCTGCTGCTTCCCGCCCCACGCACCATGCTCAAGCAACCGCGTCAGCCGCTGTTCCACCCCTGCCCGGAGCGGCTCCTCCTTCACGCCTGGAGGTTGTGCGGCAAGCCCTCGGAGCTAGAGGCTACTCGGGTGCAGCAGTGGAGGCGATCGCTTCGGCCCGCAGACCTTCCACCATCCGAGTCTACGAGGGAAAGTGGCGAGTCCTGTGTTCCTGGTGCTCTGAGCACGGCCTGTCACCCACGGAACTGACTAATCCTCAGCGGGTGGACTTCTTCCTCTGGCTCTTTCGAGACTTAGGCCTGGCCCCCATCACCGTGAGGGGTTACCTGTCCATGATCGCTGACACTTATCGACACCTTGGACACCCAGACCCGGGCGCCTGCAAAGACGTAGCCGACCTTATGGGTCACTTCGGCATCCAGCGCCCAACACACCGCTCACTCCTTCCCCGCTGCCCTGGGTGCTAACGTGGTTAAATTCTGACAGATTTGAACCCTTACCTTGGCCCGTTTCGCAGATGTGACACGAAGACGTGCTTCCTGCTGGCCCTTGCTACCGCCTCTCGGGTGAGTGAGCTACACGCACTCTCGGCGCGGCCTACCTGCCTACAGTTCCGAGCGGATGGGTCTGTTCAACTCCTCACTGACCCTGCCTTCCTGGCCAAGAACAGGTCTCCTCTGACGGCACCTCAGGTTATCACCTTACGGCCGCTAAGAACCAACCCTCTGTCTCAGGAGACCAGGCAACAGGATCCCGTGCGCGCCCTTAGAGTTTATCTGCGACGATCTAAAGCCTTCCGCAGAGGGCGTTCGCGCCTCTTCCTACCTCTGAGACCCAGCAGGAATGACATAACAGCCCAGACGATCTCGTCCTGGCTCCGCTGGGTTATACGCTCCGCGTATCAAGATATCTCCCCGCAGGGAGCGAAGAGGCTGCACATTCGTTCGCGCACATGAGGTACGAGCCATGGCCACGAGCCTCGCTTTTGACCGAAACTGCGCTGTCAAGGACATCGTGGCAGCCGTGGGCTGGCAGACTGAATCTGTATTCGCCCGCTTCTACCTCAGGGACCTGGCAGGCCAAAGAGAGAATCTCGCACTAGTGAGGGACATCGCCGCGGCGCAACACTCCCTCCCGGCGCCACCGGCGCCTATCTATGCACTTCGCTAAAATTGTCGGGAGGTTGCGACTGGGAGGACGGCGCTGTTTACCATTAAGAGTTGCGCGGCACCCTCCTCCTCATCGCAATTCTTCCATAAAGTCATGTCATCGGTAATGTTTTTGAGGAAACAAATTCATTTTTCTCTAAAAGGTATTTTTTCGAAAAATACTTACCGATGACATGACTCGGAGGACCCTCCCTCCTGCCCCGCTTGCCGCTTTCGAGCGAAGTATCAGAAAAAACTGGCCGGTCTCGTGACCGGAGCCGGTAAGGCGGGAAACGGGAGACAACTCTCGGCCCCTCTAGGGGGGTTCCCCGAGTGCCTCCCGGGTTGTGTGGGCACACAACGGGTAAGTAGGCTAAAATTGAGCTAGAAGTAGACATTTCCATAAAGTCATGTCATCGGTAAGTATTTTTCGAAAAAATACCTTTTAGAGAAAAATGAATTTTTCTCAAATACTGTTCACAACTTCAAGCCTAAACTTGGTACAAAGATACCTGATGGTAAGACCTTTCTATGCATACAAATTTGGTTGATCCCTTGGAAAGGTCAAGGGTCACAAGACCTCAGTAAATAGGTCCAAAATAACTATATTTTGACAGAAGATGTTTTTTGTTTTTTTCAAATACTATTCACAACTTCAGACGCAAACTTGCTACAGAGATACCTGATGGTAAGACCTATCTATACATACTAATTTGGATGAGCCCCCGGAAAGGTCAAGGGTCACAAGAGCTCAGGAAATAGGTCCAAAATTGCCAAATTTTGACAAAAGATGTTTTTTCTCAAGTACTATTCACAACTTCAAACCCAAACTTAGTACAGAGATACCTGATGGTAAGACCTTTCTATGCATACTAATTTGGTTGATCCCTAGGAAAGGTCAAGGGTCACAAGAGCTCTGGAAATAGTCCCAAAATAGCCATATTAATTTTTGTTCTCAAATACTATTCACAACTTCAAACCCAAATTTGGTACAGAGATGCCTCATGGTAAGGCCTATCTATACATACTAATTTGGATGACCCTCGGAAAGGTCAAGGGTCACATGAGGCCCTGCAAATGTTTGATAAAATTGTAGGTATTATCAATATTTTGCAAATTTTTCAATCAAATTTGGCACAAAGGTAGCTGATGATAAGACCTTCCTATGCATACTTCCAAAAATGTCAGTAGCTCCTTTGAGCTTGCCCTTAGCACCACGTGAATGTTCTGTGTTTATGTACAGTGTGTGAGGGAATGCGTGTGATTCACATGAGCGTGTTTGTTGGGTTCAGTTCGTGGCTAGTTGATGATAAGACCTTGCTATGCATACTTCCAAAAATTTCAGTAGCTCTCTTGAGCTTGCCCTTAGCTCCACATGAATGTTCTGTGATTATGTACAGTGTGTTAGGGAATGCGCATGATTCACGTGAACATGCTTGTTGGGTTCAGTTTGCGGCTATGTCCTGCGCATTGAGTTATATTATAAATATGAGAAATGCGCCATATAAATACTATGTATTATTATTATTATTATTATACTAATTTAGTTGACTCATCGCAAAGGTCAAGGGTTATGGGGGGTGGACAGATGTGTGAAAAATGATTACATTTTGAGAAAACATGGATTTTGCTTTACTTATTGTCACAAAAGTCACACATATGTCAATAGGTCATACACGTGAGCCATAATGGCTTTGCCTTTTTTGTTTCTAATTATAATGTTTTTTTACTCTTTTATAAATGAGCATGAAGGTGCAGCATCCCTAGCATGTCCAATTTTTTTTTTGTTGCATATTAGACAGGCTGGCGACATACATTGAATATTCTGTTTAGTTGGTTTTTTTTCCCCACAAGCAGCTCAGGTACATCTGGAAAAAGTCTTATTGCAGTAGGGACATTAAGCAGTGTACAACCAACCAAAATTAATGTTTACTTTTTGCAGTTCAGTTCTAGCAGTAATTGTGATACTGATTAGCTTGCTGTTGAGGTGATGCCCACAACATAGCTGCCAACCCTCCCGATTTTTGGGGGAATTTCCCGATTTTTGTTCAAGTCCCAATTTTCCATTTTTTTGTACATTTTTCCTGATTTTCAGATTTTCAAGCTTTGTTTTAAAATTCGAGGCATTTTGGCGTACCACCCTGGGGTCATGCGCCTGTAGTTGAAAGTCTGCCGCTATACTGTACCGCTAAGCTTTCGGGGACCCACAGCCAGTCTTGATTATGCATGCACAGCAAATTTCCGTCCATTCTTTGTTTGTTCCGGTTCCTTCAAATTTTCCCTGGTCTGGAGCACATGCTTAGCGATTTTCACAAATCATGCCTCCAAAGAAGCAGAAGTGGTTGGTGAAGTTCCATCCAGACTACAAGCTTTGACGAATGGAGAAAGGGCGAACACTTTGCCTTTCGTAAAATGTGCCAGGCAGACATAAACATCGCTGCGCACTGGCACTGTGTTTGTTTGATTATTCGGCTGGAGCATGGTGTTGCGTGAGTACCCCCCCCCCCCCCCCCCCCCCCCCCCCCCGCCCTCCCCCATCGTTTGATTTTCCGGCCAAGGTCTAGCATCTCCCCCCTCCCCCCCCCCCCCCACCTGTCGTTTGATTCTTCGGCCAAGGTCTAGCATCTGAATGTATCATGTATGAAGTGTCTCAGCAACTCCGGAATTTGGTTGCCTCAGGGTTGGCAGCTATGGCCACAACCGGAGATGGTAGGTCAAAAGCACGAGGACTGAAGGTGGGCAGTGCATTTGATTAGGCTTGCGATCGGGTGATCAGTGCAAGGGCAAAGCTTGTGATATGCTTGCACCCAAACGCTTTACACCAGGAGATGGATCGACCATGATAATTCAAGGGCAGTGCCAGATTAGCTTGGCGCCATCAGGCGCCAAGCTAATCTGGCACTATGCTTGCATTATCATGGTCAGTCTATCTCTTTTAACTGGTACATAGTCCTTAGGTGACGCCTCCAAAATTTGGGAAAGGCAGCCTTGGGGTTAAACGGGTGAACCCCTCCACTGCCAGTGGTCGCAGGTTGTGTTATTTCAATGCCAAGGAGCCCCAGCTGTGAAGACATGGCTACAAAATGGTGTCAGCAAGAGCATAGATCGTCATGAGCTCCTGCAACTACAGGGAATCATGAGGATCTAGATACCTCTTGCAGTTGGGACATGTTCACTTTTTCTAGGCACTGAAAGGATTAAATTGAAGGGAATTTGACATAAACACAATGTAGGCCTAGTTTGTAGTCTAACACAACAAAATCAGCACAGAGAATCTTTTTTTAAAAATTGGATCCGTATCTAGGCCACAATAGAGATTGAAAAAGCATTTCCCAGGAAGCAAGGGTCGCCAGGCCGACGTTGGCCCCAGTGGGATTGTGCATGACTGCAAGTGTACACAGCGGCTGACATCGGCTCTAGGGTCTTTTGCTTATTGGGTTGTCATCACACTAAATTTCTTACTATCTACATGTA
The DNA here is from genome assembly GCA_036245525.1 of Semisulcospira habei. NCBI lineage: Eukaryota > Metazoa > Mollusca > Gastropoda > Semisulcospiridae > Semisulcospira > Semisulcospira habei. The sequence continues at coordinate 68,350,095 of BTPG01000001.1, forward strand.
TTTTAGTGTTGGGAAAAGTTAATGATGTCACAAATGCTTATTCAGAGCTTTTTAGAGGCCAAACTACTCCTCTGATGTAAAACGAATCTTACTGAGACTGTTGTGTTAGATTACGCAATATGTATATGTTGTTTTTACATTGGGTCCCCTTGTAACAAGGAAGGTTCCACTCAGTGTGAGGACACCATCTGAGCTGATCTCGACCAGGAGCAGGTACAAATTCTCTTTTTTAGCTGAGACTGGAGAGTTTAGGATGTTTGGTTGTTACACTTTTGTTGTTGTTTATTATAGATCAAAGAAATGAAGGAGACAGCAGACAGGACCCTGGGTAAAGTTCGTCGAGAGACGCGAGAGGCTCGCAAAATGCTGGACACGCTAACTGGACTGCAGAAACTGAGGACTATTCGCACAGAAACTGCCACTAGGCGAGGTTTGTTGTTATAAGTCATGTAGTCCTGACTTATTACAATGGGAAAACGATCATCCATTAACTCATTCGCGGCAAGCCTCATCCAGATGCACAGCTTATGCCATGCATCCGGATGCGGCTGGCTGCGAATGAGGTAACCCGTTTGGCCCTGATGCACTGCAGCAGGAGATGAATCACCTATGATAATTCAAGGGTCGTACCAGATTAGCTTGGTGCCCTGAGGCGCCAAGCTAATCTGGCACTACCTTTGAATTATTATGGGGGATCCATCTCCTGCAACTGGTACATGGTCTTTAGGTGACACCTGAAATAATTGGCGTGGGGTTAAATGGGTTAAAGTTAAAGTTCAGGATGATTGACACATTCAGGACATGCTGCGTTTGCATCCGTAGCTATTTCCGTGGTTCCGGTTGCAACCTGTCTCAAACAAGTTAACCTTTTGGCTGTTGGCGGTGCTTTTTGTCGTGATGATTCTTACAGGAATCATGACAAAAAATGCCACCAGCAGCCGATGGGTTAATTTGAGAATGATTCTCAAATGAATCCGTCTTCCCAATCTGTCATGACACTCTAAGACTTGAGATGGTTTGACCATATTAGTTTTAGCAGAATAGCTTGGTGCTCCCAGGCAAGAAAAAACGTTTTCACATACTGTGGGCTTTGTGCACAAGGAGGTTAACCCTTTGACTGTTCGTAGCACATTTGTTTCCTCAATATACATTACCGATGGCATTACTATGTGGAATATACCCCTTATCCGATTTCAGCCTAAGCATCCTTGTGTGTACCTATACGACAAGGGGCATAACTCAGAGAGTTGTATCAAAGTGACCGGGTAGTCTCCCCTACCTCCATCCGGTCACGTGAGTCGTGTACCCGCCAGTTGTACCCTTAGCTTCACCGCGAACGGTTCACCGGCTTCAGCCTCTCGCTTGGATTTTGACTACCTTACTTCCTACTATTTACCTAGTGGCTAGAAGATGGTGAGGTAAGGCCTTGGGTTATGCCTACGGCTAAACGGACCGTTTACAGCACCGTCGGCACATCCCTTGGAAAATTTTTGAACTTCGAAATTGGTTTCGGACTTTGCTTTCGAGTCTGGGCTTGCCCTCGACCGGTTTGTGAGTACGGTTCATGGGACCTTTCGCGGCTGGCCCCGCGCGGTTGCTTCATGGCTTATGCTTTGTGTTGCAGCGCACAGCTTCGCACCTGCAAGAGATGCAAGGGTTTTCAGTGGCTGATGGATTCTCATCATTTGTGTCTACCCTGTTCCGGCTGCTCCTCGGCCTGTCCCTGCGCCCTGTGCGCGACGTGGAAGGAGCGGAAGTGGTCGCAGCTTTGCGAGTTCTATCAGCGACGCCACCTGGGGGCTAAGGATTCTATCATGCCTTTGGATGATACCAGGTCAGTGCGTAGCATTGTAGCTCCTTTAGCCCCCGCACCACCCAAATCTCCATGATGTCATGCGACTTCAGAGATTGTGGGTCCCGCTTCCCGCCGGATTCTGGACTCAATCCCGGTTAGCAAAAAAGTGGCCGAGAAACCTCTGCCGGTCTCACTTGGTCCTCCGCAAGGAGCGGCCGAGAGACAGGGCACATACATGGGAGTCTCTCCCACTTACGCTAGCTTCCTCACCGTCCATCCATCCGTCACCGTCCGTCAGCCACTGTCAGCGCTTGCAGGCCTCCGAGTTCGGAGTGGCGCTCGAGCCTGCGCCGCTTTGTGAGGAGCACTACCCCTCGCCGTCGGTCTCCTTTCCCGGCGCGCTCAGAGCTCCCGGCCGGAGCTGGGCCCCTCGCGCTCCACGGCATCACGTTCGCTCCAGCCACTCCCCCAGCCTGCGGGTGAGTTCCCGTGCACAGCGCACGGCTGTACAGAAAGGCCGATTTTTCACTCTTTAGTTTGGCCCGCAGCCTGCTGCTGTGGTATGCGGTAGCCCCTCCCCGCTGCGAACAGGCTATCTAGGTCACTGTTATTTGTGTTGGTGTTAATGTAAAGGAACCAGTGTGATGTGCTTAAGACCTGTTAGTTGTGTTAGTGGTTATGATTTATTGTGTAAACCCAAGTGTACGGCATAAACACAGTGCACAAATGCTGGTATCAGCATGTTTGTGTTGATCATCTTGATGTACCTAACGGATTACCAGCTTACCAACTTCTCAGCAGTGGAGTGCTTTCTGATGCTAGTGTTGCTCTAGCAGGAATGGCCCAGGAAATCTAGTAAGTGGTAACAGTAGAGGCTAGAATGCTGCGTAGATACATCAGCTTTTCATCCCACAGAAAACTGACATGCACAAGAGATTTAGCTTCAAAGTTAACGCTTTATTTTGTCAGTGCATGTTTATTGTATTGCAAATATGAAATGTAACTGCTCTTGAAGGTGTGCTGGTAGTAAGCAGCATGGGCATGTTTAGTATGAAAAGAAAGCAAATTTTTTCAGCTACAAATTTACACTCATGTTATAATGACATTCTTGAGACAAAAACGCATTTTGTGATGAATGTTCAGTTACTAACACTTTTATCGTTTCCGCTGCAGTGCGCCGGTATGCAGCTGTCGGCACGTAGACATAGTGTAGGGTACTGGAAGAGCACTCGTTTCTAGGACCATAAACAGCTCTTTCACTCTGCCTGAAGAGGCGCGCGCTAATGACTAATTGCCCCCACACCCAGCCGTGCCACAGATGGCTTATCTTGCACTCAGTGGCCCCCGGTCCTCTCCTAACTAAAAGTGTGGTTCTGCACAGCCGTGACCGTGCCAGGGACCCCCCTCGGCGCCTCGACGACCCAGCAGCCTCGTGGGCTCTGTGTTCGGGCCGTCTTCCATCCCTCGTCGTCCGTGCAGGACCTCCAGTCAGCACTACAGTAGTGCCCAGACCTCAGCGGCGCACGCGCTCCGCTCGCTTTTCATCTGTCTCTAGCTCACCACGCGGACTTCCTGAGCGCTCCCCTGAAAGACCCTACTGGTCTTCAGACACTGGTTCTCCTCGCCATGACGTGGTTGCAGTGTCTGCCACGGAGGGGAATGAAGACGTCCTCAGTTTGTATCCAGAGGACTCGGCGTCCGCCATTTTCCCGCTGGAACCCCGCCTCTGCAGCGCTTCCGTGTCGGACACGCCAGAAGAGACGTCGGGCGCGTCTGATACTTCACAGGCTCTAGACGAGGCAGCGCGGTTGATCTCGGCTATTCTTCCCTTGGAGGGATGCTCACCTTCGCCTCCGCTCAAGAGGAAGGCCACGGCCTCAATCAAATCACCGCTTCAGGCGAAGCGTTTCAAGACTCTTCCTCAGCCCCCGGGATTTAGAGATCTGATAGACGCCTTTAATGAGCACCTGTCCCAAGGCAAGCTGCGTGACAGAGGGTTCTTCGCTGACACGTGTTGGCCGTCAGGCGTCGATATCAAGTTTCGGCAAGCCTTGTACGCGGGACATTCTCAAGCCTTCTCCTGCCCCCTCCCAGCGGTGGACTCGGCGCAGTTGCAAGCTGGAGGAAAGGTGCCGCCCGTCGTTTCTTCCCCCCCCCCCCTTCCCCCCCCGGACTGGAGCACACTGCAAGTCTCGTTCGCAAATGGGAGCATCCGAATGAGTCCCCGTTACGCGAAGTCCACTCTATCGCCATCACAGCTAATCGCGCAGTGCACCACATCGCGACCAATTCCGCAGCAGCAGCGGCTAGTGACCTGATGAGAAGGGACGCCATACTGAAGAGTTGTCCAGGCATCCCTCCGACCTTCATGGCTCAGCTGCGCCATGCCCCCCTGGGGGGCCCCCTCCTCTTTGGTTCCAGCTGGCAAGAGGTGCAGTACTCCGCCAAGGACCTGTGGCCGAGTGCTCCTAGATCAGATCCCGCCCGGTTTCCAGCCTCCCGCAGGGACAGAGATCGCGCCCTGTGGAGCTTCAGACCCTCCACCCAACTGGTTCCCAGACTACTTCTCAGAACCAGACCACAGGCCCCCGCTGGTCGGGCCCACCCTCTTCAGCCTCGACCCCTGCCTGGCCCCGGAGCGCCCGGAGGCCTGGGCATGGGAGGGCCCAGTGACTTCCCCCTGACGCCGTCCCCGCCGACCCCTGCAGGGCCTCTAGTCGGCGGGAGGCTTTTGAGGCACAGCGACGAGTGGCGGTCACTGTTGCTGGAGGACCCTTGGATTCTCGACACGGTCTCACTCGGACTTCAGATCTCGTTTTCGACTCCCCCTCCTTTGAGACGTTAGCCTCTGTGGACTGACATGCCGGCCGAACAGGACAGGGTGGACGCTCTTCATGGGGAAATTGTCGCTCTACTTCGCAAGGTAGCCACGGAAGTAGTGGAGCGACAGGACTCCCCGGCGTTCTACAGTCGGCTCTTCGTGGTTCCGAAGCTCGGAGGCAAGTGGCGACCGGTCATCAACCTCTCTACCCTGAACAAGTTCATTGTCGCCCCCTCCTTTCGTATGGAAACGGCAAGAGCCTTACGAGCTTCGGTACAACCTATGGACTATGCGGTCAGTCTCGACCTCTCCGACGCATACCTACACGTTCCCATGCACCCCGCCTCGCGGCATTACCTACGTTTCGCCTTTGGCGGGGTTGTTTACCAGTTTCGGGCCCTACCCTTTGGTCTCAACCTCAGCCCTTGGGTTTTTACCCGGAATATGGACGCTGTAGTCGCCAGAGCCAGGCAGGATTCCTCGAGCCCTACGTCCAACTATCTCGACGATCTGCTCCGCAAGAATCAAGACTTGGCCACGCTAGCGGCGGACAGGGACGCTCTTCTAGCTCTGCTTCGCCGTCTCAGATTCTTCCTCAATGAGGGAAAGTCGGACCTGGTGCCATCGCACCGGTTTATCCACCTGGGTATGGAGTTCTTGACCGATCTAAACAGGGTGCGTCTACCGGAGCCTCGGATCCAGAAGCTGGCGACCTTTGTGCAGCAAGTCTCTATAGCGGATGCTCTTCCGGCCAGGACTTGGCTCTAGCTCTTGGGCCTGATCAGTGCGGCGGCGGACCTGTTACCCCTGGACAGACTTTACGCTCGACCTCTTGGCTTGACTTCACGAACGAAGATTCTATAGGGCTTGCCCTCGTCGTCTGCAGACATTTTCGTGACTGCGGAGGCCAATCCGGGACAGGCAGGTTCGACTGCAGTGGCTGCAGGGGAAGGTCTGGTCAGGGTTCTGAGTTACGACAACCCTGTTTTTTCTCCTGAGCCGCTTGTCCTTGAGGTTAGCTCTGCGAGAGTCCTCAAAGGAGACGGCTGCCTTGTGAATGGTGGAGCGCCAGGTGTCACGGTCCGCAGCAAGCGAAGACCACTGGCGGTGGTCGATTTGGCAGGCGCTAAGTGACTTCTTGAGACCGTCTTTGTATCTCTTCTTTGGTGCCCCTCTGTCTCGGTGTCCAGTGGCGAGCTCGCCGAACAGAGTGATCTTGGGTAAGCGATGATCCTCCATCCTGGAGACGTGCCCCGCCCAGCGAAGCTGTGTCCGCAGCAGCAAAGCCTCGATGCTCAAAGTTTCCGCCTGTTCAAGGACCTCGACGTTGGTGACATAGTCACTCCAGTGAATGCTGAGGATGGTACGCAGGCAGCGCTGGTGAAAGCGTTCGAGGAGTCGTAGTTGGCTGCGGTAGAGGGCCCAGGACTCGGAACCGTACAGCAGGGTGGTGAGGATGACAGCTCTGTACATGCTGATCTTGGTGCCTTTTTTCAGCTGTTGATTGTGCCTAAAGCCTGCGCGGTGGAGCGTTTTGGTGGAGTGCAGTGTGCGCAGTACTGGCCCCACCCTTTAAACCGGGGCGGTCCGTGGCGCAGTGGTTAAGGCGCCTGCCACCAATGCTAAAGGTGCGAGGTTCGATTACGGGTTCCGGCGTCGGATTTTTCTCCTCTAGTAAGTGTCACCGTTTATTCAGGCGGACCGTCGGGGGTTCTTTCTCCGGGTACTTCGGCTCTTCCTCCCCCTCCACTTTGGTATCAGCTTCAGCCCACTTAATCAAATTTCAAATACAAACGATTTTGAATTTCCAAAAACTACAGTAGCTCGCTTGAGCTTGCCCTTAGCACCACGTGAATGTTCTGTGTTTATGTACAGTGTGTGAGTGAATGCGCGTGATTCACGTGAGCGTGCTTGTTGGGTTCAGTTCGCAGCGGCGCTTTGAGCCGATTTTCAATTGGGATAAAGCGCCTATTTAATGCGCTTATTATTATTATTATAAACCCTTGGTTCGTTTGCCATGGCCTAGCAAGCTGGGACGGTGGCATCGAGGTCCTCAGGTCGTAGGTTTTATATCAGACTGTCCTTGTCTTAGTCTCTGGCTCAAAAGGCTTCCCCGGAGACACGGGGGCTTTGATGTCAGGGGTTTCCTCCCTTCCACAGCCAAGCGGCCAGGCCTGCAAGGCAGCAGGGGACTCGTGGGGGTCGGGGTCGTCTATGTCCCGTGCAGATGTGAACATCTGCCCACTGCCCAGACGGTGACACTCACCAGAGGAGAAAAATCCAACGCCGGAACCCGGTATCGAACCTCGCACCTTTGGCATTGGAGGCAGACGCCTTAACCACTGCGCCACTTCCCCACTTCATCTCCTGCTTCACTGGCGTCCATCCTCAGGGAGATCTCTCAGCCCCGGTTCCGGTCTCGTTGGTGATCTGGCCGCACCTGCTTCGTTGGACAGATCGTTCTTGGTTGGCGACGGGAGTTCCGCTCTCCACCCCTCCCCCGACTTTCTCCATTTGTATGGACACAAGTCACAATGGATGGAGGACCAATTTACTGCCAGACTTCAGCACCGTCTCGGGCCTTTGGCCGACGGACCTAGCTGGAGTTAAAGATGGTGTGGTTAGCCCTCATTCACTGGGAATCGCGGTTGGGCGACCAGGAAGTCGTGATTCTGTCCGACAATGCGACGGTGGTGGCCTATATTCAGAAGCAAGGCGGCACTCGGTCTCCGACCCTCTGCATGCTTCTCTACCAATCTTCCTGTGGAGCAGAGATTGCGGGATTATGCTCCGAGCACGTCGCCTCCCGGGACGCCTGAATGTTTTCGCGGACTCCCTCTCGCGTCGGGGACAGCTTCTCCACACCGAGTGGTCTCTATGGCCGGACATCTTCCGCATGATCTGTGCTCACTAGGAGACACCCATGATCGAGCTGTTTGCCACCAGATGGAACAAGCAGCTCCCGCTTTTTGTCTCCCCCATTCCGGACCCCCTGGCTTGGGCAGTGGACGCACTGTCAATCTTCTGGGAAGGCCTGGTAGCCTACACGTACCCTCCCTCGGTGCTAGTGCCAAGGTTCTCCTCAAGCTGCGGGGATGCAACACGGTCCTTCTGCTCGTCGCTCCGTTCAGTTGGAACAGGACGTGGACGACAGACCTTCTCAGCCTCGCCACCGGCCCACCTCTCCGGCTCCCCACGCCTCGGACGATGCAGGAGCAGCCCAGGCAGAACCTCTTCCACCCCTATCCGGAGAGACTGCTGCTTCACGTCTGGAGTTTGTTTGGCATGCCCTCGCAACTCGAGGTTTCTCAGATGCAGCAGTGGAGGCGATCGCAGCAGCCCGCAGACCGTCCACCCTCCGGGTGTACGAAGGGATATGGAGGGTCCTACAGTCCTGGTGCGAGCCCCGGCGCCTCACCCCCACGGCCCTGACCATGCCACAGCTGGCCGAGTTCTTCTTGTGGCTGTTTCAGGAACAGGACTTGGCACGGATCACCATTCGCGGTTATCTCAGGATGGTAGTGGACACGTATCGGCACTTAGGCCGACCGGACCCAGGAGCATGCAAAGACCTCTCAGACTTGATGTCCCATTTTGAACTCCAACGACCAGTCACTCATTCTCTTGTCCCACGCTGGGATCTTCCGTGGGTATTGACCTGGTTGAACTCCAGTCGCTTCGAGCCTCTTCCTCTCGCATGCCTAGCAGACTTGACTAGGAAGACCTGCTTCCTCCTGGCCCTCGCCACAGCCGCCAGAGTCAGCGAGTTGCATGCCCTGTCTGTAGACCCTGCCTGCATGCAGTTCAGGACGGATGGTTCGGTCCAGCTTCTGACCAACCCTTCCTTCGTGGCCAAGAATAGACTCCCCTCGGCTGCGCCCCAGGTGTGGAGTATTCAGCCTCTTACAGGATTCGACCAGTCCCAGACATCACGGCTGCAGGACCTGGTCCGAGCATTAAAAGTCTACCTGCGCAGAGTGAAGCCCTTGAGAAGAGGTCGCTCCCGCCTCTTCCTGCCCTTGGCCCCAGGCCGGGCCGACATTTCCGCCCAGACGATCTCGTCTTGGTTGCGTTGGACTATAATTCCGCTTACAATGATCTCTCCCCACAGGGTGCCAAGAGAATGCAGATACGGGCTCACGAAGTCAGAGCGGTCGCTGCCAGCGTCGCGTTCCACCGCAACTGCGCAGTCGGAGACATCGTCGTAGCGGTTGGGTGTCGGTCAGAGTCCACCTTCGCCCACTTCTATCTCCGAGATCTCTCTGGCCAGCGAGACAACCTGGCCCTCGTCGGAGACCTCTCGGCAGCGCAACACTCCCTCCGAGCGCTGCTGGCACCATAGGTAACTCTTAGCTGAAATCGTCGGGAGGTTGCCCCTCGAAGCTAAGCTTACTGCTGTTATGGGGTTTTGGGCGGCACCCTCCTCCTTTTCGCTATTCTTCCACATAGTAATGCCATCGGTTATGTATTTTGAGGAAACAAATGTATTTTTCTCTAAAATGTATTTTTAGGAAAAATACTTACCAATGGCATTACTCGGAGGGCCCCCCCACCTACCCCGCTTGCCGCCTATACGCTAAGGGTACAACTGGTGGGTACACGGCTCACGTGACCGGATGGAGGGAGGGGAGACTACCCAGTCACTTGGATACAACTCTCTGAGTTACGCCACTTGTCATATAGTACACACAAGGGTGCTTAGGCTGAAATCGGGTAAGTTAAGGGGTATATTCCACATAGTAATGCCATCGGTAAGTATTTTCGAAAAAATACATTTTAGAGAAAAATACATTTTGTCACAATTCCTGCAGGAATTGTTGCAACAAAATATGCTACTGACAGTCAAAGAGTGAAGACATTTTCTTGCTTGTCTGGATGATGAATGCACAAGGAGGTTAACATTTTGGCTGCCAGTAGCGCATTGTGTCACGATGATTCCTGCAGGAATTATCGAGACAAATTATGCTACCAACAGCAAAAGGGCTAAGTCATATTTTCTGGCTGCTGGTTTTACAGGGCAGACATTCCCAAGCGATGTCGCAGAACACTTTACGGACAAGACAGATGACTTGATCAAGTTGCTATCACAGCAGATAGAGGCTTATGAACAAGAGGAGGCTGCTCTCAAGGTCAGTCAAACATATGATGGAGGCGCAGGCCCTTGTGGTGTTCATGCTCTGGTGCACGAGTCTTACATTGTGATTGGATTGATCGACCAGTCTGAGGCACTCTTCCACAGCTAACTCTGTTACGATGACACATTGATTGCCTCAGTGAAGAAAAGGTCTGTGCTGGCTGTGCACATAATGGATCATATATATCAAACATCAAACGCTAGAAGGGTCTAGCTATACATTCTGTGTGTTTTTGTTGTTTTTTTACTCTATTTTTACTTCCTTTTCACAATCTGTAAACAGCGGATACACAAGACACAAGGAGACCACAAGTGTGTTGTCCTATCCAAAGTTTGCCATAGGCAAAGTAATTTACACACACAGAGTGTAATTTGGATCTCTGAAGGAGTGTTCTCATATCCAAATTTTGTTATATTTGACCTTGTTATCAGTAAAGTTGACTGCATATGTGTTTTAGCATCCCATACCATCTGTGGGAGTACTCTCTAGACAAACCGACATGGGATGTCTGCCACAAGTCCACTTCTAGTCAAATGAGATGCTGAGCATCTCATTTGACTAGAAGTGGACTTGTGACATAAGGGTCTCATTTTACCCCTTTAGCCCCAAGGTCCCATTTCTCAAATTTTGGAGGTATTGCCTAACGACTATGTACCAGTTGTAGGAGATGGATGGATCATGATAATTCAAGGGTAGTGCCAGATGAGCTTGGCGCCTGAAGGTGCCAAGCTCATCTGGCACTACCCTTGAATTATCATGATCCATCCATCCATCTCCTGCTGCCAGGGTCCTGGGGCTAAAAGGGATAAATAGAAGTCTGCTTGTGGTGAGTACACGTGCAAATGGTAGTGGATGATGTACATGTATGTTTCATGTGGTGGTGTTTCTCTCTGCACAGCTGATTCTGGAAAATGAACAAGAAGAAGCGAAGGAGAAAGAACGGCAGGCCAAGAGAGAGCAAGAGAGGGAGCGGAAACAGCAGGAAATTCACATGCAGGCACAGTCCTTGTTCGGACCGCCAGGTAGATTGTCGAACAGTTCTTGCATGCTGATCTGTGATTTCGGGCCTTATAGTGCAAGCTGTAATGTCCAAAATCACAGACCTGCTCACATGTCATCGCTGATAGCTGGTGGCTTCTATCTTCAAGACGTGTAGATCCTCATGAGTTCCAGCACTTGCAGGGGGCTCATGGGGATCTCCACATCTTGCTGATTCGGTTTTTAGCTGTTTTCCTTGGTTTTGCATCTGTTTTATAGCCATGCAATTTAAAAAATGCCATAAAAGCAGTCATGATTTCAGAGCATAAGAACCCCAGCTATTCAACAAACATGGATACATAAAGCAAGCAAGAGGCATAGAGCCTCATGTGCCCCCACAGTTGCGGAGCCTCGTGACGTTCTGTGCCTCTTGCAGTTAGGTGGTTCTGGTCGTTAATTGAAAAATGACTTCAGTTCTCTGTCTCGTTTGCAAGTCTTATTACATTTGTTATCAAATTTCAGTTGCATGTACTGTTTCATTCAAGTGACATTTTTGTTGGTTCTCGTGCGAAGCAAAAGTGAGTATGTTCTGGGCCAGTCGTTGTCTGTCGTCCATCTTTCCCTGGTAAACTTTAATGTTGGCATTTTCTCTGAGACTATTCAAGCTCCGGTCTTCAAACTTGGCCCAAGGATACATTGTGGCAAGTCCTTTCTAAACATACCAATTTGAGTGACCTCTCACAAAGGTCAAGGTCACAGATGATCAGGAAATAGGTGAAAAACAAAATAGCCATATTTTGACAAAATGCATGTGAGTCTAGGCGGCACCCACCTCCTTTTCGCTATTCTTCCTAATAGTAATGTCTTCAGTAATGTTTTTGAGGAAACAAATGAATTTTTCTGTAAAATGTATTTTTTCAAAAAATACTTACCGATGATATTACTCGAAGGACCCTCCTGCCTGCCCCGCTTGCCACTCCTAAGCTAAGCTTCAGACCCTGCTCACACCACCAGATGGGGAGGTAAGGGAGGCTACTCAGGGTACCGGGCTACGGCGCCCTTGGGTCGCCTCCCCTGTCGTGTAGGCACACAACGGAATTTTGGGCTGAAATGGTAAGCTAAGTGCACGTTTCTTAATAGTAATGTCATCGGTAAGTATTTTTCGAAGAAATACATTTTAGAGAAAAAATCATTTTTTCTCAAATACTATATTCTTATCTTCAAACCCAAACCTGGTACAAAGATACCTGATGGTAAGGCCTTTATATACATACCAATTTCAGGGCTAGAAATTAACTTTTTTCTTTGGGGGCCACCGGGCTTCTTGATTGAAAAATTTGAGGGCCCACAAGCAACTTTCGGGGCCCAACTTTGAAAAATAATGCAAACAAAAAACAAAAGAATTATTGACAATATAATAAGTAGAAAGTACAATTTGTCTGATAATCTAAAATAAAAACAATTGAATTTCCAATTTTGCTGAGTGATGTCATTTTTATTTGCCTTTTCTTTCACTTTCAAACATTACCAACAAAAAAGGGGAAAAAACACACACACACACATTCAGTGACACATATTCCAGTGACTAGTGAGCCTGAAATGGCCATTAAACAAAATAGAAAAAAATCAAGTGAGTCTCTTGTATAATACTTTTCAGTTTTGTGACTGAGTATTGCACAATACACATCATTAAATTTTTAATATGAGTAACCTAACAAAAAATCTGACCTCAATGCACAAAAGTTCAAAACAAAACCATGAAAGGGAACTAAACTTAACAGTACTCTTCCTGATAAACTAAAGTTAAACAAACAGATTTTGCCTTTTTTTTTTTTTTTTTTCAATCATCTATTCATATTACACTTATGTGCACTTGAGTTAACAGAAGTAAACTAAAAATACAATAACAAAAAAACCAAAAAAAAATTAGGGCACCAGTGTGGGTTGCTTCCCTTGGCCCAAATACGAAACTGCCGAGTAGAGCTAGTTGTAGCAGACGAATTATTTTGCGGGCCAAGCGGGCCCTTCGTTTTTCAACTTTCCGAGCCCGAAATCAACTTTGCGGGTTTTTGGCCCCGGGCCCCCGCTAATTTCGAGCCCTGAATTTGTTTGACCCCTCGGAGAGGTCAAGGGTCACAAGAGATCAGGAAATATGTAAAAATTAGGCATATTTTGACAAAAGATGTTCTTTCTCAAGTACTATTCACAACTTTAGATCCAAACTTGGTACAGAGATACCTGATGGTAAGACCTATCTATGCATACTAGTTTGGATGACATCTCGGAAAGGTCAGTGGTCACAAGAGGTCAGCAAATACATGTATGTGTAAAATGTCAATTTTTTCATAGAATTCTAGTTATTATCAACATTTTTGCAAACTTTTCTATTAAATTTGGCACAAAGGTAGCTGATGATAAGACCTTCCTATACATACTAATTTAGTCGACCCATTGCAAAGGTGAAGGGTCATGGGTGTTTACAGATGTGTGAAAAATGCTTACATTTTGAGAAAATGTGGATTTTGCTGATGCAGAAACCAGCCTTTTACTTATTGTCACAAAGGTCACATGTGGATCGGCCATACATGTGAGCCATAAGGGTTTTGCCTTTCTTGTTAACATTTTGATGTCAGATATTTTTTCCTGTTTGATTACAGTCACATGTGCTAAGGGATAGGATAGATGTGGCCACAATAGACAGGTGGCTGTTATGACACAGGGTATTTACAGTAAAAAGGAGGGGGAGGCATACTTTTCAGATGACTGTTATAAACAAGTGAACACTGCAAAAAGGTAGTCGCTAGAGCAGCTTTGACGGCATTTCTGATTTGTGCTTTTGTTGGTTGTGCAGTGCTGCATGCACCAGGAGACCCCATGTTGGTGTTTGAAAGTTTCTATCAGCAGTCACAGTTTGATCTGCAGGCCTTGTTGTCCATCAGGTAAGTGTATTTCACCTTTTAAGTCCTAAGCTCAAAATTCCCAAATTTGGAAGCTGTTCTCTGAAGACTACGAACAAGTTCAAAAAATAGATCAGCCATGATAGTTAACGGGTGTTGCCAGAACAGCTCAGCGCCTACAGGCACCGAGCTGTCCTGGCACCACCCTTGAACTATCATGGTTGATCTATCTCTTTGAGTAGTGTATCAGAGCTTAATGGGATAACTGCACTATCATTTCTATTTTGGCTCTAGGAGCATCTGCAAGTTTCATATTAGTTTTATTATTATTTATATTATTATTTGTTTCCTCAAAAACATTACCGATGACATTACTATTAGGAAGGTACACTTAGCTTCCCGATTTCAGCCTCCAAAACGTTTGTTGCTACACAACCAGGAGCGTAACTCTAGCAAGCAGTTACCAAGTACCCTGGGTATCCTCCCTTCCTCCTCACGTGAGCTGTCTACTCACGCCAGTCTTATGCTTAGCTGCCTTGTGAAAGGATTTCGTCGACTGGATTATCTTCTACCCTTGGTCAAAGCTTCGCTAGGATATGACGAGGCAAGGCCTTGGATAATGCCTTTGAGCCGCCGGGTAAGGTTGGCCCCTGGCATTTTCTGAGGGGTTACAGCTAAATTTTGCCATTGTAGCTCGACATTGCAGCTTGGCAGACCGGTAGTGCGCGCTGTTCACGTGACCTTGGGCGCCACGCACGGTCGGGTTTCACATTTTTGCACTATGTTGCAGTGCAGGTGTCATCCTGCCCCTTGGTGGGGGCTGTCTGTGGCTAGTGTGGTGGATGTTGGCGTGCCACGCATTGGGGCGGATGTGTGAGACGGGTGCCCATGGGTGGAGGAGCCCTGGCCCCAATGGTGGGAGGTCTACCGGCACGGGCGGCTAAAGTCACCCTGCTACGCGGCCGATGAGGTACTGTATCCTTCCCCCCGCCGGCACCTACCGCCCCTCCAGAGCCCTGGGCAGGAAACACATGTGCTCGCGCCCCAGTGGGCGAGCTTACAGGTGAGACACCTATCTCAGGTTGTAGGAACTAGACTTGCCGGCGGGCACGCCGCGTCGAGGGCCAGCTCCCCTCGACCGTCGCCTCCTCCACACTACGGCCATGCCTTGTTGGGCACTACTCCTATATTCCTGCCTGATTAGCAATGCGGGTCACTCAACTAGTGGTCCTCTACCTTAGGGGCTTAGGCTTTGATCACGCCTGATTAGCCTATGGCCACCACAGTTGTGCCTTCACAACGGGAAGGCTTAGCCAGGAGGTTTCTTCATTGAATACAGATTATTCTTCACTTGAGCAAGCGGACACCGACTGCACTGTCATATAGTACTTATCTGGCGCCGACCGTCCCTTACGCTGCGGCTCTTGGCGCGCTGCTTAGTGCTCCAAGTTACGCGGCCGGCAGCTGCTGAGGCCGCCCCGCTATGCCGCGTACTCCCTGGGGCCCCAGCGGTCCTATGACCCCTTACCCAGGTTTGTGGCTGGCAACGCCTGATGTCTCCCCGTCACGCAGCGAGCAACCCTGTGGCCCCCCTTAGGTCCTTCGAGGCCTTGGCCGACCGCTCATTTCAAGATGGGGACCGGCAGCGGCGGGAGTCATCCCACTATGCTGTGATGTTTCCTCGGGCTCCCCCCCCCTTCCCCCCCCCCCCTTCCCCCCCCCCCCTCCCCCCCCCCCCCCCCCCCCCCCTTGCGTCTTCCTAGACCTCGCCGCCCATGCCTCGGGATGGCTCGGCAGCTGCGGAAGCCCCACCTACCAGTGGGGAGCGGACTCTTGTTGGCGGCCAACGGCCGTGCCACGTTGAATGCGCCGGTTCTCGTCTGATCACCGCTAGCCTACGCCTCGAACCTGTGCTCCTCGGGAGTGCTCAGCGACCGCGCCAGCGCGGCTCTAAGCGGGATGACGTCCCTTCGGGCCCTGGCCCTACTTCAGGTCCCCAGCCCCCACCTACAACTCCTTGGCTAGCGGCTGCTGTTGTCGCGTCTTGCGGCCCATGTTCTTTGGGCCCCGACGTGGTGAGGGATCCGGTGACCACTTCGCTCTGCAGACTGAGTCTTGTACTCCCCTCCGCTTGGCCTCTCGATTAGGACGACAGGGACCACTCGTGGGAGCGCCTACGCCGTTCAAGGCTTTAGGATTGTCCCCCCGCTCTACGGAGCCTGGCCGACAGCGACTGTGGTTGCACCGCTCGACGGTGAATGACAGGCCACCCCAACCGCACGAAGCTACTGGATCTGGTCCGCGTGGCCCTCCGCCTGCCTCTGGCAATGCGCACCCGCTCCATGGAGTCCAATCCATAGCGACTTGAGTCGCCCCGCCTTGCAGCCCGAGATTCCTTGGGCCCCGAAGCGGCCCACCGCCAGCCTCTGGTCCAGCTGTGCCCTCTTGGACCTCGATCACCCCGCACCGCGGTGACTTGCAGGTCTTCTCAGCCAGACGAGGCTAATGGAACTTGTGCGCCCGCTTCTCCGAGCCCGGCCCACAGCGACTTCGGTCACCCCCCCTTGTGGCCCAAGATCCCTCAGGCCCCAACGTAGCCCACTGCCTGCCACTGGTCCAGCTGTGCCCTCTCGGACCTGGCCCGCCCACTCCTTGGACCTGGCCCACAGCAACTTGTTCGCCCCGCCTTGCGGCCCGAGATCCCACGGGCCCCGATGCGGCCCTCCTCCTCCCACTGGTCCAGCTGTGCCCTCTCGGATCTGGCTCACCCGCTCCTCATGGTGAACTACAGGCCCTCTCAGCCAGATGAGGCTAATGGACCTATGTGCGCCCGCTCCATGGAGCCAGGCCCACAGCGACCTGTTTGCCCCGCCTTGCGGCCCGAGATGCTTCGGGCCCCGATGCGGCTCTCGGATATTGGTCTGCTTGCTCCTCACAGTCTGGCCGGCAGCGTCCCCACCGTGGTGATTACAGACCATCTCAGCCGGACGAGGCTGTTGGACCTATGTGCGCCCGCTCCATGGAGCCAGGCCCACAGTGACTTGTGCGGCCCGAGATGCTTCGGGCCCCGACGCAGCTCCCGGGTATTGGTCCACCCGCTCCACGCAGTCCGGCCGGCAACGACCCCACCACGGTGATTGCAGACCCTCTAAGCCGGACGAGGCTGATGGAACTATGTGAGCCTGCTCCATGGAGCCAGGCCCACAGCGACTTGTTCGCCACGCCTTGCGGCCCAAGATGCTTCAGGCCCCGACACAGCTCCTGGGAATTGGTCCGCCCGCTCCTCACCATCTGGCCAGCAGCGACCCCCACCGCGGTGACTACAGGCCCTCTAAGCCCGACGAGGCTGATGGAACTATGTGCTCCCGCTCATCAGTGTCCGGCCCTCAGCGGTGAACATCAAACCGGATAAGCCGGACGTGGCTGCTGGATCTTGGCCGCTGCCCCATGGAACCTGCACGGCAGCGGTTTCGGTCACCCCTCATCACGGTGAACAGCAGAGTGCACCGGTTCCAATGTCCCTCTGATGCCGTACCAGTGCGCGGTCGTCAGCTGGATCAAGAGGACGCGTCGGGTATGTCGCAGACTCGGATCGCACACCACGCCTTTACCACAGCTGACACTTAGTTCGCCTCTAGCTGCCAGAGAGATAAGGTGCGGCGAGGGCAAATTCCACTGTCGCGCGCTCATTCTATTTATATCGCACTTGCAACTGTGCGGTACACTGCGTGTCCAGCGCTCTGTTGCTATAACAACTACCTACACGTTTGTATTCATAACACATCTCAGCCTAAAATGACTGTTGTGAAAGCAACATCGTTTAAAAGTTGAAATTTTCACCTACACACTGATACCAAACATGACAACATTACGACTCACACTTGTGTAGCAGATTATGGTGAAAATAAAGAGAACGAGAATTTGTTGATGTACGATGTCGGTGTTTGTTGTGAAATTGACAAAGTTCCCACAGCCATAACACGAAGACGTAACTTTTCCCAACGAAACACACTTGCATACATAAGGGTCAGCATACCTACAGTAAGTATCACTTACCGGATTTTCGCTACACGGTGGGGGACGGTAGCAGGAGGGTGGTTAATGAAGTCACTGACAAGTATCGACAGACAAGTACCAGGTGCCTGCCTTAGTACACTCCCGGCCGAATCGGGGAAAGTGAGGGCTTAGTTACACGGATGCTATTGAGGAGATAGTCACGTTTCTTTCTTGGGAAATAGTGTCACACTAACAGTGAACCGTGTCCATGTACTTTTGATTTAACTTTTGATCATGATGGAGTCTGATGAAACGCATACAGTCTATGTACACACAGGTGTGTTCCATGCACTGCAATTAAATGCATTGTGCAGAATATGTGGCTTGAGATCACAAAAGAAACACAGTGATAAAAAGTCATATCCTTGTATCAAATATGAACACTTAATCCACAAGTGTTATGGAATCAATATCCAGGAAGACAAAGACCTGATGCACTCCAAAACAATGTGTAGTAGTTGCTATAGTCGGATGAAACGGATAGACTCTGAAACACGTGTGTCTGCGGAGACAACGCAAAATGTGGCGTCTGATATTGCCTCATCACAACACATTTGGACCATGTTCGATCCAAATACGAGTGTTGAAGAATGTGTCGCGTGCGTTCATTTCATGCAGCTAGGTAAAGGAGGACGACCAGCGAAGGGTGCACATGGGAAGAAACGACCGTTTCGATCTGTGGAATGTCACAGTGACAATCATAACACTGACACTAATAACAGCACTAATGAAGGTGATAGTGGTATACAAGTTTTCATTCCCCCGCTGTCTACTCCCCATAAAACGCCATGCAAAGTCGATGCTCAAACGTCGCCATTACAAAGAGTGTGGACCCCATCTCCACCAGCCAAGCAGACGCATGAAATAGCCATGAAAAAACGGGTGTCAATATAGCCACATCTCCACATATCAAACGACCCAGCCTTCGACCTGTCCAGGAACTGCAGATGCCATTGACAAAGGAGGAAGAAAAATATCAGACGGCACTAAACTGCACAATGCTTAATGAATCAGCTGATGCCACAATCCGTTGCAAGACTGGAGGGCAGCCTTTGTATTTTATGCACATACCAAAACCAAGAAAACCAACAACAGGGACATCGTCAGCCCTAATACGAAGAAGGTCAAAGGTATTAGCCCGTGCTAGAGCAAATATGTCTGGCGGATCAGAAGTGGATGAAGCTGAACAAATAACAGACGAGAAAGAAAGGAAAAAATGACTGCAATATTAGACAGAGCAGGCCATAGGCGATCCGTGTATGTCTGTAGAAAACAGGGTATTGTTCTGAGAACCAATCTACGATTAAGCTGGTCCAAGTACAGAACATACAAACGCTTCATGAGAAGTATTGGTGTCAAACTTGAAAGTGAAAGAAAGGAAAGACAGACCCAGAAAGAAGCGCTCTGTGGCACAGTGACCATTGAACAAAAGAATCTGACCTTTGAAAACAAGTCACAAACAAGAAAGAAAGCCAGAAAACACCTGTCGCCTACATAGAGGATCTCACACATTTTGTACCTGAACTGCTTGACAAGTTTGAAGCTGCAAATCTTCTTGAATGGCATGAACAAATACCAAATGATGAAATGTGGATAAAACTCGGAGGATATCATGGTGGTAACAGTTATAAAACAATGCTTCAAGTTGCTAATCTCCAAAACCCTAACTCTAAACACAATACGTTTTTGGTGTGTATGGCTAACTGTAAAGACAGTCATGAAAATCTTCAAACAATTTTGCAGCCGTTTAAAGAGCAGGTGTCAGTTCTCCAAACCATGAAATGGAAAGATAAACAGATACGTGTATTTCTGTTTGGCGATTACGATTTTCTCGTCAAACTCTTTGGTCTCTCAGGAGCACAAGGGGTCCATCCTTGTCTCTGGTGTACAGCTTCGAAAAGTCAGCTACAAAGAGCTCCACATGAGCGAGTACAAGTGAAAGAGAGAACTCTTAACAACATCAAGCGAGATTACAGGCGATACATGCATGCAGGAGGAGACAAAAAGAATGCCAAGGGTTATAACAATGTTGTACATGAACCAATCTTTGATGTTGAGATTTTTCAAACTGCACCACCATACCTCCATCTTCTGCTAGGTATAGTAAAAAAAAACATCATTACCTCCTAAAGCAAGAATGCCACGAACTTGATAAAGTCATTGCTGAAAAACTGGCCGAGGGAAAGGAGGCACATGATGGAAATACACCTTTTGAAAAATACATTTCAGAAGTAAGAGTCCTCAAAGAACTTGAAAAAAGAAAACGGCTGACCGAGGGTATTGCAGTGTTGAGCGACAAGAGACACAATGAGAGTGCAAAGCAGTTTGATCAATGACGTGAGCAGAAGATGCAGTCAGATAGCAGAATTCGAGGACAAAATAGACGCTCCAAGAGAAGAGATAAAGTTGCCATTTCTGTGCGGACCTGTCACTTCTGGCCTTGACGAAGCACTAAAGAGGAATAAGATATTCATGCAAGCATACCATGGCCGTTCGTTTGTTGGCAACCACTGCCACCGTTACTTGAAGTATGATGTGTTCACTGATGTTGGTGACAGTGTTATCAGCAATACGATGAAGCTGACAGATGATCCTAAACTTCATGCAGCAGCGCATGACATATCCTTAAAGTTCCAAATTCTGAACGACCTGTACTCACAAGTCCATACTAATGTTTCTCACAAAATGCCGGTGAAGAGCAGAAATGAATCAATGCAAGACATCAATGACAAGATTGCAAACTACATGCGTTTTTTTCGAAGTACTTTTCCAGCCAGTAGCATCATTCCGAAACAACATATCCTGGAATGTCACTGCATTGACTTTATGACCAAGTGGGGATTTGGGTTGGCACATCATGGTGAGCAGGGAGGTGAAGAGAGTCACGCTACCATTAACATTTTAAAGAGCAGGACATTTGGCTTGCAAACAGAGGAGAAAAAACTCAGACTGCTCATGACCGAGCACATGACACTCGTGTCACCCGTCCTCCACTCCTCCAGTAGTAAAACAGAAAAAAATTCTCGTATAACGCTGTTTAGCCGGCATCGGTCTTGTGTATCTGTGAACAGAAACCCAGTATTGTTCTTATGTCTAGTGTGTCAGCAAATGTGCTGAACCGCAAGGTATATTTAAAAACACTGTTGAATACTGTGACTTGTGATGGACTAATCGGATTTTAATACACGGACGGCATTAGCTGTCTGTGGAGTACTGGGACTACGGGCAAGAAATGCCAGAACGCGACCTGTCAGTGACCTCATTAACCACCCTCCTGCTTCCGTCCCCCACTGCATAGCGAAAATCTGGTAAGTGATACTTACTGTAGGCATGCTGACCCTTATGCATGCAAGTGTGTTTCGTTGGGAAAAGTTACGTCTTCGTGTTATGGCTTGGGAACTTTGTCAATTTCACAACAAACACCGACATCGTACATCAACAAATTCTCGTTCTCTTTATTTTCACCATAACCTGCTACACAAGTGTAAGTCGTAATGTTGTCATGTTTGGTATCGGTGTGTAGGTGAGAATTTCAACTTTTGAACGATGTTGCTTTCACAACAGTCACTTTAGGCTGTGTTATGAATACAAATGTGTAGGTAGTTGTTATAGTGGCAGAGCACCGGACACACCATGTACAGCACAGTTGCAAGTGTGATATAAATAGAATGAGCGTGCGACAGTGGAATTTGACCTCGTCGCGCCTTATCTCTCAGGCAGCTAGAAGCGAACTAAGTGCTATGCGCAAGCACTGGCTGGTAAAGCCGTGACACGTCCTCGGTCGCTCGTCTCCTCTGGAGCTCCTCGCCCGGGCTGCACTTGGATCAGAGCC
This sequence comes from Semisulcospira habei, assembly GCA_036245525.1. Taxonomy (NCBI): domain Eukaryota; kingdom Metazoa; phylum Mollusca; class Gastropoda; family Semisulcospiridae; genus Semisulcospira; species Semisulcospira habei. The sequence goes on from BTPG01000001.1 coordinate 68,371,609, forward strand.
ACCCCGGGCATCTTCCCTCCCGCTTAGGCACCAGACCCTCATGGGTGGTCCTCCCCTTCGCCTCGGCTTCGGCAACAGGTAAGTCGGTTCTTCCTCCGGAGGGAGGTTGGGACCGTCGCTGGAGCTCCCCGCCTAGAGGATCGTCGCTCCTTGTCCCCGGGTCCCCCACACGCTCTCCTCGCAGCGGATCGGCGTCGTGCTCCGTTAGGCTCCGCACACATGGTCACGGCGGTGATTGGAAGGGGACCCAGCCGTGGATCCTGCGGGCTCTCCCTCCAGTGTTGTGCCCTCCTGCCCCAGCGCTCAAGCAGTCAGCTCTGGCTTCCGTGGACCCTGCACGGCACTCTATGAGTCGGACGTCCCTGCCTCAGCCACAGCTCCTCGGTTCGCGTGGAGGCCTTCCCGGTGCAGCGGCATCGGCGCTATGGAGGACGGCGCCTTCTTCTCCATTTCCAGTGACCGATGGGATCGGCTTCAAGCTTCGCCAGTGCTGCTTGCGGTTCTCCCCCAGACCTTCTCGCAGCCTTTCGTCGGTCGGGCTCGCGGCAGTGTGCAAGCAGGTGGCCCAGGGCCCGGCGTCGTCGGTACCCGCTCGGCTTTGAGATGTTGGCTAGCTTGTTTTGCAACACCCTAGTCTATGCTGGGTTCCTGGACCTCGCAACGTGCGCAGTGGTCGGTGCGCTTGCGACTGGCGGGCTGCAGTCCCTGGTGGTGCTGGCTAGCCAGGCGGCTTCTCGCTCCGCTGTCTCCTAGTCGGTGGATCCCTGCTCTAAGCCCCGCCCGGGAGGCGGGCGAGAAGTCGAACAAGGACGTCGGACCCAGCGCCGCTCGACCGACCTTTGCTCCCCTCCGCCTGCCTGCTTGGCCGTCGATCGCTCCCGGGGTACCGTGGGTTTCCTGTCCAGTCCCTGCATGGTACAACTACCTGAGCTCCAGTCTAGACGTTGGCGGTGCTCGCCCTGCAAGCGTCCCATGCTGCAGAGGTTCTGACACGGAGGTGGCTACAGCTCCTGAGGCTCTGAAGCACAGCGGCAGACTTCTGCCGCTCGGTCGACCCCCCTCGCGGCCGATACTACAGCTTCCCCGGTTTGGCGCCCGTCTTTGGAAGATCTAGAAGCCCACTTTCCGGTATCTCCGCTGGTCCGGCCTCATCTGCAGAGTGCGGGGTCCCATCGTGCTTGACGTCACCTCTGTGCCTCTCCTCCGGCCCTACCTGTCGCACGGCTCAGAAGCAGGCCTCTATGGCTTGGAGGGAGTCCCTGTTCCCAGACCACAGCGCGACCGCGGGTTCCTGGCCGCCGCCTTAGCGGCGTACGTGTATATGGACGGCAGTGAAGGACAGTCGGCTCCCTCTCCTCGCTTGGGCCACACGCGTCGGGAGAACGGGAGGCCTTGGTTCTCACCGCCAACTCAGCAGTCGCGACCCTTCCCAGGTCTTCGTGCTACCGGACTCCCTCGCTTGGCAGAGCTCACAATGCGACTCCGAGTGCTCCCTCCGCTCCGTCCTCTTTGGATGTTATGCAGGCAACTGGGAGGTCTCCCCTCGTCTTGCCTGTAGCGGACCCTCTCTCCTGGGCGGTGGACGCCCTCTCCGCTTCCTCGGATGGCCTTACAGTCTTTCTTGCCATCGGCGCCTCTTTGCCTCGGACCTGACAATACCCCAGCTCGCCCTCGCTGATACTTCGCTGGGAACACCCGTGAATATTCTCTCGGCGGACCCCAGTCCAGTTGGGCCACGGCCATTCGCGCCGTTGCTGCCTTGACCAGGAAGACGTCGGTCCTTCTGGCCCCCGCCGCAGCGTCTCGAGTGAGCAAGCTTCGCGCACCCCCAGCTCAGGACCGGTGGCTCGGTTCAGCTGCTCTTCAGCCCGCCATTGTTGGCCAGGGATCATCACCCTCCGGCCGCGCCTCAGTCGACAACTTCTCGGCCTCTGCTGGGCCGTGGCCAGTCCCGGGAGTCCCCACAGCAGGAACCGTTCAGGGCACTGTAGATCTGCCTCCGCTGGTCAAGCCCCTCAGGGGGGGATGTCCCCACCTCTTCCTGCTCTTGGCGCTGGGTGGGAACGACTTTCTTCCCGGACTATCTCCGCCTGGCTAGCGGAGTCATACGTTCCGCATACGCAGACCTCGGCCCAGAGGGCGCGAGACGCTGCGGTTCAGGGCTCTTGAGGTTGGAGCCATTGCCACGAGCCTCGCTGCGACCGCTATGACACGGTGGGGGACATTGTAACGACTGTGGCCTGGCGGGCACGATCGACTTCGCCCGGTCTACCTCAGGGACCTCTCGGGCCAAGGAGAGAACCTGGCCCTAGTCGGGCATAGCACACCGGCGCAACACTCCCTCTGGGCGCTGGGAGCGCCATGGATAACGCTTAGCTGAAATTGTCGGGAGTGTGCGCAGAAGGGCGGCCTTGCTAAGCGTTGACGCAGGGGTAGGTGGTAGTAGGCGGCACCCTCCTCCTCCTCCTTCCTAATAGTAATGTCATCGGTAATGTTTTGGAGGAAACAAATGAATTTTTCTCTAAAATGTATTTTTTCGAAAAACACTTACTGATGACATTACTCAAACATCCCTCCCGCCTACCCCGCTTGCTGCCAGTATGCTAAGATAAGACTGGCGTGAGTAAACCGCTCACTTGAGGAGAAAGGGAGGCTACCCAGGGTACTTGGTAACTGCTTGCTAGAGTTACGCCCTGGTTGTGTAGCAACACACGTTTTGGAGGCTGAAATCGGGAAGCTAAGTGTACCTTCCTAATAGTAATGTCATCGGTAAATATTTTTCCAAAAAAATGCATTTTAGAGAAAAATTCATTTTTATTAACTTAAATGTGTGTGTGTGCAGGTGGTTGCAGTACATAATTATATTGATAGTTGAATGAGAGCTGTATGTGGTTTTGTTGTATGTTAGATTTGGTTTGACTGTGGTGTTTATTTGTTTTAGGTGTTGCATGACAATGGATGTTCATTTGTAATCCACAAAGAATTCCTAATGTTTTATGCATATGGCAGTAAAGTTGATCTGATCTTGCCTAATCTAATCTTATCTCATGGATTTCTTGCGTTGTCACGTGCACCCTTCTGCAGGAGACGGATCAGCCATGTACTTAATGAGTAGTGCCAGATTAGCATAGCGTTGCTTTCTTTGCAAGAAAAAGTCGTCTTCAAAGACAGGTGCTCTCACAAGAGGTCTTGAAAGGGAAAAAAGTGTCACCTGTCATTAAAGATCATCATTGAGGTGGCTGTATCCAAGGTCTTTAACCAATTACATCCTGAGGCTGATTTTGTCAAATTTGCTTATTGTCCTATAACGGCTACATTACAGATTAGGAGATAGATCAACTGTTTTATTTCAAGGTTGTTGCCAGAATAGCTTGGCGCCTAAGGCGCCAAGCTATTCTGGCAACACCCTTGAACTATCAGTCAAATTTATATCTTCAGTAAAGGGTTGTGCCTCAAAACAGGTTCTGTTTGGAATGGTCAGATTTTGTGTTTACACCATCACTTGTCTGTATTTATTTGTTCTGTTTTCGCTTCAGACACAGCTGGGACATGTTTTTAGTGCCGGAGAATGTGCCCGGAGCCAGCCATATCCCAGACAACTGGGTGGAGCCGGATCAGCCCTCCAGTGCAGTTTGGGCCTCGGCTTTGCAAGCGGAGATGGAAGTTTAAGCCACCCAAAGTCAGGACAGTGCTGACATAGAAAAGCAAGCAAATTGAACAGAGAGAACATCCCAACGGAGACATAAACACGCTTAGAAAAGACACAATTGGGAGTCATCTTTTTGGTCTGGATTGCAAATTGAACAAGCCTAAGTCTTTAGATCAAGACGGTATTGATCCCCTGACTGCTACCGACGATACTGTTCGGTCGAAAAGATGCAGTTATTCGTCTTTTCAACCGATGGATATTGGTCACGGGGTTGAAAAAGGAAGTGGTAAGTTAACCCATTTAACCCCAGTGCACTACAGCAGGAGATGGATTGACCATAATAATTTTTTGCACGATTCCTACAGGAATCACTGCAACAAAAAGCGCTACCAACAGCCAAAGGGTTACCTGTGAGCCATATTGCCTCTTAAAGTGCAAGGCCTAGTAATAGTGTGTGTGTGTGCATGAATTTGTGCATTATAAAGTTATTGCCAACTCAGAATGATGTAAAAATGGTAGAGGTAGTGGCATTACCAGTTGAATGCGACATTCATGCGGTACACAGGGATTATTTTGACCGATTGCTGCAGTTAGAATAAATTTGTGAATCTATGGCTATTTTTGTGTTACTAATATGAAACGATGATAGACTCGGTATGTTCAGTAAAAATGCAAAACAAACGCATACAAAGAGAAGAAGAGGAAAAACAGCAGAATCGTTAAAGTGGCTTCTCAAACATCCAAACCTGTTCACAGGTAAAATCAAAAGCTGTTAAAGGGACACTCCTGACCTTTTTTAATGCTTCAGTTCACAAAAAGCTTTTACTGAGATTCAGTATACACGCCCACTTAGACAATGACCACCCTCTCTTGGCTTGACTTCGCGAACGAAGATTTTATAGGAGTTGACCACGACGTCTGCAGGCTTGTTCGTGGCTGCGGAGGCCAATCCGAGACAGGCAGGTTCGACCGCAGTGGCTGCAGGGGAAGGTATGGCCAGGGTTCTGAGCTGCGGCATCTCTGTTTTTTCTCCTGAGCCGCTTGTCCTTAAGGCTAGCTCTGTGAGAGTCCTCAAAGGAGACAGCTGCCTTGTAAATGGTGGAGCGCCAGGTGTCACGGTCCGCAGCAAGCGAAGACCACTGGTGGTGGTCGATTTGGCAGGCACTAAGTGACTTCTTGAGACAGTCTTTGTATCTCTTCTTTGGTGCCCCTCTGTCACGGTGTCCAGTAGCAAGCTCGCCGAACAGTGTGATCTTTGGTAGACGATGATCCTCCATCCTGGAGACATGCCCCACCCAGCGGAGCTGTGTCCGCAGCAGCAAAGCCTCGATGCTCACAGTTTCAGCCTGTTCAAGGACCTCGACGTTGGTGACATAGTCACTCAGAGATCTCCAGAATGAGTGGTGGACCAGACTTGACCACCCTATTGTCCCACCAAATGCTTTCTTTCGTCCATTCAAAGCGAAAAGAGGCCACTGGAATCTTGTGACTGAACGCATTAAGATTGCTTCTGATAGGCGATGGTAGCTGACGTCATAACTATTCTATACGACCTTTAGGTCATCTGCATAATTATAACCAATCAGAGACAAGATGGCGTATGAACCAGCGAAGAAAAAAAGAAAGTATGTCGACTCGCGCCGGCCGACAGTGACAGACTCGGAATTGAAAAGAAGAAAGAGGAAAAGAGACAAGATACCCCTAAGTAGAATTGACATCAGATAAGGGAATATAAAGTTTGGCTTGACCGCCCTTCCAGAATTTGTCGCTTTCCTGCTATGTGAATCAGTAAGTAATCTACGGTCTTTGTCAATCTTCCTATAGTTCCGCTAGCGTTGGTGATTTTCAGAATTCATGATCTTCAGTAGAATTTATCTCTTACTGATTTCACAAGATTTTAAACCTGTTTTATCATAAAATTACGAGCTAGTAATCAGATTTTATGATGCAAGGATCTGAAAACTACAGTGCGTGTCAAAATTGCGGCACATCACTTGTCGTGACACGTTTTTGTCTGTGCGGGCTCTCATTCACTCGATTCACAGAGGTAGTGTTTCTGCTGCGATGGTGCATTTGTCATTTCCAGAGATGCTTTCAGTTACGTAGACTTCGATGTGTGAGATGTGAAATTGCAGCGCAGAAAGTGGGTATAAATACCACTGTTCTGTTTCGTGTTTCCGATGGATAAAGGATCAAAGGTCAAACTAGGCACCCTGGACGCTGGCTCAGTCGCTTGGCACGGAGACTGAGACGAACAAGCTATGCCCCTGGCCGTTCACCGACGATGCAGCATGATCGTTACTAGTAGCAGGTCAAGCGGAATCCGCATTGTGATTTTGACAGCATAGCGAGTATGGAAGGTTTATTCTACATTCTCGTGGAAAATTATGTCGAAGGGATGCCGGAGAACATCAGTACATGTGTACACTGACACGTGTGTACACCACACCGATGACTTTGTGACCAGGTTCTGCCTTGTGACGTAGCCTAGTAAATATGCACACATTCAAAATGAGGCCGATGCAGACGATAATCAGCGCTCTCGGGTACAAAAACAATACACCCTCCAAACGATGAATTTTGACATTTGGCATTGTATTTACATCATAAAGCTCCAAGTTAGTACACAAAGGACCCATACATAATACTGTCAGCAGTATCTGTTGCAGACAGTTTTTGGACTGTTTTGAGATGCTTGATCCTGGGGAAAATAACTTTAACTCATTAACTCCCATAAATAAATGACTCCCTTTCTTTATTTAGTTCTGGAACTTCGAGTTAAATCCAGGAGAAGAAATTCTCAACTATTTGAGAGGCCTATAGGTGCCAAGCTATTCTGACACCACCCTTGAACTATCATGGTCTACATCCTGTTATAGTGTGTCTGAGCTTAAAGGGTTTGAAACTGACTCGGTCAACTGTCAGCTGCTGTGCTAGATTACAGGAATGTTCAAAAAATGTTCAAACTTTTTTCAGGCCTAGTCTGGGACATGGAGGTACCAAGCTGTCCTGGCACCACCCTCAAACCATCATTGTCAGTCTCTCGCCTGAACCGAAATGTAGCCTTCATAGTACAACTCACTAATCTGATAATGAATACACACACCACCACCAAAAAAACGAACATGCTCTGAAGACATCGTTTATTTATTATTGTTGTTTTGCAGAACAACCAGTGTTTCATTCATTCACAAACTCATAATTGGACATGTACAATGCAATATGAAACAGTTGTACATCTTTATGACTTGGACACACTGCTGCAAGAAAATGAAAACAAAACAAAAGTAAACAGAAAATGTACATTTTATGTATATATATATATATTCATATTCGGTGCAGTCTATTTTCCACTCAAATGGGGTGAACGCTAAATTATGCTATTTTGTAATACATGGATATGCTACCGCCACTCGTAATGCCGATGAGTGCTGTAAGCAAGAGGTATAGATCCTCATGAGCCCCCGCAAAAGCGGGGGCTCATGAAGATCAATACCTCTTGCAGTTCATTTGATCATTTTCCAAAATATCACGTTCAGAAGCATATAAACTGTTTGCACTCAACATAATAATTTATCAGAAATAAATCGTTCATTTATTAATTCAAGAGCATGCGCAAGAAACAACACAACCTTGTGAGAGAAAAAAATACTGCTGAAATTTGAAATTGCCTGTTAGAACATAAACGGTTTCACAACATTAACTTTGTTAGAACTGAAATGACTAGGGGAGAAAACCCAAAACCAAAACCCTAGGCACCTGTTAAGATGAAAAGCAAACAATATATTAAGCTATAACAGTAATTCTTACTACCACCCTTCTTGTACAGGAATGTTTTAATTTAACTACACGTACACATAACATGGTCATGATATATCCACTATGAGCACCAGGCTTTTTTCCGTCATATAAAAAACATGCATATTTCAACAACTTTTATTTCTTTTCACAATGCTGGCGACTAACAATATTTGTTTACAAATAAAAAAGACTCGAGTACCCACGAACTATGCTAGCTGGCTGAAGCCAAAATGAAAGGTGACATCCAACGCGATATTTACTGTGGTTTGTACAAAACAATATGAGGGACCGTGTCACGGATTCAAGACGATTTGATGGATGTCAAATTCAAATTAAATCCTACTATGACGCAGACACCGGTACACGACGTCAAAACACTCACCCTCAAACCCCTTGCCTGCCACTGTACATACATTTTTGTTTCTCAAATCTTTGTTCATTCAATGACCAAAAGCCAATACAGTCCAAGATACATGGATACAAACTGGTCTCAGCGAGAAGCATAGATCCTGCTCTATGTCTCTTGCAGTTAGATTGTGTTCACTTTTTCTTGGCAGTGAAGGGGTTAAATCCACAAAGTTGGAGAGGGGTCAGCCTTGACAGTTCAAGGGTAGTGCCATATTAGGCTTTCACCTTGAAAATGGGGTGTTCTACTCTGGCACTATTTGTGCCAGATTACCTTGGTCCATTTTGAAGTGACAAACTACTCAGGCACTACCCTTGTGCTATCATGAGCAATCTTTTTCTCGCAAAAGACACCTCAAAAGGTTGTGAAAATTGTATCATATGTAAATGAATTTGTTAAAAACAGCGTAAAAGGGTGACGCAAACGTCAAAAACATGTACCGGGTGTGACAACACACTGTCAATGACCCTTCACGGAAAAGTCTGCTGTTCTTTGGCAAAGTCAGGATGTCAAATTTGAGAAAAGCATGCTTTGTTTAACCATGAAAATCTCGCTTTCCTCAAAAATGGACATGCAACTTTTGCCAAGTAACAACGGAAATACCAGTAAAAGAGGTCTAAGAGTTATGGGACTTGTGAATCTCACTAATGCAACTTTAGAATCCTACCATTCGATAAACCCAGACTAAAAAGGCAACCGCCAAGCTTGTAAAATGCAGCAAACAATGCAGCAAACTACCTAACAAAGAAAGAAACATGCTTAGAAAAGACGGTTACAACACAATTGTGTTGTAACCGTCTTTTAAGCGAGTTCTTTTCTTTTTTGGTTTCTTCTCCAGTGTTCATTACATTGTACTTTGTTCTTTCGTTTTCACAGCAAAATTTATACTGAGGAGCGAAAGAAATGCGACATTTTTTGGAATCACTGGAAACACTTTAGGGAATACATAGGTGAATACAGTCAAACCTGTGAAAGGCAAACACCTGAGTTTCCGGTGATTTAAAAAATGTTGCATTTCTTTTGCTCCTCGGTATAGATGGCATAGGTTAATACGGACAAACCTGTGAAAGGCAAACCACCCAAGAAACTATCCAAAACTGGTTGCCTTAGACAGGTGGCCTCCTGACAAAGGGTCATATAAGGAATAGAAGACTGACCATGAGACCAAAATTGGGTGGTCTGCTTAGACAGGTGGGTGCAACACACAGGTGGTCGGTCACCTTGACAAGTTTGACAGTAACAACTACAAAAACAAAATCTAAAAAGCATTTTGTGTGTCTGCTACTGGTAGTTGTGACAAGAGTTGCCAAAGCTTCGAGGCATAAGAATCTTCTTACTTGAGAATCCCCCTCTGGATAAAACAGATGATAGAGAAATAATGCATTTCGAAGCAAGCAGTGGACTAAAAGCCTAGGAAAACGTGTGATATCGCATGTTTGTCCAGGCTCTAGCATGTTTGCTCACCATCTGCATAACTGCCAACCTTGAGGCAACGAAAATCCTGAGCTGCGGCCTCCACGACGCTAGCCCTTGCTTCCACGTGCCGAAAAATCAAACAACAGGGGTGGGGGGGGGGGGGGTGTACGCAGTGCGTGTCAGCCCGCCTAGGTTTACTGTGCAGCGATGTTTATGTCCGCCTGGCACATTTTACAAACGGCAAAGTGTTCGCCCTTTCTCGATTCGTCGATGATGCAAGGAACGCTTGTAGTCTGGATGGAACTTTACCAACCACTTCTGCTTCTTTGGAGGCATCATTTTGTTGAAAATCGAAAATAACACTTGTGAAAATCGCTAAGCATGTGCTCCAGACCAGGGCAATTTCGAAGGAACCGGAACAAACACAGAATGGATGCAAATTTGCTGCGCATGCGTAATCAAGACTGGCTGTGGGTCCCCGAAAGCTTAGCGGTACAGTATAGCGGCAGGCTCTCAACTACAGGTGCTTGGGAGCGGTACGCCAAAATGCCTCGAATTTTCAAACAAAACTTGAAAATCTGAAAATCGGGAAAAATGTACAAAAAAACGGAAAATCGGGACTTGAAAAAAATCGGGAAATTCCCGATAAAATCGGGAGGGTTGGCAGCTATGCATCTGCATCAAAAGACGTGCAGTCTTTAACCTCCTGATTTGTTTAAATTGTCTATTGAGAGCATGCATACTGCAAGGTGTGGCTTCCACTCTTCCACAGCACCAGCACGCATCAACTCTGAATTGAAAAGTTTAACGTAATCTACAGTGCTGAGTGTGTCCTGAATATGTGTGCATTGGTCTGTGGTTTGAACCTTATGGCCTATTGCCATAAGGTTTAAAACCACAGACCAGCACACAAATAATGTTACACAATGTCATTTCAAACCAGGGACGATTACAAGTTACACAGTGAAGGGGAGACACGTGCATGTACAAGAGATAGTTTTAAAAAAAACATCCATAAGCACTGATTTGTGAAAGCCAATGTGTGCTGGTCTGTGATTCTGGACCTTGTGGCTTAGGGCCACAATGTCCAAAATTGCAAAGTGGTGCACAAATGGGCTATATGCATAACATTGCTCTTTTTGCTGTTGTTAATCTTTAAGCCATGATGAAAAAAAAAAAAGCTGTTCTTGTTACTAATGATTTGGTTTAACCAATTTTGACTGGTTTCAAACAAGCATTTGTTTTAAAAAACTCAAATGTAGATTGGACAAGTGATGCCTAATCAATGACTGCAGTCTAGCAATACATATATTTGATCGTATACTTTAACAGTCTAAACGCTGATTCAAAGTCGGACAAAATACACTAACAAAACTCGTCACAATTTTGTCCTTGCACACAAACCTCAAATTATCAACAATCAAATATCAATTATTTTGATACATCAACGAGTCACTGATCATAAATGAAAAACCAACACAAAAAAATCAACAGAAATACCATTATCTGCCCCCCTCGCGCATGCAGTCACCGATACTGTGAACAGTACCGGTGACTGCACACGCAAGAGTGATGAGGGTTGAAAATAACACAGAGTGGACAAGGGGGAGAGAAAACTATAAAAACAGCTAAAAAAAGAAAATGATGTCAACTTGGGTGTGAGCCATTTCTCTGTGTTCCGACTTGAACCTCCTCCTTGTGCAGGTAGCCGTAGGCACCGTTTACAGGAGCAGTGGTTGAATGCACAAGGAGTGTTCAGTTGTGCATGTCTTGACCCTTATTTTATGCTGAAAATGGTCATTGCCAGATGAGTGTTGGTTTGTTATTTTGGACCTTACTGGGATGGGACGGGATGGGGAACATAAGGTACTTCTGTGTGCGAATGATTCTGTGCCATCAGGGCTCCTGATAGATTTCCGTCACAAAGGTTGGGTTGACCCAGCCCCAATTTTTACCCCCTCGCTGCCAGTGGACACAGAATGTATTTTTGAAATTATTGTAAACTCAACATCCAAGACATTTCAGCAAGAGGCATAGATCCTCATGGGGTTCTATACCTCTTGCAGCTGTATCGGTTTCACTTGCTACCCACAGCAAAGAGGTTAATTTTAGAGGGCTTTTCGCCCCAGATCCGTGTTGTAAAGGGTTTCACACAACTGACACGTAAACAGGATTATGAAACGACCCACAAGTAGTGGTTCATTATCATAATCATGTAACAGTATCGATGATGGTGTGGCAAGCAAGAGCACTAGTGCATGCAGTGCGAGGTTCACCCAAGTATTTGATGGATACGTGTGAAAAACAGCACGCATGTAGAAATACGTCAGCAGATGTTATGCAGACAGATTTTTAAAGGGTGATCAAACGCACAGTTGATGATCACAGAGAGTGGAGTTCACACAGTCAGCATTTTTTAAAAGGGTAATATGTGACCTGTTCCCACGAAAGGGACCTTAAGTCGCTTTTGGCCGAATGGAGCTACAGGCCGGAAAGAGTGCAGGGGGTCATCTTGGGTCAGTTCGAGTGATCACTTTAAATGCATGTTTCTCGCTAATACAGGTCTACAACATAGTTTTTGCATCAATTAATTTGTATTGCTAGTAGATTGTAATGGTGTAAATATCCAAACTCAAATTTCCGACTTATGGTCCCTTTCGTGGGAACAGGTCACATATTGCATTTAGGAGCATGAAATATGCACACCCGAGTATTATCGGGAGCCCTGGCCATAAGGAAAGGGCAAGGTATTTATTTGTTTACACATTTGTCAAACATTCAGCGATTACCCTTAACCCTACAGGAATCATCGTGACAAAGACTGCTACCAACCACAGGGTTAATATGTATACCATATCTATTGTAATGCAAGTTTAAGTATCACTCAATCATTATCACTCGATCCACACATACGAAATAGTTTGACACAAAACATACAACAATGACCACTTCAGCCTTAATAAGAAATTCACAGCAAGGACCATATAAGCTTTATTTCTCGGACACCAGCAAAAAATTCCATCTTCTGCTGGCACATCAGAGAACACTTTTCACATTTCTGTCAAGAAACGTCTCCAAACGGCCATAAAGGCAGAAACCGCTGTGACAATACCGGTGATGGTTGTGATGTTGTGTTGTCCCAGCAAGCAAAGGGTCCTCAGGCCAACATCAGCCTGGGGACCTTTCACGCACTGGGGTAGTGGTGATGCTGTCAGTTGGGTGCTCAAGCGATGGCCTTGGCCTCTGGTAGGAATGCCTCCCAGTACTTGATTAACTGCGGAAAAGACATTTAATATTCAACATCAAAGATCCCCAGCCACCACGAGGCATAGATCCTCTTGAGCCCCCACAACTGCAGGGGCTTGTGCGTATCTATACCTCTTGCAGTTAGAAGAGATTCACTTCTTCTGGGCAGTGAAGGAGTTAATTTTTAAAATATAAACAAAATATTAATAAACTGTGTTGTAATTGTCCTTTCTACATGTCTCTTTCGTCGTTCGGATGTTTTCTGCAGCAAAGATAGAAAGTACACTTGGTACATTATGGTAGAGGTGGGCGGGCTTGCATCAAAACTTTATAAGCGTGTTTCTGTCTGTGCGGAGAAGACATCTTGATGCCATGAAAATCCCAAGAAATGTTTTGCCTGTTGCACATTTCTATGCGTGCATAGGCTTTAACCCTGTGAAGTGTCAGTGCTGAAAAAATTTGACCACCCCCCAACTGCAAGAGGCATAGATCTTCATGAACCCCTGCAGTCACGGGTGTTCATAGGATCTATGTCTCTTGATGACACCACTTTGAAACCATGTTCCCTAGGGACAATTAGGGTGTTTTGGTGTTGAATTAACGAAGATTGCAGAAACACCGTCTGCGTCAACTGGCACTGAATGGGTTAAACCCTGCTATAGGACAGGGACAATCAGTCTCCCATGGTACTGCACGTTCTCTATTCAGCTGCAGAGTTAAGCATGGATGTAACTGCAACTGACCCATGCCAGCCAGAGACATAAATGTATGCCTCTTGCAGATGGAACAGGCTGGCTAAATAACCATCTTGCCTGAACCCAAAAGCTGCAATGTGAACTATCTGTCACTTTCAACCAGGATAATTTTACCTTTTGCTGGTTCTCCATGAGAGTCTGAAGGTAGCGTATCACACTGTTCTTGAAGTCATTGACTCGGTAGGACTCGAACCGCGTGACTTCACGTCGGATCACCTTGGACAGCTTCTCGAAGTCCTCCTGACCCTTCTCCACTTTCTCTGACCACTGGGAGTGACAAAATGTGGAAAAAAATACAATCAAATGATGTTTTTCCTCCTTTTTTCATGTGTAATCTCTGAGGATTTTTTTTTTTGTCAAGGTTTAGTACAGTCTCAATAATTTAACCCCCTTCACCCATTTAGTCCCGAATCCCTACAGCAGGAGATTGATTGACCATGATAATTCAAGGGTAGTGCCAGATTAGTTTGGCGCCTTCAGGCGCCAAGCTAATCTGGCACTACCCTTGAATTATCATGGTCAATCCACCTCCTGCAACTGCTACATGGTCGTTAAGTAACACTTTCAAAATTTGGGAAATGCGCCCGTGGGGCTAAAAGGGTTAACCACTGTACACTAACTGACATCCGTGTGAAATACCCAAGTGAAGTGGGACCAAAAAGGAGCACAAATAACACAGGACTAACAAGAGACATAAATCCTCATGAGCCCCCGCGACTGCGGGGGCTCATGAGGATTTATGTCTCTTGCAGCTGGGTAGCGTTTGTCTTGCCCCGGGCAGGTAAGGGGTTAAACGTACCCAAAACAAACATGATTCTGACCATATCAGAAAGCAGCATGGACGACCCTCCAGTAGCAGTATGTTTGGAACAAGAGTTAGGTATGTACCAACCATAACACCACAATTTTCAAAATCAGAATCAGGTCCAAAGAAATGACACCATACATACAAAGTTCACCCAGAAACAATCCATGTGTGAGCGCCAGAGCTTTTCACGAGCCCCTGCAGACGGCTTAGGCATACGAGAATCTATGGCTCATGCCATCAGAGACGGCCGCCAATGGTGTCCTCCAATGGAGGGAAACCATCTGTGTTAACAAAGCCCGCAGTGCAAGCAGATTATACACACTGTCCTTGCATTAGTCAATTGATCACGCCCCACATGCATGATCCTTTCCTCCACTATTATCCTTGCATTAGTCGCTTGATCACGCCCCACATGCATGATCCTTTCCTCCACTATTGTCCTTGCATTAGTCGCTTGATCACGCCCCACATGCATGGTCCTTTCCTCCACTATTGTCCTTGCATTAGTCGCTTGATCACGCCCCACATGCATGATCCTTTCCTCCACTATTGTCCTTGCATTAGTCGCTTGATCACGCCCCACATGCATGATCCTTTCCTCTACTATTGTCCTTGCATTAGTCGCTTGATCACGCCCCACATGCATGATCCTTTCCTCCACTATTGTCCTTGCATTAGTCGCTTGATCACGCCCCACATGCATGATCCTTTCCTCCACTATTGTCCGACTTAATCCATTTAACCCTAAGGCCACACTTCCACATTTTGGAGGTGTCACTGTAGACTTTGTACCAGTCACAGGTGATGGATCAACCATGGTAATTCATGGGTATTGTCAGATTAGCTTGGTGCCATCAAGCGCCAAGCTAATCTGGCACTACACTTGAATTATCATGGTCGATCCATCTCCTGCTGTAGTGTGTTGGGGCTGAATGGGTTAATATATTCTGATACAGAGATAACCTCTTTTAGGGCCGCTTTTAAGTCAAACATTCTATATAGCTGTTCAAGAATACCTCTGTTGACCCCTCCACTGCCATAACAGGAAAAACGTGCAAATGCAAGAGGCATAGATCCGCATGAGCCCTGCGGGGGCTCATAAGGATCTATGTGTCTTGTTTGCCTCATTCAGGTCTGTGTGTCTCATGCAGACATTATTTCGTCTGCTAGCAGCGAAGGGATAGAATGAAAGTGCATACCTCTGTAATTTCCTGTTTGAGTTGGGCGGCCTTGTCAGGTTTGTTGAGTGCCTCGAACTTTGCCTTGGCTTCCCGTTTCTTGCCCAGCATTGTTTCTGCCTCCTTCCAGTTGCGATAGGACTTCACACGCTCATGAAACACTTCCTGCAATGAAAACAAGTTAACTGATCATATTTTACACAAACAATGTAAAGAAACACGCCTAGAAAGGACAAATACAACACAATTTATTTAATTTTCCACATAAAAACTTTTTCAAAATGGTCATACAGATGAGAATATAATGCACTGCTTAACGTTTTTTAGATGAGAAGTGTGCATGAGTAGTGCACTGTATTTTTTTCTGTATGTCCACTCTTTTCGAAAATGGAATAAACTAAGCAGTAACACTAAACTGTAGAGCCGTTCCAGGCTGGACAAACACACAAACAATAAGATCAGTGTAGAGTGACTCCACATTCTGGTGTTACCCCGTTCTAAAGGAAGGGACAGAGGGATCTAATTTGTCATTTCCATTAACATACTGAAAAAGGTGATTTTTTTATGTCCATGTACACTGACCTTGACTGCCCCAATGAGGGCGATGTAGTCTTTTAGCAGCTCTGCGATGACGTAGAAGTCTGTGTCTGCCTCCTGTCGATGGATGGCCTCAATTTTTTCCTCTGTTTCTGCCAGCTGGGACAGTGCACGGGACAGGGTTGTGTGTTCCTCCACGTTTCCTAGCATGGCTGCACTTTTGGCAAATACTGCCGTGGCGACACTCAGTTCTAACACAAGATAAAGAAAAGAGAAAAAATGAATAAAAGGGAAGGGGACCCTACATCCTTTTTCTTTTTGTTACTTGGAAAGTTTATTATAAGTGAGTACTTTTGCATCAGAGGCCAGCTGCATGAGTGAGCTTAGAACTGCATCAGCCACTAAGCAAGGTGTTCCGCTATAGCAGAGCACCTTGCCTAGTGGCTGGCACAGGACTAAGCTCACTCGTGCAAATGACCCCAGGTCTGAACATCTAAAAAGTGTTACACCTGTATTTGCCATTTGTATGTGCAAAGTTGACTGAATATATAAACATTCTCTGCACCAAAAATTTAACTGACCTCTGCGATGTGCAACGAGCGTCTCAACACTGCTGTGAAGTTTGTGCAGCTGTTGGTCCAATGCTTCAATCTGCTGCTGTTTCTCTTCAAACCACTGAAACACACAACACAAAACAACACATTATGACCCGACCACTCTTTGTTCTATCCAAAAGACAACAACAATAAAAACAACTAAAATACAAGAAAGAAAGAAGAAAAATTAAAAAAAAAAAAAAAGGTGGGGAATTCTCTCAAAAAGCATTTGTCTACACTTGTTGCTAATCTACCAATCTGTTCCTTCCTAATCTTTGTTACTCCTCTGTGCCACTGTCTTCGTCTACTCCTACAGGCATATCCTGGATAAAATTACTGTAACTAGCATAATTATGTATCACAGCAGAACCTATTTTGAGTGATCACCCTTATTAGAGGTCACATGTCACTAAAGACCGTCATTTAGGTGGCTACAGCCGTCTTCATTAACCCTTATCATTCGGAATCACTAGTGTGTGAAATAAGTTGGACTAAAATTGTTCAAGGGTAGTGCCAAAATAGCTTGGCGCCTCTAGGCACCAAGCGTTTCTGGCACCACCCTTGAACTAAAGCCATTGGTCTATATCCTTATCTGTATGTACTATAATGTAGCTTGGATATGGCAGTGTACAAATTTAAAACTTTTAGCCTCAGTATGATATGGTTAATTTAAGACCAAAAAGCCAGAGATGTCCCAGGAGCATGGATTCAAAGTGATGTCAGCAAGAGACATAGATCCTCATGAGCCCCCGCAACTGCGGGGGCTCATGAGGATCTATACCTCTTCCAGTTGGGTGGTGTTCAATTTTTTTCTGGCACTGAAAGTACCTGCACATTGTTTACTTGTCAAAAGCTTCCCTTTTATGTACAGATCACCGATTTTTGTTCACTAACTTGTTTTAGTTTTAGTCTTTTACTCTCTGTGTTGCGTTTCTGTTTTCAGAGTTCAATAAACTGAGGCACAGTTAAGTTGACAAAACAAAGCATTAATACACATGCAGTTTGTCCATGCAGGTACAGTATGATGGAATGGTCATTTCTCTGGGAGTGACAGATGAACGTGGGTATGAAACATGCATGCTGCTGGTGTGTATTTTCCGTACTACATATGTGCTGGTCTGTGATTTTGGACCACACCAGCCATCAAAGGAACATGGATGCAGAGTGGTTTCAACAAGAGGCATAGATCCTCACGAGCCCTTTTAACTGCTGGGGCTCATGAGGTTCTATGACTTTTTCAGCTGGATCAAGTTCACTTTTTCTCGACAGCGAAGGGGGCATTTTCATCCCCAAATCTGTGTCATAACAGGTAAGACTTGCCTCCCCCCCCCCCCCCCCCCCACTCACTTAGATACCTAGTGGCTTCAACAAGAGACATAGATCCTCATGATCCCTTGCAACTGCAGGGGCTCATAAGGATATATACCTCTTGCAGCTGGGTGATTAATCATGTCTCTTGGCAGTGAAGGAGTTGAAGACTATCATTTAGGGGGCTCTAGGACTGCGATGTTATGTGTTTTTCCAAAAAATGACAGGGCTCAAACCAGGACTAAACATGTTAATGAGATAACATATGGCTCTCGTACATCAAACGAGGGAAAGTATGACCATCTTGCACGCCTGGCTGACACAAACGAGACAGTTAACCCCTTCACTGCAGCAAGAGGCAGAGATCCAGATGAGCCCCTGCAACTGTGGGGGCTCAGGAGGATCTATAACTCTTGCAGCTGGACCCTGTTCAACTTTTTCTAGTCAGTCAAGGGTTAACTCATTCACGGCCAGCCACATCTGGATGCGCGGCATAAGCCACGCATCTGGATGCAGCTGTCCGCGAAAGAGTTAATCATAAAAATTCATCATGGCCGCTGCGAACGACAAAGTACCAAGGATTCAGGAATTTAAAAAAGAAAAATAGCAGGCAGTGTCTAACAGTAGCAAGCCTTGAAGTTAGGACAGGCACTGCAAAATACTGGTCAGCACTAAGTTAGTCACAATATGCACACACAGACAGCACCAACACAAACAAGACGCAGGGAGAACTTTTAGTAAACTGATTTGTTCTTGTTATTCCAAAGCGGATTTCTTACTTTCTGTAACATGTATGACTCTTCAGGGAGGACCAAATCCACACACCAATTGCCAAATGTGAGGAGTCTTCTTGTCAGGAAAGGTCAAGTCATGGGAGTTCAAATGACAACGCAACGTTGTGGTATGGTTACACACACACATGCAAAATTGATTGGGCTACCAGGAAAAAGAAGGGCTCCCAGATTTTATTTTGGATGGTAGTCAAAGGCTACTCATACACATATCAAGGGGAATTACTCAGCGCTGGAGAGACAAACAGGTCCCCTGCTCCTTCCTATCAGGCACCCAGGTGATAGGAAGGGGCAGGGGACCTAACCGTTTGTCCAGCACAGAGTAATTCCCCTTGGTATGCGTACTATTTCTATCAGCGCTAGCCTCACCTAATTAGTTTGAGAGAATGGCTACTCAGACCCTAGATCATTTGGTCCTCCCTGCATGTTACATA
The DNA here is from genome assembly GCA_036245525.1 of Semisulcospira habei. Lineage (NCBI taxonomy): Eukaryota > Metazoa > Mollusca > Gastropoda > Semisulcospiridae > Semisulcospira > Semisulcospira habei. The sequence continues at coordinate 68,390,534 of BTPG01000001.1, forward strand.
TTCAGAAGTGCTTCTTTTCATCTGGAGCAGGAACCCAGGGCACAAAGGCCACCAGGCCGACGTTGGTTAAAGTCGGCCCGCGCAAGGCCAACGCCGGTCCGATGGATCTTTTGCATACTGGAAATATAAGGGAGCTTTAGCTTTCTGAGTTCTGGTGGTAGCAGATTAAGATTTAGTATGGCAACTTCCATTCTACTTCTATAAGTAATTTTTAAAAATACAACTAGCTGCAAATAAATTCAAAACAAACTTTACAAAAACTTAACTGAACTAGGAATGAATAAAACTTAAGCGACAGAAAATACTGGTACATACTGCACAAAAAAAGATAAAATTAATGTACTGCCTGAACTAGGAAAAGCTAAAACACTGCAGACTAGCACCAAATACACTAAGTACAAAGAACTGAGTTTTTGACTTCAACAAGCTTTATGTGACCTATCCAACACTCCTATTTACTAGCGCAGCAAAAAAAAAAAAAAAAAAAAATTCAGATGTTTCATCACCATACTTGCACTTCACTTTCACCCCCTTGTGCATGCAGCTACCAGTACTGTTGAAAGCACCAGTGGCTGCATGCACAAAGTGGCTAACCCTATGGCTGTCTGTAGTGCTTTTTGTCGTGATGGTTCCTGCAGGAATCATTGCCACAAAAAGCATTACCAACAGCTAAAGGGCTAGTAAGCCTACTTTTGTTGACCAGTGATTTTCAAGACAACTTGACAGATTTTGCATGCATGGTGCCGGGAAAAAAAGGTGAAGCAGGAATGATGCTACAGACAAATATCCACGTCAGCCCCTCCAAATTACAGGTCAGCCTCAGTATATTGCGGTATTTGAGAGCCACAGTCAGACCGCATTATTCATGATCGTGCCCTCGTACTGCTCAATTACATGTGCTCGTGAAGAAAAATCAATTCGTGAGTCAAAGGTCCTCATTCCGACATCAGCTTTAGATAGCCCGTGCACATTAGTGCGCACGCCTTATCAAGGCCAATGTCAGCCTGAGGACCTCTTGCTTGCCAGGCCTCCCCATCTGATACTGATGCTAACCTGCATCTATTACTGTTGCTGTGTGTTGCAGTGAATCAAGCCTGCATGTGATTTCAGACCAATGATAACCATTTACAGTGTGGCCTTTATGCCCAAAATGTGCCGCAAGTAAAGTTGGCCGACTAACTCTACTTCAAGTTGATTACATTTGGAAATATATACAAGAACTGTTCATAAAACTAAATAATGAAAACCAAGGATTGACTCAAAGGAGGAGCAAATGCATATGAAAATAAGGATGCACGGAGGGGAGAAGAAAAAAAAGAATGTATGAAACAAATTCAGGTAATGGACAAAAATGGATGCATGAGCTAAAATAAAGAAATAAATTTCTAGAAATCATGGGGTAAGGCACAACACTGATGAGACAAGCATAGAAGAGTTGGTACGGTACCTCCATTTGGAAACTCCGCTGCTCAGAAGGGGAGGGAGGCAGGATTGAGCAAAAATAAGTGTGAAGATAAAGCCCCCAAGACTGTTTGCATGGACAGTAAGTAAGCCAGAACACTCAGTTGTCACTACATGCAGTCACAGCTGATTCATTCACAGCTGTCATATCTAACACCCACACTGGTTGTCTCCCTCAATTTGCTACAGCTTCTGCGGTAGTGAATCGAGGCAGGCAACCAATGTGCTTTAACACCTCCAAATACAGGCCAGCCTCAGTACACAGGGATAATAATAATAATAATAATAATAATAATAATAATGATAATGAAAGTTCTTATAGAGCGCTTATCCTAAAATAAGCTCTAAGCGCTCTACAAATCAAATCAAGATAAAGATAGAAAAGTCATAAAGCCAGACCAAACCATATAATGATGATGATCAAACCATACAGTGATAATGTGGTGCTGAATTTTTGCAGGCTTGTAAAAACCAAAAGCACACAATATGCAAAAAGGTCCTCCTGTCAACATCGATCTAAGCTGAGCCAAGGCTAACATTGGCTAAGTGATCCTTTGCTCTGCAGGTGTCCTCATGTTTGCATTACATCTGATTTTGCAATATACCTAAGTGTGTAATACTGAGGTTGACCTGTACTGATGACTAAAGGCACTATGACAGCTGACGAATGGTTCAACTTTGAGTGCCTCAGAATGACACAAAAACATATGCACATACAATCTCAATATCACAGACACAAGAAGACATACTCACAGTCACTTAGACACACCCAAAGACCCCAAGAAAACTGCAGTGCATATTCCTAAACCTAAATTAGAATCAGGTCAAAGTGGGTAGTGTCCCTTGACAGTTGCTTATTCATTTGCATTGGCCATAGGTTCTCATCCCAGTATGCAAAGGCCATCGGGCTGAAGTCGGCCGCAGAGGGCCCACACATGACTGTGCGTGGGCCCTCTGCGTGCTGGGATAAGCCCGTGCGAGCTGCAAGGGCTCATGAGAACCTATATGCCTTTTGCTCAAGCAATCAGGTCAGACCATCAAAGTTAAATCTACAGCTGTGGACAGCAAGTTTATTACATGAGCTGTCCTTTCAAAGCGCCCCCCCCCCCCCCTTCCCCCCAAATCGTTTAAGAGAATATAATCCACTGATTAAATCAATGTTGCGTGTCTGACATAATTCTGATTTTGGGATAACACCATTATGTCCATTAAAACCTGTTTCTCTAAAGTTAAAATACAATAACTATTACTATTAGTCAAAAAATATGCTGTACAGGAAAAAGTGGTAAAAATATTTAAAGTAGTCAGTGCTGCTTTATTTTTTAGTTGAATACAATTGTATTCAGCTCTCTAACCCAACACAAGCTAGAATGAAACTTTAAAAAATTCCCCTCTACTTCATGTTCATTTGCAAGAAACTGCATCATTTCTAAAGACACTGACCAAAACTACACGTAAACAGGGTCTTTAAATAAAATCCTCCTAAAGAAAACCAAAGAAAAACAAAACTTGCACTCTCATCCACAGCGCTGGCAGAACTCAAAGCAAAAACTGAATACAGAAAAACAATTAGATTTATAAAGGACTGTACAGCTGTGAACTACATGTATAGTACTGAATTCAAGTACTACATGTAATTTTTGGGTGGTAGATCACCTTGCTACTTGCACTGGTCATGGCGTGTGTGCAGGTCATTTGTATTCTCACTGAAGGCACCCCACATCAATAGCTACAAACGTGTCATATAGAGTTGCCAACAGCAACGTTATACGACACCTCAGCAGCTATTGGTGCTAGCTGCCTGAAAGGAGTGACCGGAAACAAAGTGTTTACAGCAAGTGTAAACAGTTCCATATTTATTAGAGTGTACACTTGTGGTTTTGGACCCAATGGCTTTGCCAAAGTCCAAAATCACAGACCAGCACACATCATATGCCCAAACTGCATGTTCTAAGACCCCAAAAAGTGCAAAATGAAAAGGAAACAACAGAAAAATGAAACTGAAAACTCATTAATCCATTTCCCACACCGCTTGCGGGAGCACTCACCAGACAGACCACCCAGGGACTACGCCACTGGTACACGTCGATTCTATCTACCTATCGATCTCATTAGAACAGACAGATGTGCACTTGTGGTGTGCTCCTTGAGTGGGTATGTACAGGCAGTACCCCCACAAAAATAGTGCAGGATCCTATGTGACTCAAAGTGACCAACACTGGCAGTTGCCCTAACAAGACTGCATTGACAGAAGTGTTTTACCACACCAGCAGCACGCAACAATACACCAGTGCCAAGAACCTGTGACCATCCAGCCATGACCAGGCGAACCAACATCTTCAAGGTCACTGACAGCCTTTTGGCTGACCATAGTCTCTGACTGCAACACCTTCACACTCGACTGATTACAAAATGACAGAATGAAATGTGCGCTGGTCTGTGATTCTGGAGATTAACTGACTTAGCCCTGACACACTACTACAGCAGGAAGTGGATCGATCATGATATATTCAAGGGTAGTGCCAGATTAGCTTGGCACCATCAGGCGCCAAGCTAATCTAGCAATATCCTTGAAGTATCACAGTTGATCCATCTCCTGCAGCTGGTACACAGTCGTTTGGTGACACCTCCAAAATTTGGCCATGTGGGAAATGGCTGGAGCTTTCTAGCAGTGCAGCTTTCAGCTGTAAGATCCAGAATCACAGACTACTGTAACACACAAGTGAAAGTTGCACTGCTAGAACACACCAATTGCTGATGAAAAAATACAATTACAAAGCTGAAAAAAATGCTCGACAGATGGGATAAAAAAAAACACCAGTTTAACACACAGAATAACTGAAATACCTATGACAGAACAAAATTTGTGGATATTATATGCAGTTTGATATAAACGGAGGATTGTTTTAGTCTTTCTTTATTCCATCAACCCTACTAAAAAGAAAAGTGTTACTGTTATTTACTGAACAACTTTAAGACAACGGAAAAAGAGCGCATTATATTTTAACAAACACAAGATGGCCAATATAGCGCGTCAATTACAGGCAGTGAGAACTGAGCTCAATACCTGAAGCATAGAACAAACAGAAGCATACACAACATTACCAGCAAAATTATTTCCTGTTAAATCTATAGCAAACTATAAGCTATTTCGATAGCCAACTGCAGAAGTTGTCAGAACTGGTCAAAATTAGCATTATGCTACAAGCAGGTATGATGGAATGGAACACTTTAGTACACATAAATGTATGTGCCATGGTACATACATGAACTAACACAAACTATATGAACAAGACAGAGTTGTCTTCAGCCTACCAACATTCTCATGAGAGACAAAAAGAAATAAGGAACGAACTTGAAGAAATAGAGAAGTGACTTCACCCTATGGCTGTCGGTAGCGGTTTTTGTTGTGATGATTCTTTCAGGAAACCGCTACCAACAGTGAAAGGGTTAAAATGAGTGAAAATAATAACAGAATATAAAGCAAATCTCTGAAATTCCAGCAGTAGGCAAACACAAAAGAAGGCAGCTTAAATAAAAAAGAAAACAAAACATGCATCCTCCCAATGAATGCTCACACAACTGCTATGTAAACTGCGCTGATTTGATCATACCCACTTTAATCTTAGCTACCGTATGAAACTTCTGTCAGTTTATGCAAGTGTTAATTTTTTTTTTTTAAATACTTAGAAAATTTACGAAAGGCTACACAGCAGAACCTGTTTTGAGCGACAACCTTTTTCACAAGACAGATGCTCTATCAAGAGAACTCCAGGAGGGCAAAACTTGTCATCTGTCATTAAATACAGCCACCTAAATGATGGTCTGTAATGACAGGTGATAACTCATAAGGATGGTTACTCAAAGCAGGTTTAGCTGCAATCAAGATTGTATTCAACATAAGTGCTAGTTTGATAGAACTTTAGAAGGAAACAAAAGATTGAGGGCTTTTGGTGGGTTGGTGTGGGAGTAGAGGGATGGGTGAAGGTGGTGGTGGTTTGGGGGTGGGGGCAATGGGTGGGGCTGGTGGGCATGACAAAAGACTAAAAGATGAGAAGAAAGCAATCATACAATAATTCATAACATGAATTCCAACTGACCTCATCATTTTCATCCATTTTGAAGGCGATCTTCTCTAGAGACTCTCCAACCTTGTGAAACAGACGCAAGACCCCTGCCCCACTTAGTGCAGAGGTGCTAGTTGCTCGAGGCAAGTCGCTCTCCTTCTCCAAAAATTCCTTAAAGTCTGGGTCCTCCAACAGCACTGGGTGGGCTGCCGTACGATTCAGGTAACTGCACACATCAAAATGAATTTTTCTCTAAAATGTATTTTTTCAAAAACTACTTACCGATGACACTACTATTAGGAAATGTGCACTTAGCTTACCATATCAGCCCAAAATTCTGTTGTGTACCTACACGACAAGGGAGGCGACCCAGGGGCGCTGTAGCCGTATCCAGATATCCGAGTAGCAATCTTACCTCCCCATCCAGTGGCGTGAGCATTGGTGTCACACCAGTCTGAAGCTTAGCTTAGGAGCGGCAAGCGGGGCAGGCGGGAGGGTCCTCCGAGTAATGTCATCGGTAAGTTTTTAAAAAAAAAAATACATTTTAGAGAAAAATTCATTTGTTTCCTCAAAACACATTACCGATGACATTACTATTAGGAAGAATAACGAATAGGAGGTGGGTGCCGCCTAGCCACAATCCCCTGTAAGGGGCACACCAGAGCTGCCCACCCCGGCCACACTCCTGACCATTTCAGCTAAGCTACCACAAGGCACCTAGGCGCTGGGAGGGAGTGTCGTGCCGCGGCGAAGGCCCCAGTCCGGGCTCAGGTCGCCCGTGTGCCCAAAGGTCACTGTGGCAGCATCGGGCGAAGGTAGATCATGCCCGCCAACCCACGACCGTCCCAAATCTGACGGTGCAGCTGTGGGTGAAGGAGACGCTCGCGGCCAGGACTAGCACCTCGTGCGCCCTGATCTCCAGCCTCAGAGCGTTCTTCGAGAAGAGGTTCAAGTAGGACTAGATAATCCCCGCGGAGACAGGGAGATACTGCCTGTCCGTGCTGTCTGCCAGGTGGAGACACGTGTCCACAACAAGGCCAGGTCGCTCCTGCAGTTGATCGGCGCCAAGGACTGCTTGAAGCAAGCCAGAGGAGATGCAGCACTGTCGTCGCCCCAGTACCGCAGGACTTGCCACTGTCCCTCGAGGAAGGGTCTGCGAGCTGTAGCGATGACCTCCATCAGCACCCTTGAGAACCTCTAGCAGCGAGCTGGCGTGGGACCTGGGACTAGCAGCGTTGACGGGAAAGCATCCACGAAGAGGGCCACCCCAAAGAAGGAGAGAGCGCTGCGACCGCTGCGAGGGGGAGCAGGCAAATCCACTGTCGGGAAGAGGTCGCACACAGCCATCTTGCACTGCGCGCAGCTCCTCTGAAGATACCCGGGCGGAGCGCCCACTCGGTGTCGAGCAGCCGGCCGCGCTGTGAGCAGGAGTCGGCCGGACCATTAGGTGACCGGGTGGTGTCGTGCGAGGAGAGGGATATCGCAATCTTCGCACCACCGGAGGATCTGTGATGGGAGTCAGCCGAGGGAGCGGAGAGGAACTGGACCAGCCGTCGGAAATAGGAGCCGTCAGTGTTGGTGTCGGAGAGGATGAGAAGCTCCAGATGGCAAAGGCGCATCTCCCACGGACGAAGGTTCACCCAATCGCCGCCAGCTCCAACCCATGGGGTGTCTGTCCACGCGGCTTGGAGGTCAGCGGCAGAAAGCGGAGAGGAACGTCAGTAGAAGGAGCGCGTCCCATCCGGCAGGGCTCGCGTCCGCGTCGGGGGGGGTGCTCCTGACAGGAACCAGCCAGCAGGGGCAAGGCATCGGGAAGACCGGTACACCAGGGTCGCGACGTCACCAGGGGACGGATGCCAGGAGGGAAGCCGGAGCAGCCTGGGCGAACGGGAGGAAGCCAGTCAAGGGGAATGACATCTGCCGCCGCGGTCCTCAGGCTCAGGGGATGAAGTCCAACTCTGGAGAGAACTGCGTCTGCTAGAATTATTTGCCGGCTGAAGGTCGCCAGCGTCCGGAACTGAGGCCCCCTAAGTCCCACCAAGTTGCGGTCAGCCTGAAACACGTCCAAGTGCACCACCGGCGTGGAGTCCGACTTGCCGAAGCTGCCCGGGAGGCCGGTAAGAATGGGTAGATTGTGCCCGAAATGAAGGCAGAAGCGATGAACAGGTCCCGGCGGACGATGAAGTCCAAGGCGGTGATGAGGCGGCCGTAGATGGGAGGCAAGCGACTCCCTCCAGTCGCAAAGGAATGTAGGCTCCGTGCCGAACTGTCGGGACAGCGGACCACTGGGGAGAGCGCTGCATCACGGAGGAGACCCAAGGAGATCCAAAGAGGTCAGGAGGTCCTTGGAGCGGGCCCAAGGGTCGTCTGGGAGCAGCAAGCGTCACAAGAGGTGGCGGAGAGCGGCTGGTTCAGGGGTCCCTGTCGAGTCCGTCCCCTCCTGCTGGCTAGGACCGAAGAGGCGAGCGACTGCACTGGGTCTGCGTAGAAGCGTCTTCCCTTCGGCAAGGAGGTAGCGGCAGGAACGGGGGACAGCATCACAATGCAGCGGGTCTGTCGTAGACGCGCCTATCTTTGGCGAGGAGGTCGGGCAGGAACAGCGGACAGCATGCCGAGGCATCGGGTCCCAGTAGGTGGCGGCGGCCAAGGCGTCATCAGAGGCGTAGGTTGCAGTCTGGTGTCCTCGCCGCGCCAGACGACCGTCTGAGGGAACAGTTCCGAATTCCCACAGGTCAGGGCGCAGCAGAAGAAGGTCCCGGGGGGAGCGGTGTAGCGAAGCTGAAAAGCGGTGTGCTGTCACTGCTGGGGTAACCACTGCAGGTGGAGATCTGACTGGGAGCCACGTACCAGGGAAGGTGGACGGCGCTGTCCAAGACTGCCCGGGCTGGAGGAGTCGAAGAGGAAGACAGCGTAGCTCCGGAGTTCTGCTGCCGGAGCGCGGAGCGCCTCTACGAGGTCAGGGGAAACAGGGGCCTCCAGAGGTCAACTGTCATCCCACGGAGCAGTTCGAGTTGAGCCACGTCAGTACCCTGGGCAGGACCCATCGTGAAAACAGCGAGCGGTGGGCAGGCCGCTGGAGGCTGAAGTGGGCCATCAGGTCGGCGAGGTCTTGCAGCCAGCAGCGTCCGGCCGGACCAAATGGTGGTACGTGTCAGCGATCATGGCCAGGTAACCTCCGATGGTGAACAGTGCCAAGTGCTGCTCAGCGAAGAGCCAAAGGAAGAACTGCGCCAGCTGTGGGACCATCAGATCCGTGGGGGCGAGGCGTCGGGCGTCGCACCAAGAGCACAGGACTCGCCACTTTCCCTCGTAGACTCGTCGGGTCGAAGGCCTGTGGGCTGTAGCGACAGCCTCCACTGCTGCCCTTGAGAAGCCTCTAGCAGCTGTGGGCTATGCTCCCAAAGGTCCAGTAGCCTCGTCCGGCTGGGGACACTTGTCACTCATCGTGGAGTGGGGCGAACGACGTGGCCGCTGGACTGGACTCGGATAGTGGCGGTTGTCTTCCCCCAAATCTTTGCCACGTCCTAGTTTCTGGCGAGCGGAGCGAGCAATCTCGCTGCGGGCCAGGCTCCCTCTTTTGGGAGAGCGGGCGCGCAAGGGGGGCGTCATCCTGTGAGCCATCAGTCCCCCAACATCAGGGCTTGGTAGCCGTCTCTTTCCCGCAGCACGGGGCGAGTTAGTGCGCAAGGGGGGTCCAATCGTGCGCGTCGTCCGTCCCCCAACATCAAGGCATGGTAGCCGGTAATTTCCCGCAGCGCGGGGTGAGCGAACTCGCTGTAGGTCAGACTCAGACGAGTTGGTGCGCAAGGGAGGATCCATGCTGTGCTGTCCCTCAACAGCTGAGCGGGTGCTTTTAAGCCGGTCAGGGGTCGAGGCGTGCGTCGAGTGCAAGGGGGGTGTCATCCGGTGAGCTGGCAGTCCCCCAACATCCAGTAGCTTCGTCCGGCTGGTCCGTAGTCACACACCATCGAGTGGGGCGAACGACGTGGTTGCTGGACTGAAAGCAAGTAGCGGGCGGTCCTCCTTATCTCATGTGGCTGCTTCCTAGTGTCCGCAGAGCGGGGGCGAGCAAGCTCGCTGTGAGCCTGGCTCTCTTCTTCTTGGGAGAGCAGGCGCACAAGGGGGGTCTCATCCGGTGAGTCGCCAGTCCCCCAGTATCCAGTGGCCTCGTCCGGCTGACTGTATCCTTCCTTCCAGCTGCCTAGGTTCCGCAGAGCGGGGCGAGCAAGCTAGCTGCGGGCCAGGCTCTCTTCTTGGGAGAGCAGGCGCGCAAGGGGGGGGGGGGGGGGGGGGGGTCATCATCAGTCCCCCAGTATCTAGAAGCCTCGTCCAGCAGGCTTTTATCCTTCCTGTTAGGTCCTGCGCCGAGCATGGCGCACAAGCTCGCTGTGGACCAGGCTCGAGCGAGCCGGCGCGCAAGGGGGGGTCTTGACAGGCGAGTCATCAGTCCCCCAACAGTTCCAGATCTGGTGCGTCTAAGCCAGAGCGAGCGGTAGCGGGTGGCTGGTCCTGGGATGGCGACGGTCGTTCGCGCCGAAGGAGCCTCAAGCTGTGACCATGTTCATCCACCCAGGGCGTGCAGATGTCGCAGGCGAGACTGGAAGTGCAGCCGGGGAAAGGGAGGCATCCCGCAAGCGTCTTACCCGACCACTGGAAGTCTCCACAGCGCGTGCCGGCTATAACTGCAACATAGGCAAGGTGAGAGGCGAGCTGCCGTGGCCCGGCAGGCCACATGAAGCAGCGCACCCACGCTCCCATTATCCCATCACTCATTCTTAACTGTACCTACCGCCTGCCGCATGGCACAGTGAAGTCATGTCCAAGTTACCCAGTGTAAGATAACCTTCGTGCGGTAGTGCGGAAAATTCATTTTTCTTTAAAAGGTATTTTTTCGAAAAATACTTACCGATGACATGACTACCAGGAGTGTCCACTCCTTGCTCAATTCTAGCCTAAGAACCCGTTGTGTAAACACAACCCGGGAGGCACTCGGGGAACCCCCAGAGGGACCGAGAGTTGTCTCCCGCTCCTACTCACCAGCCCTATTCACCTGTGAACTCCAGTCACGAAATTAGGCTCACCAGCGGCAAGCGGGGCAGGTGGGAGGGTCCTTCGAGTCATGTCATCGGTAAGTATTTTTCGAAAAAATACCTTTTAAAGAAAAATGAATTTGTTTCTTCAAAAACATTACCGATGACATGACTACCAGGAGAATGCCGAACAGGAGGAGGGTGCCGCACTCCCAGATGGTTTTCTCTAGGCTCATGGCCCCCTCCTCTCTTCCGACACTCTGCACTCCCTAATAGGTGCATACCTACGGCGCCTGTGGCGCCGGGAGGGAGTGTTGTGCCGCCGTGACGTCCCCCACCAAGGCGAGGTTGTCTCGCTGCCCTGCCAGATCCCGTAGATAGAAGCGGGCGAAAGTCGATTCTGATCGCCAGCCCACCGCCGCCACGATGTCCTTGACAGCGCAGTTTCTGTCGAAGGCTACGCTCGTGGCCATGGCCCGTACTTCGTGCGCCCGAATCTTTAGGCTCTTCGCTCCCTGAGGGGAGAGATCGACATATGCTGAGCGAATCACCCAGCGAAGCCAGGAAGAGACTGTCTGTGCCGTAATGTCGTTTCTTCCTGTTTTTAAAGGAAGGAAGAGGCGAGAGCGTCCCCTCCGGACGGCTCTGGTTCGTCGCAAGTACACTCTGAGGGCTCGTACAGGATCTTGTTGCCTGGTCTCACTGGGGAAGTCTTTCCCGCGTAACGGTCGTAAGGTGATAACCTGTGGCGCCGTCAGTGGAGACCTAGTCTTGGCAATGAAGGCAGGGTCGGTCACCAGTTGGACCGAGTGGTCAGCTCGAAATTGCAGGCATGTAGGCCGGACTGATAGAGCGTGTATCTCACTTACTCGTGCCGCGGTGGCAAGCGCCAGCAGGAAGCAGGTCTTCCGCGTCACATCCGCAAGCCTGGCCAACGGTAGTGGTTCGAAACGTGGTGAGTTTAGCCAGGTAAGAACCCATGGTAAATCCCAGCGGGGCAGAAGAGAGCGAGAGGCAGGCCTTTGTAGTCCGAAGTGTGACATAAGATCTGCCAGGTCCTTACACGCGCCGGGGTCCGCGCGGCCGAGGTGCCGGTAGGTGTCGGCAATCATCGAGAGATATCCCCGAATGGTAATAGGGGCCAGTCCTTGGTCTTCGAAGAGCCAGAGGAAGAAGTCCGCAAGTTGGGGGTTTGTCAGTTCGGTGGGGGAGAGACGACGGTCGCTGCACCAGGTACAGAGTACCCTCCATTTCCCCTCATAGATACGTCTAGTCGAGGGCTTGCGAGCTGTAGCGATCGCTTCCACTGCAGCACCCGAGAAACCTCTAGCTGAGAGGGCTTGCCGCACAACCTCCAGGCGTGTAGCAGTAAGCGTTCCGGACAGGGGTGGAACAGTGCCTGGCGTGGCTGCTTGAGCATAGTGCGGGGCGTGGGGAGCAGTAGCGGAGGGTGCGTGGCGAGGCTGATCAGGTCGGAGGACCAGGAACGAGTCCAAGCGAACGGGGCGACCAGGAGCAGGATCGCATTGGTTCCTCGCAGCTTTAGGAGGACTTTGGGGACAAGGACTGTCGGGGGAAAGGCGTACGCTATGAGTCCGTCCCAGGGAATGGATAAGGCGTCGACCGCCCAAGCCAGGGGATCCGGTACTGGGGAAACGAAGAGGGGAAGCTGGTGATTCCACCTCGTGGCGAACAGGTCCACCATCGGGGTCTCCCAGTGAGAGCAAATCATCCGGAAAATGTCCTGGCGTAGCGTCCATTCCGTGTGAATGAGCTGTCCTTGGCGAGAAAGGGAGTCCGCTAAGACATTCAGGCGACCGGGAATATGGCGAGCGCTGAGAGTCAGATCGCGGTCCTCGCACCATCGCATCAATCGGAAGAGTAGCATGCATAGATCGGGTGAATGAGTTCCTCCCTGCTTCTGTATATACGCTACCACTGTCGAGTTGTCCGAAAGGACGAGAAGATGCTGGTGTCTGAGCTGCTCTTCCCAAACGATGATGGCCTGCCACACCGCTTGCAGTTCCAACCAGTTGCTGTGTTTGTCCGCGAACTCCAGAGGCCAGAGGCCGGACGTCGTGGTGAACTGAGGAAGCAGGTGGGCTCCCCAACCAGCCCGACTCGCGTCGACACACAGGGAGAGGTGCGGGGATGGGGAGGAAATGGGGACCCCCAGAGCCAACCAGGATCTGTCGGTCCACCGTAAAAGGTGGGGGCGTACCAACGGGGACACGGGGACGTTCGTGGTCAAGTCGCCCGAGGAGGGACGCCAGAGCAGTAGGAGATGAAGTTGTAGCGGTCGGGAGTAGAGACGCCCGAGGGGGATAAGATCCGCCGCTGCGTTGATCAGGCCCAGAAGCTGAAGCCAGACCCTGGCGGGGGCTGCCTGTTGCTGATCTATCAACGCGGCGAGAGCGGACAACTTCACAATCCGTTTCTCTGGCAAAAGTACCCTGTTGCGGTCCGTGACAAACTCCATGCCTAAATGGATGAAGTGGCGCGCCGGAGTGAAGTCCGACTTCCCGGTGTTGACCAGGAAACCCAACCGGTAAAGCAGCTGTAAAAGAGCGTCCCTGTCCGCCACCAGCGCGGTCTCCTCCTGATTTCTCAAAAGAAGGTCGTCGAGATAATTCGAGGTCGGACTTGACGACGACTGCCTCGCCTTGGCCACTACAGCATCCATGATGCGGGTGAAGGCCCAGGGGCTGAGGTTGAGACCGAACGGCAGGGCGCGAAACTGGTAAATCACTCCTTCGAACGCGAAGCGCAGGTACTTCCTGGCCGAAGCGTGCATGGGGACATGTAGGTAGGCGTCGGACAGGTCTAAGCTGACCGCGTAGTCCATGGGTTGCACCGCCGCACGAAGAGCCCTGGTCGTCTCCATCCGAAAGGAAGGGGCCGCGATGAAGGCGTTCAGCGCCGACAGATCTATGACTGGCCGCCACTTGCCGCCGGGTTTGGGGACCACAAACAGTCGGCTGTAAAAGGCGGGCGAGTCCGGACGCTGCACTATCTCTGTGGCCTCCTTTGAAAGGAGAGCCGCGACTTCTCCTCGCAGAGCGGCGGCCTTGAGGGCGTCGGACGGAACCTCTGTCCAAAGAGGAATGGAGCGCAAGGGCGGGGGAGAGCGGAACGAGATCCGTAATCCTCTGGTGACTACGTCCAAAACCCAGGGCTCGTCTCGAAACAGCGAGCACCACTCCTCGCTGAATCGTGCTAGCCTCCCGCCGACTGGAGCCCCGACGACGGTCGGCGGGGGCGGAAAAGGGGACAAGTCAGGTGGCCCGCCCGCGCCCAGGGCGACGGGCGGGACGGGGCCAGGCGGGGGCAGGGGCGTTAGCTGGGCCAGGGCGACGGAAGGACGGGCGACGGCGCGGCGCAGCGCGTGGTGGGGCAGACGGGTCCGCGGTGACACGTTTCCGGGCCCGCAAGGAGCGCCCCAGGGCCGTGCGGGCGGGAGGAAAGCGCTGCTTGACAGTCTTGCGAGGCCAACGGTCGGAGTTGGAGTCCTTCACCGTCTGCCAAGTATCCCCGAAGAGCAGAGACCCTCCCAGAGAGGCCCGACGTAGCTGAGTACTCAGGTCGACCGGCATACCACTGCAAGCTTGTAGGACGGCGTCTCGTCGCATGAGGTCGCAGTTAGCCGCAGCCGCCATCGCGTTGACCGATGAGTGATAAGCAGCGCGGTTCCCAGCCTCCGCCATGAGTAGTAGGTCTCCCAGGAGGGGAGACAAAGCAGGTTGCCAAGCTTCCTCGAGACGTCGGATGAAAGCCTGAGTCAGCAAGTCCAAGAAACCGGAGCAGGCGAGCGTGTTCCGGACCAGCGACGCCGTCCTATCCAGTCCCCGTGGGAAGGACCGTTTCAACATAGAAGCCCCTCCGGCTTGCATCAGAGCGGCGGGATCCACTGGAGGAAGCGGGCAGAGGAACGACTGCGAATGGCCGGCGTACCAGTCCTGCTGAAAAGCGATGTCCAGAGCGGAAGGCCATCTCCCGTCCGCGAAGAAGTCCGAGTTCCGAGTCTCCGCATGCAGGTGAGACGAGAAGGCGTCCCGCAGATCCAAAAAACTAGCCGGCTGTGGGAGGGACTTGAACCTCTTAACCGTCCTATCCGCGTCCACGAAGGCGGAAATCTTCCTCTTCACAGGAGGTGAAGCTGGGCAAACATCCTCCGGTAAGGCGGCGGCGATCAGCTTGGCTGCTCCGTCCAGTGCCAGCCGCGTGTCCATCCGGGAAGAAGAGACCTGTCTGACGGAAGCCGACACACTGGAGGCCGAAGAGGGAGAAGCTGAAGAACGGCTAAGACCTCCAAGTAACCAGTCCGAAGCATCCTCCGGTGCCAAACTGAGGGTGTCGAAGTCCCGCTGTCCGGAAACCGGCGACCGAAGAGGGCGACGAGGGCTCCGAGGCCGGGAATCCCGTCGGAGAACCGCAGCGGACGAAGACACCCTCCGCAGTGGAGAGCGGTAGTCTGAACGATGCGGAGAGGACCCCCTGCGAGCCGAAGGCGGATCCCGACGAGGAGAACGGCTGCGACGAGATGGAACGGAGCGGTCAGTACGAGGAGGGGGGGGAAGTGGCCGGTCGCTGGGAAGAGGGACGGGACGAGAGGGGGTCCAACCGAGAGGGGGGATGCGAAGAAGGTGAAAACCGTCTGCGGCGAGGTGAGTCCCGGTGCGACGAGCGATGAGGCGAGAAGTTCCTCCTACGATCGTGCGAAGGAGAGCGGAAACGTCGAGCAGAACCCCTGTACCTA
Source organism: Semisulcospira habei (assembly GCA_036245525.1). Taxonomy (NCBI): domain Eukaryota; kingdom Metazoa; phylum Mollusca; class Gastropoda; family Semisulcospiridae; genus Semisulcospira; species Semisulcospira habei. The sequence continues at coordinate 68,405,848 of BTPG01000001.1, forward strand.
CGTTCTTCCCAACCAGGAGGCTCCGGACGAGTGCAATGATGTCTCTCTGAACCAGGCTCTTGGGAGAGGCGGGTTACTGGCCGGCCAGGGGACCTCCAGCGGGATCCCGGCGGCTTCCTCAGAGACGAGTGGGGAACGACGGTGGAGGAGGGACGCCACGAGCGTCCCACCAAACCAGGCTCTTGGGAGAGGCGGGTTCTTTCCACCAAATGTGTACGGGCGCGCTCTCGAACGGAGGCGGTCTTGACGGTCGAACTCCCACTCCGTGCACTAGTCCCTTGATTACTCAGTGGCGTTATCTGCATCGGATCCCGTTGGTCTCGCACGTCCGGTGCCGGGGGCACAGCGGAAGGCGTCTCGGAAATCTTCAAGGTACCCGCGAGGGTAGAAGGCTCTCTCCTATAAAAGTTCCAGAGATTAGACCACCGCAGTTCCGGCCATGTAGCACAGACGTCACACGTATGGTCGGACGCGCACCCAGCGCAGGGGAGACAGACTGCATGTTTATCCGCCGGCCACTGGAAGCCTCCGCATTTTGTGCATGTCATCAGTAAGCCACTGCAACACACAAAACATGAAGGCACTCGGCAAGCGTCCACCAATCACCCCGCTAAGCTTTAGGCCCCCAAGCTACTGTGGTGTTATGCACCCGATTAACCAACGTACGGTCACCTGCCATCAACATTTAATTAAAACTACGGCGGAGGAAAAACAAACCCTGCCGGGACAGGTGAGTATCCAAGCCTTCGTCATAACGAGGGGTGTCTAAACTGAAAGCCGAAAAACGTTAGGTGTGGCCGAGATACAGTAACTTGACTCACCGCTCGCATCTGGTAATGGCGCGAAATCCCGCCAAAACCGGCGCCAACATTCTTCAGCTAATCAGGCCACCAAACAGAGGTCCAAAAACCCCAACCGAGGGAGAAGCGACGCAAAAAGCAAGCTGCTCGTGCCTGTGCCCCGCCCGGGCAACCAGCCGAGGGCCCTCTAACTACCTTACCTGTCAGTCGGAGAGGTACGAGAAGGAGAAAGCTCCATGACACCCGCAGCCCGACCGGCAAGCCAGAGAGGGAACCCTTGAACAAGACCGAAGCTGCAGTCGACCAACGTCGCACGCGCAGAATCCCAGGCCGGCGAAGACGAAGCAAGCAAAGCAGACCGACCCGGTCGAAAAACTTCTAAGTCCAGAGGCTAGAGACAACACGTCTGAACGCGTGAGCCTAAGAAGCGTGACTGGAGTTCACAGGTGAATAGGGCTGGTGAGTAGGAGCGGGAGACAACTCTCGGTCCCTCTGGGGGTTCCCCGAGTGCCTCCCGGGTTGTGTTTACACAACGGGTTCTTAGGCTAGAATTGAGCAAGGAGTGGACACTCCTGGTAGTCATGTCATCGGTAATGTTTTTGAAGAAACAAAGAACCCAACGCTTTTCCGAAGACCACATGGGTATGTCCTAATGAGTGATGATAAGGCACTGCACGCCCAGTACAAGTCCGTACCATTCACACCTACCCTCTGCCAGGTGTAAACGGCAGCCGTATCTAATATACACAGCTATAACATAAACACATAGCGGAGGAAACCAAGCGCACGGCAAGCGAGCGCGATTCCACAAGGCCACGCAAACTGACATAAGCAACCTCTATAGAGCATCCCAGTAATTCCTTCCTTACCGACCCCCTTCTTGGTCAGGCGAGCCATTGCTTTTTCTTTTTTTTTTCTTTTTAAAGAACCATCACTTAGCAAAGCGTGCTGACAATCTACGGACCAATGGGTAAGGGCCCAGCCTGACCCCACTGCGCCGCTCTGCGTCACTTCTTTCTCTGATTAAAAAAGACAAAACTGTCAAGCTCAGTAGCCACCGATGCGTTAGACAGCGATACAACAGTCTCGGCCTTCCTACTGGGACGCTCAGTGGCACATGTTAAGGAAACCTCCGTATAACTAGCCAAATTCATGGGACGTGTCACCACCTGGCGGGCTGAGCGCCGGTCGAGGGCAAGAACCGAGGCCTTACCTTGCCATGGAGAGAGAGACCGGGGGGAAACCTGATTGAAGGCCGTCGGCCACTGCTTTACGAAGAAGCTGTAGCCCGTCCCGCGAGGCAAAAGTAGAAGGACCCACACCTCCCAAGCCAACGAAGTCCCCGCCAAGCAAAATGCACCCAGCATGGCTTCCGTATGTCATCGGCTGCAGTCTAAGCTTGTTGCCGTCATTCAGTCCCCAACTGCGTAGCAGACAAGCTTCACAAAATCTAGCAGGCATGTGTCTGGATTCCCTCACAAATGCACTTGCACTTCGGCAGACAAAGTGTATTTACAAATTCAATGTCTCCTTGAACAGGAAGTCTCTACTGTGAAGTGTCAGCAATAAGCCATGTGAGTCAGACGAGACTGAGCGCCGCCGAGTTAGCCTTGTCCAAAGGAACCACCAGCGCCCACATGGCCAATCCTTAGCACTGAACACTCAAAGAGAACGAAGTTAATCCAAGGCAGGCACGGCAAGCCTTAGGCAATGTCAACACCGGTAAGACCGGTCACAACTGTACACAGCCGAAGATCCAGTAGGCTGAACACGTCCGTTCGCGGTAAGCTAAGCGAACAGACTGGTGTGACACCAATGCTCACGCCACCGGATGGGGAGGTAAGGGAGGCTACTCGGGTATCTGGCTACAGCGCCCCTGGGTCGCCTCCCTTGTCGTGTATGTACACAACGGAATTTTGGGCTGAAATGGTAAGCTAAGTGCACATTTACTAATTGTAATGTCATCGGTAATGTGTTTTGAGGAAACAAATCAAACTGCAAACATGATCAACAAAAAATACTGCAAACTTCTTAAATAAATGTGAGCTGGTCTGTGATTCTGGACCTCGTGGCTCAAGGTAAAAAATGAATTTTTCTCTAAAAATGTATTTTTTCGAAAAATACTTACCGACAGCATTACTACTAGGAATGCTTCGCTTAGCTTAACAATTTTAGCCCAAAAAAACTGACGACAGGGGAGGCAACCACAAGGGGTGTCATTACCAGGATCCCCTGAGTGGCCTTCCCAGCCTCCCTATCCGGTGGCACGCTCACCGTTTCCCGCCAGTCTCTGAGTCTTAGCTCGACTGCGGCAAGCGGGGAAGGCGGGAGGGACCTCTGAGTAATGCCGTCAGTAAGTATTTTTCAAAAAAATACATTTTAGAGAAAAATTTATTTATTTTCTCAAAATCATTACCGACGGCATTACTACTGGGAAGAATGGCGAACAGGGGAGGGTGCCGCAATCAGGTACACCTGTCCCCTGCCCGAGCGCTCTGCTCGTGAACTATCGAGGCCCGTTCCTACGCGCCACTCCCGACAATTTTAGCTAGACGTTACCCATGGTGCCTGTGGCGCCAGGAGGGAGTGCTGTGCCGCCAAGATGACCCCCACTAGTGCCAGGTAGACACGCTGGCCGGAAAGGTCTGACAGGTCTCTGCGGGCGAAGGTAGACTCGGCCCGCCCACCTATGGCCGCCACAATATTCCGCCCTGTGCCAAAGCGGGCAAGGCGCTGCTAGTAGCCCCTGCTTGACTTGTGTGCTCGGGTGCGCAACGTCTGGGCCCCCTCTGGGGAGAGCTCTTGTATGCCGAACGAATGACCCAGCGAAGCTAGGGCCGTTTGTGCCGAGGTGTCTCATCTGCCCGAAGCCAAGGGCAGGAATAGGCGTGCGCCTTTGTCTTAGTGGCGTAGTCCTGTGCCTGCCACTTTAAGGCGCCCTGACCGCGTCGTATAGGCGGAACTCCCGGGACTGGTCCACATCCCTGAACAGACACACAGTTGAACTTGTGGTGCGGACACTGGAAGGTGGTTCTTAGCTCAAGTCAAGCTGGTGGAGTGCTGCACCTAGTCATCGGCCCTGATCTGGAGACCGGAGGGACGCCCCGAGAAGGTGTAATCTTGCTAACTGTGAGGCCGAGCGAGGGCGAACAGTCAGCAGATCTTCCTGTTAAATCTCCAAGCATTGCCAGCGGAAGCCGGCCGTCTTGCCGATGACAGTGCACCATCCGATCCAAGAGGTCTCTGCTGGAGCCCGGTTGTGCTAGGTGTCGATAAGTGTCTTCCACCCGGTAATTTTGAATGATGCTGGGGGGTCCGATTCTGCTTGGGAACCTGTAGACGAACTCGACCAAAAGGGGGTAGTCCAGTCTGTGGGCAGAGTTGCTCCGCTGCACATCAGACCTTTAGTACTCTCCACTCTCCCTTGTATTCCGTACTGTCAGAGACTCCCTGAGTCGCTGCAATCGCATCCACTGCCACACCTGTTTACCTCTTGGTGCGAGTGCTGCCTGTCCATCTCCCAGCGTGCAGCGCCAGCCGCTCTGTGTCTGTACAAACAGTTGCTGCCAGGGTTGCGATCGTCTCAGACGCGGAGCTGAGGCAGGGGGGTCCACAGCGCATCTCAGAAGGACTGTGATCCAGCTGAAAACGGCCATCAAGGTCCTCACCAAGCCGCCCCTGAGCTTGTGGAGTCCCTTGGTACCCACCCTGAGGGAGGGAACGCGCTGCCGCATCTTAACCCATATCAACCTGAGGCTAACAGCTTGAATTTGTACCCTGCCATCCGCAGGTTATACTATCGGAAAATTAAGAATACAGAATAAAGGCTAGGCTGGATTAGCTTGAAGCCTAGCGGCGCCAAGCCACTCTGGCGCTACCCGTGAACTATTCTTATTCGAACGTACGCCACCCACTGGTAAATTCAAGATAAGGGCTAAGATGACATCAACCATACCTGTTGTTCCCAGGCAGTCATCCAACCAAGGATTAACTGCCTCCAAATGGCTTAACTTCAGTGAACAGAGAAACCGGGGTGTTCAACATTCAATGGTGGTTGGCTACGCAAGGAGTCCATTTCTCGAAGGAGCCCATCCACGGCCCAGGCTTGTGGATCTGGTCTGGAGGCGACAGAGGAAGCAGCTTCCTGTTACACTACAGGAGGACCGGCCTATCATCGGAGTCTCCTCACACGCGTAGAGTAGTTGGAAGGCAGCCGGGTGTAGTAACACTCTTTGCGCTGCTGCTGACCCTGCCACAAGGGGAGTCCGCGCGTACGTTGCGCTGACCTCCGACGTGCCATGTCCGACGAGTGCTATCCCGATCTCTGCACCACCAGCAGACGTGCTACACGAAGAAAACCCCGACCGTCGAGTAGCCGGAGCGCACCCGTACCTTCCGTAGTGCAAGCCAATGTTCCCATCTGATGCAAGCCAGCAGCACCTACTTCCACTCCAGCCAGCGGATGTATCTGCCTGCGTGATCCCCCATCGCTATCCGGCTGGTATCGGTCAGGCACTCCCTGCCTAGGCAGCAACTCTGCGAGCTGGTCCCCCGTCGGACTTGCCTCCATTGCCCGGGAATCTGTGTCAGCGGCGTTGAGTCAGCCAGGAGTCCGGGTCCTCCCACGCTTTGCCATCTGGTTCCAGAGGGCCGACCATCCAAGCAGTTGCAAGCGCAGGGCTGAAGGTACTAGTAAGCGCCAATAGCCGATACTGGGCGTCACCTAGCCTCCGGGTCTGGGATCCATAAGGGCCTATCGTAGCCCGTCGGGCGTCAGCCCACCTCCGTGGTCTCCTTCTGGGCAGGGCTCTCGCATCACTTTACCGTTTGCCCAGTCGGTCCCACAGAAGAATGTCCTCGTGCAGAGCCTTGCACAGCTGTGTCTTCCCTAAAGACGGGCGAGCGTGGAACCTGTCACACCAGCGCGTCCCGTCGTATCCAGTCGTCGCCGGCAATCTCCGCCAAGGAGTTGGCTGTGGAGTGGTACGCCATCCTAAACGCTGCATGCGTGTCCCGCGCAGAGGGGCCGAGGCTGTTCTCCAGACCCTCGCTCACGGAAGGCGTCGCCCTCTCGAGGAAATCCCGCGCCAGCTAGGGAGAAGCGAACCCTGGGAGCAGTCATGTCCAAGCCTCGCTTCAGAGTCTGTAGGCTGTGGGGAGCCGTCGCCTGCATCAACACCTTATCCACTGCTAGCACGGAACCGCCTGGAAGAGACTCCACATCACTGCCATCAGAAGAAGATGTTCATCTCCTCTGGTCATCGGGAGTCTCAGAAGAACATATGGTCTCCGCTGCCGTCTTGACGCGTGGTAGCCAAACGCCTCCGCCAGATCCCGTAAGTCTGTGAGGGAGCGACGTGAAGCACTGGGCTGCCCGATGCGTTGGTCATCATCGCAACATTCCTCTCAGGGCGAAGACGGCAGGAGGAATGATGTGACGAGCTGGGACGCCTCGTCCAAGAAGCAGCGAGTCTGCAATGTGTTGGTGGGCATCGACCGTCTGTTAGGAGTGTCCGTTGTCTACCCCAACTCCGGACCACGTCCTCCGGGTGTAGACTTAGGACCTCCTTGCCATCCGGTTCTGGATGTAGGCCACCACTATCGAGTTGTCGGAGAGTACGAGTATCCTGACCCATGAGACACTGCTCCCACTCAGAGAGAGCGCGAGTCACACTGCTATCACTCCAGCCTGTTGAAGTGTTTGACGGCTTGATCCCTCGTCGACATACGAGAATATCCTGACCCGTGAGACGCTGCTCCCACTCAGAGAGAGCGCGAGCCACACTGATTTCATCTCCAGCCTGTTGATGTGTTTGTCTGCTTGATCCCTCGTCTCGTCCACTTACGAGGATTCCTGACCCGTGAAACGCTGCTCCCACTCGGATAGAGTGCGGGCCACACTGTGTTGATGCGTTTGCACTTGCTCCATTGTCCAACCGGCCGAGGTCGTGTGCCAAAAAGGAGGGAGATTCCATCCTGCCACTGCCATCTCCGTGGTCCCAGCGCCGGTGTCGAGGCTGTCGTTTCCCCGAGGAAGATCGGTCCTTGAAGATCTGGTCGGAAGATCGGGCGCTCCTGGAGGGCGCCTCTGATGCTCGGTGTCACGAAGAGATCCGCCGCTGCGCCGTACCCAAGCTTGTCCGCTGGTCGGAGAGGCGGAGAGGGAAATGAAAACGTTCCCTGGCGTTAGGCATCTGTAGTGCCCTGTCCCCAGCTGATGTGGTCGCCCTAACAAACATGTAGACTTCGTCCCCGCGTGATGCAAGGCCATGGCCACTTTGAGTCTCTCTCTACCTCCTAGGGCGGAGTGAGGGTGGGTGGCTGGCAGGGTGGCGTTCTAGGAGGCCGCACTCGACGAGGAACCACCTCTCGAAGGCTGCTGACCGAATTAGTTCCTCCCAATAGTGCTTCGGACATGGAGGATCCGCCCTGCGAGTTTGTTCTCGTCTGTGGCTCCGCTCTTCGACTCAGGACCCTGAAGCCTGTGTCCATCTCCATGCTCCTAAGGCATGGGGGAGGTATCCTGGCGGTTCAATTGCGATGGCGCAGCACCTCCCGTCAGCTGGCTCTAATGACCGAATGTCCGTCCTCCCTAGGGACAGCTTCGGTCTCCATAACATTTTCCTGTCCAAACACGATGGGGAAGCACGTCCCGTCAGTTGGTTCCGTTGACCACACGACTGTCCTGAGAGGGAGGGTCCCAGTCCCAAAACCTTGCTTGTCCGAGACTCATATCTCACCTTCTGCCTTACTGCAAGGGGCCTGAGCTCCATCTGCCAACCAGTAGTACCCAGGGGACGAATCCCGTCGAGGGTGGTCTTGCATATCCGGGGCCTCAACGAGGCAGGGTGGAGCTCTTGCGTGTGTTCTGTGTCTCACATGACTGAAATCTCGCCCTCCGTTTACTGCGAGATGCCTGAGCTCCATATGCCGACCCATACCTAGGGGACGAATCCCGTTGTGAGCATCCTTGCACATCCGGGGCCTCTACCAGGCGGGGTGGAGCTCTTGCGTGCATTCTGTGGCTATCTTTTTTGTCCCTCCCTGAGAGGTGCGTCCTAGACGCAGCCCGGTGACGGCGCTGGTCTGGCCTAAGGCTGGTGGGCACTTGCCTCTCAGAGGGTGGTGGGTCCCCCGCTTGGGCTCTCTCTCTGTCTCTCACCTGGGGGGGTGATAATCTGGCCCAACATCTTTACTGCGGGGGGACTGATCTCCATATGCCGACACATGCCTAGGGGCAAACCTCATCACTGGCCTTCGAGCATGTCCCGGGCCTCTACGAGGCAGGGTGGAGCTCTTGGTGCTGGGTCCGAATCGGGGGCAAGCCCCGATCGCTGCTGCTAGGCTCATTCATCCGCTCAGGGCGGGGCAGCGCTGCCCGAGGCACCGACCAGTATGACTCTGCCTTTCATTTCATGGTCGTCGATGCTGCTTTGTTCGTCAGCTGTGTGCAAGGTGCCTGTTTATCCCTCCGGGAAAACGCCCACAGATGTGACCTCTCTTCCTCCCACATCACGCACTGTTGCCTGTCTGATCGGAGGAGCAGCCCGAGCATGGTAGGCAGACATCATGGCCGTCGCTAGGCGCCACACTTGGTGCAGGTCCGTACCTAAGCACTGTAACAAAGGACAGAAGAAGACCGGCGAGAAGCGTGGAGCCTCCGAAGAGGGACCACGCTCCCGGTCAGCTTGCATACATCACCGCCGCCGACCGTTCGTAACTGGCTGGAAGCAGTAACCGCTGTTTTACTTTGTCATGGCTCAAACCGGTAATCCCACAGAAAACCCAACACCAAGTAATCCACAGAACACGTAGGTAATCCAAGCACAAACACAATGCACCACACGTCCACGAATGTCCATGACACAAATAATCCAACGAATCCAGAGTACACAACGGTAATCCCACCATCCATAGCCGGAGCACCCGAGGTGCACACGGCCTGTCCTGGTGCGCTAAGCGAAAAGACTGGCGGGAAACAGTGAGCGTGCCACCGGACAGGGAGGCAGGGGAGGCCACTCGGGGGATCCTGGTAATGACACCCCTTGTGGTTGCCTCCCCTGTCGTCAGGTACACGAGTTTTTTGGGGCTAAAATTGTTAAGCTAAGCGAAGCATTCCTAGTAGTAATGCCGTCGGTAATGATTTTGAGAAAATAAATCACAGACCTGCACATGGCCCCACATATTTGTATCATTATATAAATAAGGTTTTCAGCTGGCCTGCCTACAGCAATGGGCGTGGGACAGCTAAGGCTGACGTCATCCCTAGGACCTTTGCTTACCAAGTGTCTTTCCTTAACAAGTCTGCATAACGTCAACACAACAATAACGCCATTACGAATAATGTGGTTCGACTTCAAGGCTCGTAGGCATAGCGACATACTGATACTGAAGTGCGACACCCTGCTTCTCCCCTTTTACTCGTGTTTCCTACCTTTTTTCAAGCATAAAGTATAAATTAATGAAACCACTTAACCCCACAGACACATTTCCCAAATTTTGGAGGTGTCACCTAACTAAAGGTGTAGGAGATTGATCGACTACGAAAATTCAAGTTTAGTTCCAGATTAGCTTGGTACTACCCTAGAAGTATCATGGTTGATCCATCTACCACTGTAGTACACGTATATTGGGGCTAAATGAGTTAATGACAAGAATTACCGTTCAAGAGCTGCCCTTCGCCGTTCCACAAAGTCCGCTGATCCAGATTCCTCTTTTGACATTTTGATCTTGGTCATACCTGCACAGAAATTATTTTTTAATAATTTACACAGACTGGAACAAAACACTTCCTCGCACTGGGACCATATGGCGTTGAGGCGCGTCCCCTGGGTGGTGGATAGGGGGTCCCTCGCGAGAGGGGTGCACCGAATGAAATAAGGTGCCGTGAACCAACATGGTCTAAGGGAAGGTGACCCCGACAGAAAACCCCTGGTCCTCCTAGTAAGGGGGTTGGGCGTGGGGGTAGCTTCCCCACCCTACAAAAAAGGAAATAGCTACAAAAACGCCGACGAAAAGACAAACAGTAATTCCTTTCCTGGAGGAGGAAGGTTCTTCTACCAGAAGATTTATGACGTCCTGTGGTGAAAGCCGGAAGTCTTCGGAAGCCACAGGACCGAGCCGCCTCTCTCTATCCAGGGACACAACCATGGGCACATGGAACGTCAAGACCATGTACCAGAGCGGCAAGGCCGCCCAGATAGCAGCGGAAATGCAAAGTACAACCTTTCCCTGCTAGGTATCAGTGAAGCCAGATGGACGCAGTCTGGCCAGAAAAGGCTGTTAAGTGGGGAGATGATTCTGTATTCAGGTCATGAAGAGGAGAATGCCCCCCCCCCATACAGAAGGAGTAGCATTCATGCTGTCACCAGTGGCACAGAGAGCGCTGATGGGCTGGAAACCTCTTGGGCCAAGAATTATCACAGCAGCCTTTAGAACCAAGAAAAAGCTGAAGCTGAACGTCATCCAGTGTTATGTGCCCACTAATGACAGTGACGAGGAAGAGAAACAAGAGTTCTACGACCGACTCCAGAGTGCCGTGGACAAATGTGCGGAGCGAGACATCACCATCGTCATGGGCGATTTTAATGCCAAAATAGGGGAGGACAACACCGGATACGAAGAGGTGATGGGGAGACTGGGACTAGGGGAGATGAGTGAGAACGGGGAGAGGTTTGTAGACTTTTGTGCTCTAAACCGACTTGTCATTGGAGGCAGCATCTTCCCACAGAAGAATACACAAAGCAACGTGGGTCTCACCTGACCATACTACAGAGAACCAAATAGACCATATCTGCATTAGCAAGAAATTTAGAAGATCCCTTCAAGATGTTCGAGTGAGGAGGGGAGCAGATATCGCCTCAGACCACCATCTGCTTACCTTAAGAATAAAGCTCAAGTTAAAGAAAAGCCGCACAGAGACAACAAGAAGACAGCGCTATAATGTAGGCCTCCTGAGAGAGACTGGAGTGAGAGAAGAGTTCAAACTGGTGCTGTCCAACCGGTTTCAAGCGCTACAGGAGCTAGTAAATGAAGAGGAGGTGGTCACCACAGAGCAGCAGTGGAAGGCAGTTAGAGAGGCGCTGAACTCAACCTGCAAAGACACTGTAGGGTTCAGGAAACACCATCACAAGGACTGGCTGTCGGCACAGACCTTGAAGAAGATAAAAGTGAGGAAGCAGAAGAAAGCAGTTGTCAACAACAGTCGCACGAGAGCAACCAAAGCAAGGGCACAGGAGGAATACTCGGAAGCCAACCGTGAGGTGAAGAGGAGTATCAGGGCAGACAAGAGGGCCTACACAGACAGCCTGGCAGCAGAGGCAGAAAAGGCAGCAGGCAGCGGCAACATGAAACAGCTCTACGACATTACCAGAAGATTGTCGGGCAAGTATGGCCATACCGAAAGACCAGTAAAAGACAAGGAAGGCAAGCCTATTGCAGACAGAGCAGACCAACTCGACAGATGGGCCGAGTATTTTGAAGAGTTACTGAACAGACCCACCCCACCCGACCCCCCAGACATCCAGCCATCAGAAACCGACCTACCCATCAGCTGTGACAGACCCAGCCGGGAAGAAATCAGAAGAGCAGTGGCATTTTTGAAGAACGGCAAAGCAGCAGGGCCAGATGGCATCCCAGCGGAGTCTCTGAAAGCAGACCTAGAGACAACAGTAGAGATGCTGTACCCACTGTTTGGAAAGATCTGGGAAGAGGAGGTGATGCTGGCTGACTGGAAGGAGGGGTACCTAATCAAGCTTCCCAAGAAAGGTGACCTCAGCAAGTGTTCCAACTATAGAGGAATCACCTTGCTGTCAGTACCAGGAAAGGTCTTCAACAGGATCATCCTGGAGAGAATGAAGAGCTCTGTTGACCCCCAGCTGAGAGACCAGCAAGCAGGATTCAGGAAAAACCGATCATGTACAGACCAGATCGCCACTCTCCGCATCATCGTGGAACAGTCTCTGGAGTGGAGCTCCCCGCTGTACGTCAACTTTGTGGATTACGAGAAAGCATTTGACAGCGTGGACCGAGAGACTCTGTGGAAACTCCTACGACACTACGGTGTACCCACAAAGCTCGTCCGCCTGATCAAGAGCAGCTACGATGGCATGACATGTCGCGTGATCCACGAAGGGCAGTTCACCAGGGAGCTCCAGGTCAGAACCGGTGTCAGGCAGGGGTGTCTGCTGTCTCCGTTCCTCTTCCTACTGGCCATAGACTGGGTCATGAAGAAGACCACAGAGCAGAGAAGAAGCGGAATACAGTGGACACTGAGGGCATAGCTTGACGACCTCGATTTTGCAGATGACTTGGCATTACTGTCCCACATGCATCAACAAATGCAGGACAAGACCACGAAGCTTGCTGACATCTCGTCCCAAGTGGGCCTCACCATCCACAAACAGAAATCAAAGACAATGAGGCTGAACGCAACCAGGGAAGAACCAGTCTTGCTTGCTGGCACCCCGTTGGAGGAGGTGGAGTCCTTCACCTATCTCGGGAGCATCATAGACAAAAAAGGCCGCACTGATGCAGATGTCAGAGCACGAATCGGTAAAGCCAGAGCAGCCTTTCTCCAGTTGAAAAAAGTGTGGAGTTCCAGAGAGCTGTCACAAAACACCAAAGTCCGGATTTTCAACTCCAACGTAAAAGCAGTTCTCCTATATGGAGCAGAGACTTGGAGATTGACAAAAACCACTGTCAACAGAGTACAGATCTTCATAAACAGTTGCCTTAGAAGAATTTTGAAAATCCACTGGCCAGAGAAGATCAGCAACATCAGACTCTGGGAGAGAACAGAGCAGATAACAGCAGAGAATGAAATTGGGCGAAGAAGATGGGGATGGATTGGTCACAGTCTGAGAAAGCCAGCTTCAACTATCACTAGGCAGGCATTGTCATGGAATCCCCAGGGAAAGAGGAAAAGAGGTAGGCCGAGAAACTCCTGGCGTCGAGACCTCCAAGCAGACATCAAGAGAATGGGAACCACCTGGAGTAAAATCGAAGGAGAAGCACAGGACAGGAGTCGCTGGAGGTCTCTCGTTGACGGCCTATACCCGGGTAGGGGTGACAGGCGTAAGTAAGTAAGTAAGAACAAAACACTTGGCAAACTGAGGTCCTCAAGTTGATGTCAAAGCCGAGCACAGGCAAGCTAAGGTTTATGTCAGCCTGAGGATCGTTTGCTCAGATGGCATCCCTATGGGAGTCAGAAACCAGTGCATGTTATATCAGACACCATGGTATACTGAAGTGCATGATACTGCGGCTGATCAGTATTTATTGTCTGGAAAGTTTATTGGTACATCAAGAGATCAAGATTCAATGTTTATGATTTTGTAATAAATGATATTTCTGTAAAAACACAATCCAGACCAAAAAGGTGACTGCGAAGTGTGTAAAATGCAGAGATCAACCCAACAGAGAAAAAAAACACACTTAGAAAAGACAGTTACAACACAACTGTGTTGTAACTGTCTTTTGTAAGCACATTTCTCTCTGTTGGGTTCTTCTCTGTAAAAATCTTGCATCCTACCTGACAGCTACAATAATCATGAACACCCTGCTCACCAAGAACGCTTTTTTCTGGTGCTGGAGGGACCACAATGCCCTGAGGTATGTGTCGCTCAGCCAGCTTGGCGTGCAGACCCAAAAAGTCACTGAAGCGTCGTGGCACGCTCAGCTCTGATTTGCGGAATGTAGGGTTTGTTGTCTGAAAGAAAGTTATAGTTAATGCACCATAGGAGGTTAAATATTTTTACACCTAAATATGCAGAGCAGCAGACTAGTTCAACTTGCCTTCCTCCATTTCCTAAAATTGGTCTATTTGTAGATCTGTGAAATACATGCATAATTCTCACTAGCGTATCATAAGCCACATGACTCTGGGAAATGTCCTCTTTTTGCAACTACAATACCAAGAGACATAGATTCTCATGAGTCAATGCAGCTGCCTTCCATCTGCAAGAGGCATAGATTCTCATGAGCCAATGCAGCTGCCTTACATCTGCAAGAGGCACAGATTCTCATGAACCCCTGCAGATGCAGGGGCTCATGAGAATCCATGCCTCTTTCCATATGAAAGCTCGGGTCCAATTTTCATCATGCAGGACTTGTTATCTGAAAGGGAGACATGATATTTCTTGCAAGGTGAAACATGAAAGGAAAATGGAGGAAGGCAAATTTAACAGGTCTTTGCACGGCAAAGACTTATGAACAAAACATAGGAAGTCATTTGCCATTAAACTTTAAAGGAGTATAATAAAATGAAGCAGCAAGTGTTACGCACAACAACAAAAATTATTTTTCTTTTGTAAAAAACACAAGCATTACACTTGAAGGTCTACTACAACTCACCTTAGTGACGACACGATAGACCATGTACGCTGACATTCCATCTCCCATCTTCTGTGGTTCTGTCACTGTGATGCTAGTCTCAAATTTCTCCCCTTCATCACCATTCTCCAGCTAGTAAAAATTATTTTAAAAATTCACAAATTAAATTAAGCTTCCAATTTTGAGATATGTACTCCAAAGACTACAAAAGATTTCAGAACAACCATAGTTCATAGGTAGTGCCAAAATAGCTGTTTGTACACCAGCCTTAAACTATCATATCAGACCTCTTGTAGTGTGCAGTACTGAATGGATTTGAGAAACACTAAAATTAAATCGAGCCACGTTTTGCTGAAGGGTCAGAGCAAATCCACCCTGGGGTAAATGTACCCAGAGCAAATTCGTGCTCCTGCTATTACACCCAGAATTTTAGCTGATGAATTGAAGCATGTGCACAGTGTGCAGGGTACATCTATGTTCAGTGGATTAACGTTCACCATGTCTAAACTGGAGCGAAATTGCAGCATACATGAAATTTAGCGAAGCAGACCTGTTTTTATTGCTTAATTATCTTCTTATGTTGCTGAGATATGGATCACCTGTTCCAAATGAAACTTTTTGCCGTGCACTCCCAAAACACACTGTAGTTTTCAAAAGCATTTTCTATACCGGAAGCTACAATATACTTTAGCATTGGTGAGGACACTTCATGACGACAAATACAGTCAACCAAACATTCAGAGCCTCACAATTTGTACCAAGTTTATGTCCTGAATCTATAAATGGACCTTTTTTATGGGGAAAGGGGGTGGAGGGAGGGGAAATGTTTTCTCTTTTTTGGTTGCAAAGCCGTGTCCTTTATAAATGTTTGTTTATATTGTACCACGGTGAGCAGACACAGTCTCCCCTTGCAAACCCCAAGGCCACATGGTGGAGGTGTCACCAAACAACTATATAACAGTTACAGGAAATGGACTGACCATGATAATTCAAGTGGGAATGCCAGATTAGCCTGGTGCCTAACAGCGCCAAGCTAATCTAGCACTACCCTTGAATTATCATGGTCCATCCATCAGCTCCTGCTGTGCATCAGGGCTAAATGGGATAAATAAAGTGTTCTCATCATAACCCCCTTGTGCATATGCTATGCTGTGAACAGTACTAGTGGCTGCATGCACATTATGGCTAACACTTTGGCTGTCAGAGCACTTCCTACAGGAATCGCACAGACAAAATGTGCGACCAACAGCCAAAAGCTTAACCCCTTAGCTGTCAGTAGCGTTTTCTGTCATGGTGATTACTGCAGGAATTACAGTGACAAAATGGCTACTGAAACTCAAAGGGTTAATTTCTTAAACTCACCTCTTCTCTAGAACCTTTACTGGCGCCAGCCCCCTTTCCAGAAACGGCTGCTGTGGACATTGCTGAAACACTGATCTGCGGGGTTGCCTCTTCCCTCTTAGACACGCCTGTTGCCCCGGCCCCTTCTGACGCCTGCTCTTCATCTTTCCCATCTGACTCGAAAGGACTAGTGTAGTCACCTGACCCTGCACGAGCTTGTGGCTGGGCGGCTGATCCAGCATTATCATCATCTTCGTCAGAGTCCAGTTTTATTTCTGATCCTGCACCTACAAAAATGAAATAGAAGGCAGGAGAAGAAATTGGGGAATGGCCCTCTGGAGACTGTACACCAGTTCAGGGACAGATCAGGCCTTATAGTTCAAGGGTAGTGCCTGAATAGCTACTTGTCTCTAGGTTGTAAAGTTTTAAAAAAAAATTCACAAACCAGCACACAAATTATGACTATGAAAAATTCCTATTATCCATTTGTTACTGCTTGATCAAGACAATAAGACACTGTTTTTTTTTTCCCTGGAGCTACTAAATTTCCATGCATCCAACAAGAAGAAAGGCAAAGCCCTTATGGCTCACGTGCATGAATGATCCACACATGTCTGACAATAAGTAAAGCCAAAGGGATGGCTTCTGCACAAACAAAATCCATGTTTTCTCAAAATTGAATCAGTTTTCACACATCTGTGAAACCCCTGTGACCCTTGACCTTTGCGCTGAGTCGACTAAATTAGGATACATATGAAGGTCTTATCATCAGCTACCTTTGTGCCAAATTTGACTGAAAAGTTTGCAAAAACGTTGATAATAACTATAATTATTGTTATTTTAATTTTTATACACATTTGTCAACCTCTTGTGGCCCTTGAGCTCCAAAACCTGACAAACTTTCAAGTAGCGCAGGGTCTTATGGCATGGAGATCAGTACGGATAAAAGCAAAGTGATGATCAACACCACAAGCGACAGCAGCAGCAACATTCACATGAATGGCCAAAAGCTAGAAGAGGTCAATAGCTTCAAGTACTTGGGAGCCACCCTGTCCAAAGACGGTAGTTGCATAGCAGAGATCCGTATCAGGATAGGTACAGCAACATCCGCAATGGCCAGGCTGGACAGGATATGGCGAAGTAACTCCATCAGCTTCACCATCAAGTACAGGCTTTACAAGTCCCTCATAGTGTCTATTCTACTCTACGGCTGTGAGACTTGGACACTGCTTGCAGACTCAGAAAAGAAAATCCAGGCCTTTGAGAACAAGTGCCTGAGGAAGTTGCTCCGCATCTCGTACCACGAGCACAAGACCAACGAA
The DNA here is from genome assembly GCA_036245525.1 of Semisulcospira habei. NCBI lineage: Eukaryota > Metazoa > Mollusca > Gastropoda > Semisulcospiridae > Semisulcospira > Semisulcospira habei. The sequence continues at coordinate 68,422,643 of BTPG01000001.1, forward strand.
TATGTACGAAGCATCGTCACTTCCCTGGTGGGCCCACATGAACCCCTTCTGGCAACCGTGAAACGGCGCAAGCTTGCTTGGTTTGGCCACGTGACCCGACACAACACCTTGTCCAAGACTATCCTCCAAGGCACTCTCGAAGGAAGTCGTCGGCGAGGTCGTCAGAGAAAGAGTTGGGTCGCAAACATAAAAGAATGGACCGAACTCGAGATGTCAGACTTGCTTGCCACCGCCCAAAATAGAACTCAGTGGAGAGCACTGTCTGTTGCTGCTGCCTTTCAGTCCCCCCAACGCCCAGTTCGGGCAAGGGACTGATGATGATGTGGCCCTTGATCTTTTCCGAGGGCTCATCCAAATTAGTATGCATAGATAGGTCTTACCATCAGGTATCTCTGTAGCAAGTATGGGTTTGAAGTTGTGAACAGTAATTGAGAAAAAACATTTGTCAAAATATGACTATTTTTTACTCATTTCCTGAGCTAATGTGGCCTTTGACCTTTCCGAGGGGCCATCCAAATTAGTATGCATAGATAGGCCTTACCATAAGGTATCTCTGTAGCAAGTTTGGGTTTGAAGTTGTGAATAGTAATTGAGATAAAAACATTTCTTGTCAAAATATGGCTATTTTTTTTTTTACCTATTTCTTGAGCTCTTGTGACCCTTGACCAATCCGATAGATCAAAGAAATTAGTATGCATAGATATGTCTTACCATCAGGTATCTTTGTACTAAGTTTGGGTTTGAAGTTGTCAATAGTATTTGAGAAAAAAATAAATTATGTTCAAAAATAGCTATTTTTTATATATTTCCTGATCCCCTGTGACCTTGACCTTTGTGAGAGGTCACTGAAATTGGTATGTTTCGAAAGGTCTTGCCACAAAGTATCCTTGGGCCAAGTGTGAAGACTGTAGCTTGAATAGTCTCGGAGAAAATGCCAATGTTAAAGTTTACCACAGACGATGGCGGACGGCCAACAGATGGACGACCACTGGCCCAGAACATACTCACTTTTGCTTCGCCCTTGAGCCCCCCCCCCCCCCCCCCCCCCCCAAAAAAAAAAAAAAAGAAGAAAAAAAAGAAAAGAAGCATATTTTATGAAATTCGTTACTCAATCATTGTAATATTTTACCATAGGTGACACTGACAGTGAGAAAATTAAAATGACTGAAACCGGTCCACAACTACGGATGCAATTGTGGCCGATCCATGCCAGCAAGAAACAAATTCTCATGAGCCCCTGCGGCTGCAGGGGATCATGAGAATTTATGCCTCTTGCAAATGGAAACTGACTGGCTAAACAGTCTAGATATAATATCTGAACAGACAGAGAGGAAAGAGCCCAGAATTTCGACGAGTGTGGTTGCGATTTCAGTTATCAAGCTATCGTGAGAGATATCTGGCACATATCAAACACGGCGCGACCATATTTCCTCCCCTCCTTTTTGCTCCTGCAGCTCCTGGCTGAACAAAGGCTTTTTGTATTTTTAGCTCACGGAAAATACAGGCTGACTGAAAATCATATCTCCACGTGTAAACTATGAGGCAATAAAAATGCAAATTTTTCACCGTAGTGTTTTCCTCCGTAAATATGCTTTGTTCCGTTCTATTGTGACACAATTTGTTAAAGAAAGTTTTAAAAGGAGTGTCACGTCTTGTGTTAAGACAGTATGGTGGTTTAACTGCAGTGGACAAAATCTCTATCTACCTATCTATCTATCCTGTAGTCTTGGCGACCGTTGGGGCACCACTGATGACTTGGCAACCAGCTCCCTCCATTCCACTCTGTTTTCTCTGCCATTCTTAGTATGTTGCTCAGCTTCAGTCCTGCCCACTCCGAGATATTGTCCTCCCATCTTTTTCCCTGTCTTCCTCTCCTTCATCCTCCTTGCACAGTGCCTTGCAGGATTGTCTTGGCAATCCCTGCTGATCGCGTGACATGCCCATACCATTTAAGTTTGCATTTTTTTCACAATGGCTAATAGGTCTTCATAGGGCCCGATGGCTTGCCTGATTCTGCTTCCCACTTCCTCGTTTGTGATATGATCTCTGTACGAAATGCCAAGCAGCCTTCGAAAACATCTCATTTTAGTGGCTTGTATCCTCCTTTCGAGGTCTGCTATGTGGGTCCATGACTCACAGGCATATAAGAACACTGAGATGACTAAGGAGCGCATCAGTCTGATCCTGGAGCAGAGTGTGATGTTTCTGTCCTTCCATATGGTCTTCAGTCTTGTCAGGGCTGTTGTTGTCTGCGCAATCCTAGACATTATTTCTGGTTTTGATCCTTCATCTGTCACAATGGCTCCTAAGTATTTGAATTTCTTAAACTGTTTCCAGTTTTTGGCCTCCAACCATGATTTTGGTGCCAATGCCACTGGCGTTATTGGTCATCAGTTTGGTCTTCTCTGCACTGATTTCCATTCCAAACGCAATGGCTGTACTGTCCAGATTTACCACCAGCTGAGATAACTCCTCCTCTGTTCCTGCAAGGCCATCAATGTCATCCTCGAAGCGCAAGTTCTTGATTGTTCTGCCTCCAATATTGACAGTTCCTTCATGATCTTTCAGAGCGTCCATCATGATTCTTTCCAGGAACATGTTGAAAAGAGTAGGTGAGAGCAAGCAGCCTTGTCTGACTCCGACTGTTGTCCAAAACCAGTTTCCTATTTTGCCGTTGAAGCAGACTGCGCTAGTGGCCTTGTTGTAAAGGTTTTCTATTACTTTGATCAGGTTGGCATTGATGTTGTACAGCTTCATGGTGGACCAAAGGGCTGCATGTCACATCCTGTCAAACGCCTTCTTAAAATCCACAAAGACATGATAGAGGTCTTGCTGGTGCTGGAGGTACCTCTCACATAGAACTCTCAGGTTGAAGATCTGCTCAGTTGTGCTGCGCCCTGGTCTGAAGCCTGCCTGTTCCTCAGCTATGATTTCCTCTGCCTGTGGCTTCAGCCTGTTTAGTAGGATCTTTAACATGACTTTGCTTGGGTGGCATATAAGACTGATCATGCGATAATTAATTATGGCATTGTTGTAAGTTGCTTTATTTCGGAAGAGTTATTATAAGTGATTGGGTCCATGGTGTGGGCCATTCCCCTGATTGCCAGATCTTAATTACAGATAGTTAGTAAGGCGCTTATCATGTCTTCTCCCCCTTCTTGGACTAGTTCTGCAGAAATGTTGTCTGCTCCTGCTGCCTTCCCTCTTTTCAGCGACTTCACGGCAGCCTCTACTTCTTGTCGGAGGATGGGATAGTGGACAAAATAGCCCGATGATAATTATGACACGTTTAGTACAAAATTGTACGTGGACTTCTCATGGTAAGTTTTATTTTGCGCACGTAGTCAAGGAAAGGGGGGACAAAAAGAAAAGGGACTAACGGGATGGCTGGGTCTGCCATCCGCTGTATATAAACAATTCCAGCGATACCACGGGTGCTACTGAGCTTGTGGGGCCATGTATCTTCAAGAGGTATCGGGTTACCTCTCCGCAGCACAAGCTCCAAGTGGTTCGAGAGAGGACTGTAAAGGACTGCTCTGTCTGACCCAAAAACCTGCAATTCCACTGATGGAATTTTGAAAAAGCTGGATCAGTCTCCTGGATTGAAGACTCTCACCCACATTTTACTTTCATTATTTTCTGAAATCTATTTTTAAAAAAGCATGATACATATTGCCCCCCTCCCCCTAATTGTTTTGCCTATTTACTGACCTTCAAATGGGTCACGTGACTGCTCATATTCACTGGCTGCTCCTGTGGCTGTCACACTGGCTATGCTGGCATCTGTGTCAGGAGAAGATGGCTTCTGCACACACAATAAAAAACAACATGCTTGTTCAAAAGAGAATTGTTCATTATCACGATGGTAATAGCATTAATCAACAGGTGCAGGCAAGAAACTTTTTATCATCGCTTCATAGGATGATGCATGCTTTCCAGGGCTGGCAAAATCCTGTACAGCTAAACCTGTTTTGAGCAACCACCTTTGTTTCCTCAAAACACATTACCAATGGTATTACCGATAGGAAACGTTACCTAGCTAGCCTAATTTTAGCCAAAATTTGGTTGTGTCCGTATATGGGAGTGTTGGCAGGTGAGGGGTGCCATAGTCTAGGCAGTAACCCGAGTAGCCTCCCTTCCGCCCCATCCGGGTACGAGTTCACCCGATATTCATCAGTTAGTTTCTTAGCTAGCCTGTAGTCAGTTGTGTTCGTACATCGCTCTTCGGATCTTACTGTGTGGATGTGACCGGTCTTGTGACTTTACTTGAACTGTTCTTGCATCGTTTTGGGACTTGGCTGCGCGGTTTGTGCTAGCTTGGAGCTCACTTGGATTGTGCCTTGTGCTGTTTCAAACTTTGAACTGTTCGGCGTGACATGGACTTAGCGTGACTGTGGACGGCCTTGACTGGGGTGATGACCGAGTCCTGTGGCGCCTCAGGACCTCGCTTCGACCGGCGTGGGTTTGCTTCTCTCACCGTTATGGCCAGGTAAAATCTCGGTTACCGCCTCGACCGGCGCTCAAGGGAAGGGAAGAGTGCCGGGCATCGGCACGCTCTGTGCACTTGATTGAATTCGTTCTCACCCTCACGCGCGTAATTATTGGTGCGCGGCCTCGGGGTCCACGCTTGCTCGTTCTTCATTATGGCCTCTATGTTGCAGTTACCAGGTTCGTACCTGCACGCAATGTGGCGATTTTCAGTGGCCCTGTGACGAGCATGCAGTCTGCCTGCCCTGTTCTGGCTGTGAGTCAATGCATCCCTGTGCTGTAAGCGCCCCCTGGCTAGAAGAGAGATGGTCCCAGCCGTGAATGCCTGACACCTACCCGAGAGCGGCCATCAGTTCCCACTCAGAATACCATGGATGGGCCCAGTAAATTTCCCATGACCGTGATGAATTAGACCAGTAGAACGACTAATGCGCAGAATACCACGGATGGGGTACTAAGTTACCCATGACCGTGATGAATTGGCCCAGTACGACTACTAATGCGCAGAATACCACGGATGGGGCTACTAAGTTACCCATGACCGTGACGAATTGGAACAGTACAACTACTAGCGTACTGCCGTGAACACCTGACACCTACCCAAGAGCGGCCATCAGTTCCCACTCAGAATACCACGGATGGGCCCAGTAAATTTCCCATGACCGTGATGAATTGGACCAGTAGAACGACTAATGCACAGAATACCACGGATGGGGCTACTAAGTTACCCATGACCGTGATGAATTGGCCCAGTACGACTACTAATGCGCAGAATACCACGGATAGGGCTACTAAGTTACCCATGACCGTGACGAATTGGAACAGTACAACTACTAGCGTGCAGAATACCACGGATGGGGCTCTTAAGTCACCCATGACCGTGATGAATCGGACCAATCATACTACTGCTGGGCAGACGTCGGCGTGTTATGCGCCCACTAATGACAGTGACGAGGAAGAGAAACAAGAGTTCTACGACCGACTCCAGAGTGCCGTGGACAAATGTGCGGAGCGAGACATCACCATCGTCATGGGCGATTTTAATGCCAAAATAGGGGAGGACAACACCGGATACGAAGAGGTGATGGGGAGACAGGGACTAGGCTCGGAGATGAGTGAGAACGGGGAGACGTTTGTAGACTTTTGTGCTCTAAACCGACTTGTCATTGGAGGCAGCATCTTCCCACACAGAAGAATACACAAAGCAACTTGGGTCTCACCTGACCATACAACAGAGAACCGAATAGACCATATCTGCATTAGCAAGAAATTTAGAAGATCCCTTCAAGATGTTCCAGTGAGGAGGGGAGCAGATGTCGCCTCAGACCACCATCTGCTTACCTTAAGAATGAAGCTCAAGCTAAAGAAAAGCCGCACAGAGACAAGAAGAAGACAGCGCTATAATGTAGGCCTCCTGAGAGAAACCGGAGTTAGAGAAGAGTTCAAACTGGTGCTGTCCAACCGGTTTCAAGTGCTACAGGAGCTAGTAAATGAAGAGGAGGCGGTCACCACAGAGCAGCAGTGGAAGGCAGTTAGAGAGGCGCTCAACTCAACCTGCAAAGACACTGTAGGGTTCAGGAAACACCATCACACGGAATGGCTGTCAGCACAGACCTTGAAGATAGACGTGAGGAAGCAGAAGAAAGCAGTTGTCAACAGCAGTCGCACGAGAGCAGCCAAAGTAAGGGCACAGGAGGAATACTCTGAAGCCAACCGTGAGGTGAAGAGGAGTATCTGGGCAGACAAGAGGGCCTACACAGACAGCCTGGCAGCAGAGGCAGAAAAGATTGATTGATTGTACATTGCTTAACGTCCCGACAGCAACAAGGCTTTCTCAGGACGTGCCTGCACTGCTTGTGAAAAAAAACTAAACAGAAAATTGAATGTATGTCGCCAGCCGGTCAAATATGTTAAATAAACCTACAACATGGGGCCTAAATAAAGCTAAGACCATTTAGCAACACACATCCAATATCAAGAGCTACAGGCAGTGCAGACAGTAGGGAGAGTTTTAAAAAGACAAATACAGGTGAATGGACAAAGGGTAGACAGAAACACATGCCCCCAGAATAGAGAGAAAAACCCACCCTGTGGGGCTGACCAGGGTGACCCTGGGAACTAAAAAATACCTAACCCCACCCAAGTCCCCCAGGGCAGACCCGGGTGGGGAAGAGGCAGAAAAGGCAGCAGGCAGCGGCAACATGAAACAGCTCTACGACATTACCAGAAGATTGTCGGGCAAGTATGGCCATACAGAAAGACCAGTAAAAGACAAAGAAGGCAAGCCTATTGCAGACAGAGCAGACCAACTCGACAGATGGGCCGAGTACTTTGAAGAGTTACTGAACAGACCTAGCCCACCCGATCCCCCAGACATCCAGCCGGCAGAGACCGACCTACCCATCAGCTGTGACAGACACAGCCGGGAAGAGATCAGAAGAGCAGTGGCATTTTTGAAGAATGGCAAAGCAGCAGGGCCAGATGGCATCCCAGTGGTGTCTCTGAAAGCAGACCTAGAGACAACAGTGGAGATGCTGTACCCACTGTTTGGAAAGATCTGGAAAGAGGAGGTGATGCCGGCTGACTGGAAGGAGGGGTACCTAATCAAGCTTCCCAAGAAAGGCAACCTCAGCAAGTGTTCCAACTACAGAGGAATCACCTTGCTGTCAGTACCAGGAAAGGTCTTCAACAGGGTCATCCTGGAGAGAATGAAGAGCGCCATTGACCCCCAGCTGAGAGACCAGCAAGCAGGATTCAGGAAGAACCGATCATGTACAGACCAGATTGCCACCCTCCGCATCATCGTGGAACAGTCTCTGGAGTGGAGCTCCCCACTGTACGTCAACTTTGTGGATTACGAGAAAGCATTTGACAGTGTGGACCGAGAGACTGTGGAAACTCCTACGACACTACGGTGTACCCACAAAGCTCGTCCACCTGATCAAGAGCAGCTACGATGGCATGACATGTCGCGTGATCCACGAAGGGCAGTTCACCAGGGAGCTCCAGGTCAGAACTGGTGTCAGGCAGGGGTGTCTGCTGTCTCTGTTCCTCTTCCTACTGGCCATAGACTGGGTCATGAAGATGACCACAGAGAACAGACGAAGTGGAATACAGTGGACACTGTGGGCATAGCTTGACGACCTCGATTTTGCAGATGACTTGGCATTACTGTCCCACACGCATCAACAAATGCAGGACAAGACCACGAGGCTTGCTGACATCTCGTCCCAAGTGGGCCTCACCATTCACAAACAGAAAACAAAGACAATGAGGCTGAACACAACCAGGGAAGAACCAGTCTTGCTTGCTGGCACCCCGTTGGAGGAGGTGGCGTCCTTCACCTATCTCGGGAGCATAATAGACAAAAAAGGCGGCACTGATGCAGATGTCAGAGCACGAATCGGTAAAGCCAGAGCAGCCTTTCTCCAGTTGAAAAAAGTGTGGAGTTCCAGAGAGCTGTCACAACACACCAAAGTCCTGATTTTCAACTCCAATGTAAAAGCAGTTCTCCTATATGGAGCAGAGACTTGGAGATTGACAAAAACCACAGTCAACAGAGTACAGACCTTCATGAACAGTTGCCTTAGAAGAATTTTGAAAAAAAAAAAAAAAAAATTTGAAAATCCACTGGCCAAAGATCAGCAATGTCAGACTCTGGGAGAGAACAGAGCAGATAACAGCAGAGAATGAAATTGGGCGAAGAAGATGGGGATGGATCGGTCACAGTCTGAGAAAGCCAGCTTCCAGTATCACTAGGCAGGCATTGTCATGGAACCCCCAGGGAAAGAGGAAAAGAGGTAGGCCGAAAAACTCCTGGTGTCGAGATCTCCAAGCAGACATCAAGAGACTGGGAACCACCTGGAGTAGAATTGAAGGAGAAGCACAGGACAGGAGTTGCTGGAGGTCTCTCGTCGACGGCCTATACCCGGGTAGGGGTGACAGGCGTAAGTAAGTAAGCAGACGTCGGCACATGCTCTTACGACGATCATAGCACCGGACCATACTGCGGAACGCAGACTGAAAGAAGGTGTCACGCTCGGTGCTTCGAGAAGAGAGACATGAGGCACATGCGCGACGGGATCTCGCCCCTAGAGACAAACGCTCGGCCTCTCGATCGCAGGTCAGTGAGGAGCGTCCACGCCCAGACAAGCTCCATACACGGATTGGCGCCAGCTCCCGACACAGGATAGACAGGCACGAGCCTGCTGCATCAAGGGACCGTGAGCACCACAGGACTGCTACACGTTCCACGTCACGATCCCAGGTCAGTGATGATGTGCCACGACCAGACGCCCCGATTGCGGAGACGAGAGCACGCTCCAGAAACAATGCTGAGAGGCGAGAGACGACCCTATGACGGGACCTTGACCCCCGCCGTCGGCTACGCTCGGACAGTTCTTCTGACTCCAGTAGCGCTCGCTCTTTCACAGAGACAAGAGACACGAGAGGAGTATACAACAACATATCAGTACCGATGGGACGCTACACGATGGGAAGACCGGCTCAACTACGACTCTTCGTCACCGTTTGAGTTCGCGGGACCAGCCACCGAGACTGTGCTCTTCCTCCAGGACTTCGCGGGACAGCCGTCTCCCTGGTCTTCGTTCGGAAGACGGGAGACAAGGTAAGTTCCACCCCCATGACCCGTGCTAACGACGAGAGACAGTTCTCACCGAGACGCCTGTTCGAGACCTTCCCGTTCCTCATGTCGCAGCCGCTCCCCTCGGGACCGCCGGTCTGCCCTAGCAGTCCGGCCTATTCACACACGACCCCGCGGGATTCCCCGGCGCCACTCCGCTCTGGGGCATCGCCACAGCGGAAGACGATCCCCTCCCAGCACTGTTTCTGCTTCCCGACGGTCCGCCGCGCCGGCGATCACCGGTCGTTCGGAGGAGTTGGACACCCCTGTTCCTCTCGCGTGCTTGACGGACGACTACATCAGCTTGGCTCCAGAGGACTCCGAGTCGGCGCTGCTTGGCGATGACTGCGCCTCCCCTTCACGGCGCTTGCAGTCCTGAGATGAGCTGGATTCACTGCCAGCTATGCTGAGCCATAGGATGGAGACTCTTCGGGCCATGGACGAAGCTGCTTGCCTCATCGCGTTGTGACTTCCCGCGGAAGACTGCCCTCCGTCTCCCCCTGTCAAGAAAAGAGCTTAGGCCTTCGTGAGCGCCAAGCGCTTCAAGTCTCTTACTCAACCGCCCGGTTTCCAGGACCTATGCAACGCCTTCTCCACTCACCTGCTTCAGGGCGCCTTGGGAGACACCGGCTTCTTCGCTGACACCAGGTGACCGGCGGACCTGTCTATGGCGTTCCGTCAGAGGTGGTACGCGGAACATTCGCAGAGCTTCGCCTGCCCACTCCTGGCGGTGGACCCTCCGGCGCTGTCCAGTGCTGGTTCTCTTCGTTGACGTGGTTCCACTCCTGGACTTACACAGACTGCTTCCCTCATCCACAATTCCCTGGCCTCTGCGGGGTTCCTGGACCTGGTGACGCAGGCCATCGTCCGTCACGTTGAGGAGGCCTGGAATCCTACCATCTCACTGCTTTGGCCGACATCCTCGCCTTGGCAGTTTCCAGCAACCGGGCCGCTTACCACACCGCTGTCAACGCCATGGCTGCGGCTGCAAACTGTGATCTGATGCGCCGAAATACCGTCCTGCACGCTTGCTCGCTGCCATCCGAGTTGAACAATCAGCAATGCCGGGCTCCTCTTGGTGGAGAACTCCTTTCGGCCCCACATGGCAGACCGTCAAGGAGGCTAACAAAGGACTTGTGGACCAGCCGCGTCACTCCGACCCTCTTTCAGGCAGCCCGCAGGGCCGTGGCTCGAGCCCTGCATACCGCCAGACCCTCCTCTCGTCCCTTCACCAGTCTCCTCCGCCCCCCCCCCCCCCCCCCCCCCCCCCCCCATCCAGACTGCCTTCCTCCACCGCCCTTGCCGACCGCTCCCGGGTCTCCTGTCGGCGGGAGGCTCGCACGCCACAGCGACGCTTGGAGATAGATGTTTCCCGACGACCCGTGGATCCTGTTGACCGTCTGCGAGGGACTACAACTTCGTTCCGGTCGCCCCTACTCTGCGCCGTTTGCCCCTCTGGACTGCGGTGCCTTCAGATCAGCTCAGGGCTGACGCGCTACGCAACGAGGTCGCCGCTGTACTACGGAAGAACGCCACAGAGATGGTGACGTGACACGACACTCCAGCCTTCTACAGCCGCCTATTCGTGGTTCCCAAGCCAGGGGGCAAGTGGCGCCCAGTAATCGACCTCTCATAGTCGCCCCGTCCTTCCGCATGGAGACCGCTCGAGCCCTTCGCGCCACAGTACAGCCCATGGACTTTACCGTCAGTCTCGATCTGTCAGATGCATACCTTCGCTTCGCCTTCACCGGTGTAGTCTATCAGTTCCGCGCGCTTCCTTTCAGCCTCAACCTCAGCCCGTGGGTGTTCACCCGGATCATGGACGCCGTCGTAGCCAGGGCCAGACGGATGTCGTCTAGTCCCACGTCGAACTACCTCAACGATCTTCTCCCGAGGAACCAAGCAGACTCTGCCTTGGAGAAGGACCGGGATGCGCTCCTCGGTCTGCTCGGCACACTCGGGTTCCTCGTCAACGCAGGCAAGTCCAACCTCTCGCCGTCGCGCCGCTTTCTACACCTGGGGATGGAGTCTCGTACCGACCTCAACAAAGTGCGGCTTCAGGAGGCGCATTTCCAGAAGTTGGGGAATCTGGCACAGCAAGTAGCTCAAGAGGACACCGTCACTGCCCGGTTGTGGTACATCCCCTGGGCCTGATGAGCGCCGCAGCGGATCTCCTTCCCCTAGGACGCCTCTACTGCCGCCCGCTGCAGCTGCACCTGCTACTACACTGGCGACCCTCGAAGGACGACATCAACGCCCTGATCCCGGTGCCCCCGATGCTGCGTCCTCACCTCCTGCGCTGGGGGACCCCGCCTGGCTCGCTACGGGGGTCCCACTTTACTCACCACCTCCCCGGTTGTCCCTCTGTGTCGACACAAGTCTCACCGGTTGGGGGGCTCACCTACTACCGATGTTCGCCACAGCCTCCGGTCTTTGGCCCCCAGATCTTCGGTCCCGACAAATCAACTGGTTAGAGCTGAAGGCGGTCTGGCAGGCCCTTATGACGTGGGACTCTCAACTCCGGTGCCAGGAGCTCCTTGTCTTGTCCGACAACTACACCGGCGTTGCCTACAGAAACAGGGTGGGACACGCTCTCCCTCGCTGTGCATCCTTCTCTACCAGGTGCTCCGCTGGTGCGATGATCGGGGCATCGCTCTTCGTGCAAGACACATCCCTGGACATCTAAATGGTCTAGCCAACTCTCGCGCCGCGGCCAGTTACTCCACACCGAGTGGACGCTCCGTCCGGACATCTTCAGGATGATCGGGACCAGGTGGGAGGCTCCCATGATCGACCTCTTCGCAACGAGGTGGAACCGCCAGCTACCGCTGTTTGTCTCGCCGGTTCCAGACCCTCTAGCTTGGGCAGTTGTATCGCTATCCATCCCCTGGGACGGACTCGTCGCCTATGCTTATCCTCAGTCGGTGCTGGTGCCCAAAGTCCTCCTCAAGCTCCGCGGCTGCAACAAGGTCCTGTTTCTGGTGGCCCCCTTCTGCTGGACCAAGTCGTGGACCACAGACCTATTGAACCTCGCCACGTGCCCTCATCTGCAGCTCCCCACTCCACGCACGATGCTCGAGCATCCGCGGCAGCCACTGTACCCAGAACGTCTCCTCCTCCACGCCTGGAGATTGTGCGGCAAGCCCTCTCCAACAGAGGCTTCTCTAGTGCGGCAGTGGATGCTATCGCTGCAGCCCGCAGACCCTCAACCAGACGAGTTTACGAGGGAAGATGGCAAGTGCTGGGTGACTGGGTGGTGACAACCTTCTCTTCCCCACGGACTTGACGATGCCCCAGCTGGCGGAGTTCTTCCTCTGGCTATTCAACGACCAGGGACTGGCTCCAATTACCATTCGGGGCTACCTCGCCATGATCGCCGACACCTACCGGCACTTGGGCCGGTCCGACCCTGGGAGCTGCAAAGACCTCGCTGATCTGATGGCCCACTTGGGTCTGCAATGCCCGGCACTGCGTTCGCTTTTGCCGAGATGGGATCTACCATGGGTGCTTACGTGGCTCAACTCGGACCGTTTTGAACCTCTTCAGTTGGTGCGCATGCCGGACATGACTCGGAAGACGTGCTTCCTGTTGGCCCTAGCCACGGCTTCTAGGGTCAGTGAACTTCACGCTCTGTCGACACGCCCAGATAGATTGCAGTTCCGGACGGATGCTCTGTGCAACTGCTACCTGAACCGACCTTCCTGGCCAAGATGCAGTCGCCATTGGCTGCCCCACAGTTAATGACTATTCGCCCTTTACGAGTGACAAGACTCCATGAGGGAGACCAGACAACAGGACCCAGCGAGAGCCTTACGTGTGTACCTGCGCCGGACCAAGCCTCTGCGCAGAAGACGCACCCACCTGTTTCTCCCTCTGTCCCCAGGTAGACGTGACATCTCAGCCCATACCATCTCCTCCTGGCTCCGATGGGTGATTCACTCTGCCTACCAGAACCTCGCCCCTGATGCAGCCAAATGTATGAACATCTGGGTGCACGAGGTCAGAGCCATTTGACCACAACTGCGCTGTCAAGGACATAGAGGCGGCTGTGGGATGGTGAGCTGAGCCTACCTTCGCCCGCTTCTACCTGCGGGACCTCTATGCCCAGCGGCATAACCTTTCACTGGTGGGAGACGTTGCAGCGGCGCAACACTCCCTCCCGGCGCCATAGGTATCTTAGCTAAAATTATCGGGAGTTTGCTTTGGGAGGGCGGGTATGAGGGCCAGTGTCTTTGGTTAGGGGCGCTATAGGGGCACCCACCTCCTCTTCGGGATGCTTCCTATCAGTAATACCATCGGTAATGTGTTTTGATGAAACAAATGAATTTTTCTTTAAAATGAATTTTTGGGAAAATACTTACCGATGGTATTACTTGAAGGTCCCTCCCACCTACCCCGCTTGCCGCCAGTTCGCTAAGAAACCAACTGATGAATATCGGGTGAGCTCGTACCCAGATGGGGTGGAAGGGAGGCTACTCGGCTTACTGCCTAGACTATGGCGCCCCTCACCTGCCAACACTCCCATATATGGACACAACCAAATTTTGGCTAAAATTAGGCTAGCTAGGTAGTGTTTCCTATCAGTAATACCATCGGTAAGTATTTTTCGAAAAAAATTCATTTTAAAGAAAAATTCATTTTGTGCTTGAAAAGACTGCTCTTAAAACAAAAGACAGTTGCTCTCTCCAGAGAAGTCCTGAAGGGCAAAACGTGTCACCTGTCATTAAAAACCATCACGCAGGTAGCTGCACCCTTAACCCATATAATGAGGCTAAAAGCTTCAAATTTGTACACTGCCATATAGTACTTACGGATAAGGATATACACCAATGGCTTTAGTTCAAGGGTAGTGCCAGAATAGTTTGGCACCTCTAGGTGCCAAACTATTCTGGCACCACCCTAGAACTATTTTAGTCAAACTTATTTCACACACTGGTGTATTCCGAATGATAAGGGTTAACCCGTTTAGCCCCAAGACCCTACCACAAGAGATGGATGGACCATGATAATTCAATGGTAGTGCCAGATTAGCTTGGCGCCTGAAGGCGCCAAGCTAATCTGGCATTACCTTTGAATTACCACGGCCCATCCAACTCCTGCAACTGGTACATAGTTGTCATGTGACAACTCCAAAATTTGGGAAATGGGGCCTTGGGGTTAAGAGGGTTAAATAACTGTCCCGTAAGGGTGATTGTCTAAAGAACAATTCTGCTGTCTGCTTATTTGATCAGGACAGTAAAACAGCATTCAAGGAGTCAAACTATATTTCCACTTTCCGAACAGCTGATATGGACCCCCACCCGCTTCCCCCCCTACCATCCCCAAAAAAAAAAAAAAAAAAAAAAAAATCAAAACAACATGAATGCAGTTCAGTTAATTTTTGGACTACTCTGTCACAGGAAGGCAAAAGACAAATAGTCCATTTTGTGAAAAGAGATTTTTATTGCAATATAACAAAACTCAGGCTTTTCTGACTTATTGTCTTTTGCCTTTCCGCCGCAGTACTGTCTTTTGCCTTCACATGAGCTGTGAGAGATGGCCGAACCAAATCCATGGTAAAGCCCGACCAACCTGGTGCCATACCTCGAAGACACCAGGCTAATCAGGCACTACCCTTAACCCATTTGCTGTCAGTGACCACAAACTGTGTCTGAAACCACTACAAAATGACCAAAATTTGCGTGAAAAACACAGGTGTAAATGAGACCAAAACAGGCATAAAAAACACAGGACTAACAAAAGACATAAATCCTGATGAGCCTCCATGAATGAAGGGGCTCATGAGTGTTTATTTCTTGTGCAACAGGTAGCGTTCACCTTGTTCCAGCAGTTAAGGGTTAAAAATTATCATAGCCACTGATACTGTAAACTGTACCCATGATTACATGAACAATGCGGATAAAATATGGCTTAAAAATATCTTCAAAGTACAAAATTCAGTAGCCCATCAAATGAAAATGTTCTTCTCAGCTCCAAAGTTTTAGGTCGCCAACCAGACTACAATTTATGGGCTTTCAAGTCTCCCGCAGCTTTTTCAAGTCACCACAGGTGACCCTTTTCATCACCCCTTATGAGGCACTATGTATTAATTTTAAAAACAAACAAACAAACAAGCATCCATTTTGCCGACACAAGTGACGGTGACAACCAATGAATAATTTTAAATCAAATCGATTTAATTTTCAATCACTTTAATGGAGCTGGCCTGTATTTCTTCTGAGTGCTTGGTCTTGATATTTACAGCTTTTTTTTTTTTTTTAACAACCATATTATTTTATGAGGGGAAATTTTTCATTGCCTAGCGTGACTAGAGGTCAAGGGGTTACATTGTCAATACTGGCTGGAGGCAATATACACACATGGTGTGCCAAGTGTCGTGAATAACATTCAAATCTACTTGCTTTAAAATCATTGAGCACCTCTTTAATCTAATGTGCCTGATAACATCATTTTTAAGGCAGGTGCTGAAAGGCACTTAATAATTTATTCAACAGACTAGCTGCAAAGAGATGGATTTTACACTTAAATTACCCCATTCAGCCTTGATGCACTAGTGAAAACAGGAAAAAGGTTGTACCAGAAAACCTTGGTGCCTGTGAAAGCAAAGCCATCTTTGCACTTCCCTTGAAATATCATGGTTGACCGAGATGGTCCTACTGTTAGCTTTCATAAGCATCCTTAGTCTGGTGCTGCCACAACTGCAAAGCTAATTCCTTTGAACAATCAATATCCTTGAGCTATGGGTGTAGATGCATTTCAGCAGTTGACCCTAGCACTCATTAAATGGGGTTGCTTGTGTTTGTTTGTGGGATGCTCCCTGAAGAGGCTGCAGTGTAACTCTGTATCATCTTTCCTCAAACAAAAAATCATTAGCAGGTGTCCGTATCTGGTATAAGGATACTAGTATGTTACTGATAAAGCACTGTATCACTAAAATTTATCACTAAACTGATTTCCTTTTGAAGAAGATGTGCAAAGGTCTGCAACTTGGTTTTACAAGCCAGAGGATACTGAATGGAAAACGGAACAAGGCGAGTAATTCATCTAACTGGAAAGTGTGCTGCTGCTGGAAATGTTTTTATCATACGCCAAATATAGTTTCAGTTGTGTTGGATTTTATTCTTATAAAAACGTTCTTTTATGACACCGGTTAGCCTTTAGGCTTTACTTCGACTTTAGAGATGGGCCGATCTTTTAAAATGACTCTCAATATCTGTGTAACTGACACTTCTGGTTAAGTAGCTTGTAGAAAGCTAGAAACAAGGGCAGTTTAAAATGTGAACACTTACTTCTTTAGCGTCTGCAAACAAATCATCATCTTCTTTTTGGTCTTCTTCCTCCTCAAATGGGGGTGGTTCCAAATCGTCTGCCATTTTGCTGATCACGTGATGTTCTTTGCGCAGTTGCCTCTCCTATCTTAAATGTGTAGAGTGCTGTCCCTTGAATCGAGATGAAATCGCCAAAGGAGACAGAGTGTCATGTTCTCCTTCCGTTGTTTTAAGTTTCAGTTTGTTTCAGCATATTCTGTGATAATATTATTCTCAGGATGTGCAAGTTGCTATTTATCCTGTTGTTTCCCACCTGCTATCTGAGTTTAGTTCAGTTCAGCTCAGTCTCAACGAGATCAGTGGGCCGGAGTCACTGATGTCACTGAGTCAGTCCGGCGGCCAGCGCAGTCCTGCCGCCGCTGCGGCGCGCGGCCGGAAAAGCGGCCTGCCCCCCATACTACTCCGTCGCGCCTTACCCCACCCAGAGTTCCTTTCGAGACTGTGGGTTTGGTTTGCTTTGGATCTCCATTGGCTGCCCGTACGGCAAGAACGCCGGCATCTCTCTTGGCTTGACTTCGCGAACGAAGATTTTATAGGAGTTGCCCACGACGTCTGCAGGCTTGTTCGTGGCTGCGGAGGCCAATCCGAGACAGGCAGGTTCGACCGCAGTGGCTGCAGGGGAAGGTATGGCCAGGGTTCTGAGCTGCGGCATCTCTGTTCAGTTTTTCTCCTGAGCCGCTTGTCCTTAAGGCTAGCTCTGTGAGAGTCCTCAAAGGAGACAGCTGCCTTGTAAATGGTGGAGCGCCAGGTGTCACGGTCGGCAGCAAGCGAAGACCACTGGTGGTGGTCGATTTGGCAGGCACTAAGTGACTTCTTGAGACAGTCTTTGTATCTCTTCTTTGGTGCCCCTCTGTCACGGTGTCCAGTAGCAAGCTCGCCGAACAGGGTGATCTTTGGTAGGCGATGATCCTCCATCCTGGAGACATGCCCCGCCCAGCGGAGCTGTGTCCGCAGCAGCAAAGCCTCGATGCTCACAGTTTCAGCCTGTTCAAGGACCTCGACGTTGGTGACATAGTCACTCCAGTGAATGCCCAGGATGGTACGCAGGCAGCGCTGGTGGAAGCGTTCGAGGAGTCGTAGTTGGCTGCGGTAGAGGGCCCAGGACTCGGAACCATACAGCAGGGTGGTGAGGACCACAGCTCTGTACACGCTGATCTTGGTGCCTGTTTTCAGCTGTTGATTGTGCCACACCCGCTGCGGCGCGCGGCCGGAAAAGCGGCCTGCCCCCCATACTACTCCGTCGCGCCTTACCCCACCCAGAGTTCCTTTCGAGACTGTGGGTTTGGTTTGCTTTGGATCTCCATTGGCTGCCCGTACGGCAAGAACGCCGGCATACTGTATGAACTTTCTACATGTGCCGCACTGAACTGAACCTGACCGTCGCCCGGCTTCCCCTGCTTATATCTCTTACTCCATCTGAATACTCCATCGTATCTCGCACCCTCCGCTCTTCCTCTGACACACGTAAATTTCACCTTCCCAATTTCAAATGTCAAACACGTGGCGGTCGTGCCTTCTGGCCCGTCTTGGCCCCGCCACTTGGAACAGCCTCCCCGTCCCGGTCCTTTGAACTGTCAAACGCTCTCCTCATTTAAATCACTTCTCAAAACCCACCTGTACAACGCTGCCTTTCACTAGTTCATTTCCCCAGCCATGCACAATTCAGTCATCACCACGGTCACTACGTGTGTGTGTGTGTATGTTGCCTGTGTGTGTGTGTTAGTTCAGTGTTAGCCTTTTCATTGTATCAGCGCTTAGAGCTACTTTTAGAATAAGCTCTTAACAAATCTCATTGCTTTTGTATTGGGCGGTCCGTGGCGCAGTGGTTAAGGCGCCTGCCACCAATGCCAAAGGTGCGCGGTTCGATACCGGGTTCCGGCGTTGGACTTTTCTCCTCTGGTAAGTCAGTGTCACCGTTAATTCGGGCGGACTGTCGGGGGTTCTTTCTCCGGGTACTCCGGTTCTTCCACCCCCCCCCCCCCCCCACACACACACACACACTTTGGTACCGGTCTCAGGCCACTTTACAAAATTTCAAATACAAGCGATCAAAATTCTCTGTAACTTCAGTAGCTGACTGGCCCTTCTATTGTCTTGTACTGTGTTTGTCTTAAATGGCGTAAATCCGTGTCTGTTTCGTGAGTGTGTGTGTTGGGTTTCAGGCGCGGCGCTTTGAGTCGATTTCCCCAAAAATTGAGAAAAAGCGCCTATATAATAACGGTATTATTATTATTATTATTATTATTTTTATATTATTATTATTGGTGGGTTTTTTTTTTGGTTTTTTTTTTTTCATTTCAGTTTATTTCTTCATGTTTCGATTTATTGTTTCTCTTACTCTTTGCTATTAATGTTTCTTTTCTAACAGGACAGTTTGTAAGAGAGGCGTTTCGCCTAAAACTTTATCCTGTCAATAAAACGTTTCATCATCATCATCTTTTATTATTATTATCTCTCATGTCCGGCGTCGCCGAAGTCTGCCCAACGCCCGCTGCCGGCTTCATTCGAGTAGGCATTTTGGTCAAAGGCATGGTAATATTTTCAGACTTATCACTGATTTTGAGTTGTGTTTTGTATGAAATATAAACCTTAAGCAGCACATAACGAGTGCACATACCATTTTTTTTTTTTTTTTTTTTTTTTTGCTGTTTCGTACCTCCATCAGTTTTTCAGTATTTCAAGTGTCTGTAATGGTGCGGACACAGACACGCACACAGGCCGCAAAGGCTTGTAATGGATGAGTCGCGGGGACATTTGTTTTCTTTATTCCACCTAAAAGCAGGTAGAGGCAAAGCAATCAGTCCTTGCTCACAGTAAAGTTCAAAATTACCACTGGTCATCAAGTAATCTGATTGGTTGAGCTAATTATAAGCAGTACCCCCTGCTGGCCCCTAAGCTAGTTTCCAGAAGTCAAGGGGAAACGATCAATCAGTAATTGCAAGAGTTGTTTCCCTTAGACATTAAGATAAGCTAAGATAAACTTTATTGCCATAAGCATAAACATTAGGAATTTTTTGCAGCATAACTGACGAGCGTCCATGTTAATGTAACCGGACTGACTGGGTGTAGGCGACTTAAATAGTTTATCAGATAGACAAAAACTGCCCATCTAATACAGTACTCAAGTGCCTACAGAGTTCAAGTCCGAATTCCTTTTGTGGTCTAGGGAAGGACTGGAGATTGCTGTGGAGAGTAGACTATAAGTCTACTCTAGTCCCGCATGCGCACAAAATCCGTCAGTGTTTATTCTTGCCTCGCGTTGTGTTCAAAAATCAAATTACCTGTGCAATGGACCCGACAGTATCCAGGAAAAACCCTATTTTGACTGGATTTGGTGTTTGTTGCTGTTAAGCGCTACTGCCGGATCGAGCTACCAACGTGCGCTCGCACGATCAGTCACACCGTCATACCAAACAGACATACACACAAACAAACTTCTCGCACGTACACACGCACAGTCCGAGTCAGTCTTGCTCTCACTCTAGCTGAGCACCATAAGATAGAAGTAAGGTTCCAAAATTTATTTATACCAATAAAGCATTCATGATGTGAAACAAACAACATAATCAAAATTAGTCAAACCAGTGCAAGTGCTAATATCCTTAAACACCTTAGGCATAACACCTATACCTTCCGACACGACACTTAGAACTATCTCCCGGCCTATGACTAACACCTATAACTCGTTGAATACGATTCCTAGCGAACCTAGCTCCTAGGCCTAACACCTATACGTACTTACTGATAAAACCTAGCGCCGTCTTAACACAGCCCAAGCCCTATTTAGGTGAATTAGAACTGACTGAACTAAAACGCTACTGTCCTATGGGGTAGTGGTTGAGGAGATCATTGTTCACAATCGCCTCGTGGGATAGGGTCGGGGTGGTTGAGGAGATCATTGTTCACAATCGCCTCGTGGGGTAGGGTCGGGGTGTTGAGGAGATCATTGTTCACAATCGCCATTGTTCACAATCGCCTACGGGGGAAGGCCTAAGGGGCGGTCCGTGGCGCAGTGGTTAAGGCGCCTGCCACCAATGCTAAAGGTGCGAGGTTCGATTCCGGGTTCCGGCGTCGGATTTTTCTCCTCTAGTGTCACCGTTCAGTAATTCGGGCGGACCGTCGGGGGTTCTTTTTCCGGGT
Source organism: Semisulcospira habei (assembly GCA_036245525.1). Taxonomy (NCBI): domain Eukaryota; kingdom Metazoa; phylum Mollusca; class Gastropoda; family Semisulcospiridae; genus Semisulcospira; species Semisulcospira habei. The sequence continues at coordinate 68,443,241 of BTPG01000001.1, forward strand.
ACTCCGGCTCTTCCTCCTCCTCCACTTTGGTATCAGTTTCAGCCAACTTAATAAAATTTCAAATACAAAACGATTTCCAAATACCGTGTAGCTCGCTTGAGCTTGCCCTTAGCACCACGTGAAAGTTCTGTGTTTACGTCAGAGTGTGTGAGTGAATGCGTGTGATCCACGTGAGCGTGCTTGTTGTGTTCGCGGCTACATCAGTTCTGCGCCGCATTGAGTTATATTATAAATATGAGAAATGCGCCATATAAATGCTATGCATCATTATTATTATTATTAAGAGGGAGGGGCCGGAGTGTGAGAAATCACTGTTCGCAATCGCTCACAGGGGGGGGGGGGGGGGGGGGGGGGGGGGGAGGGGTGGTGAGCATTGTTCACACTCACCCCGAGACTGAGAATGGGCCGCCGTTTTAGGCTCCCAGCCTCTGGGTCCGGAAACTACGTCACAGTTTCGCGCGTGTAGTCCGCTACACACTAACTAGCTAAGTCAGCAAAATTCTCGCTTACAGTGCGCCAAGCGTGCACTAAACCACTGAACTCTGACTCGCTGGTAGTAACTAGCGATTGCGTTAGCAGAGGGCTCCTCTGCTACATTAAGATCAACACATAAAACATACGTATAATTAAGCAGTCTCTAAAATGCCAAACCACGCATATGTATAGTAGTCATTCTACTAAATATGCACACACATCTAAGTAAGATCTATCGCATAATAACCATATCAGTTCTGACAACTGTGAAAACCGCCAAGTCAGCCGCAATCGTGAAAACAGCTAAATTCATATGTTTTTGTAAAACTGTATATCCTGTCTAAGAAATGGTTAAGAAAACATTTCTTGCGGGCTTCACTGTCGGTTGCGCTGCCATACGGCCACACCGTCATTGAATAGATAAGGCTTGAATGCTCTCAATGGCGGCGCGGTAAAACCCCTGCACTGATACTCATGATCTGCTGGACTGACGCCAAAAGACTTCAACCGCCGAAGAAAAAACAGGTGCTGCTGGGCTTTCTTTACTAGCTGTTCAATATTCTTCTCCCACTTCAGATCGTGCGAAATGAGAGTACCCAGGAACTTGAACGTTTCCGGCAACAATTTCAATAGTCCTTGGATGGTTAAGGAAAGGGGGTCAGTTTTCTTTTTCCTGAAATCGATTTTCATTTCCTTGGTCTTACCAACATGCAAATCCAGGTTGTTGTCAGAACACCAGCCTACTAGCATGTCTACCTCATCCCGATATGCACTCTCATCATTGTTATGTACCGTGCGGCAAAACCCTTGGCTGTCGTATCATCAGCAAATTTCACTATGCGTGTGCTATCATAGTGTAAAGACTAGTGCACCTATCCAATGAATGCTTATAAAACGCAAAAAAAGAAAGAAAATGATACATGAATAAACAAACAAACACAGTGACCAAAAGACAGCATCACATATCTGACTTTGCTTCTCCGCCGTTTCCACTATGGTCGCGCAGTATAGGTACAGCTGACATAGGGTCTTCGAACGGTTGATATACTGTATTCTGTGGTTGATGTTATTGAACTAATCCAATTGCAGTTGGGCGGGGGGAGGAGGAGAACGTATGCGTGTGTGGAAACTTCCCAAAATATCAAACAATGGGGAGGGAGGGGTTTCAAACATCCCCCAAAAAGAACTTCTTTTTTTTTTTTGGGGGGGGGGGATGGGGAGGGGGGTTCTAGAACCTCCCCCCTCCCCCCCCCCTCTCAGATCAACCCCTGCATGTGATAAATTGAGTCTACTTATCAAATTTTACCTTGGTGACATGTCATAAGGAGACTCTCGCTGCCTTGAGAACTTGATGATTTTAATTTGATCACTGGAATAAACTTGTAACTAATTGTATGATTGAAATTTTTAATGTTATGCACAAAAAAATGTCTTGCGTCTTATCCGGGCCGCGTACGAGGACTGGTTTCCCCTCAGCGAATAAACAGCACTCAAAAAACACTTCTACAAAAATGTCTCCATCCTAAGGACAAATATTATTGTTGTGCATTTAAACTAGATGGCATAATTAGTACTTTAGTTTTGTACCTGCAAACCAATGTTACTCTTTAGCTAATTACTTGCCTCTGCAGAAATTGTGTATCAGCTGGACCATAGGCCAATAAGAAAAAGTGTAAATAGTCTGAAAAAAGACAAGACAGTTCAATTGTTTTGCAAATATCTTCGCAAAGATCCACTTTTCTTTACAAATCTCAGAACAAATATTATTCAGTGACATTTGACCTAATACGGTTTATCATTTTTTTTAAAGAAACTTGAACAATCTGTCAATTTTGCTTGTACAGTCGTACAAATTCAGATTGTTTTCATGAAATGACTTATTTTACATCCCTTAATGTACTTACTTACTTACTTACGCCTGTCACCCTTGCCTGGGTATAGGCCGTCGACTAGAGACCTCTAACGACTCCTGCCCTGTGCTTCTCCTTCGATTTTACTCCAGGTGGTTCCCAGTCTCTTGATGTCTGCTTGGAGGTCTCGACCCCAGGTGTTTCTCGGCCTGCCTCTTTTCCTCTTTCCCTGGGGGTTCCATGACAATGCCTGCCTAGTGATACTGGAATTCCTTAATGTGCCTCAGATATATTAAGCCCAGTAGAAGAAAGATCCTTTTGTACGTGAATTGGCCAAGTCTTTAAAACTGAAACAACGCAGGCATGTTGAATCCCAACCTCGGCGTCAACCCAACCTCAGCCTGAGTGACATAATTATCATGCTAAAAAATAGTAAGGTAAGATGTAAGGTGTTTTCTGACATTTTGGTAATTCAAGCTGAAATTATGATGTCCCTTACTTTTTGTCAGCACTATACTTACTTACTTACTTACGCCTGTCACCCCTACCCGGGTATAGGCCGTCGACGAGAGACCTCCAGCAACTCCTGTCCTGTGCTTCTCCCTCGATTCTACTCCAGGTGGTTCCCAGTCTCTTGATGTCTGCTTGGAGGTCTCGACGCCAGGAGTTTCTCGGCCTACCTCTTTTCCTCTTTCCCTGGGGGTTCTATGACAATGCCTGCCTAGTGATACTGGAAGCTGGCTTTCTCAGGCTGTGACCGATCCATCCCCATCTTCTTCGCCCAATTTCATTGTCTGCTGTTATCTGCTCTGTTCTCTCCCAGAGTCTGACGTTGCTGATCTTCTCTGGCCAGTGGATTTTCAAAATTCTTCTAAGGCAACTGTTCATGAAGGTCTGTACTCTGTTGACTGTGGTTTTTGTCAATCTCCAAGTCTCTGCTCCATATAGGAGAACTGCTTTTACATTGGAGTTGAAAATCCGGACTTTGGTGTGTTGTGACAGCTCTCTGGAACTCCACACTTTTTTTAACTGGAGAAAGGCTGCTCTGGCTTTACCGATTCGTGCTCTGACATCTGCATCAGTGCCGCCTTTAATGTCTATGATGCTCCCGAGATAGGTGAAGGACTCTACCTCCTCCAACGGGGTGCCAGCAAGCAAGACTGGTTCTTCCCTGGTTGTGTTCAGCCTCATTGTCTTTGTTTTCTGTTTGTGAATGGTGAGGCCCACTTGGGACGAGATGTCAGCAAGCGGCCTCGTGGTCTTGTCCTGCATTTGTTGATGAGTGTGGGACAGTAATGCCAAGTCGTCTGCAAAATCGAGGTCGTCAAGCTGTGTCCACAGTGTCCACTGTATTCCACTTCGTCTGTGCTCCGTGGTCATCTTCATGACCCAGTCTATGGCCAGTAGGAAGAGGAACGGAGACAGCAGACACCCCTGCCTGACACCAGTTCTGACCTGGAGCTCCCTGGTGAACTGCCCTTCGTGGATCACGCGACATGTCATGCCATCGTAGCTGCTCTTGATCAGGCGGACGAGCTTTGTGGGTACACCGTAGTGTCGTAGGAGTTTCCACAGAGTCTCTCGGTCCACGCTGTCAAATGTCATCTCATAATCCACAAAGTTGACGTACAGCGGGGAGCTCCACTCCAGAGACTGTTCCACGATGATGCGGAGAGTGGCGATCTGGTCTGTACATGATCGGTTCTTCCTGAATCCTGCTTGCTGGTCTCTCAGCTGGGGGTCAACGGAGCTCTTCATTCTCTCTAGGATGATCCTGTTGAAGACCTTTCCTGGTACTGACAGCAAGGTGATTCCTCTGTAGTTGGAACACTTGCTTAGGTCGCCTTTCTTGGGAAGCTTGATTAGGTACCCCTCCTTCCAGTCAGCTGGCATCACCTCCTCTTCCCAGATCTTTCCAAACAGTGGGTACAGCATCTCCACTGTTGTCTCTAGGTCTGCTTTCAGAGACTCCGCTGGGATGCCATCTGGCCCTGCTGCTTTGCCATTCTTCAAAAATGCGCCCACTGCTCTTCTGATCTCTTCCCGGCTGGGTCTGTCACAGCTGATGGGTAGGTCGGTCTCTGCCGGCTGGATGTCAGGGGGGTCGGGTGGGCTAGGTCTGTTCAGTAACTCTTCAAAATACTCGGCCCATCTGTCGAGTTGGTCTGCTCTGTCTGCAATAGGCTTGCCTTCTTGGTCTTTTACTGGTCTTTCTGTATGGCCATACTTACCCGACAATCTTCTGGTAATGTCGTAGAGCTGTTTCATGTTGCCGCTGCCTGCTGCCTTTTCTGCCTCTGCTGCCAGGCTGTCTGTGTAGGCCCTCTTGTCTGCCCTGATACTCCTCTTCACCTCGCGGTTGGCTTCCGAGTATTCCTCCTGTGCCCTTACTTTGGCTGCTCTCGTGCGACTGTTGTTGACCGCTGCTTTCTTCTGCTTCCTCACTTCTATCTTCTTCAAGGTCTGTGCCGACAGCCAGTCCTTGTGATGGTGTTTCCTGAACCCTACAGTGTCTTTGCAGGTTGAGTTCAGCGCCTCTCTGACTGCCTTCCACTGCTGCTCTGTGGTGACCGCCTCCTCTTCATTTACTAGCTCCTGTAGCGCTTGAAACCGGTTGGACAGCACCAGTTTGAACTCTTCTCTAACTCCAGTTTCTCTCAGGAGGCCTACATTATAGCGCTGTCTTCTTGTTGTCTCTGTGCGGCTTTTCTTTAGCTTGAGCTTCATTCTTAAGGTAAGCAGATGGTGGTCTGAGGCGACATCTGCTCCCCTCCTCACTCGAACATCTTGAAGGGATCTTCTAAATTTCTTGCTAATGCAGATATGGTCTATTTGGTTCTCTGTTGTATGGTCAGGTGAGACCCAAGTTGCTTTGTGTATTCTTCTGTGTGGGAAGATGCTGCCTCCAATGACAAGTCGGTTTAGAGCACAAAAGTCTACAAACCTCTCCCCGTTCCCACTCATCTCCGAGCCTAGTCCCTGTCTCCCCATCACCTCTTCGTATCCGGTGTTGTCCTCCCCTATTTTGGCATTAAAATCGCCCATGACGATGGTGATGTCTCGCTCCGCACATTTGTCCACGGCACTGTGGAGTCGGTCGTAGAATTCTTGTTTCTCTTCCTCGTCACTGTCATTGGTGGGCGCATAACACTGGATGACGTTCAGCTTGAGCTTTTTCTTGGTTCTAAAGGCTGCTGTGATAATTCTTGGCCCAAGAGGTTCCCAGCCCATCAGCGCTCTCTGTGCCACTGGTGACAGCATGAATGCTACTCCTTCTGTATGGGGAGAATTCTCCTCTTCATGACCTGAATACAGAATCATCTCCCCACTTAACAGCCTTTTCTGGCCAGACTGCGTCCATCTGGCTTCACTGATACCTAGCAGGGAAAGGTTGTACTTTTGCATTTCCGCTGCTATCTGGGCGGCCTTGCCGCTCTGGTACATGGTCTTGACGTTCCATGTGCCCATAGTGGTTGTGTCCCTGGATAGAGAGAGGCGGCTCGGTCCTGTGGCTTCCGAAGACTTCCGGCTTTCACCACAGGACGTCATAAGTCTTCTGGTAGAAGAACCTTCCTCCTCCAGGAAAGGAATTACTGTTAGTCTTTTCGTCGGCGTTTTTGTAGCTATTTCCTTTTTTGCAGGGTGGGGAAGCTACCCCCGGCCACGCCCAACCCCCTTACTAGGAGGACCAGGGGTTTTCTGTCGAGGTCACCTTCCCTTAGACCATGATGGTTCACGGCACCTTATTTCATTCGGTGCACCCCTCTCTCGAGGGACCCCCTATCCACCACCCAGGGGACGCGCCTCAACGCCATATGGTCCCAGCGCGAGGTTTGTCAGCACTATATCCCGCACTAATGTTGTGGAATTGTAGGCCAAGGGGATGGCTAATCACTGATATAATCGTTATTATACCCATTCTTAGAACTTCTGAGTAATTCAAGCTGAAAAGTTAATGTACCTTAATATTTTATGTCACTCTGGCCAAGGTTGGGTCCACACGAAGGTTGGGACCCAACGGATGCCGCTAGGTACAGGAGGGCTTGAGGAACTTCTGTACTGTACTGACTGTACTATGGGATGGCTGTTGTACTTGCTATTATTTATTTAATTTGTATAGTATGAATCTTATATAATTAATGTTGTAATTCTATACGTAAAAAAAAAGTCAAAAGTAAATAAATAAAATAAGTAAATTAATAATAATAAAATAATAATAACACAAAACAAATAATAAATTTAAATATTTTGTAATCACTATTAATACTATTTAAAAAAAAAGCACTAATATCAATTAACAGAATAATACTAAATAATTGCACAAGTCTAAATGATTCAATACAGAAAGATATATATTCATATCTATATTAATCACATATATATAGCATTTACCCAGCTGAGTAGTATATAATGCAAAATTATTAAATAATCACTAAATAACAAAATTTATAATATTCCCCCCAAATACTTAAAGCTACAGATTTATTGTTGCTCAACCGATCATGCCGGTTTAGCCTAAAAGCATAGATTCACATTAGCCCCTGCAGTCGCATAGGCTCATGAGAATCTGTACATTATGCCAAATGAAATATTATCCAGCTGTTCCTTGCAATGTGGGCGTGGTCTGAGTTTGGTTAGACTGGACTGGCAAGAAGGTCCCGAGAGCAGTAGAAATCTGTGCTGACTGTTTCTCTTCTAGTCGCTATGTACAGACTTCTTCCTGGATGTGGGTCCGTGCCGCTTCTGGCATCTGTCAAATTGCCTTGCAACTGTCAAACATAGCCAGGTCAAGCCTGTTCACCACAAAAAGAAACCGGGCCCATATATGCCTTTCCCCACACCTTCGCTCTTGAGGTGATCGACTTTGTGGTGCCCTTGACTTAGTTCCTAGAAATGCAGGCTTCCTCAGGTTTCTCACCACATCTGATCTGCCCATCCATAGCCTGTGTGACCTCTGCCTTGCCATCGAGGGTGTTCGCATGATCATTGCCCTGGACTCCAGCATAGCCTGGGCAGTAGACCCACAAAGTCTTCGAAGTCTTATGAAGCAGCCTGTAATCACACTGTCTTTTGGAAGACTTGTCACAGGTGGGGTGGAGCTCGTATGAGCTTTTCCCAGCACAAAGACCCCATCTTGACCAAACTGAACAGAACTGCTGAGTTGGTAGTATGACTTGTCCCGGCCGGTACCTAGGTAAAAACCACAACCGACACCATTCGGCTGTATAGTTTTTGCATTTGTCTGGTTTCAGGGTAGGGTCAACTGGACATCAATTGCTTGAAGTGGGGGCTATTTGCACTAATATGAAGAAGTGATCGATCTCAAAGAAAAACTGAATCTGACGTGACATGGATTGTTGCAACAGTTTCCAAACCCATATCGCAGACTGGCACAGATGCTTTTGTGCTTTCTGCAGCACTGTTAATTAGTATTTCTTTGGCTACAAAAGCTTATGAGGATCTGTTCCAAGTACAGTTGATATGGGCTGATTATCCCATTTAACCACAAAGCCACATCTCACAAATTTTGGAGGTGCCATTTAACGACTGTGCCCGTTGCAGGAGATGGACGACCATGATAAATCGAGGGAAGTGCCGTAGTCCGTGCCCCCCCCCCCCCCCCCAGCCCTCCGTCTTAGGGAATTTATGGTCATTTTTGTCATCCTAGACCTCTATGTTATCGGATTCAGGTTGCCTGCCGGTGAACATCATCTGGATGTGGCCGTGTTGGATGTGTATGTGTAGGTACTTCTGAGAATGGTGTTTTGCTAATGTTCCCACATTACATGCTCCCCTAATAAATAACCATGGTTTTAATGACAAAAGACAAAGTTATTGTCAGCTTTCTAAGGCATATTTAAATATAAATAACAGCTGTTTTGGAGAAAATAGTAAAGTTACCCCAGTGTGGACGCCAGTGTGGACGAACTTTTGTGATAGAATGGACTCGGTGTCAACAGTTGAGACGTCCCCTCAAGAAGCGCTGTGGATATTACTATTGACTGCCATGCAAAATCCAACGGTGGCATAGTTGGATTCAGCAGCAATTATGCAGCCTACCACTGATTGTGCACCACAATGTATGCTAGAGACAGCTATCACCAGGCGGCCCAAGCAGTGACGGACATGGACAGCCAACACAGCAGTGCGTACAAGATTCTCAGATCTTCAATGGTTGCATAAAATGCGGACACTTAGAAAGTCATCCAGCCTATTGGCAACTTCATTAACCCATTAATTTGAAGTTGAGAACAATAATGTCCTGTACTGCCTGCCCTCAGGTGTAACAGCATCACTGGACATATAATATCTGCATGCAGATGACGTTGGAGAGGGAGCTTTGGGTACTTCATGCAGGAACGATTGATTGACAAAAAGCTTCACTAATGCAACAGTCAAGACACTGAACCCCAAGACAAACCTGTCAAGACGGCAGCAGTCACAGGGCAGTCAAAGAAATCGAAACATGTCATGCAAAGAGAAATGTGTTTGGTCAGCTTGTTCGTCTTGCAGTCAATCATCACATCAGCGAGAGAGTACTCAGTTTTCAGCTAGGCCGATTACCCTGGCCATTTGGTGTGGGAGATGGAGCACCCGCAAAGACTGACGTGTCCCCACGTCCAAGCGTTTACACTATCTGGAAGGATATCTTCAGATGACAGAGAGACCCAGTCAAAAACTGCATCATTGATGGCAGTCTTTTGTCCTAAAAAATGTAAGCACACTTAAGGAACTTGCTGAAACTGACAGCCTGCTTTAGAACAGCTTCCGAAGGAACCACGAGTGGACTTTGTAGCAGATTCCTACCACCCACTTTAGGTGAAGAGTGATGAGAGAGTGAAGAGGGGTTCCACTTCCGTTCATATGCTGAAAGGAACCTCCACAAAGATGTCAAGAAACTTGGAAGCCTTCTTATGTTATGACCAACCCCCCCCCCCCCCCCCCAAACCTTCATGAATATTTTCCTGAAAAAATGGTAAGAGGTCATCAACAAACTTAAGTACGAGAAGTTTCCAAAACATTTCAGCACCAACCAAGGGCAGTTGCTTACAAGCTACGATGGGTCGACATGAGTCTGCTGCCTCCTTGCAGGAATTCCCTCAGGATGCACATTAAGAAAGTAAATTACCACAGTCTCAATGGAACCAAGTGGACAAAACTACCCATTGCCATCCTTGACCAGATACATATAGGTGGGAATTTACAGATAGTAAATTGAAGTTCAGTTGGATGGATGGTGACCTGATGCCACAGGAACTTGCTGATGTACTGCTGGACATGCCAGAACAGAAGTGGATGGGTCCCCAGAATCGATCGAGGTACTCTCAGAGGAAGTTCCAGAAGTGTTGAATCTCACACATTTTGTATTTACTGATGAATGAACTCTGTGAATACTGTTGCTGTAAATCATGACAGTTACTTGACAGCTCCCTCTTTACATATATATGTGATGACAGAAAGGCTGACATTGCAGTGGCAAAGGAGTATTTTGGGACTTTTCTCTTTATGGTCCAGCATGTTAGCATTTTGCTTAAAACATATGAAGTTTATAAAGTTTGTCTCAAATAATGATTGAATATAATACAGAAACATGTTTGCAGTCACATTCAAAGAAGAAAGTCTTTGTATTTGACCTTTTGGCATAATTAAGTATAGCTTTTTTGTCTTTTGTTGGTGTTCCTATCTTCACAGTTACACATTTCACTGCCTAATTCGCATGTAACAAAATAGACTATTTTGAGGAACTGTTTGTTGGATTCTCTGTTCTCTTGGAGAAATGTATCAAAGAAATGTATGTTATGGACAAAAGATATGATTCGTTGTTTTTTTTTCTTTGGAAGATGTGTGAAAAATTCATCTTGTGTAAACTGTCAGTGTTACATGACTATAAATCATTTATTCAAGTGATTTGAAATGTTTTCTTTGACTTTCTACCCTATATTTTGTCATGTCATCGGTCTCTGCTGCATTTTTTCCCCATAGAAATATAACTTCATCAAATGTAAAAGCTGACAGAGGCATTTTGGAGAAAATATAGCATGTGGTATCCTGTCTATTCTACTAGGCAGTGAGCCTGTCCGGCGCTACTGTGCTACTGCACAGTAGGGCTCTGGAATTTCTTTTGGGACTGATTTGGATGCTTTTTGTTATAATTGCGGACCTTTAAGTCAACTCACTACATGCAGCAATGGATAGCAGGCGCCCAACAATACCAGCATTCAAGATTGTATAAATTTCTCTTTACATCCCCCATCGGTATGGTATGTAAATTCCATATAGTTATCCTTAAAATATATGTTCATTTTTTCACATTAGTTATTGTGCCTTAACGCCAACTTGATTTCATGAAGAGCATGGCATCACATGGAGAAATCTGGGTGCAATCACAGTGGCGAACTTATATCCTGAGTATATTTTGAGTATATTTATGCTTGAGGGGGTGGAGGTGGAGGTTCTCCTCAAAATAACTTCAGCTCAAATGAGACATCATACAGTGATAATCAAAAATGGTGTCATTGGCCGCTTGTTGGGAACTGTACATGCACCTTAATTTTCATTTTTCACCTGGCTAGGTGTCGCAACTACATGACATGGTGGCACACACACACACACACGCATGCCCACACCTCTACTGCAAATCAGAGACACAGAAAGAAAATGGGCACACCAATTTTGTTCTTAATTTCCATATTTTTAATGAACTGTAAACTTTCAGATAAAACAAATGTCTCTTTCATCACATTGAACAGGGTGACTGAGATGAAGTAATGTACATGTACAAACGAACAATAGGACAGGGGCTAGATTGAGAATAAAAAGAAAAAAGTAAACAATGCAGGTAGAAAATGCTCATTCAATGGAAAACAAAACATTCACTTTACAACATGTCATCATAAAACATCTCAGAAACATTGAAAAAAAATCAAACATAGGTACAGAAAATACACAAAGAGAAAATATTCTGAAGCACCAGCATCTCCTCCATCTTTGCCCTAGTCTATCATTTTGGACGTTACGGCCAAAACGTGTAAGGGCCGAAATGATGGACCAGCACATGTTTATGCTGGTCTGTTATTGTTGACCTTACAGCCTCGAGCCATAGGGGTCCAGATAACAGATCAGTACAGGTGTGTATTCCTCGTACTTGGATTCTATTTTCAAATCCTTTAATAAATACCCTCAAGTAATTAATTTTTCATATCTCAGAAACATTTCTGTAATGAAATATATCACGGAAGTCTGCCACTGCATACCAAATCACTATATAGAGACTGCAAGTGTCCAATGTATTTATATATACATATATCTGAATGCTGAAAATAAAATCTTCCAAGAAACTGTCAGTATTGGCGTATGGGAGGCATAATTCTCTGTACAATCGCAGGCACAGGGCTGTTTATCAGGCAAAGCAAAGTACCAGTATACCAACGATTTGAGTAACGCCTTCACTGCCAATGATCACAAATTTCGCATCTTGCACAACTGCACAATATCCGACATCTGCATGAGGCACACAGATGTAGATGAGACCAAAAATAAGCATATGCCACGTAGGACTAAATCTCTTATATCTCTTGCTGCTGGGTATTGGTTGCCTTGACCCAGCAGTTCAGGGGCTAAAAGCAAGGTCATAGACAAAGGCTACTGATCCGCAGTATTCAAAAACGTTTCTGACACTGGGAAACTGCTCAACTCATTGAGCCCTGAGGATGACATGAAATGCTGCAGATGCCGGAGATCTGCCGAAACGTTCTAGAGACAAATCGACTATGATGGCATCTGTACAGCTTCCAAGGAACCTGGAGATGGCAAGATATTCTGACATCACTCTGAAATGTTATTATCGTCTTGTGCCAAGGCTTTATAGTCAGTTAACATACATTGCAGAAACCAGTTAAATCTATCGCTGGCTATATATGTATGTATAGTTGTTGGAACCTGTGAAGGCAAAATTACAAGACTGTTAATTATAAGCGCAGTGTTTTAATTGAATTAAATGAAAATGTCATTTTTCATATAAATGGACATAACCCATTTAGCCCCAACGTACTACAGCAGGAGATGAATCAACCATGATAATTCAAGGGCTAATAGCTCCAAGCTAATCTGGCACTACCTTTGAATTATCATGGTCAATCCATCTCCTGGAACTGGTACATTAGGTGATACCTCTGACATTTGGAAATGTGGCTGTGGGGTTAAATGGGGTAACTGCTGTCTTTTCCAGGTCAGTATATCTGTTGGAAAAAAGTTACAGTTGAGAATAAAACATACACGTTTTGGGCTTTAATTTTGTACCTTGAATCCTCGCTACTAAAGTGCCCATGTTCAGTGGAAAATGTACAGGAAAGAAAAGATTTGAGAAATATTGGTTGTCCCAGCCGAAATAATAGAATATCCGAATACCTGTAACTGTTAGTCATTGTGACATAAAATTTCCTCAAAAAAAAGAGAATACAGTGCCTAAAATCAGCTTGGTGTGGCAAGGGTGTAGAAATTGACGAAAATTTTCCACTGCTCAGAAAACATGGTGCATAGCTGAACAAACAAACCAAACAACAACAAAACATCATAAGAAGGAAATATTCCTTTTGATGTACAATGGACTATACTTCAAAAGTACTGGCAGTATTTTTTGTAACTTACAGCTTAACACAAAGTTTGGTTCATGCACTGATCAAAACTGACAGACCACACTTAATTTGGTGTAGGTACTGTACACGACATTCTTAGGTTGATTGGGTTGGTAGGTTAGGTTGGTTGGTTAGTACAGGGTCTAATGCCCTTGGCACCGAAGTGATAATGGTTGGCCCTAACGGGGAGGGGGGGGGGGGGGTCATGGGAGACAGGGCAGCTATTGCCTATGGAGAATGACCTGATCAATCATGATCAATTAAGGTGTGCCACTTTGATTTACCAGGACCTATCAATAGCCATGCCATAGACGACAAGCTCATCTTTTTGCCTGGCCCATGACATTCTTAAAAAATTAAAGACAAACTATCTATGATACAGTTCTCTGGCAGTTGTCAGTCTGCTGTTTTGCAATGCAGTGCCAAGAATATTTACACCAGTATTTGACGGCATTAAAAACCATGTGCCTGTGGAAAGGCAAAAGCAACAAAACGTGTTCTATAAAGCAAAAATAAACAAACCAAAAACAGATATGTGCTGGTCGGTGATTTCAGACCTTACGGCGCTGGGCGCTGTAAGGTCTGAAATCACAGACCAGTGCACAAAATAAAGAATATACTATGGAATGTTGAAATAACTTTAATGAAAGGAATGACCTGAGAAGGGAATGTTACACAGCTAACACATTTTGTGATTATACTTATAATAAACACAAGAAGAAGAGGAACAGGTACTGAATAGGGCCTTTTCATTAATTTTCAGGACAGAACTTGAATGAAAATGATGTTAAACATTTAGCATTCTAAATTTCTCACACATGCAGTTGACCATCGTGTACATTTTTTTTTTTTGACATGGAAAATGATGCCACCAAAATATAATCAAACATCATGGAATCTTATTTCTTATAGAATATCCTTACCCTTGATCTCAATGGCAAACAGATCCTCCACAAAACAAACTTTCGAAAGGGAATGTGTTGTGCAAAACTCTGTCTCTCTTTGTTACACATGTACATGCAAACACACACACACACACACACACACACACACACACACACACACACACACACACACACACACTGTCACAAGCACACACACATGCACACACAAGAGATGCACTAACACATGTCTACGCATGATTTAAGTCACGAAAAGGACAACCAGGAATCATTCTTTACATCTTACCACAGCTTAACAATGTTCATAGCCCATTTTGAATTGTCTTTTCTTCATATCACAAATCAATAATGAGTGAAATTTAAAAAAGAAAGAAAACAATAATGCCCATAAAACACTAGAGATATATGATGTATGAAGGAAGAGAAGTTGACCCTTTGTGTGTCGGTAATGGTTTTTGTTGCGATGATTCCTACAAGAATCATTGCGACAAAAACGCTACCGGCATGCAAAGGTTTAATTTTGACTAGCCCCTTTCTGCTACTGATGATACCTCTTGGCAGAAAAGACACGCAACTATACGCTCTTTTGGGCCGAACGATTTTGTCAGTAGTGAGGTTAGCATACACAAGGTGTATGTCACTATTACACTGAAATCCTACTGCCTTGAAAAAATGCAGAGCTCTGGAAAACTGGATGGCAGATAAATTTCCACTGTATTTTTATTATTTCTCATCAGTTTTGCAATAAAATGAATCAGAGATATGGATGCTTTAATCCAAATTAAACTAACCCATGAAGCCCTGACAAGCTGCGACAGGATGTGGATCAACCATGATAATTCAAGCGTACGTCAGAATAGCTTGGCACCTGTGGGCGCCAAGCTATTCAACACCATCCTTGAACTTTCATTGCAGAACTGTGACTTAGACCTCAAAGGATATTTGAAAAAAAAAGGATAATTTCATCCTCAGGATGTAATGTAAAAAAATATTTAAAAAAGACCACTACCCACAAAAAGCCACAAACAACCCCAGTGTGAAAAGACTATCGGGCCGATGCCAGCCGCAGTTGGCCCGCGCAGTCGAGCATGGACCAAAAGCGGCCGATGTCATCTCTATGACCTCTTACATACTAGGAACAAACTGATTTCTTTAACAGTACACGTGTACTTGCTACTTTGCACCTACCATCAAGAAAAGACAACCCAATTTGGGATCAACATCTGTAACATTGAACGTGTCACCGGAAACATTACAATGCCAATCATGAACCATAGAAGACAGAGGAGGGAGGGGTGATTGATGATATGGTAGCAGCAATTCACAGTTATGTATCTCAATCATTATCCGATTGATACAGATGAGCTTCCCAAAAAATCCATTCCTGTTTTTAACACAGATTTGTTTTTTAGAAAGTCCATCCCTGCTTTTGACAGTCAAGATATGTGTTTGAAAAGAATTCTATCCCCCAGGGGATGTTATAATACACCGAGGCATGGGTTTTTTAAAAACACAGGTCTGTCAAATTTTGTTTACACTGTACCAAATTTGAAATAAACAGCAAACGTTTCCTTTGATCTCTATCACCAAAATGGAAAAGTCAGTTGTACCTATGACTTAACCCAGCGTTGGGGGCTGCTTGGAAAAAGGCCTTTAAGCAAAGGTCCTTGGCCCCACTGCGGCCATCATGGGCCCCAATAGGTTTTGCTACTGGGGAAGCCATCTGAGTTTTTCCTCTATGTGAATAAAAATTGTTTAAATTTCCAGCCAGGCTATATTGGTGTACAACGAGGACCAATACTTCTAGTAAAACTGTCTGCAAACTGTTCTCACATAAGCCATCCGAGAAATGAAAAAGGCGGGGGGGGGGGGGGGGGGGGGGGGGGGGGTTTGGTAGTCTTGGAAAGCGAATTATTCTGCGATTTATGTTTGTCCCTTTAACCCTTTGGGCGTCAGTAGCAGTTTTAGTCATGATGATTCCTACAGGAATCATCGCAACTAAAATCGCGGCCGACACCCAAAGGGTTAAACAAAAAAGAAATAATTGGCTCAATTACACAGCTGCAGCAAGCAACCCCCAATACTTGTGTGCACTTTTTGTCATGAAAAAGCTCTGGGTAGAAATGATGTCGCATAATCTCGGAACATGATTTTCTAGTATAAGTCATTGTACGCATGAGAGAATATTTTATATACACACATGTAATCCAGACATCAATGTTGACCATACAATTTTATACCTTTCACTTCCAGAGTCAATCGACCATTTTCAATTGTCTGCCAAGCAATGAGAGTTGTCACAATTGTGATCAGCTCAAGGGTAGTGATGAGAAATTAGCTGGACACCTCCTCTGAACCATGAGAGACATGTATAATCGTGATAAGCTTAACCCATTTAACTCCAAGGTTGCATTTCCCAAATTTTGGAGGTGTCACTTGACTATGCATCAATTGCAGGAGATCGATCAACTATGATAAATTAAGGTTAGTGCCAGATTAGCTTGGTGCCTGATGGCATCGAGCTAATCTGGCACAACCCTTGAATTATCATGGTCAATCCATCTCCTACTATAGTGTGTTGGGGCTAGAGGGTAAAGGTAGCACCTGATTAGCTTGGCCCATGCAAGGTGCCAGGTTAACCCTTTGGCTGTCAGTAGTGCTTTATGTCAGTACTTGTTGCGATGGTTGTTTGTGCTTTGGGTGTGTTTATGTGCTGTTTATTTTAGAATTTGTATTGTAATATTTGTATTTTGTGTTGTTGCTGTCTATTGATTTGTGTTCAGGTTTTAACTTTGATTTGCATTGTACAGCGCTTAGAGCCTGCACTGCAGGGAGTTTGCGCTTTATAAATATAATTATTATTTTTATTATGTCACAAAGATTCCTTCAGGAATCATTGACATACAGCACTACCAACAGCTAAAGGGCTAATCAGGAGTACCATTGAGGAATGGCTGCAAAGTACTTTCAGACACCACCCCTGAACTACGCATTCCATCTCCTGCACTTGACTCTGGAAGCGAGAGAGCTCTACACAATTCATGAATACAACAATATATCAATGAGTCGTGGGGAAAATACAGTCACAAAATGTTGAAGCTGGTCGAAACGCCAGCCCGCATATCCAGTCAACCCGTTTTGGAGAAGTAGCACCGAGTCGTTGGCCTAGCTCGAACACAAAGAAAGTCGTCGTCGTAGTGTGAAGGAAAAATTAAAGTCTGAATGATAAGGAACTGTTGCGATGGGTTTGTGCTTGTCACAATGACTGACGGTGTGGTATACATGATGACTGCAACAATGAATAACTCCCCTTTTGTACGAAGCCACTGATAATGTTGACAGTACTGATGACTGCATACACAAGGGGTTACATTGTTTGAAATCAATGGCTGACAGTATGTTAATTATAAAGGATGGCTGTCACAGGCAATAGATGCTGTTGACAAAATAATAAACTGAAAGAATGTAATTCAAGATGGTGGTCACAATGAGCTGATGTAATGACAGGCATTTATTACATCATGGTTTCACACATTGTTTGCGCTGTAACATAGAGTTTAAGACTTAGATCTCGTCCATAACGCTGATTCTTCTGTTGGTCTGATCAGTACGTTGTATTACCACTGATATTAAATGTATCCTGGTTGCTCAGTCTTTTGTGAACAGAAAACAACTGCTCAAAATATTGACACACAATTTTAAATTGAAGCATTCTATCTGTGTAGGTAAAAATAAATGTAAAAATAAAGATCTGATCTGGATTTGAATATTCAGATGTAAATCTAAAGCTCTATGTGATCAACCCCTTGTATGCATGGCGCCAAAGTCCTCTGAAATTCACTATTCATCATGCAATCACATGAGAAACGTGACAAAATTCAGAATCACAGTCTTTCTCATCGCTCGCAGAAATAATGATGAAGAAACATTCTCTGCCATAGTAATTAATACAGACATCCATGTTTAATGATTGACGCATGTGCATTTAATTGACAGATGAAATGAGACTACCTATTAAATGACACAAATGAAAATTCATTCCAAATCAAATGAACATTTTGAACAAAAAGTAGACATTTTGAACAGTCCTGGACTAAACCCAGATGATTTCCCTCAGTCGGATGATGCGTGTGGAGCCAATCTCTGCCAGTATAAGGCATAGATTCTCATGAACCCCTGCAAGTCTGCAGGGGCTTATTGGAATCTACGTCTCTTTCTGATGGATGAGAGAATAAACAATCATGAATGGAATGTGGTTTTGATAAACGACAAGTGATTTTTTTGGTTGTTTTTGCTGTTTTACAGGTCTAGCCAACAGCCATTCTGTTTCATACTGTGCCATTTGCAATAGAATCCCAGCTTGAGGAAAAATAAAGAATTTTGACGGATGCTGGCTTTAACTCATTAGCAGCCAGCCGCATCTGGATGTGCGGCATAAGCCGTGCATCCGGATGCGCCTGGCCACGAATGAGTTAACCTTCTTGTGTCTGCAGCCATAGGTACTGCAAACAGTACCAGTGGCTGCATGCAAAAGAGGGTCAAGTTGTACATTCACCATTAACTCTTAAACTCCCAGAACTAAACGACTCCCAATCTATCGATGGAAGTCATTTAGTTCTGGACGTTTAAGAGTTAATTCATTCTGCAGAAATCTAAAAATACATTATATACAAAATACTAGGAACAGATTTTCAGCCATTCACGATATGCAATTAAGATAACATGTCAGAGGAACAAACAACAAAAAACGAAAGAAAGTTGATACATTTAAAAAAAAATCAATTTGTGCCAAACTGACATAATTAGAGACATACAGAAAAATTGAGAATTGTGATAACATTATACATAAGCACGGTGTTGAATTTAAAACTCAAACTGAACTAGTCTTAACAGGAACAGAAGTCTGAACATGAACATGACTGCTCAGTGACCTTATGGTCATTATCAATTTACCTCCCTTCTCTCATTCGTTCATAGTGAATAACAAGAATTTGCTGTAACTGGTTATAAATATCTGCCTCCAGAACAAAGTAACTCACAATTCCATCTCCACAGCTTGTGTGCAGAATGGACACCCCTGTGTCCCTGTGAATAAAGTGCCATGACATTCCCATGCCTAATTCATGGCTGCAAAAAGGAGCCCATAGAATATATACAAGATAAGAAGTAACTATACTAAGTATTCTAGAATTTGGGGAATTATTTAACTCATTCAGCCCTGACACACAAGACATGGATCAAGCATGATAAGTTCAAGGGTGATGGCAGAATAGATTGGCGCCCATAGGCACCAAGCTATTCAGGCACCACCCTTCAGCTATCATGCTCGATCTGTCTCTAGAATTGTAATACAGTCCTTCAGAGGGCAACTGCAAAATTTGGGGATTTTGGTCCTGTGGTAGAATGTGTTAACCTTTTGGCTGTTGGTATCTCTTTTTGCCAAGTGTTCCTGTGGGGATTACCTCAACAAAAAGTGATACACAGCTGAAGGGTTAACCCACTTAGCTCCAACACTCTAAAACAGGAGATGGATCAACAATGATAATTCAAGGGTAGTGCCAGATTAGTGTGATGCCATAAAGACTTGTCATGGTTGATCCATCTCCTGCAATTGGTACATAGTCAATAATTAAGTGACACCTCCAAAATTTGGGAAATGCAGCCATGGAGTTAAATGGGTTAAACATTTTTCCTACACCCCCTGGAAAGAAAATCCTGGACACTTCTGTACTCACTCGGTTTGATAGGAAACATTATGCCGGTATTCAACAGGTATGCCTTTTTATTATCTCATCTTATATTTGTAACTGTTTCCATGTCAGCATAAAATGAGATCAATGGTAGTACCTGTTTAGCTGGGTGCCTTAACCCATTATATCTTGAGGCTGATTTTTTCAAAATCTGCTTATTGTCCTATGAAGGCAACATCACAGACTAGGAGATAGATCAACCATTTCAGTTCAAGGGTAGCGCCAGAATAGCTTGGCGCCTGAGGTGCCAAGTTATTCTGGCACCACCCTTGAACTATAATAGTCAAACTCGTTTTAAACAATAGTGTAACAGGGTGAAAAGGGTTAAGTAATGAAGTTCACTTTAAACTACCAACGATTGTCCATCTCAAGCATTTAAGAGAGATGTTACGATTGTGGTTGTGTTCTCTGAGAGCATGCATGTATTAATCGTAGGAAACGATCCGATATTTGAGCTATCATGATTACGAATCACGTACCTTTTTAGTAAGTTTTACTATCGTTCACGCATAGTGCGGAATTGATTATCTTTTGATACACGGAGTTGAATCCCGAAGAGTCTAGAAACCGCTCGAGTAATCACCACTGTTTTCTGTGAGCGTGAAGTTAGCGGCTAGTATGTATTATGAAAACTCGTGTAACTTCCGGATAATTCGGGCAAGGTCTGTCTGGCGTACTCTTATGTGACGTTATAACATGCCGAGATTTCCCAAAATAGGGGCTGGAAATAGCAGCCAAATGTTTGGAGACCATTCTTGTGTATTCTTTTTCATTAATATTTATGAGTTTCGGTTTGCATTTTATTTTGATTGGTTGTGTTGTACGAAGTTGCTGGATTGTTCTGGAATGGATAACACTATATAAGACTGTGTTTAGAAGCGCGTTTGTACATTGTTCAGTTGTAGAATTGCGATGCAACAGCGTTGGTACATTGTTCAGTTGTATAATTGCAGTGTATCGTAAGCACATTGACATCGAGAGAGCTACGCAAGGTATCGTGCTTCATTGTCAGTGACGGAGTTATGCAGTGTATGGTGATGTACATTGTATGAGAGACGCATTGTGTCAAAGTGTAGACATTTTGCAGAGGAGACATTGTATCAGAGTTGGTGCATTTGTGAACGCATTGTGTGGAGATCACATCACTGCAATAAAATATTGTTGGAACTGTTACTCCAGTGTGGTCTACATCCTTAAGCCATGTGTGATGGGTTGCAGCTGAATGAAGTTTCTTTAATAGAACCTTACGTGCGTGCCGTCTGGTGTGATATTATACTATGACGACGACTCAACACGTAACAAGAGAGAACTACAGTTTTGTGCTTGTGAGCCAAGCTTTTCTAAACCAGCACAAATGAGCAAAATACCCTCATCCTCTCACGAAATCAGGCCCCAACAGTCCAATGGTGACATAAGACAATAAGAAAATCAAACTTCCAGCAAAATCAGGAATTAAACCAAACAAATTTTGAAAACTACTGAAAAAGGTACCAGATGATGGCGGAACATGCATTTACCCTCCAAACTGTCTCACTCAAAAGACTGATCACATGACCACAGCTGCAAATGTGCATGATCTCAGCTGAGAGATCACATGACTACTGATAGCTCACTTGATCTATACGATCACATGACCGCAGTTGTGAGATCCCATGGACAGCTCAGCTCACATGACCAACACTAGATTACATGACCAGAGCTGGGACATCACACAAATACAGTTATGAGATCACATGACTAGTCGTGAGATCACATGACTCAGATCAGCCAACCACAACTGTGTGTGCGCTTGGGTTGGCCCCTTACATTACGAGCATCACAGACCAAAAACCACAAACTACATGAAAACTAGCACTATCACATGACGGTCGCCAAAAAAAACAGTCATACAGTCACAGGAATATCCATGAAATGATCTTTGTTGACACCATCTATTATATGTCACACAGGTACCACCACCTTCTCCCTACAATAAAAAATAACAAGCTGTTGGGCACTCTGTGCGAGTTCTCGGATGGCATCGCAGCTTTGGAAAACATGCACAGAACTCATTTTCAAGTTGCAAATTCGTTATCACATCACCACTTGAAAATGCCGACCCATTTCACTTCACGCCACACTTAACGCCTCTGGAACATATTTCTATAAAATGACGGCTGAAATACGTCAAATAGCTTGATTCCCAGATGGTGGTATTACCAATTACCTAAGTAACTTGATTCCAAATGGCGGTATTCCCAAACGGATGCATTCCAGGCCAACAGACGTTCTGACATCTGACCCTCTCTCACTTTTCAGAGGACTGCATCACAGAATGACTTTGCTCTGCACCACTGGCAATGTGTAATCTCCCCTGGTGAATCCTTCCCTTACTACATGTACTGCGTTCAAGAGGGGTTTGTCGCCATTGACAGACGAGACTGTTTTGGTTCAATCTCCAGTGAAGCCTTGTAAGTCTGTTCTTCATCATACAAACGAGTGGGGTCAAGTAGATAGCTTGTCACCTGCACAAACAATAAAAGAAATTAATTAATCATTTAACTGTTAAACTCCCAGAACTAAATGACTTAATTCCATTCTATAAAATGGAAGTCATTTAGTTCTGGGAGTTAAGGCGTTCATGGCAGTCACATGCAATATATAATTAAAAAAAAAAAAAATTGTGTGGTCTGTGATTTTGTATCTTATGACTTGGAGCTGGAGGGTCCAAAATTACAGATCAGCATACATGCATGTACATGACTCAAAGGTGACAACTCAAGGATACAGTTTGATAAGCACGGCGTTCCATTAAACCTCTCAACCCCACGGCCATATTTCCAAGCTTTAGGAGGCGTTGTCCAACAACTGTGTACCAGTTGTAGGAAATGGAAGGATCATGATAATTCAAGGGTAGTGCCAGATGAGCTTGGCGCCTTCAGGTGCCAAGCTCATCTGGCACTACCCTTAAATCCCATCTCCTGCTGCAGGGTCACAGTGCTAAATGGGTTAAAAACAAAAACTATCAATTTGTCTCTCTAAAGCAGATGATCATGTGAAAAAAAAGGAAAGAAATGTAGAAGTATAACTCTTTAGCTGTCAGCAGAGCCTTTCATCACGATGATTCCTGCAGGAATCGCATGAACAAAAAGTGCTACCGACAGCTAACAGATTTTACGATATTTAAACTCAAAATGGAAAACTCATGAGAAGAAAAAAGTTATACATTTTACAACAAAATCCCTAATACCTTTTAGTCTGAAAATCTAAATAAACAAATCGAAAAAGCCCTCATGGCTCACGCGTATGACTGTTGCACATGATAAGTGTGACCTTTGTGATCTTGAGCTTTACAACAGATCACTGAAATATGCCAGTGTTCAAGTGTATTAACATAAGGGTTGACTTTTGAACGAATGAACTCCTGCAAAATTGATGCATTTTTCACACATTTGTCAACCTACTGTGACCATTGACTTTTATGAGGGGTCAACAAAATTAGTATACATGAAAGGTCTTATCAGTTACCTTTGTGCCAAATTTGGTCTAAAAGTTTGCAAAACTTTCATAAAAAGTAAAATTCTATCAAAAACTGGCGTTTTCCACAAACAGGTATTATATACTAGACAACCTCTTGTGACCCTTGACCTTTCTGAGGGATCTTCCAAATTAGTATTCATAGAAAGGTCAATTAAATTGTTGTGTTTAGAAAGGTCTTATCACAAAATATCTTTGGGCCAGGTTTAAATTAAAGACTGTGGCTTGAATAGGCTCCGAGAAAATGTCAACATTACAGTTTAATAAACATGGATGGCAGATGCCAAACAGACAGCCACTGGCCCATTTCTTTGATTCACTTTTGCTTTTGCAAATGAGCCAAAAAATAAGGCACCATGAGGTCAGAAACTTACCCGTGGATGGTGCTCGATCTTGTATGAGGTCTGTTGGAAGAGACGTATCTCCCTTATCACATGAGCGATCTGTAAAGAAACAGCAACAAAAGTTGACTTTGCTTGTAGATTATCCTCAGGTGTATGAAACAAGTTGGACATTGCTTGGTCTGAGGTCACAATCACACTGTTTCCACATAAATTACTCCGCTCTTAACTCCTTCCCTGCTGAGAAAAAGTGAACACAATCCAACTGCAAGAGACATAGAACCTCAGGCACTCCTGCAACAGCAGGGGCGCATAAGGATCTGTGCCTCTTGCTGAGACCAGTGTATACCAATGTTCCTTAGAAGGCTGTTGCTTATGGTCATTGAATGTACAAAGATTTCAGATATAAAATATGCATCCAGTAGCAGGGGAGGGGTTAACTCATTCAGCCCTGACGCACTACAGCAGGAGATGGGTCGACCATGATAATGTCGGCGCCAAGCTAATCTGGCACTACTCTTGAATTATCATGGTTGATCCATCTCCTGCAATAGGTGCATAGTCATTAGATGACACCTCCAAAATTTGGGAAATACCTGCGTCTGGCTAAATGAGTTAATAAAATAATGGTTTGCATGAGGAACGCAGATGGAAATGAGACCAGCATGAGGCACCGATCCTCATAATCCCATGCATCTGCTGGGGCTCCTTAGTGTCTATGTCTCTGGATTTTTGTTGTGTTCGCAGTTTCCTGGCAGCAAGGAGACTTTAAAGCAACCATCAAACCCTACAATTTCATCAAAACAATCAACCAGATGGTAGCAGTTTTTGTTGCAACGATTCCTGTAGGAATCATCATGACAAAAACCACTGTCGACAGCCAAACGGTTAAACTGTTTTCTCTTATGGATGGTCGCTTGCATTACCCACTTTTGTGCATGCAAGTAAGCCACCGATATAATGTTAAACCCTTCAGTGCCAGTGGTTGCAGATTGTGTTTCAGAATCTTTGTTAACTCATTCAGCCCGATGGCGGTATTTCCCAAATTTTGGAGGCGTCATCTAATGACTATGCACCAGTTGCAGGAGATGGTTCGACCCATCTCCTGCTGTAGTGTGTCAGGGCTGAATGGGTTAATTTAACAATGAAGAGCCCCAGGCGTCCAGGGAACATGGATACAAAGAGGTGTCAGCATGAGGCGTAGGTCCTCTTGAGCACCTGCAACTGCGGGGGCTTAAGAGGAACTACATCTCTTGCAGTTGGATTCCACTCATTTTTTCTCAGCAGCTGTGGGGTTAACAGCACCAGCAGCTCCATGCGCAAAGAGGGGGGGGGGGGGGGGTCATCCAATCCTGTAACATTTTCCTACCATTCTCATCTTGGAGAAATTGACCAGGCCCTCATCTGTGAAGTTTGGCGTGCCCTCTTCAATGAAGGACAGGTCTGTCAGGTACATTCCAAGGTAGGGGATACATGGCGGGTCACACCTGCAAACACATTTTCAATACAATTAAAGTATCATTACGAGTAAATCTGAAAACACATTTCAGCACCATTTGTGTTTGTTATGCCTTGTCGACACACCTAATGAACCTTAACAGCAGTTGGGACACACAACAAAAGCACACGCATAATCGCACTTATTTATTCTGCCTAGCCATTTGCGTGTCAATCTATTTTTAGCTGTTTCTTGTACTGAAAGCATTGTATTTATAGAACGGAGTAAAGTCATTGTCAAATTACTTGATGTCAAAACGACGTGTGCTGAACTGGACTGTCCTGTGTCTAAATGAACCATATCTGGACCTGTGTGTAGCGTTTCGTAACCATCTGTTACAGAAGTGTATCTTTGAACAGTTACAGCTGTAGTGGGCCTTTAACCTATACCCTCCAAGAACATGTCAAGCACAGGGAGGACCAAATTTGCTTGACCTTCACCAAATACGGTACAAGGTTTCTTGTATGGCAAAGCAAAGTCATGTTTCTGGAAGCTCAAATGGTGAATGGAAATTTCTGTGTATGTGCACACACACCATTGTTCAGGCTACCAGAAATATTTTGAGCCCCCAGATTTTACCGGTACCTGAATGGCTACTTGGGTCTTAGAACATTTGCTTCAACATCCAAATGCAAGAGGTGTAGATCTTCATGAGCCCCCGTCTCTCATCAACCTCATTTATATCCGACTTAGGCAGACAAGGCAGTGAACTACCAAATAAGGAATATGTTTTACATGCTGGCAATGAAAGGGTTAATATGGAAATGATAAACACATTTTCACTAAAATTATATTAACAATAGACCTACTTCGGAATTCCGCGCCTACTCTCTAACCACATGATTTAGAGAGTTAACTCCCATGTTACTGGGATCAAAATGGTGGAGAAGAAAGCATGGCGATTGAGCGAGCTACAAAGGTTTTTGCAAGAAAGAGGAGTTTGTGTTGGCCAAAGCAGAAAAGCAGAGCTTTTTGATCTCGTACAAAAGGCTCTTGACATTGGACTACCCGTTGATCCCGAGTGCTGTGCTGAAGATCGGGTAGAAGTGATCGGAGCAAAGCTCAAAGATGGGAACATCGAACTGTCGAACCCTGATTTGTTATCTGGGACTACAGACCTGAATATTTTGCCAGAGTTCTCTATATTCGACATCTGTACATATTTACTAAATCAGAACATGAACTTATCAGCCATAAGGGACTACAGACGATCAGAAGCCTATAGCCTGATGCAAGATGGTTATGTGAACAGCTTGGAAACAATCCAAATGACTGATGGCTATTTCGCAGTGAAGGCCTCAGTCAAACCAAGGATAAGAGACAGGGATCCTGTTACCAAAGCCCCATTTTATTTTACATGGTCTATCCTGACAAAAGTGGATGTTGACACGAGAAGCTGCATTTTATCTGTATTTTGCACCTGCAAGGGGGGGGGGGGGGGGGGTGAGTCAATTATTTTTTTAAATAATTTATGTAGTGTATTTTTACGGATACTAGTCTATGCAAGCAACCGGTCCGTTACTTTTAAATTTTTTTGTTTCACTTGTTTGTTTGTGTTAAATCGGATCGTGGCAGAAAATAACCAAAAATGATGGGTCTTGCTATTCTACACTAGAGGTAGAACCTAGTAGTATGTTGTGTAGATTCAAGATGGTATTGATCGTGCTGGTAAAATCTATACATGTATCACAGTATTGTATGGTATTTATTTTAAAAACCTTTTACCCTCATGTTAAATCTTAATGAGGGTCACCGGACCCATGGCAACGGTTTCCGTGCCTACCAATTCTGAGTACTTTTTGTGCTCTTAGTAAGTACTGTGTGTTTTGTTGCGCAATTTAAATAAGTACATGCACATGTTCATGTGATATATGGAATTTTACTCCAATGCAGCGTTCAGGATATCTGCTGTCTGTTTTGCATTCTCCCCAAGCGCAACGTTTGACTGAAGGCATTTTGTTAAAAATGGCATTGTGCGTTCCCTGTAACAGGGGAGTTAACTCTCAAAATCATGGGGTTAGAGAGTAGCATCGGAATTCCGGATAATGTCCATTTCAAGTTCAGTTTCCTGACCTTGTGCAACTTGTTCACAGATAATTACTGTAACTGCACATGTTCTTTGTTGTACTAATGTCAAGTTCAGTTGCCTGACCTCACACAATTTGTTGACAGATAATTACTGTAACTGTTCTTTGTTGTTCTTGTATTCAAGGGTAGTGCCAGATTAGCTTGGCGCCTGTTGGCGCCAAGCTAATCTGGCGCTACCCTTGAATTATCATGGTTGACCCATCTCCTGCAACTGGTGCATAGTCATTAGATGACGCCTCCAAAATTTGGGAAATACCGCCGTCGGGCTGAATGAGTTAACAAAGATTCTGAAACACAATCTGCAACCACTGACACTTAAGGGTTTAACATTATCGGTGGCTTACTTGCATGCACAAAAGTGGGTAATGCAAAACTTCCACAGAAAAGAGGTATGGTATGGTACAGCATCTCCCAGATGTTACATGCATATTCATGTTGTTCAAGGCCCCACAAGATTAGAAGAAGGTGTGAAAGCCTGATGCTACTAAGCACTTCTGTACAGCAAGTGGACACAGATTGTGTTTCGGAAATCAGATTCAATGCCAAAGAGGCCCAGCCACCAAAGGAACGTGGCTGCAGTTTCCGCAAGAAGCACAGATCTTCATGAGCCCCCACATCTGCAGGAGCTCATAAAGATTTATTCCTCTTGCATTAATTAGATCATATTCATTATTTCTTTGTTTGTGTGTGTGTGTGTGTGTGTGTGTGTGTGTGTGTGTGTGTGTGCGTGTGTGTGTGTGTGTGAATAAGAGGGGTTAAACTTCACGCCTATTTCTCCACAGACTATCAGAAAGTAAAGGTTGAAGATTTATGTTTCAACAAAGTAGATATGATCGTAAAAGGACTAAAAGCTAACTGTTATCCCATTCATTTGAGCCTGAAGTAACTTTGTACACAGACTGAAACAGGAGAGAACACGAACTGCAGTAATTACCTGTGAAGAGCGTCGCGCATGTTCTTGAAGCGCCCTTCAGATGACACTAGCGTCTGTAGTCTCTCGATCATCTGCTTTGTCTGAAAAATCAGAATGGAATCACATAAAAGTTAGCACAGCATTAAAAAAAAGTACCTTATGGCTTGCAGGTACAGTTCTTAACCCCTTTACTGCTGAGAACATGATCCAACTGCAAGGGACATAGATCCTCATGAGCCCCCATGTCTGCGGGGGCTCATGAGGATCTATGCCTCTTGCCGAGACCAATTTGTATGCGGTTGTAGCTTTTGGTTGTTGAACACAGCTTTCCGGAGCAAAACGTGTTCAGTGGCAGGGAAGGGGTTAATCTGCATAGGCAGCACACGGAAACATGTTGGGAGATACGGAAACTGTGACAAAAGCAAATGGTTTATAGATCGGAGTATTCAGCATGATGCCTCTTGCTGGCAAGAAGTGGCCTCGTCTTCATCCCCAGCTTATCCCCAAGTCAACACCAACGAACGCATATTGCGTTTTTTTAATCTTTGTCAGTTCAGCGTAAAAAATCCACAAAACATGGATATAAAGTGGTCCTGCATGTTGCTGTGCCCCACAATACATCCTCATGAGCCCCTGCACTGTGAGGGCTCATGAGGATCTACACCTCTTGCAGTAAAGGGGTTAAGTGACGGTTAACATAATCATGTGTGGTCATACTGAACAATTGTTCAGAGGATTGTAGTGATGTGCAAAATGGTCTCTGAATACTTGGAAGTCCTCCCCATTTTCTTTGATCTTACTCTGATTCTGGAATAACTTTATTTGAGGTCACCGTGAGCAGGGTTGCATATTTCTGAAAGACAAGGGGTTTCAGGTTTTCATACTCCCTAAAAACAATTACAAGAGAATTTATACCCCCAGTACTTTTTTTGTATGGGGCCTGGTACCTTCACAGGTCTACTTGTTTGACTTTTGTTTTCTCCATGATTGTTTTGCACATGTAGTGACGAGATATGTTTCTGTGCATGCTTGTACAAATGCATTAATCACTACTGTGTTTGCTGTACAAAATGTAGTCTGTAAGACTCCAGCTAATCTGTGTGTTTCTGTGGTTTCATTGGTCTGATGAATGTTTAAAAATAACACTTAGTTGGATTGTATTGTATTGATACCGACAGCAAAACCTCCTCCTTGAATGATTTATATGACACTCTTTGCAGACTTATTTTTATGTTTTTATACCCCTCTCTATGAGTTGCAATACACGTTCACACCCTTTCAGCCAACCTTTGTTAAGTGATCTGTGATTTGTTTACGTGAAATACCCACATTATTACACTTTGTGCAACTCTGCTATGAGATAGTCACCACTGCTTGCACAACTCCAGCATTCACCTCAACAAAAAAAGTACAGTCAACAGCCACAGGGTTAAAGACAGTCCTTGGAAAAAATAAGCAGTACTTAAGATACTTGAGCATTATCTACCTGTTTTGACAGCTTCTCCCACGTTTTCTTCAGCCTGTAGACCGAGCTGTTGACAAATGCGGCACAGATCTGAAGGACGCCGTTGTAGTTGTGCATGCAACGGCATATGTCTGCGATGGCTGCCCACTTCTCGATGCACGCCACGCGGTCCTGCATGTTGCTGCGCCCCACAATCTCCGACACCACCAGACGACTCACCTGATGGGATGATTAAAAAACGAAATGATTTATGATTTCACAAGAGTATGGCGTGACAATCAGTTAACCCTTTTAGCCCCGGGACCCTACAGCAGGAGATGGATTGATCATGACAATTCAAGGGTAGTGCCAGATGAGCTTGGTGCCTGAAGGTGCCAAGCTCATCTGGCACTACCCTTGATTATCATGATCATCTATCTCCTACAACTGGTACAGTCGTTTTGCAACAAAAGTGCTATCCGACAGCCAAAGGGTTAAACTGCACTTCATTGGAGCATAATGCGCTCTTGGGCAAACTGACAGACCAGCACAAAAATAAAACACATGCATACCTCATTGAAGCGTTTGCTGACCAGCAGAACATGAGGAGCCTTGTTGCCTTTGTCTGGTTTCATCCACGCCTGGCTCAACAGTTCTCTGCAATAAACATTTAGGTCAACACATTCCGCATATTGGCCGTCTCCCTCAATTCACTACAGTTGTACTGCTGTGACTTTTGCTCAGCTACATACTTTCCCATCACCACTTCCATCTCAACTTATAGTTTCCCATCCCCACTTCCACTGAACTACATGCTTTCCCCATCACCACTTCCCTCCCAACTACATATACTTTCCCATCACCTCTTCTGTCTCAACTACATAGTTTCCCATCCCCACTTCCACCTCAACTGCATTGTTTCCCATCCCACCTCAACTACACATTGCAGTTTCCCATCCCCATTTACACCTAACTGCATAGTTTCTCATCACCACTTCTTCCTAACTGCATAGTTTCCCATCAAGAATTCCATCTCAGCTACATATAGCTTCTCATTCCCACTTATGTCTCGACTACAAAGTTTCCGATCCCACCTAATCTACATAGATTCCAATCAATAAATCCCTCTCAACTGCGTAGTTTCCGACCACCACTTCTGCCTAACTACACAGTTTCCCACCAATTCTGCCTAACTACATAGTTTCACATCAATAATTCTCTCTCAAGTACACAGTTTCCGATCAATAATTCCCTCTCAAATACATAGTTTCCCATCAACAATTCCATCTCAACTACATAGTTTCCCATCCCCACTTCTGTCTCAACTGCATAGTTTCCCATCCGACTTCTGCTTCAATTACATAGTTTCGCATCCCAATTCCCACCTCAACTACACAGTTGCCCGTCCCCACTTTTGCCTCAGTTACATACTTTCCTATCTAAACTTCCACTTCAGCTACACAGTTTTCCATCCCAACTTCTGCCTCAGCTACATGGTTCGACCATTTCCATTTTTGCATCAACTACCAGTTTTCTAAGTGACGATGACTCACTCGCTGCGTATGGCTATGAAGATCTGATGATCCAGATAGGTCAGCTGTTCGGCAATGTCGAGGGCTGACAGCGTGTCAAATGTATCTTTGGAGGGAACCTGCAATCAAAACAGTCAAGATTACATGATCACTTTTTTCTCACATTCTTTGGCTGTCGGTAGCAGACTCTGTTGCAATGATTCCAACATGAATCATCGTGGCAAAAATTGATGCTGAGCCAAAGAGTTATAAAGAGGTACTAAATTTGATTAAACTGTAAGTTTCTGCTGGTAGTGAATTTGGACATTACAGCATAACCCTTTGGGTGTTGGTAGTGGTTTTAGTCGTGATGATCCCTGCAGGAATCATCGCGACTAAAACCGCTATCAACACCCAAAGGATTAAGAAAAAACCCAAAAAACAGACATTTCTTCAATACTATGCACTTCACTGCTAGGAAAATGCAAACACTATCCACATGCTAGATGCAAATAACCTCATAAGCCCCAGCAAATGTTGGGGCTCATGAGATTCTTTGCCTCTGGCTGTTCTGCAGATATCCATGCACCTTCCCTGAATTGATGGGGTTAACTGGCAATGAATTTACCCTGGCTTTAAAGACATTATAATTTGTACTCAATGAAAATAAAGGGACTTAACCTAAGCCAAAAGATGCCCTGGTCCTACCTGTGTTGGTGTAAGCAGTTTTTCGAGATCGACGGGTTTATCAGGTGTAGAGTCACGTGAGATCGTTCGCAAGATGGATGCGGCTGCCTTGTGCTCAGCAGGAAGCAGGCTGGTGTTGCACACCATCTCCTCCAGTAAATCCGTCACCGCTGTTCTCAAGGCTTTGTCTGACTCAAAGTCCTGAAGGTAAGATACAGAAGTAATTAAGTACTTGGAACACATG
This sequence comes from Semisulcospira habei, assembly GCA_036245525.1. Classification (NCBI taxonomy): domain Eukaryota; kingdom Metazoa; phylum Mollusca; class Gastropoda; family Semisulcospiridae; genus Semisulcospira; species Semisulcospira habei. The sequence continues at coordinate 68,475,093 of BTPG01000001.1, forward strand.
AAAGCTGAATTTTGGTTCAGATTACTGCGTGAACTCTTTGCCTGCAGGAATCATCACAACAAAAAGCACTATTGACAGCCAAAGGGTTAAATGTGGTTAATGAAATTGTCTCTATATTTTAACCAATTTAGCCCTGATGCACAACAGGTGTAGATGGATCGACCATAATAAATGAAGGGTAATGGCAGAGGAGCTTGGCACTATCACGTATCAGATGCCAAGCTCATCTGGCAGTACCCTTGAATTATCATATAGTAGTGCCATCTCCTGCAACTGGAAAACAGTCATCAGGTGACTCCTGAAAATGTGGGAAATATGGCCCTTGGAATAATGGGTTAATATCTTGAACATTGCAACCCTGATAAATAAAGGAATCTAACTTTTCAGAAGCTCTTTTTGTGGCAAGAGAATACAAAATGTCATGTACTTAATTATTAGCCATGAAAATGAAACAGAAGAAACATGAACATTTTATATACACAGCTCTTTTGAAGTTAACTTGTTAACCCTCTTGAGTATGCAACCATCAAAAGTGTGGCTGGCCACAAGTACAAGAGAATTAAACTTGAGTGGTACAGTATAGTTTAACCCATTCAGTGCCAGCTGATGCAGACTGTGTTTCTGCAATCTTCCTTAATTCTTTCAGCACTGACGCACTACAGCAGGAGATGGGTTGACCATGATAATTCAAGGGTAGTGCCAGATTAGCTTGGTGCCGACAGGCACCAATCTAATCTGGCACTGCCCTTGAATTATCATAGTCGATCCATCGCCTACAACTGGTGCATAGTCATTAGACGCCTCCTCCAAAATTTGGGAAATATGGCTGTCAGGCTGAATGAGATAATACAAGACCAAAAATCTCTAGATGTCCCAGGAACTTGGATTCAAAGTGGTGAGAGCAAGAAGCATTAGACCCTCATAAGCCCACGCAACATTGGGGGCTCATGAGGATCTATGCCTCTTGCAGTTAGGTGATGTTCACATTTTCTCAGCACTGAATGGGGTTAAAAAACCGATTAACATAACCTATGATAAAAGAAGCAACTTCACTGTTCACACAATCGGTGTACTCAATCTGATACTACTAATATTTTCCCATTGCAACAACCACACTTCAGCCCGTCGAGATCCTCATTTTATACACAGAAATGCATTGAATTTAATTTTTCACATTTGAATGACAATTAATACATGAAAATATTGACAGATCTGCCTCAAAACACTAATTTGAATCAGGTTAATATCTCTCAGATGAACATCACAAAGTAACACTGCACACATGTTCCATACATGAATCTCACAACAGCACATACAATGTAATGTACCAGCACATTATTCAGCATTTCCTGTGTTGGCACCATGCTGTTCTTATGTAAAAAGCATTGACACATTTACTTAGCACATGCACAAGAAAGAATTAAAACATGCCAACACCAAACTGACTAAAGACATTATCAAATAGGTTTATGAGCTAAAAAAACAAACAATACAACACTGATTCACACTCCTGCCCAATATACAAAAGGTTATCAGGTTGATGTTGGCCCCTGAAGGAATCATCACAACAAAATCTGCCATGGACAAACAGAGTGTTAACATACAGTACATGCATTTGGGAGCAGAAAGCTACCCAGTACATCCGCAACCCAGGAGCATTTGTGTGTGTCACTGTCAGTGTGTGTCTGTGTGAAGTATGAAAATACCTTTATAAATTATATTACCTCAGCATGACAAGAATCCTTTGCTTTAAACCCATATCATCCTGAGGCTAAAAGCTTCAAATTTGTACACTGCCATATGCAAGCTACATTATAGTACTTACAGATAAGGATATAGACCAATGGCTTTAGTGCTAGAGGCGCCAAGCTATTCTGGCACCACCCTTGAACTATTTTAGTCAAAGCTTACTTCACACACTGGTGTATTCCAAATGATAAGGGTTAATACAGTTCAGTAAACTCATAACTACATATCTTCAAATGTCCGAAATGCTGACCGTAGAACAGAGGTGCAGAAGACAGATTCTTTGTTCAATACACTCCACAAAACTGAATCGTGTAATTCATTTTTTAAAAAAAAGACTGGAAAAGACCTCATGGCTCACCTGCACAACTGAAACACAATTCACACACCTGTGACCTGATCAAAATTAATGTCACTCAAATGATCAAGTGTAAAAATCTGCCTTTCCTTGCTAAACTTTTGGAGAAAGTTGTTATAAAGCAGCTTCAAAAGCACTTGAATGACAATGGCTTGCTTGACATGTATCAGTCAGCATACAGGAAAAATCATTCCACCGAAACCGCCCTGCTTCATGTTGTCAGCAATTTACTGACAGCCGCTGATCAGAGAAAAGTCTCTATTCTTTGTCTACTGGATCTGTCGGCTGCGTTTGACACCATCGATCATGACATTTTTTTAAAAAGACGCCTGCAGTGTACTTTTGGCATAATTGACACTGTCTTACGCTGGTTTGATCTCAGTGTGTGTCTGTTGGAGGTGCAAAGTCCAAACCACTCCCCCTGCATTGCTGCCTGCCCCAGGGTTCTGTCTTGGGGCCTGTACTGTTTTCAATGTATACTCAACCCCTGTCATCTCTCGTGAGTCGGCATAGTTGCGGTTTCCACAAATATGCCAACGACACACAGCTGCTCAGGGACTCCAAGCCATGTGATGTTCCAATTGTAATTAAGGAAGTCGAACTCTGTATATCATCTGTTAAAAAATGGATGCTAATGAACAAGCTCATGCTGATTGATGGCAAAACTGAGTCAATGTGTGTCACGTCAAATCACACTCTTTCCCAGGTCACCTGCAGCAACTTGACTGTTGGTGAAGCTAGCATACTTTTAAACGCTGTGTTTATGACCTTGGTGTTCTTTTGGAATCTACTTTGTCTATACTTACTTACTTACGCCTGTCACCCCTACCCGGGTATAGGCCGTCGACGAGAGACCTCCAGCAACTCCTGTCCTGTGCTTCTCCTTCGATTCTACTCCAGGTGGTTCCCAGTCTCTTGATGTCTGCTTGGATACTTTGTCTATGCATGACCATATCACTTCCATCTGTAGAGCAGCCTATTTCCAGCTGAAAAAAATCAGCTCTGTAAGATCTTTCCTGACTCCGTCTGCCACCACTCAGCTCGTGTCTTCACTGATTTTGAGCCGCATTGACTATTGTAATTGTTTGCTGGCCTGCCATCTGAAGAACTGGCTCGACTCCAGAGAATATTAGACAGTGCAGCTGGTGTCATTTTTCAGAAATCAAAAAAAGATCATGTGTCATCCTTGTTGTACCAACTTCACTGGCTTCCCATCAAAGCTAGGATTGAGTACAAGGTAGCTACTTTTGCCTTCCATCATTTCGATGGTACACTGCCTCCCTACCTTTCCAGTATGTTAACTACTTATCAAGCTTCCCACACCTTACGTTCTAGCAGTGAAAAACTTTTGAAAGTACTGAAAATAAATACCTTGGTCAAAGGTCCTTTTGTTTCCAGGCCCCAGTAATTTGGAATTCACTTCCAAAGCACATTCGTGATGCCCCGACAGTAGTTTCTTTCAAAAGTCAGCTTAAAATACATCTTTTCCAGTCTCACTACTCTGTCTTACCAAATTCCAGTCTCTTTTCTGTTTCACAATAACATCATGATGATCCTGTGCCAGTCCTTGTCGCGATGGTTGTTTGTGCTTTGGGTGTGTTTATGTGCTGTTAATTTTAGAATTTGTATTGTAATATTTATATTTTGTGTTTTTGCTGTCTATTGATTTGTGTTTAGGTTTTAACTTCGATTTGCAGTGTACAGCGCTTAGAGCCTGGACTGCAGGGAGTTTGCGCTTTATAAATATAATTATTATTATTATTAAAAGTGTCAACATTCTTACAGAGGTTCGGCAATCATAGTACCTTCTGTCAACATGCTAACCCTTTGCATGACAGTAGCAGTTTTAGTCACGATGATTCGCTACTAAAACCACTATCAACACACAAAGGATTAATTTTTTCACATTGTGTGACCTCTCCTGACCTTTGACCTTTAAGAATAATCAACTGAAGTTAGTATTTATTGAAAAAGCTCATTATCAACTACCTTTGTGCCAAGTTTGATTAAAAGGTTTGCAAAAATCCTGGGGAAAATTTATAATTACATTATATCAACAAATAGGCATTTTATTCACATTTGGCAACCTGTTATGACCCCTGACCTTTCCAAGGGGCTGACCAAATTAGTATGCATAGGAATTTAAGGTCTTATCATCATGTAGCACAGTACCAAGTTTGGATTTGAAGCTGAAAATAGCATTTGAGGAAACATGAATTTTGTGAAAAAAATGGGCAAATTTTCACCTATTTATTGATTCCACATGACCTTGACCTAGTCATTCACTGGTATGTCTAGGTCTCACCACAAAGCACCCCTTGTGTCATGAGGTCCATAGCTTGAATAGTCCCTGTGACTGCCAACCTTAAAGTTTACCACAAACAGACAATGGACAGATGGATAGACCCATTACACAGTTAGTTATTTGGGTTTAATGCCGAGCAGGCAACTAAGGTCATCTCACAGCAGCCCATTACACGGACTCACATTTGCTATTGCACGTGAGCAAAAAATTGTGTCAAAATATGGCTATTACTGACCCCTGTGGCCTTGATCTTTGAGACAGGTTGCAGATATCTGTATGTTTAGAAAGGTCTTGGGCCAAGTTTGAAGACTGTGGCTTAACTGATTAGTCTATGAGAAAATGCCAACCTTAAAATTTACCACACATAATAATAATAATAAAATATAATAATAATAATAATAGCATTTATACAGCGCAGTAATCCAGCATTTGTCACACTGTTTCTAAGCTCTTAAAAATGTAGACATAAAAAAACAAAACGCCAAAGCACAACTGAGAGGGCTAAGGGGGAGCGTGATGCTGACAGTGAGTAATGATGAAGAATGATTAAAGACTATGAAAGACAGCGGGTTGACAGATGCATGAGCTTTGGGAGAGGAAGGGCATTCCACATGGATGGCCCAACGTGGCAAAATGCGCACGAGCCTGCAGTGGAGAGTTTAGTGCGGGGAACTTTCCGTGCGAGCGGATCAGAGGAGGAACGGAGGCATCTGGACGGAGTGTAAAGTTGAAGCAGCTCAGTGAAGTTGGCAGATGACCACTGACCCAGTACATAGACTCACTTTTGCTTTAGAATGTAAGCCAAAATTACATGCACAGGAGATTCAAAGAGAATTCAAACCCTTAAAAATAAGCAAACTTCCTTCATGCTGTGCTTGTTGAAATTTAAGAAAGAAAACTGAAGCTTTTACGCCTTCTGCCCCTGGGCATATGACGCAGCCACTGACCCCGTTATCTCCCCTTCCCCCCCCCCCTGCCTCCCCCCCCCCCCCAAAAAAAAAAAAATCTTTACTAGTCTGCCATCCACAAACATACACAACCTGTTCTTTCTGTGCATGTACACACATATGCACGCACGCACCCACCCACCCATGCCTGCATGTACGCACACACACACACATATACTGAGCATGATTCATCACCTTTCAGGTCATTCAGCTGCAGAGAAGAACCCAACGGAGAAAGAAACACGCTTAGAAAAGACAGGTAAAACACACTTGTGTTGTAACTGTCTTTTTCTAAGCATGTTTCTTTCTCCATTGGGTTCTTCTCTGCATTTTACATGCTTGGCAGTCACCTTTTTGGTCTGGGTTGATTAGGTCATTCAAATGTACTCAGTCACTAGGTACACAGTGTTTTGACAATCACCGAGCTTGAAAAATGACTGACAACAATTGTGCACATGATTTGAATATGGTGGCATACAATTCTCTGCAAGACAGTAGTACATACAGTGTACAGCATAATTATGAGCATTATGGACTATGCCTTTATGACAGTCCAGACAGTGAGGTTAGGACTAAAACCACCAGAAAGCAGATGGTTCAGAGAAAGGAACAGCAAAAATTAACCCATAGAGCCCTGGCTAAATAAAACTACACGTGGATCGACCATGATAATTCAAGGGTGGCGTCAGACTAGCAAAGCTAACCTGACACCATCCTTGAAGTATCAAGGTCAATCTGTCCCCAGAACCAAGATGTAGACCTCCAACATTTGATAACATCGTCCCGAGGGCTTAATGGGTTAAAGACCAGGGGAACAAAGACTGGAGACTCGCACTATACCTGAGGCAGATGGCCTGGGCAGAAGGCTAGCTTCATAACTTGAGTTTTTCTGTTTTTTGTACTGATTTTCTTCCAATTTTCCTGCTCTTTTCAGTTTCTAATCCAAATTTTTTTTTCTCAGAGAAAAATGCATGCGAAAAGGGCACTCGTAGTAGGTCAAGAAAGATCACCCATTCTGGACACGCAAATCTTACCTCCCACTTGTTTAAAATCCAGTATTTGAGAATATTAATGACGCGAATTGTGGCGGCCGCACCAGTGCGGGACGAAGAAACGGAGCCTAAATGGAGAAAGGCGTGGAGCCTGTGGGTGCTACCATTCAAACGTTCCCCTGCACACAACACACACACCACAGGCACAGCACAACATCAATACAGGGAGAGGAGAGGTACACAGTAGTATAGGCACATCACTACAAGAATGCACAATCAGTGTCAGAAATAGCAATGATCAGCTACAGTGTTACCTTACCTATACCTTTTGGTACATGCAGGCACCCCTACTGTCTACAGTACCAGCAGCTGCATGCACAAGTGGGTTAACCTATTTAACCCCACAGCCACATTTCCCAAATTTTGGAGGTGTCACATGACTATATGCCAGTTGCAGAAGATGGGTCGACCATGATAATTCAAGGGTAGAGCCATATTAGCTTGGCACCTGATGGCGCTAAGCTAATCTGTCACTACCCTTGAATTATCATGGTCGATCCATCTCCTGCTTAAGCACATCGGGGCTAAATGGGCTCACTCATTCAAATCACCCAGCATCAACAGCTGCGGAAATGTCATATAGCATTGACACGTTGAAGAAAAGAAAATATTGATAACATGACTCTAGTCACAGCAGCTTTTTTGTTTTTTTTTTGGTTAGGGTCTATCAGAAACTGATATTTACTGCATGATTGCATCACAATACTGACAAGTTAGTGCAATGCATAATTATATGCTTGTGCATGTTTGTTGTACCCCACATACTTCCTCTACATGTGACAGGACAGAATGATTTATTTTCCTGCTCACTTGGTTGCATGGTTGCTAAGTGCAAAGACTTAACCCCATGGCCGCATTCATACCTAACAACTATTTACCAGTTTCAGGAGTTGCACATCAGCTTGGTGTCTGATGGCACCAAGCTAATACATGTATGGCATTACCCTTGAATTGTCATGTTCGATTTATCTCCTGCAAATAGTTTAAGGCTGATAGCCACAGGTATATTCGATTTACAATTTTCTGATGTGTGTAATACAGAGTCTGACCTATATGACAACACACTGTGTAATGGCAAAGTGACTTGTGTTTGTGTCACATGACTTGGTGGTGCCAACATCGCATGGAAATAATCTGCACCGGTGTGTCAGCTAGAAAGTACCAAGTATTTTACAATAGTATTCATGCATGCATACACAAACACATTTTCTCACCAATTTGATATATATACACTGGCATGCTGCTTAACAAGGTATGAACAAACATGTGTGTGTGTGTGTGTGTGTATATACCATATCAATCCACACAGCATAGTTCACATGCTCATACAGTAAATGTCGTTAATTTCTTTCACCATGATACACAACCAAAGACGATCCAAAACGCTCTTTTATGTAAGAAGACTATGGCAGAACGTGGCCAGTAATAAGTATTAGAAGGCAAAACACCTCCAAATCAAGCCTTTTTTTCCCGATAGATAATTTTCTGGATATCAGAAGTATATAAACATTGCACTTGTTTCAAAGGAAACGGTGGATTAAAAGTCCAGACAAACATGCAATATGTCACATGCGACATATATGCATGTTTGACTGGGCTTTTAAACCACTGTTTCCATCCCAGGGGAAAACAATACCATTTCCAGGGGCTTACAGAATCTCCTCACAAGTAATGAAATTGCAGGTGAATCATCTTCTGGCAGTACTTGCAGCAATTCTTCTGCAAACAAGCTTCATGTACTCCAAGAACACAAGTCTAACAACAGCTCACAACATACAGACTGAGAGAGATCTACTGATATAGAGCAAGAGCCACAACTGGAAACCAAAATGTCACGGACTGGATACAAGTACTACACACCCAATATACTGTACATCTATAGGCCACAAGATGCATACAGAGAGGCAGGTAAGTCCACAACAGCCAGGGGTGACAACCACTGCAAGGTGAGGCTATATACAGAAAGGGGCACAACTCTTCACAATGGAGCACAACTTCACAAAAGGGAGGTGATCCCTCACCTGCTGGTGTTTTGAGACCCAGTGCTTGAGAACGTTGAGTACTCGCATGGTGGCTGCGGTACTTATCACAGACTCGCGCTTTTTCATTGGACGAACATCTAATGCTCCTGTGGAGAGCAACAGTCAACATCCCAGTAAGCAAACAGTCCACAGGCCAATGCTGGCCACAGCTGGCTCATACATGACTGTGGGTGGACCAACAGTGGCAGAGGTCGGCTTGAGGACTTTTTGCACCATGCTAGCTTGTGGGTACTCTTATTCAACTTTTACTTATATCATGTTACAATCATTCAAGCTGTATAGTTGCACAGAGCTTCCTCTATTCATCCGAAGTCCCATATCATACGGAGGCGAAAAGCTTCAAATTTGTACACTGCCATATGCAAGCTACATTATAGTACTTACAGATAAGAATATAGACCAATGGCTTAAGTTCAAGGGTGGTGCCAGAATAGCTTGGCGTCTCTAGGCTCTAGGGAAAAGGGATAAAGCATTTTAACCCATTCAGCCCTGACACCCTAGAGCAGGAGATGGATCGACCATGATAATTGAAGGGTAGTGCCAGATTAGCTTGGCGCCTGTCAGAGCCAAGCTAATCTGGCATTACCCTTGAATTATCATGGTCAATTCATCTCTTGCGACAGGTGCATAGTCGTTAGATGACGCCTCCAAAATTTGGGAAATACGGCCGTTGGGCTGAATGAGTTAAAGTATTTTGGGCCTTTGTGGCATGTTCCAGAACCCCTGGAACCCTGGCAGTTCCACCCCTGACGCTGCTAGGGACCATGAGCATATACGCCTCTTGGTGGCCCCATTCACACTAGCAGAGATTTTTATGAGGCGGCAGATGCGTGTCCAGTGCAAGAGGACCAAGACAGAAAAAAATCTCATCCTTGCCCACTAAATCTTCATCGAAATAATTATAACCTTCGCTTCTGCATGGGTCTGTCAGCCGCAAGGTCCAAAATCACAGATCAGCTCACAAAAGCGAATTTTTGTCCACCCAAAGAAAGTGTCCCTTTAGCTTCCAGTGTGTGCTGCTGGGACTGTATGAGGGGGCCTAGTCCTGCGCCAGCTACTAAGCAAGGTGCTCCGCTAATCTGGGACCTCGTAACTTCAAAAGGTAAGCCACTAAATCCTTAGGTTGAAAATTTTCAACTTGGTGTATTGTTTTATGAAGGTTACATCACAAATTAAGAGACAGATTAACCATTTTAGTTCAAGGGTGGTGCCAGAATAGCTTGGTGCCCCTGGGTGCCAAGCTATTCTGGCATTACCTATGAAATATCCTTGTCAAAATTTTGGTCAAATTTTGAGGACTGTGATATTAAGCTTCGGTAAAACTTGTACTCATTTTAGCTTTTTAATTAATACCTGCTGTGTGTATGATCAATTTATATGTGAGTATGTGTCGACACCATCGAACTGTTCCTACGTCCAACAACAAATGGCAGTTAGGGTTCATCATTGTCATTTATTTCATGCAACAGCGTATCAGGAGGGGAAGGGTTAACTGTGCTGGTCTGTGATATTGGACCTTACTGCTGTCAGCCGTATGGTCCAAAATTACAGGCCAGTGCACAACGGCACACGGAAGTGTCTCACCTGGACAGACGCTAAGGTAGCGGTGTCGCTCTTTGGGAGCCTCGGACATGCAGCTAGCCAGCCCGGCTGTGGCCGCAGCAAATGCAGTTGTGGCCGCAGAGGAACTGGACCTGAAATGAACATACATATCAATCTGTAAGAGATGTGAAATGTTTACATTAATGCATTTAACCCCATGGCCGAATTTCGGAGGTGTGACCTAATGACAATTTACACCTGCAGGAAGTGGATTGACCAGGACAATTCAAGTGAATTACAATGGTCGATCCATCTCCTGCTGTAGTGTGTCAGGGATAAATGGGTTTTATCATGTTAATTAGCCTTTTTGGGGGTTAACCCTTTCTCTGTCCGTAGCACTTTTTGTCTATGTGATTCCTGCAGGAATAACCTCGACAAAAAGTGTTATGTTAAAAATGGAGAAAAAAACAACAGTGTTCCGATTTAAAACAAAAGAACCTTTTCAAAACAAAAGAAATTAATCAAGAATCACAAAGATTTTTAACCAACATAAAAACACTTTTATCTGTTTGTTTGTACGTGTCCTGTTTATACTCACCAGGAGGTGTTGTACATTTTATATGAAAAAAACAATATTCAAATTTACTACGTGTATTGTTACTGGGTGTCAGCTCATCTGCACACACACGTGCACACACACTGGTAATACATAAATGTGTGTGTGGGTGTGTGTGCACACGTATGCACACACATACACACACACATTTGTATTTATTGGGTAGAAAAGATTCACCTTTTTTTCAAGCTCAATTTCTGAATGTAATTCGAACCTAGGTCAAATTTGTTGCTATACTAGTAAACATATATACACACACTAGCTGTACACAATATGAAACATAACAGTATATTTGACACATTTATTTACAGTAGAACCTTTTTTGAGTGGCCATCCAAGATCACCTGTCATTAACGACTACCATTAAGGTGGCTGCATGCAGCCAATTAAATAGTGGTCTTTAATGACAGGTGACACTTACTGCGTTTTAAACTTCTCTAGAGATAGGACCTATCTTTTAACCCATTACATCCTGAGGATGAAATTATATATTTTTTGACAGCCTTTGTCACAGTTTTGGAGACAGTTCGACCATGATAGTGCAAGGGTGGTGTCGGAATAGCTTGGCCCCTACAGGTGCCAAGCTATTCTGACACTATCCTTGAACTATCATGGTCAATTCACATCCTGTCATAGCATGTCACATGTCAGGGCTTTATGGGTTAAGGCACATTTTTCTTGCAAAAATGATGGATGCTCGAAACAGGTTCTGCTGTTCAATAATAGTATCAGTACAACTGTACAATGTGCATGTACACAGTCATGCAGGACAACGTGATTATGTCACATTTGCATACAGGTATTATGTGGTTTAAACCCTGGTAAGTATACGAAGTGATGTACTAATTAATTTGTACACATGATTTTCATTTACTTTATACATACAGTTTTTAAGGAGGTAAACGCAGACACTAAGCAGCTTACAGGGTACTTTCAATCAAAGCCGACCTACAGAGTACAGCAACCTCCATGAAGGCCCGTGACATACTTAGTTGAAAGGCCTGCCTAAAATACCACCGAATCTGCTCCACAAAAAATACTAGAAGAAGAGGTTTGTGGTGTTCTGTAGGTATTAACTGCTTAGGCAATGATGCTCTAGAGGGTTACCTGTGAATTGTTCACATCAGCTAATATCTGATGGGCGGAATGCTAGGCAAACCTCACATTTTTTGCCCACCAGATATCACTGCTCAGTAAAAGTGTCTGCTGTACATATAACCCACTGGACCTCAGACCTAGTACTACTCCGCTTGCACATGACTTGCCAACAGATAAACATGTCAGTAGCTGTGTAGTCGAGGTGATTCCTGCAGGAATCACCTCCATCAAACTCGCTACCAACAGCCCCCAAAGGGCTAACAGTAACACACAGACAAACATACACGAAGTAAGACATATTTTATTCCTGTCACTAATAAAAAAAATTCTGGCAGCTTTGTGTTCACCTATTCATTATGAGAATGCATGAAGACCACCATACAGTGTACCGATCACATGTCATTCAAAAGCATACAAATGCTGTAAAAACAACTGAACTTTTGTTGAGCAACCAGTTTTTGTTGTTGCAAGATTACCCCTTTTCATTCAGAATACACAGGCAGTGTGTGAAATAATTTGTTTGACTAAAATAGTTCATGGGTAGTGCCAGAATAGCTTGACGCCTTTAGGCGCCAAGCTTATCTGGCACCACCCTTGAACTAAAGCCATTGGTCTATATCCGTATCTGTAAGTACTATAATGTAGCTTGCATATATATATGGCAGTGTACAAATTTAAAGCATTTAGCCTCAGTATGGTATGGGTTAAAGGTCTTGAGGGCAAAAAGTGCCACCCATCATTAAACCTTTGCGTGTCTGTAGCAGTTTTAGTTGCGATGATTCTTAAAGAAATCATCGCGACTAATGAGAGGTGATCTCTCATATGGGTGGTCGTTCAGAACAGGTTCTGCTATAAATGTATGCCCACTTCAACACATTCAGCCCTGGACACAGTTCAAAGACATATGGGTCAGCCATGACAGTTTCAGGTCGGTGCTACTTGAGTTGCAGGCTCCAAGCACCTCTGGCGCCTGCCTTAATTGATAGTTGAAACATGCTTGATTTCAAAACTGTAATGTACTCTTTCGGAGGGCAACCCTCTCAAATTATAGAAATTCGACTTGGGCTCAGTGTGTCAAGATGAAAAAAATAAATAAAAATACAGGCTCAGTGCAAGAGGCAGGCAGGTGAATAGCAGTGCAGTGTTTTGCTACGACTTTGTGCGAAGGAAACATTCACAAATAGCATGAAAAACACCACAACACACCAAGACATCAAAGTAAAAGTAAGACATGCAAACTATACTGAGATGATTGTCTGACTAGCGGTAAAGTTTAAACTGCATGTAACAGCAAAAAAACAAATCAATGGTAATCAATTCTAAATTACTCGTAAACTCAAACAGGACACATTAAGACAAGAATGCATGCTTTAACTCAAGAACAGCCCAGAACCAAAACAGCTGAAAACAAGACAAATAATAAAAGAGTGTCAAATATGTTCTTTGCCAAGGTATGCAAGTTTTTCTTGATGAAGAGATACCTTCTTTTCTATTACGTGGAAAGCAAAAATTACTGATAAATAATTAAACTTTACTAACGAGTGTTCTTTCCTAGTCTATTTTCACTGTGTATGCACTACCAATTTATTCACAATTTGTAGTCAACCCCTTCTCTGTCAGTGAAGCATTATGTTTTTGAAATTACTGTAAATTCAACATCAAAGCCCCCCCCCCCCCCCTTTCATCCCCAGGTGTAAAAGAAACATGGATACAAAGTGGTTTCAGCAAGAGGCATAGATCCTCATGAGCCCCCGCAACTGCTGGGGCTCATGTGGATCTATACTCTTGCAAATTTTTGTCTGGGCAGTAAAGGGGTTAATACTGACAATATTTCATCTGTACAGTCAGTGAAGTAATGCGTGTATATGCGAGTGGACATTGCTGATTACGGACGTATATAGCAAGTGCAGACATATTGCAGTGTGTGCAGTGACTTTTCATGTGGCATATGAAATTTTATGGTGTAGAATATACACCTCATCACTAAAAGCAACCCATCTGCGACATATATAGAATTTGATTCCCCTTCCGCAAGTCTGTTGCAGAATTTTGAGCATCAACGCCTTTTGCTGGTACAATGTCTGTCTGTGTCTCTCAACTGGGTGGTCTATCAAGCGTACAATGAGAATATATATATGCCACCCACACCCAAAGCAATGGAGCGCTGAATTTATAACAAAGTGCCTGCAACACCCTTACAGGTAGTTATAACTAATGGTGAATTCTTGCCACTGTGAGTTAGTAACAGGTTACATCACGTTACAAACAGGTGCACTACAGCTAGGAACATGTTACACGACTGGGATTCGACCCTCAACCCACCTGGCACGATGCGCCCCCGCTGCAGCCATGGGATCGGGGCAAAACCAGGTAACTCTGCCAATGGGATATGGACACGGAGTTATCACATTTGATCTCAACATAATGCTACATCACCATCTGCCGTCCTCAAACATGAAATTTATGCATGTATTCCAGGGTATAAGATTTTGAAGTACATATGTACTTCTCTTCAAACAGGACATGCAGATTTACATTGAGAACACGTGTGTGTGTGTGTGTGTGTGTGTGTGTGTGTGTGTGTGTGTGTGTTTAATGTGAATGAGAAATACTCTGAACAAACTTAAGAAAATGGAGAAAAGACTATAACATCATTATATTACTTCTATTCATACAAGAAAGGCAAAGCCCCAATAGCTCATGTGCATGACCGCCATCATTTTGCTGACCTTCTGTGATCTGACCTTTCTGAAAGGTGCAAGTGAGCAATGAGCAACTGCTTAATGTGTCCTGGCAAATTTCTGGAGTTGGCCATGGTAGCTGCAAAATCCTATGTTTTATCAACATACTGTATGTGCATTTATCACACATTCAATGACCTGCCTTGACCACTAATGAGAGGTCAACAAATTTAGTGTATTACTGAAGTTTGACGAAAACATTTTCAAAGGCATACCTGTCAAGTCTTACGTTTTTGACGTAATTCTTATGGAATTTCGGCGATTTTCAAGTCTTACGGCGTAAGCCAAAGATCTTATGCTTTTTTCATTTTAAATTTAAAAAAAACAACATCGCAAAGATTCGTTTGAGAACATACTGACAACATGAATCTTGCGGTAACTGTAGAGGGCTGCACAGATTCACTCATTCAAAAGTGAAGGCTAACACTTGGAAATGGCTTCGTAACCTCCAGCAAAAAAGGCCAAAATCTACTGTGGTCATGGCACTACTGGATCATGAAGGCGAGAGAAAGAAACTAGATGTTGTGTGGAGGGACATTCTAAAAACAAAGACAAGTTTTGGTGAAATAAGGTTTCATTTGTTGGGAAAAGTGTTGCCTGCTCTGCTCTGTCTTCCCAACAGCAATGCTGACAGCAAGAGGGTCTTTTCCATGACTGGTACATGATTATAATGCAGTTATTATGATTTTTTGTTCAAACTTAAGGTATGACATGCAAATTCTTATGGTAAAAGGCAGCAGGAACTTGACAGGTATGCAAAAGTGACATTAAACACAAAAATTATATTGAAACAAATAATGTTTCACATTTTTGCTGATCTCTTGTGACCCTTGACCATTCAGAGGGATCACCCAAATTAGCATGCGTTCAAAGGTCTTGCCATCAGGTATCTCTGCACCAAGTGTGGATTTCAAGCTGAAAATAATACTTGACAAAACACATCTTTTATCAAAATACAAGTACTATTTACCCGCTTATTTGTCCTATGTGACCTTGACCTGTGAAAGGTCACTCAAAGTCAAACTGGTATGTGTAGAAAGGTCTTGCCACAATGCATATCGATAGACTGAGTTTGGAGTTTTACATGGCTTATTTGGTCTCTGAGAAAATGCCATCACTGAAGTTTACCATGGACCAGACGGAGGGATGGATGACTGACAACGGATGAAAAACAGATGGCTTAGAGACTCACCAATCCTATCACATGTGAGCGAAAATATACGGAACGTTGTCAAAAACATAGTACTGAGCCCTGGAAAGAACTAGTGATCAAAAAGAAATTCTGCTTAGATGCAATTGAAATGCTAATTGCCTGTAATTGTAAAGGAGCCTGAAGGAAGCGAAAAGATTAACTCGTTGGCTGTAAAAAGCACTTCTTGTCTTGATTATTCTGGCAAGAATCATCATGACAAAAATTGCTAAGGACAGCCAAAGGGTTAATATGTCAAAAGGAGGAAATACAAGAAGTCAACAACTGTCAGAACTCTCACCTGAAAACGTTCCTGTTCTACACTAAATGAAACTGTTAACCCTTTGGCTGTCAGTAGTGTTTTATATGTCAGCTTGATTTCTGCAGGAATCATTACCACAACAAGAAAGGCAAAGCCATCATGGCTCAGGTGTATGACAGATTACATATATGTGACCTTGGTGACAAGGGCTGGCTTCTGAAGCAGCAAATTGCAATTCATGTTTTCTGAAAATGTAAGCATTTTTCATACATCTGTCAACCCCCCATGACCCTTGACCTTTGTGACGAGTCGACTAAATTATTATGCATAGGAAGGTCTTATCATCAGCTATCTCAGCTATCTTTGTACCAAATTTGGCGAAACATTTGCAAAAATGCTGGTAATACCTACAATTTTATAAAAAAATCGGCATTTTACACACATTTGCCAGCCTCTTGTGACCCTTGACCTTTCCAAGGGGTCATGCAAATTAGTATGCATAGATAGGTTTTACCATCAGGTATCTCTGTACCAAATGTGGGTTTGAAGTTGTGAATAGTATTTGAGAAAAAACATCTTTTGTCAAAATATGGCTTTTTTCACCTAATTCCTGAGCTCTTGTGACCCTTGACCTTTCCGAGGGATCAACCAAATTAGTATGCATAGAAAGGTTTTACCATCAGGTATCTTTGTACCAAGTGTGGGTTTGAAGTTATGAACAGTATTTGAGAAAAAATAAATTATGTCAAAATATAGCTATTTTGGACATTTCCTGACCCCTTGTGACCTTGACCTTTGTGAAAGGTCACTCAAACTGGTATGTTTAGAAAGGTCTTGCCACAAAGTATCCTTGGGCCAAATTTGAAGAATCTGGCTTGATTAGTCTCCAAGAAAATGCCAACAAAGTTTACCACGGACGACGACCACTGGCCCAAAACATAAGACTCACTTTTGCTTTGCACGTGAGCCAAAAACCGTTACCGACAGCCAAATGTGGAGAAAATGAAGCTTTTGTTGTGAAAATTTAAATACACCTACAGGAACTAAGTGTTTGTGTGGAAAAAAACAAAAGCTTTTCATTCACTTTAGCAAACACTGCTTCTGTCTGAACTACACATAAATTCTCTAATACGCATACAATGACAAAAGATTTAAATTTCACCAGTCACAATATCATCAATTCAAACATTCAATAATTAAATATTCAAGGTCAGTCAATCGGCCCTGCCAAGTACGTATCAGGTGATGGTTAAGATCATCCTCACAGCAAATTTTTGATGAAAAAATAAACTTTGTCACTACTGAATTTGTCAATGGCATGAGAATATTGCATACAAATGTTAGCAATTCCACATTTTTTGTTGACTTCTTGTAAAGTTGAAAGCAATCCAGACAATAACTGCCTTCTGACACAAGAAACTGGAGGGATATATGTGGGTCTGTGATTTTGGACCCATTGGCTCAGTCCATACACACATGTATGCCCCCACTTAAACAGAAGAGAAAGAAAGAGGAAGAACCATCACTGCTACATTAATGCAATAAGGAATGCAGCAGAAATTGAAACAAACTGCCAAAAAGCACACCAGACTGGTAGTCGAAACTTGGAACTTGAAGCAATTAAAGGTAAGGGAGGTTTCATGCAAACTTTTCTTGTAGTGGGGAAAATACAAACAGGACATGCATAAAAAATATGTCCACACACTGCTGCTGTACTAATTAACCCAAAACAGTTCACAACACTGTATAATAAACCAAACCAAGAGCTTTTTTGTTTAACTCCTTACGCCCTGAGGACGAAATTGTCAAATTTTTGTGCCCGTAGATATCCTGTGAGGTCTATATCACAGTTCTGGAGACAGATCGACCACGACATTTCAAAATTGGTGTCGGATTAGCTTGGCACCTAGAGGTGCCAAGCTATTCTGATGCCAACCTTGAAATATCATGGTCGATCCAGATCCTGTCATAGCCTTTTGGAGTTTCATGGGTTTAAAAAAAAAAAAGAAGTCATTTTTACAAATCACAAAACACAACCTAATATCAGAAATCAGAAGTAGGTCAACAACTGTGCATCTTTTGACACCAACAGTGGATTAAAAGCCCGGGCAAACATGCGATACCACTTGTTTGTCTGGGCTATTAACTGTTTATCAGTAACATTTATTTTATGCAATAGTGTATCAGGTTGGAAAGTGCCACGCGGCAAACACCACACTCCCTGTGAACAAAAAAGATCATGTGATAACACTGGCTGCTGTTTGCCTGTACATGGCTGTTTGCAGGCCAACTGCAGCCGACGTCAGCCTGATGGCCTTTTGTATACTCTGATGGCCTTTTGTATACTGAGTACGACTATCATTTCTTCTGCATTAGTGTGGTGCTTGCCAAGTATTAGACCAACGGGGATTCTCAGCAGTTCTTGTTGTAATGAGCGCTGTGATAATGTGACAAATGTCACAAAGCTCATGGACACTCATTGGAGTTTTTCCTCAATTTTCTGAAGACTCCCATGAGTTTTGTAACAAATTGCCAACAATGCTCATCAAAGCTTTTTATTAAAAAAAAGTTCCCTCAAGCTTTCTGACATTTTTTTAATTACAAAGCTAGTGGAGACTCCTCGAGTTTTACAATAACTGGAAATTTTGTCACGAAGCACACAGAACTCCAAGGGAATGTCCACAAGAACTGTGACAACTGTTACATTGTTACAAAGTTCATTACAAACCTCTTTTATCTTTAGGACGTTTCACAAATACTATCCAAGACAATATCTGGATATCAGAATTTGGCTAAACTTACACATATTTCGACAAAAAACAGTGGATTAACCCATTACATCCCAATGCTAATTTTGGAAAAATCTGCTTATTTTCCTATGAAGACAACATTACAGATTAGGAGATAGATCAACCGTTATAGTTCAAGGGTGGTGCCAGAATAGCTTGGCGCCTGAGGCGCCAAGCTATTCTGGCACCAACCTTGAACTATATCAGTAAAATGTATTTCAAGCAAAGGGTGTATCGATCAGAATCAGAATGATAAGGGTTAAAAGCCCAGACAAACATGCGATAATCCACTGTTTTCGTCCATGCAGTTTTGACCTACTTCTAGTTTCAGAATGTCTTTTCACTCTCTCAAATCTGCGACAGAACGTCAAAATTTCTGAAGGCACTCCTAGACTGAAATACACACCTGCTGTTGGATATGGTTGGACCATGATAGTTCAAAGGCTGCACTGGACTGGCTTGGACCACTGGCGCAATCTAAGCTGATGCCACCTTTAACCCCTTCACTGCCAACAGTTCACAGATTGTGTTCCTGATATCTTTGTTAACCCATTACATCCTGAGGTTGATTTTAGATTAATAGGCTGTCATATGAAGGCTACATTTCAGTTCCAGCGAACGACTGACCATGATAGTTTAAGGGCGGTGCCAGGCAAGCCTGAAGCCCATAGGCGCCAAGCTGTTCTGGCACCACCCTTAAACTGTCATGGTCACATTTATCTCATATGAGAGCATATCAGGATTTAAAGGGTTAATTCAACACCAAAGAGCCCCAGGCATCCAAGGAACATGGACACTGAGTGGTGCTAGCAAGAGCAGTTGCAGAGCCCATGGGGATCTACGTCTCTTGGCGATGGATCCTATTCAGTTTTTCTCAGCAGTGAAGGGGTCAAACTTATCATGGTCCATCCATCTCCCAGGCCACTGTAGTGTCAGGTGTGAATGAGCTAACCCTTTGTCAGCAGAGCTTTGTGCTGAGGCAATTCTTGCAGTAATCACCTCAACAACACACACCAAAAAAATCACTATTGAAGACAAAGGGTTAAAAAAGCTTTTGGAAGCACTTTTTTGTTGTTGTCTGATTCCTGTAGGAATCACCTCGACAAAAAGCACTACCAAAAGCAAAAGGGATCAACGCAAAAAGTTTGCTGGAGATATAAGAGGACACAATGTATGCCTAACTTGCTGGTATTGAAGCAAGGTCAGATTCACTCATTTGAGTCGTGCTGCTTCCAGATACTCGACAGATGGGTGCGAGAAAGCAATGGCAACAGTAACATAACTGAGAATACAGAAATGAAAAATGAGTGTTTCCACATGCACTATGCAACAGTGGCATGACTATGGACAGGTGACAGCAGCGTGACAAATGTTATCGCCCCATGGAGTGATTCAATGGCGATTCAATGGAGATTTTACTGTAAGGGGAGTGTGGTTTTCAGTACATGACAGCCAATCGCAACAATTCTAAACAATTTATATAGGGGTTCAATTCTGCCTGTTGTGCTGCTATATGGAAACACACAAGCGATTGTCCACCTGCTGCTCAGCTACTTTTTGGCTGTGTTGTCTACCGCACCGCTGTCGCCTAAATGTATGAAAACACAGCTTAAAGCTGTGTCTCTGAATGCAGCATGTCTCAAATGTGTTAAAAAAAAAAGGGGGAGGGAGGTAAGGTTAAATGTAGGGGGAGTGGGGGGGGGGGGGGCGGGGTTATACCTGGTAGTTAATTTGAGGGAAACACTAAAATAATAATAAAAACCCAAACAACTTACAATTAGCAAACAAAACAAACACATAAATGGGACAAATTGGTAGGTGTGATGCATGTCGGTAAACCATTAGAAATAAAAACAAACTGGTGGCTATAGGTCCATAAACGGGTGAAAATGACTTAGTTGTAAAGGCAAGTGTGTTAACCCCTTCACTGCCAGTGGAGGCAGATTGTGTTTTTGAAATCCCTGTAAATTCAACATCAAAGATCTTCAGCTGTCGCAGGAACATGTTTCAGGAAGAGGTACAGATCCTCCTGAGCCTCCGCAACTGTGGCGGTTCATGAGAATCTCTAGCTCTTGCATTTATGAGTGGTGTTCAATTTTTCTCGGCAGTCAAGGGGTTAATTCCTAGGGAAAAACACAAACTGATTGCTAGGGGAAGGAAGTATAAATTAAAAGTGGGTAAAGGTTAGTGTGTTAACCCATTTATCCCGATGCACTACAGCAGGAGATGGCTTATCCATGATAATTCAATGGTAGTGTCAGATTAGCTTGGCGCCTGATGGCGCCAAGCTAATCTGGCACTACCCTTGAATTATCATGGTCCAGCCATCTCCTGGAACTGGTGCAAAGTCGTTAAGTGAAACCTCTAAACTGATGTGGCCTTAGGGTTTAATGGGTTAATTATTAGAAATAAACACTTAAATTGAATACTGTCGGAAAGGTAAATAAAAAGTGTGGTTAATGTAACACACCAGCGATGCAGGCATCAATCAGGCAAACAAAACTTCCACTACTCTCAATGTCTGGGCAATAAACTATAGAGCTATTAAAGTCATTTCTGAAGGTGTAAAGTTTACTCAGATTACAAAAACCAACCTACAGGTTTTGATCTAACTCACAAGCCAAATAGGTCAGGTTAACAGTGGTAGAAATAGTATGCATACCAAGGGGAATTATCCAGTGCTGGACAAACAAATGGTTAGGTTCCTTGCCCCTTCGAATCAGGCAACCAATCATCAGTGCACAGAAAAATATGCAGTAGAATAACAAGACGGTCATATATACATGGCTTTCAGGGATGTATATGGTCGTCTTGTTATTTATATATATAGAACATATATATGCATATTTACACAATGGATGTGTGAGACCGCCTTGTTATTTATCCCATACTTTTCTGCGGGCTGACGATCGGGTGCCTGATAAGAAGGGACAGAGGACATAACCATTTGCCTGTCTAGTGCCGATTAATCCCCCTTGGTATGTGTGCTAGTCTGTGATTCTAGGCTTTATGCCTTTGGGACACATGTAATCACAGACCAGGGCACATAGTTTCAAGTACGTGTGTCTCTAGTGTGCAGGTAAAAAAGATAATCATATCAGGAACTAGACATTTACTGGCTTCACAGTAAAACCTGTTTTGAGTGACCACCCTAATGAGTGATCACCTGTCATTAAAGACCATCATTTAGGTGGCTGCAGCCACCTAAATGAAAGTATTTAACCCATTCAGCCCTGACGCACAACAGCAGGAGATGGGTTGACCATGATAATTTAAGGGTAGTGCCAGATTAGCTTGGTGCCTGTCAGTGCCAAGCTAATCTGGCACTGCCCTTGAATTATCATGGTTGATCCATCTCCTGCAACTGGTGCATAGTCATTAGATGAAGCCTCAAAAATGTTGGAAATACGGTCGTCAGGCTAAATGAGTTAATAACAGGTGACACTTTTTGCCCCTCAAGACTTCTCTTGAGATAGCACCAGTCTTTCTTTATCCTGCAAAAATGGTGGTTGCTCGAAACAGGTTGATGACCATGGATGCTGAAATTTGGAAAAGAGGAGAGCAAGGGGCACTTAAGAAAAGTACTAACGCCAACAGCTGGCATATAAACAGGACAAAGCTTAAAAATGAAAATTAGAAACACTCTGAACACTCTGAATCAAACTGATTCAAATGCTCTGGTGATGCATGTCAAGAGTTGGGGCTTGTGCAAAGGGTACTACTGGGAACTACCAGTAACATTTCAGAATGGGTCAGTGCTTGAAACTGAAAATAACAAACATTTAACCCCTTCATGCATGTAGCCACTGGTACTGTTTGCAGGATGGGTGGCTGCATGCATAATGAGGTTAATGTCACAAAACACTTGGACTTACTTCACTCATGAATTGAACTATCACTGACCTTCGTTTTGAGGCTCGAGATGATGTGACGACAGTGCCTGCTTTAGCGCGAGTGGGTGGCGATCCATCTATCTGCTGAAAACTGCTGCGAGGAGTTGATATCGTGATAGACTCTGCTTCTGCACTCCCTCGCTTTCCTGAAACTACAAATGGAAAACACAAATAGCAGCTATCCTTAACCCCTTTGCTACCCCCACTGGTTGCAGGTTGTGTTTCCCACATCTTTGTCTATTCAATGCCCAAAAGCCCAAGACGTCCAAGTAAGATCGATACATAGTGGTTTCTATGTGAGGCATCAATCCTCCTGAGCCCTCGCAGCTGCGGGGGCTCATGAGGATCTATGCCTTGCACAGAACTTGCACTGTTCAGTTTTTCTCAGCAGTGAAGGGGTCAAATCAGAATTTAAATCATCACAGATTTAACCCACATGATGTTCCTCCATCTGAGGATGCCATCGCAGACAATCAGTGAAGCTAATATGACCCTACCCTTAACCCTTAGTGTGTTGGTAACGGTTTTATTTGCAAGATTCCTGTATGAATCATCACGACTAAAACCACTACTGACATGCAAAGGGTTAAAACAGTATGCAACGTCATCGGGCAGACATCATCCACAGTTTCAATGTTGGTCTGATCTTCCGCATATTGGGAATTGTCTACTCTCAGATTGAGTGACTCCCGTTCTCAAACTTTTTGATTCTTTTCAAATCTCTTTCTAAGTGCTTTGAGCACTCTTGGTTGACACTATACGAACAGGCATACATTTTTTCTGCCAAGTGCCTCGGCAGACTGCAGTTCAGAAATGAATTAAATGTCTCTGTATCAATCTTTGATCAATGGGTGGTTGAATGCAATAACAAAACAATGCGACAAACAAATAAACACACAGACAAGTCTATAGACAATGTAAAAGAAAGTCTACTTACATGGGCGTATTTTGATCTGGGGTGCCATGATGTTGGGAGAGCTGTAGCTGTAGCTGATGGGGGACGGCGCTCTTCGCAGAGTTTTCGGACTGGTCACGGGCGAGCGCACGGGTGAGGAAGTAATCCGTCCAGGTGAGGAGGCGCGCTTGGGTGAGGTGCAGGGTTTGAGAGGGGATGGGATGCGCACAGGGCTGGACATGGGCCGTGGCCGGATAATCCGGACGGGGCTGGACGTTGGGGACAAGGCCAGCGCATCAAGCGTGTATGACGTCTCTGTCACTTTGCTGGGCGTGCCCGACCGCTTGGGGCTACCCCCGCTTCCATTGAACTTGCTCATAATGAGTTTTTTTGGCGAGGAGGTGGGGGAGGGTAGAGGGGAGGAGCGGGGGGTGCCCGGGGTTAGTGTGTCAGAGCTCACTGCCGAGCTCATAAGCGGACTTCGGGAGGAGAGAGAGGATAATGAAGCCGCTACTAGGGTATCTGCTGAGGCTGACGTGTGTCCAGTAAAATTCACAGAGGGCACCACCAGTTTTCCTTCGTTGTCTGAACTGTCGTAAGTATCCACACACGTCTCGCCGAGTTCGTAATCCAGGAGGATGATGTCGGTGGTGGAGGAATCATCCATGGTGATGGAGGGCACCTCCGGCGTGTCATGGTCGTACAGCGTCTCGCATGACGCGATCGGTGCCAGTTTGGGTTTTGGGGGCTGCAGATACGCGGCCAATTCTGACCGGCTGTCATCACTGTCCACGGACTCTCCACGCTCCACTGCACACAGGAGAAAAAGAAAGCTAAGAATTCATTTAACTAAATTAGCCCCGACGCACAACAGGAGATGGATCGACCATGATCATTCAAGGGTAGAGCCAGATTAGCTTGGGACCTGATTGTGCCAAGCTAATCTGGCCTAGCCCTTGAATTATCATGGTCGATCCATCTCCTGCAACTGGTATAGTTTTTGGGTGACACCTCCCAAATTTGGGGCAATTTGGCATTACTGGGCAGGACGCTTCAACTTTGAAAGTGTGCTAAGTGGACATGAGCAGTCTTGACCTGGGATAATGTGGTCTTGGCCAGTGGATGCAGATTGTGTTGAAAAGATCTCAAACTGTCCCAAAAGAAAAGGAGGATATAAAGTGGTTTCAGCAAGAGGCATAAATACTCATGAGGCCCCTCAACCAGGGGGAAGGGGGGGGGTGGGTGGGTGGGGAGGCTCAAGAGGCTCTATGCCTTTTAAAGCTAAGTAGTGTAGCAGCAACATTCACATGAACGGCCAGAAGCTAGAAGAGGTCAATAGCTTCAAGTACTTGGGAGCCACCCTGTCCAAAGACGGTAGTTGCATAGCAGAGATCCGTATCAGGATAGGTACAGCAACATCCGCAATGGCCAGGCTGGACAGGATATGGCGAAGTAACTCCATCAGCTTCACCATCAAGTACAGGCTTTACAAGTCCCTCGTAGTGTCTATTCTACTCTACGGCTGTGAGACTTGGACACTGCTTGCAGACTCAGAAAAGAAAATCCAGACCTTTGAGAACAAGTGCCTGAGGAAGTTGCTCCGCATCTCGTACCGCGAGCACAAGACCAACGAATATGTACGGAGCATCGTCACTTCCCTGGTGGGCCCACATAAACCCCTTCTGGCAACCGTGAAACGGCGCAAGCTTGCTTGGTTTGGCCACGTGACCCGACACAACACCTTGTCCAAGACTATCCTCCAAGGCACTCTCGAAGGAAGTCGTCGGCGAGGTCGTCAGAGAAAGAGTTGGGTCGCAAACATAAAAGAATGGACCGAACTCGAGATGCCAGACTTGCTTGCCACCGCCCAAAATAGAACTCAGTGGAGAGCACTGTCTGTTGCTGCTGTCTTTCAGTCCCCCCAACGCCCAGTTCGGGCAAGGGACTGATGATGATGATGATGATGAGTGTTATTTGTTCTCATCAGTGAAGCATTTAACCCATTTACTGACAGCTGCTTCAAATATTGTACCTGATATTAACTCATTACATCCTCAAGACGACATTATGAATAGTTTTAGACACCCTAGCTTTTGAGGTCTACGTCACAGATCAACGGTAGTGCTAGAATAGCTTGGACTATAGTTGATCTATGTCCTGTCGCAGTGGGTTAGAGTTTTTTCTGGCTAACATAGATTCTCTGCCAGCTAACCAACCCTTGCTTCAAAAAGTAAAGCCACTTACACTTACTTGACATAATGGCCACAGCGGGGTTGGGTTGGTCTCGACTGGCCCTCATGTTTGCCGCTTGCATTGCAAACGACACACCAGTTGTGCATACAGATCAACCATGATAGTTTGAGGGTGGCGCCAGATTAGCTTGGCACTTGAAGTGGCAACAACCTCGAACTATGCTGGTCAATACAACCACACACTGTGTTTCTTCTTTTTATCTTCCACTGACTGACCACTGGTAATTTTACTGACCATTACTGTCAGTTATTGCTTAACTCATTCAGCCCCGACGCACTACAGCAGGAGATGGGTCGACCATGATAATTCAAGGGTAGTGCCAGATTAGCTTGGCGCCTGTCGACGCCAAGCTAATCTGGCACTACCCTTAAATTATCATGGTCAATCCATCTCCTGCAACAGGTGCATAGTCGTTAGATGATCTCTCCAAAATCTGTGATTTGAAATATTTGATAATTCAACGTCAAAGATTCCCAACTGCCATGGGAACATGCCTCGCGCTGGGACCATATGGCGTTGAGGCGCGTCCCCTGGGTGGTGGATAGGGGGTCCCTTGCGAGAGGGGTGCACCGAATGAAATAAGGTGCCGTGAACCAACATGGCCTAAGGGAAGGTGACCCCAACAGAAAACCTCTTATCCTCCTAGTAAGGGGGTTGGGCGCGGGGTAGCTTCCCCACCCTGCAAATAAGGAAATAGCTACAAAAACGCCGTAGAAAAGACAAACAGCAATTTCTTTCCTGGAGGAGAAAGGTTCTTCTACAAGAAGATTTATGATGTCCTGTGGTAAAAGCCGGAAGTCTTCGGAAGCCACAGGACCAAGCCGCCTCTCTCTATCCAGGGACACAACCATGGGCACATGGAATGTCAAGACTATGTACCAGAGCGGCAAGACCGCCCAGATAGCAGCGGAAATGCCAAAGTACAACCTTTCCCTGCTAGGTATCAGTGAAGCCAGATGGACGCAGTTTGGCCAGAAAAGGCTGTTAAGTGGGGAGATGATTCTGTATTCAGGTCATGAAGAGGAGAATGCCCCCATACAGAAGGAGTAGCATTCATGCTGTCACCAGCGGCACAGAGAGCGCTGATGGGCTGGGAACCTCTTGGGCCAAGAATTATCACAGCAGCCTTTAAAACCAAGAAAAAGATCAAGCTGAACGTCATCCAGTGTTATGCGCCCACTAATGACAGTGACGAGGAAGAGAAACAAGAGTTCTACGACTGACTCCAGAGTGCTGTGGACAAATGTGCGGAGCGAGACATCACCATCGTCATGGGCGATTTTAATGCCAAAATAGGGGAGGACAACACCGGATATGAAGAGGTGATGGGAAGACAGGGACTAGGGGAGATGAGTGAGAACGGGGAGAGGTTTGTAGACTTTTGTGCTCTAAACAGACTTGTCATTGGAGGCAGCATCTTCCCACACAGAAGAATACACAAAGCAACTTGGGTCTCACCTGACCATACTACAGAGAACCAAATAGACCATATCTGCATTAGCAAGAAATTTAGAAGATCCCTTCAAGATGTTCGAGTGAGGAGGGGAGCAGATATGCCTCAGACCACCATCTGCTTACCTTAAGAATAAAGCTCAAGTTAAAGAAAAGCCACACAGAGACAACAAGAAGACAGCGCTATAATGTAGGCCTCCTGAGAGAGACTGGAGTGAGAGAAGAGTTCAAACTGGTGCTGTCCAACCGGTTTCAAGCGCTACAGGAGCTAGTAAATGAAGAGGAGACGGTTACCACAGAGCAGCAGTGGAAGGCAGTTAGAGAGGCGCTGAACTCAACCTGCAAAGACACTGTAGGGTTCAGGAAACACCATCACAAGGACTGGCTGTCGGCACAGACCTTGAAGAAGATAGAAGTGAGGAAGCAGAAGAAAGCAGTTGTCAACAACAGTGGCACGAGAGCAGCCAAAGCAAGGACACAGGAGGAATACTCGGAAGCCAACCGCGAGGTGAAGAGGAGTATCAGGGCAGTCAAGAGGGCCTACACAGACAGCCTGTCAGCAGAGGCAGAACAGGCAGCAGGCAGTGGCAACATGAAACAGCTCAACTACATTACCAGAAGATTGTCGGGCAAGTATGGCCATACAGAAAGACCAGTAAAAGACAAAGAAGGCAAGCCTATTGCAGACAGAGCAGACCAACTCGACAGATGGGCCGAGTATTTTGAAGAGTTACTGAACAGACCCACCCCACCCGACCCCCAGACATCCAGCCAGCAGAGACCGACCTACCCAGCAGCTGTGACAGACCCAGCTGGGAGGAGATCAGAAGAGCAGTGGCATTTTTGAAGAATGGCAAAGCAGCAGGGCCAGTTGGCATCCCAGCGGAGTCTCTGAAAGCAGACCTACAGACAACAGTAGAGCTGCTGTACCCACTGTTTGGAAAGATCTGGGAAGAGGAGGTGATGCCGGCTGACTGGAAGGGTGGGGGAGGGGGGGGGGGGGTAAGTAATCAAGCTTCCCAAGAAAAGCGACCTCAGCAAGTGTTCCAACTACAGAGGAATCACCTTGCTGTCAGTACCAGGAAAGGTCTTCAACAGGATCATCCTGGAGAGAATGAAGAGCTCCGTTGACCCCCAGCTGAGAGACCAGCAAGAAGGATTCAGGAAAAACCGATCATGTACAGACCAGATTGCCACTCTCCGCATCGTCGTATAACAGTCTCTGGAGTGGAGCTCCCCGCTGTATGTCAACTTTGTGGATTACGAGAAAGCATTTGACAGCGTGGACCGAGAGACTCTGTGGAAACTCCTACGACACTACGGTGTACCCACAAAGCTTGTCCGCCTGATCAAGAGCAGCTACGATGGCATGACATGTCGCGTGATCCATGAAGGGCAGTTCACAGGGAGCTCCAGGTCAGAACCGGTGTCAGGCAGGGGTGTTTGCTGTCTCCGTTCCTCTTCCTACTGGCCGTAGACTGGGTCATGAAGAGGACCACAGAGCACAGACGAAGTGGAATACAGTGGACACAGCTTGACTACCTCGATTTGCGGATGACTTGGCTTTACTGTCCCACACACATCAACAAATGCAGGACAAGACCACGAAGCTTGCTGACATGTCGTCCCAAGTGGGCCTCACCATCCACAAACAGAAAACAAAGACAATGAAGCTGAACGCAACCAGGGAAGAACCAGTCTTGCTTGCTGGCACCCCGTTGGAGGAGGTGGAGTTCTTCTCCTATCTCGGGAGCATCATAAGACAAAAAAGGCAGCACTGATGCAGATGTCAGAGCACGAATCGGTAAAGCCAGAGCAGCCTTTCTCCAGTTGAAAAAAGTGTTGAGTTCCAGAGAGCTGTCACAACACACCAAAGTTCGGATTTTCAACTCCAGCGTAAAAGCAGTTCTCCTATATGGAGCAGAGACTTGGAGATTGACAAAAACCACAGTCAACAGAGTACAGATCTTCATAAACAGTTGCCTTAGAAGAATTTTGAAAATCCACTGGCCAGAGAAGATCAGCAACGTCAGACTCTGGGAGAAAACAGAGCAGATAACAGCGGATAATGAAATTGGGCAAAGGAGATGGGGATGGATTGGTCAGTCTGATAAAGCCAGCTTCCAGTATCACTAGGCAGGCATTGTCATGGAACCCCCAGGGAAAGAGGAAAAGAGGCAGGCCGAGAAACACCTG
Organism: Semisulcospira habei; assembly: GCA_036245525.1. Lineage (NCBI taxonomy): Eukaryota > Metazoa > Mollusca > Gastropoda > Semisulcospiridae > Semisulcospira > Semisulcospira habei. The sequence goes on from BTPG01000001.1 coordinate 68,504,469, forward strand.
GCATCGAGACCTCCAAGCAGACATCAAGAGACTGGGAACCACCTGGAGTAAAATCGAAGGAGAAGCACAGGACAGGAGTCGCTGGAGGTCTCTCGTCGACGGCCTATATATGGGGAGGTGTGACAGGCGTAAGTAAGTAAGTATGGGAACATGGCTACAAAGTGGTTTCAGGAAGCAGCATAGATCCAACAGCCCCTGCAAACGCAGGGGCTCATAAGGATCTAAGCTTCTTCTTGTGTTCCAGCAGTGAACAGGTTAACTAGGGTAGAAAAAGCGAAGCCACTTACGCTTACTTGATATATTGGCCACAGCAGGGATGGGCCGGTCTCGATCAGCCCCCATGTTTGCTGATGCAGACTCGACCTCCAGCTTCATGCAGCCTGTGGAGACACGGCGCAGTTTTTCTGCATGAGGCTTGATGACATAGCGCGAGTCAACCTCCGGTGGTTCTCCAGTGAACTCTGTGTGGGGCGGACTGCCCGACTCGCCCTCTGATACAGATCTGAAAATAGTAAAGGACGTGTACATGGGTCACACGCATGTCTCACTAAATACAAGGAGGTAAACATATATTTAACCTATTACATCCTGAGGCTGATTTTGTAAAATTTTCTTATTGTCCTATGAAGGATTCATCACAGATTAGGAGATGGATCAACTGTTTTAGTTCAAGGGTGGTGCCAGAATAGCTTGGCGCCTCAGGCGCCAAGCTATTCTGACACCACCCTTGAACTATCAGTCAAATTTCTTTCAAGCAATGGGTGTATCAGAATGAAAAGGGTTAATGAATCAATCTGTTTCTAAGAAGATTCAACCAATCATCAGATTTTCAAACACCATCAAACACCACCAGATGAAATGAAACAGTATCTTCCTGCTGAGTACACTCTACGGAGTTTTCCTAGCAAAGCCTGCACTCACGGCCGAGGCACGGAGTTGCACTCAAGCAGAGCGTTGTCGTGGCTCTTGTAGACACGCTTGAGCGCCTCAAGGAGTGTGTGTCCTGTGGTGAAGACGCGGTAGGTCAGCAGGAAGGTGTTGAGGAAGTCGATGCTCAGGAAGCGCAGATCTGTCAGGCGGTCCAGCAGCCGGTCCACGCTCGCATGCCGAATCTAAACATTACAGGAAAGTAGGTCAGATCTTCAAACTGTAAACATTACAGGAAAGTAGGTCAGCTCTTCACACTGTAATCAAATTATCTAGCCAATGTAAAAGGTGCTTTTTCCAAACACAGTCAAGTGCTGATAACAAAAACTACAGCGAATGCCAATAATGACTTCTCGTTAACCCTTTTAGCCCCATGGGTGCATTTCCCAAATATGTACCAGTTGCAGGAGGTGGATTTGACTGTGATAATTCAAGGGTAGTGCCAGATTAGCTTGGCGCCTTCAGGTGCCAAGCTAATCTGGCACTACCCTTGAATTATCATGGTCAATCAATCTCCTGCTGTAGGGTGTTTGGGTTAGAAGGGTTAACGCAGAGCAGACCGCAGAGCACATCCTCCAGGACTGTGGGAACCACCAGCCGCTGAGGGAGGAGATATGGCCGAAGCCCGCCACTCTACAAGAGAAACTGTACGGGCCTGTGGAGGCGCTACAGAAGACCACAGATTTCATTTTGAGAGCCAAACTCCAAGTGTGACGGCGTTCGAGAAGAAGAAGAAGAAGAAGAAGGGTTAACGTGTGTTCCCAGTAAGCAGATTGGGAAAGCAGAAAAAGGTTCCAAGGAAACCTCCCAACGCACAAAAGGCCACCGTCGACCTTTGCACACTGAGCTACCTCTGTCTGTGTTTTCAGAGTTTGTGTTAACTGGACTCGACTGTTGATATTGTTCTGAAATCACAAGTAGTTCAAAGTGGCACGTGCCTGTTTCGCATGCTTTCAAAGTTGAAGCTTCCTGCCCAGCAGTGCCTTAACCCATTCAGCCCCAAACGCCCTACAGCAGGGGATGGATCGACCATGATAATTCAAGGGTAGTGTCAGATTTGCTTGGCGCCTGCTGGCCCCAAGCTCATCTGCCGCAACCCTTGAATTATCATGGCCATCAATCTGCTGCAACTGGTACATATAGTTCTTAGGCGACACCTCCAAAATTGGAGAAATACGGCCATCAGATTAAATGGGCGGTTGACCCTTTTAGCCCCACAGGTGCATTTCCAAATTTTGGAAGTGTTACTCGACTATGTACCAGTTGCAGGAGGTGGATTGACCAGGATAATTCAACGGTAGTGCCATATTAGCTTGGCGCCTACCCTTGAATTGTCATGGTCAAATCAGTCGGGGCTAAATGGGTTAAACATGTTGAAATGGTTGGTTGGTTGGTTGTACATTCCTTAACGTCCCAACAGCAACAAGACTTTCTCAGGACGTGCCTGAACTGCTTGTGAAAAAAAACCTAACCAGAATATTGAATGTATGTTGCCAGCCGGTCTAATACGCTAAATAAACCCCTAGGACAACACATCCAATATCAAGAGCTACAGCAGCGCAGACAGTACGGAGAGTTTAAAAAAGGAAAATACAGGTGAATGGACCAAGGGTAGACAGAAACACATGCCCCAGAATAGAGGTCAAAACCCACCCTGTGGGGCTGACCAGGGTGACCCTGAGAACTAAAACGTAGTTAACCCCACCCAAGTCCCCCAGGGCAGACACGTGTTGAAAAGGTGGATGTGGGTCTGGGAGAAGCCATACATATATACATACATAAAAACACACTTTACTATTGTCACATCCTGGATCAAGACAAACAGCTAACACATCCACGACTTTGTATTTGTGCTGCAAAGACATAAGCTCTATCAGAATTCTGATTACCTGAGGCACTTTGCAGGAATTGAGGGTGCGGCTGAATTTGATGTCTACATCATCTCGGAACAACTTCGGGTCAGACCTAAAACATAAACATTCTATTTAATAAGATGAAATGGTATCAATAAATCATTTTCATTTGGACGTTTTTGTTGTTCTCTGGTCTTGTTGGCACAAGCAACTATGGAAAAAAATGTAACCAGTCAACTTATTAACTAACTACCACTTAAGATGAGTTCCGCCATTTTCTGAGGCATGTGTGTAAAAATAGTGCACGAGCTTTGGGAGACGGGATCAACCATGATTGTTCAAGGATAGCGCCACATTTGCTTGGCCCTTGGGAAGGCGCAAAGGTATATTCGGTACTATTTTGACCAATCATGGTTGAGCTACATCGATCCTTGTCAGATATGTAAATGTGTTAACCAGCCAAAAGTACATCCATACAGAGGGGACAAAGTGGAACAAAAACTGGTAAAGATTTCAGGACAATCAATGCGGTAGTACCTTGAATTAAAGGCTGTGTGTAATGATCTTAGTAGGGTCACTCTTGTATTGCTGTCAACATTAACCCACTTGCACATACTTCTGTCAGTAACAAATACCATTGGCTGCATGCAGATTGAGCTGGTTTACCATTTCACTGACAGTTGACGCAAGACTGCATTTCTACGATCTTTGATCTTTGTAAATTCGCGGCCAAAGATACCCAGCCATCCATGGACAGTGGTATTAACCCATATCATACTGAGGCTAAAAGCTTCAAATTTGTACACTGCCATATGCAAGCTACGTTATAGTACTTACAGATAAGGATATAGACCAATGGCTTTAGTTCAAGGGTGGTGCCAGTATAGCTTGGTTAACAAGGAGGCATAGATACTCATGAGCCCCCACAACTGCGGGGGTTCATGAGGACCTATACCTCTTGTACCTGGGTGCTGTTCACAATTTCTTGGCAGTGATGGGGTTAACCAGTCAAGTACTACAGTCTTTCAAGGCACCAAGCCGCCGCTACAGGCAGCACTGTGCAAGCTGAAACGTCAATAACAACACACCAACACAGCCTTGGTCGGTTGCTGAGTTCGGAGCTAAAAATAGCACCATCCTTGAGTTCAAAAACGAACTGTTCTAAGAGCTCAGTGCACTGGTCACATATGGCTAGGAACGTGAAGCCAACAAATCATGTCTTGAGGATTTTGAGACCACATGCTGACTGTTTTAACATTATGAGCAAAATTGTTGACCGTTTAAAAACAGCTAGCTTTTACTGTTCAAGAACTGTGACCTATACTAGCACTGTCAATTGAGTTTTGCATGGATTTGCAAATCTGATGACTGCACTGATATAAGTACATGTGCATCTGATGCGGGCAACATAATTGGAGCTATGTACTTTAACCCCTTAGCTGCCACTGAACGCTAATGTGTCCTTTGAAAGCAGGGCAAATTCAACACAGAATAGTCCAATTAATCCAAGTATCACAGATGTAAATAGGGGTAAGAAGGGGCGAAAAACATCATGAGCCCCTGCATCTGCAGTGTAAGCAAAGGTCCTTGGGCCGACGTAGGCCACAGTGGGACCGTGCACGGGCCCACTGCCACCATTGTCAGGAGGGGGCAGAGGATTTCAAGTATTTTCCCAAGATGCGAAAAGGAAGGCTGGATGGACTTTGTGTTTGAATCCCTTCACTGCTGAGAAAACCTGAGCAAGATCCAAGTGCCAGAGACAGATCCTCATGCGCCCCCGCAGTATGCGGGGGCTCATGAAGATCTATGCCTCTTACTGACACCACTCTGTATCTTGGACGGCTTGGGCTCTCTGGTGTTGATCGAATTAACAACAAAGATCTCAGAAACAAATCTGCGACCACTGGCAGTGAAGGGGTTGAATGCTGAATCCTTGACATAGACGTAGGAAGCGTTTGAGCAGGTGGCACAATTCAGCTCCAGTAGGACACGGGTACAGGGAAACATCACCTCCCATCACATTATTTACGTTCGCATCATCTGGTGCCGATTTTATTTTAATTTATTTGTTATTTTGGGTGATCTGACTGGGAGTCAAAGACCTGTCTGTGCGAGTGTAAATGTAACAAATTTCCCAATATTCTGTGCTATAATGCTGCTGTCCTGCAGCTACAGTAAAACGCGTTTGAGTGACCACCTTTTCTGCAAGAAAAGTGGTCCTAAAAGACAGGTATACTCTCATGAGAAGTCTCAAAGTGCAAAAATTCTCACCTGTCATTCAAGACCATCATTTCGCTCAGTTAATTATTTGGGTTTAACGCCGAGCAGGCAACCAAGGTCATCTTTCGGCCAGCTACAACCACCTAAATGATGGTCTTAAATGACAGGTGGTCTCTTACAAGTGTGTTTGCTCAAAACAGGTTCTGCTTAATGTGGAACATCATGGCTCGAATTCAACTTCACTAGTAGCATGTATTGCACTGGACTAATACCAGTTTGCGAGTGTGACAGTTAACTGGGTGAAATTATCATTTTTTTTAAAGATATCCTTTGAGGCCTATGCCACAGTTCTGCAGGAGACAGATCGACTGTGATAGTTCAAGGATGGTGTCAGAATAGCTTGGCGTCTACTGGCGCCAAGCTATTCTGACACCACCTTTGAACTCAGGGTCCATCCACATCCTGCCACAAGCATGTCAGGACTTTATGGCCTACAATACATCAGCCATGTCACTGCAAATGTACAGGGGTAATTTACATTTCATTTATTATGAATTCATCTAAATTATCCCATTCACTGCTGAGAAATTTGAACACCAATCAACTGCAAGGATTATAAATCCTCATGAGCCCCTGCAGTCGTGGGGACTTGTGAAGATTTGTGCTTCTTGCTGGAAACATGTTCCTTTGACGGCTGAATTTACAGTGATTTCAAAAACACAACCTGAAAGGGTTAAACATGTGAATTAAGAAATACCAAGTAAGGGGGGGGGGGGGGGGGGGGAACTGATTTGACACTTTATACACAGCACAGACTGAAGCAGCATGGCTATGATAAGCGTTGAGACTGAAGCCTTGGCTGTGTGTTGCTGGTTCAGCTCCACAGCGATCAATATTCGTGTCAGGCTCAACAATAATTACTCGGCACAGGCACTGGCAGGCATATTGTCCTGCGTACTGCCTGCACACACTTAAATTTCGCTTTCACTGTGTACACTTGCTTTCTCTTTCGTTTCATTCGACTTCCTTGAGTACTCCTACCCTCTCAAGGGTGACTTTAACCCATTAAGCGCTGATGCAGTACACATGGAGGTTGATAAATCTCAATAGTTCAAGGGTGGTGCCAGAACAGCTTGGCGCCTGTAGGCGCCAAGCCGTTCTGGCACCACCCTTCACCTGTCATGGTCGATCTATCTTCTGAACTGGTTTGGTAGTCTTCAGAGGGCAACTTCCCGAATTCCAGCTTAGGGGTTACAGGGTTAATCACCCAACCAACCCCAGCACAAAGCAGACCTGCGACTTCTTGAACATGTTTGCCTTGTCTCAGACTGTCATGGTTCCCTCTCACACCCATGGGCACATCCTTGACTGGTTTGTACAGAGTGCTGAGGATGGCCTGGTGCAGTCCATCCAAGTTTCCCACGCCATCAAGTCAGACCATTATGATGCCATCACCTGTCTGAAGTTCTTAATTCCTCAAGCCAGACCGGTCCATTCTACATTCCGTAACATTCGTTCAAGTCTATCCTGGACAACCACGCTCCCATATCTAAACACAGTTTCAACACGCAGGTCTTCTCCCTGTTCGGCACTTTTGGCAAAAGAATATTGATGGCTAAAAATAGAGATGTCAAGCCCAGAGGTTAAAAACAGGCCTGACTGTTCACAAAAATATCTTCAAATCCATGAAGAAAACAGTCAACACCATTATCTCTGACTTGTAAACAGCATTTTTTAACACAAAGATCATGGACAGTACTTTCAGCAAACAACTGTACAACTTCACTGGTACATCTCCTCATCAAGAAGACTGCTACCCCCACATCCCTCCCCACTGGTAGAGCTACATGCATAATTCTGTGCATTTTACAATAGACAGATAGGTCTTGTGATGGTCTTGATGGTTTGTCAGCCCCCTCAAAAGTGACAACGACATGAGCTTCGCTGTTTGCATGTCTGATGTGTTTCAGACTGTGTCCAAAGATGATTTCTTGGAAAAATTGGCCACTAAAACATGCAACCTTGACCCCATTCCTACATCCCTCCTTCTAGAAGTACTCGATCCTACCTTGACAAGCCTGATCAACAGCTCTGTCCTCTGGATGATTCCCTGCCCCCCAAAAAGCTGCCATCGTCAGGCCACTCTTAGGGTCAGCATTGACCCTGAATACCTCTAGAACTACAGACCCGTCTCCAACCTTCCAAGTTTCATTCTTGTCCAGACCCACAGACAAGAAAGTCCAAGGATTGGCCATTTGACTACGAACAACCTCTTCCTTCCAGTCTGCATACCAACTCGGCCACTCAGCTGAAACCGCCCTCTTATGGCTCATCAACATCCTTTCGTGTTGGCTGAAAAGTATCTGTCCTTAATGCTTTCTTTAAACTCTCAGCTGCATCTGACACCACTGATCAGGAAATTCTTCTCAACAGGCTTGGAATTGTCTCCAGGATTGCTAGGACAGCTCCATCCTGGTTCAGATCATACTTAGCTGATTGTCATCAGACTGATCTTGTCAATGGCCAGTCATCTAATGCCATTCCTCTCTGCTATGGTGTTCTACAAGGTTCTGTTTTAGGGTCCTTCTTTAGGAGGGCTTCATCCTTTACATAACCAGGGCACAGCTAATGACAGCCAAAAGGGTTAAACTATGGGAAAGGAGCAAAATGTGTAATTAAAAAGTGATAGATCAAAGAAGGATAGAAACAAAAATACATGTGCCAACATACACGAGATTTGAACTTTTCGTAACTACAGAAGCTACAAATCAAGTGTCAGTATCATTACAATTTGATAAAAATGACAGATAACTCATCTGAGATGTGCTGCATCAGGACATTTGGCCTAACACCACATATCTGACTGCATCATGTCTCAAGTGAGTTTGCATGTATGTCATAGTGTTAATCCCTTCCCTGCCACTGTATGTACATTTTTGTTCTGAAATCTTTTTGTACAAACCACGACCAAAAGCAACATGCACCCAATAAACATGGTCTCAAATGGTCCACTTAACTGAAATTGTCTTCTCCTGCTGCCGTGTGGTGTCGCTGCTCTTATAAGGGGAAAAGTCACTATTCTCGGTGTCTTAGGTGATACCTGTTCATGTGCATAGGCTTCAGTACTTGTGCTACACTACACGCCGCAGGTATATCGCTCCTAAACTCGGTGCCTGATTGGATGACATAGAATCCGGACACGCTAAGCACAGTAAACCACGTTAACTAATCCTACTGTGCGATATACCTGATGAAAACGAAAGCCTGTGAACAGAAAAACGACACACCCGTGGCGTGCAGTATGTCGCGGGGACCAAAGATAATGTGCACGGACAGGGATCAACTAAAACACTGAGAATATTGAGTTTAGCCCCTACTGTGTTTACGCCACCTAGTGGCAGCAGCAGTGAGCTAAGTCGCTCATTGGTCTCAGTAAGAGGCATAGATCCTCATGAGCATCCACAGTGGCAGGGACTCATGAGGATTTATGTCTTTTGCAGCTGGATCGTGTTCACTTTTACTCAGCAGTGAAGGGGTTAATATACAAAAAATAAAATTGAATTAAACAGCAGGTGTACAACATGCTGAATAACAAATACAGCAACAAAACTGTTTGTGCAAAAACACACACTGTGTGCACATGCATACCATGCAAACTGTGTATCACATACAGATGTGCACAGCACCATTCACTGCGAAAAGTCTGTATGCGTTAACAAAAAGAGGTGAAAATAACATGCTGCAAGCAAATCAGCTGACAAATGATACCCCTTATTTGAAACAAAGTAAACAAATGCCACTGAAATTCTACTGTTGGTAGCGCGTTTTAATGCTGCTGACATCCACAGGGTTAAAACTGATCACATGTCTGTATTATTGTAAGCGTGACAACAATGCTTAGCCACAAAGTTGTTCAATGAAAGTGTGTGAGTCTGTATTTCTCAACATCAACACCTTCACTGTCGGAAAAATGTGAACATCAAACAACTGCAAGAGGCAAAGAACCTCATGAGCCCCCGCATCTGCGGGGGCTCATGAGGTTCTTTGCCTCTTGCTGACCCTATTATGTCCGTGTTCCTTGGATCGATGAGAGTATTCTGTGTTGACAATGAAATATTTCTGCATCCACTGGCAGTGAGAGGGTTAAAGCTTCTCCTGTGATGTCTAAATAGAACAGACTTACACATGTTTTAGAACCGACAAATAACGCTACAGACATGAACTTGAAAGCGAAGTTGAACTTGAGAGTAACTAAATGTATAGCATGCAAAAGTGGTGCAAGTTTCATCAGCTTAAAAAAAGATTTTGTGTTTCCAGCTTACAAAAGTATGAAAAGAATGCAGCCAACCACAGACTATTAACGACCATTTTAACCCCACCGAGAAACAAATTTGTATTCAGACTGAACAAGCTACTGTGTAATAGCTAGTCTGTTATTTTGAATCTTACTGCTTTCACACAGTAACAAGAAAGGCAAAGCCCTTATGGCTCACATGTATGACCAATCCACTTAACACGTTTGTGTGTTGATGTGTCTAAACATAAGTAAAAGGTTGGCTTTTGTGTTGGTGAAATCCGAGTTTTCTTAAAATATACGATGCATTTGTCACACATTAGTTGACCCTCTGTGACCCCTCACCTTTGCAAGGGGGCGACTAAATTAGCATGCATAGAAAGGTGTTATCATCAGCTACCTTTATGCCAAGTTTGATTGAAAGGTTGCAAACAACTTTGAAAAAACTACAATTCTATCAAAAACTGACATTTTTCACACACTTGCTGACCTCCTGTGAACCTTGACCTTTTGAAGGGGTAATCCAAATTAGTGTGCATATATATGAAGGCCTTATCATTAGGTATCTCCATACCAAGTTTGGGCTTGAAGCTGAAAATAGTAACCGAGAAAAAAATGTTTTTGTCAAAATACGGCTATTTTTGAACCATTTCTGGACCCCCATGACCCTTGACCTTTGCGATGGGGACCACTAAGTTAGTATGCATAGAAAGGTCTTATAATCAGCTACCTCTGCGCCAAATCTGACTGAAAAGTTGGACAAAACTTTGACAAAAATTACAATTCTATCCAAAACTGTCATTTTTCACATATTTGCTGACCTCCTGTGACCCTTAAACTTCCCAAAAGTGGTCATCCAAATTAGTATGCATAGAAAGGTCTTACCATCAGGCATCTCTGTACCAAGTTTGGGTTTGAAGTTGAAAATAGTATTTGAGGAGAAACAATTTATGTCCAAATAAGGTTATTTTTTACTTTACTGGACCCCTGTGACCTTGCCTTTTGCGAGAGGTCACTGAAATTGGTATGTTTAGAATGGTTTTACCACAAAGTACCTTGGGCCAAGTTTGAATTACCAGGCTTGAACAGTCTCTGAGAAAATGCCAACGTTAACATGTACCACGGACGACAGACTCCAGACACATGACAGATGGCCCATTACATTATATATGTCTGATGTTTTTTATATAAAAACTTAACTCCAGAAAAACCCTCATGTCAATGGATTTTTATTTTCTTCAAATATATATATTTTTTACCCACCTCCTTCTTTGCTGACTTTGAGCGAAAAGCTGTATCACACAGCTTGGCTGTATCATACGTGTGTGTGTGTGTGTGTGTGTGTGTGTGTGTGTGTGTGATACAGCCGTGTTGCGTGAACGCCCAAGTGTGCACAACATTGTCCTGTAGAAAGTCCAGTTAACAAAAAGGTATGGGCACAGGCGATATTGAAACTTGACCTACTTTCAGCTCACAATGACATCATTTCACAGTGACGACTGGCACTCTCGCGTCATGCACTGCGGCTATTAGTATTAGGAACATTTGTCTGGCATCCAAAATATTGATGTCACATTACAAAGTAAATTATGCCAAGACTTTTGCCAAGACACAATGGCGGCTGTGTTGTGACTAGGTGTGTGCCGAAGACCTGCTGACATAGGATTTATGCCAAGAAAAAGGTGAGTAAGAAATATTTGTTTGTACATTGCTTAACGTCCCGACAGCAACAAGGCTTTCTCAGGACGTGCCTGCACTGCTTGTGAAAAAAACACTAAACAGAACATTGAATGTATGTCGCCAGCCGGTCAAATACATTAAATAAACCTAACACATGGGGCCTAAATAAAGCTAAGACCATTTAGCAACACACATCAATATCAAGAGCTACAGGCAGTGCAGACAGTAGGGAGAGTTTTAAAAAGGCAAATACAGGTGAATGGACCTCGGGTAGACAGAAACACATGCCCCAGAAAAGAGAAAAAAACCCACCCTGTGGGGCTGACCAGGGTGACCCTGGGAACTAAAAAGTAGTTAACCCCACCCAAGTCCCCCAGGGCAGACCCGGGTGGGGCCAGAGTAAGAAATAGAACCTTACATCAGTGTTTAGGTGATAATGAGAATCTCACTCTCGTTGTCTTTAAAACTTATCCTACTCGCTTTCGCTCTTACGATAAGGTTTTAAAACCACTTGAGTACCTAATTTGGGGATTTTTTCTTTTTTCTTTATTCTCTGACAAAATTTGGCCGGGGGAGGAAAGCTGGAGTACCCAGGAAAACCCCCAGATGAGTGGCCCTGAAATACCAGGAATTTTATCACGGTATAACTTATCTGCAGCTAATCTGGCACTACCCTTGAATTATCATGGTCGATCCATCTGCTACAACTGATACACAGTCATTAACCCCTTTACTGCCACTGATCATCCATTGTCCGTCTGAAATCTGTGTCAATTCAAAGCGAAAGAGCTCCAGCCGTCCCATGAGCAATGGATACAAAGTGGTTTTAACAAGTGGCATTGATCCTCATGAGCCCCCATGACTGCCGGAGCTAATGAGGATCTATACCTCTTGCAGTAGTGTGTTGTCCATTTTTTCTCCACAGTGAAGGGGTTAAGGGACATCCCCAAAATTTGGGAAATTACACCCTTGGGGCTAATGGGTTATATAAAATCCAAACCATCATTAGCCTATAGAAGATTAAACTGAAGCAATGTAGGTATGCTAACACTCTAGTCCATACATTGCTCCAATCCTGAACCAATGTATCCCACCCCCAAAAAAGGGTTTCAACAGCAGTTAACGTCTGTGGTGACTGCCTGTTGTGTGTAACAACCAAAAAGAATTACACAATAAGTGAACACAATGAGGCTCACCAGTGCAAAATTAACTGACAAGGCAAATTTAACATACAGGCTGGGAGGTGGGGGGCAGGGGTGTCTAGAAAAACGGGACGTCAGGAGTGGGGCATTATTTGCGACTCACCAAATTTGCGTGCTATGGATGAACCTGCATGCGTAGCGTGGCAAAACAGCACAGTGTGTGTTTAACATCATGGCTCAATAGAACGTCAATGCTTACTGCGACAATTATGCACACACAGATGCACAAGTATGTAAACAACCTAGTGACACAGACTGTGGTGTGTAAACACTAACACTGGCTTTTATCCATGAATGATGTCACCCAATAGGGAAAAGTCCTCCATAGCGAAGAATGAGCACGCATGATAGTGACATCCATCATATCTTAATACTATGGCAAGAAATATTTAGCTTCATCATTCTGATTCAGCATCATCACTGCTCCTCATTTACATTTAAAAAAAAGAAGTTACAAATATTACCGCTAGAAAATATTAAGAACTGAAATTTCTTTGATATACAGGCCTCATATGGAGATACATGATGGAGACATAAAGTTAGGCCATGATATTGGTGTTCACACTAATTTGGTGTGAAACGTACATAGACTCTTGAAGGAAGAACAGAAACCAAGCGAAAAGTCCTCTCGCTGACACCAGCCTTAGCTGGCCCGCACACGGGCCATTTAAGGGTGGAGTCAGCCAGAGGACTTTTTGTTCGCTGCATGTGTACTTGGCAGCCACAGGCCTGGCCGTGGTCTGATTTTGCCATATTCTAATGTGTACGTGATAATTAATATTGTGGCTGACATGTAATGATAATTATGTGCTCTATGCTTGCCATTACATAATACAGTGAAAGCAGACTAGATGCATCTCTTGCAATGTGAATAGTGTAACAGACAGCTGAGAAACTAATAGCTGCAGCATATTCACAAGTGATGCAGACACAACTTGATCTAAAGAAATTACAGTCATATCTATTCTTCCCCAATTTTAAGTTAAATTAGAGCAGCCATAAACAAATAATTGAGATGTTTTGTTCATTAGATTTTGCAAGACTAAAAAACGATAATAAATGTCAAATCTATATTTATATTTGAAAATAAAAGCTAGTGCGTTAACCACAAAATTCACTAAACACGCAAAAGATTAAACACTTCCTTACTGAAAGTTAACTCATTTAACCTTTTGGGTGTTCGTAGCGTTTTTTTATTGTGATGATTCCAGCATGAATCGTGACAAAAACTGCTACCAACACCCAAAGGGTTAAAAAAATTTTTTTTTTACCTCTTTCAGATTACTGTGTAATTTATTATTTTATCTTAATTTATATATGTAGACATGTTCTAAAACAGAAGCGTGAACAGAACCCAACAGCAATGGGAGATAAATCATGAGGCAGGGTAGACAACTCACCTGACAGATTGGGGCATAGTAACTGAAGACGACTCACTCATGGAGCTGTTCAGCAGGTCGCTGTAGTGCAGATTTTCAATACACTGAAAACATGACAAACACAGCGACTGATCTATCTTACGGACTACTGAGAGAAACAAGTATCTTAGATAAACAGAAGGACCCCTCCTCCTGAAGGACAGACATGTATATCAGAGCACGGACAGGCGCTGAACAGTTGAATAGTGCATTTGCAATGCTTGAGAACCATGTTTTTCCACAATAATTTTTTGAGGAAGAAAGTTTTTGGTACACTTCTTTAACAAGTAAGTTTTACTGACTCTTACGCCCGTCCAAATTGTTTAAGAGAAATATTGATGTCTACTCAACCTTGTGTGCCTAGCTCGGCTAAGAGGAGAATATAGATTGGAAGGCTTTTGACAGTTTTTGTAACCCATTTAATATCTCACTAAAGTGGATCCAATATAAAACAACTTCAAAAGTTTCCTCTTGCTTTGTGTGCTTAACCCTTTGGGTGTCAGCAGCGGATTTAGTTGGGATTCCTGCAGGAAAAGGGTTAAATTTATATCAGACACACATCAATATGATTTTGTGAGGTGGACATCATTTATCGTTACAATTTTAAGTAAGATAGTATCAAAAAAGGTCATTTTTCAGCTAATTTCCATACCTCAAAGTTTATACCTCACAATTTGACCCTAACATACATGAAAGCCAGCACGAACAGCAGGCATATGTAGACCATGTTTATGAAAAATCAGTTAGGTATTAATCTATCATAGCCAGGATGCACTACAGCATGAGAAGGACAGACCATGATAATGCAAGGGTGGTGCCAGATTAGCTTGATGCCTGATGGTGCCAAGCTAATCTGTCACTACCCTTGAATTATCATGGTCGATCCATCTCCTGCAACTGGCACTGAGTTGTTAGGAGACAACCCCAAATTTAAGACATGCGGATATAGGGTTAAATGGTTTAATGAGAAGACTGCTCTTTTTCATAGACTTTTCATGGTTTAACCCTTTGGCTGTTGGTAGCTTTTTGGGTCACAATGATTCCTGCAGGAATTAGTCACAAAGAATGCTACGGAGAGCAAAAGGGTTAATAAATATTCGCCAAAAAACCCAACATGGTTCATGAGCATTGCAGACGCACTATACACTTGACAGATGAGTAGATGGAGCGTGATGATGTTATGAGTGGATAGACATTAAAAGAGTCAACAAGGATGAATGGACCAACTGACGTGTAACCTGTTGGTGTATCGATGAGTAGACAGTGACTAGCCCTTTGGCTGTCGGTAGAAGTTTTTGTGTGATGCAGAAATCATCATGACAAAAATCGCTACCGATCGCAAAAGGGTTCAGACAATCAACTATAGGATGCTCCACACACGGATGGATGCATGTTCAAACAGGATGACCTGGTGCACAGACTGAAAGTTGGATGAACAGACTGACAGATGGCTGGGTCGAGACTTGGATCATAATGGACAGACAGGTGGGTAGTTTCACTGATGGACCAGATAAAGGAGATTACAAGAAAGAAACGTGGTATGACAAGAAAAAAATGAATTTGGTCTGAAACTGATTAGAAACAGATTTTTTTAAACCCATTCAGCGCTGATGCATAACAGCATGAGATGGGTCGACCATGATAATTCAAGGGTAGTGCCAGATTAGCTTGGCGCCTGTCGGTGCCAAGTTAATCTGGCACTGCCCTTGAATTATCATGGTCGATCCATCTCCTGCAACAGGTGCATAGTCGTTAGATGATGCCTCCAAAATGTGGGAAATACTTGCGCCGGGATGAATGAGTTAAAAGAAAACTTCAGCAAACCCCCAACCCCAAAAGGTCCTCAGGCCAACAGGCGCAGCAGGCCAGGAAATAGCTCGCATGGGCCAGCTGTGGCTCACTCTGGCCTGAGGACCTATTTGTTTATTTGGCGGTAGATTTGCACCTTCGCTGAGACAACCCAATGCGCAAAAGGCCATCGGGCCGACGTTAGCCACTGCTGGCCTACGTACGGCTGTGCATGGGCCAATGGCGGCAAACGTTGGCCTAATGGGAAGCTGCTCACTGGATTTACCTGACTAACGTCACTGCACCACGCCGCCTTTTCATGGAGCGTGGAAGCCACCAATGTGATGGTAATGGGTGGCCCGCTCTTGGTATCCACGATCAGGCGGAAATCCAGCCCATTGTAGTCCACCTTGCTGCACTCTCGGTCGCTGCCCGAGGACGAACTCGGCAGGAGGTTGGCGGCCGAGTTCTGGCTGTTGAGACTCAGGTTCGAGTCTACAGATGAGGCTGCGGAACAGAGAGGTACTGTAAACCCTTCATTAGGCAGTAGGTCTGCAAGAACCTTCAGTGGGTGTTGACGGACTGTTACACACACCACAGAGAATCACTTGACACTAGACAAACGCTTATCCCTTTGGTTGTCAGTAGCGGTTTTAGTCACGATGATTCCTGTCTGTGACTGAAACCGACAGCCAAAGGGTTCACCCATTTAACCTCACGACCGCATTTCACAAATTTTTGAGGTGTTACCTATGTACCAGTTGCATGAGATGGATCTACCATAATTCAAGGCTAGCGCCAGATTCGCTTGGTGCCTGAAAGTGCCAAGCTAATCTGGCACTATCCTTAAATTATTATGGTTGATCCATCTCTGGCTGTATTGCATTGGGGCTAAATGGGTGAAACAAACAAACAAACAAACAAACAAACAAACAAACAAACGATCCCTTTACCCCTTCACGCTTATCCAAAAGTCAGCAAAAGATCATCTGGCCGACGACTGTTGAGAGCCACTGTGGCCAACATCAACCTGAGGGTCCTTTGCTTACTGGAATGGCAACAAGTCAGTCCAGAACTACTAGGCATAAAGTACAATGGGCTAACATATATGTGCAAAAGAGAGGGAGCAAAGGCACAACATTGCTTTATCCACCTAACTGCGCTGGTCTGTGATTCAGTTCACGGAGCAGCACACATTATGCAAGTAAAATGCAAGATATTCACGAAGTGGCACAAATTTTAAGTTAACCCGTGGCACCCTGAGGATGATCTTTTAACCCATTACATCCTGAGGCTGACTTTGCAAAATTTGCTTGTTGGCCTATAAAGGTTACATTACAGATTAGGAGATAGATCAACTATTTTAGTTCAAGAGTGGTGCCAGAATAGCTTGGCGCCTGAGGTGCCAAGCTATTCTGGCACCACCCTTGAACTATCGGTCAAATTTATTTCAAGCAATGGGTGTATCAGAATGATAAGGGTTAAGATATATTTTATGATATCCATTGGGTCTACGTTACAGTTCTGGAGATAGATCGACCATGATGGTACAAGATAGGTGTCCAAATAGCTTGGTGCCTGTTCCGACACCACCCTTTAACAACTGTCAATCTACATCCTGTTGTAGTACGTCAGGGCTTTATGAGTTAAATATAACCCTTTGGCTGTCAACAATGCATTCTGTAGAGTCCAAAATAGCTCGGGTGGTTAAGCGTCGGAGCGAAAGAGATCTAAGGGAACTGCTGGGTTGTGGGTTCAAGGCCCCATAATACAGCAAAAAAAGCTGGGCTTGTTCAGCAGTATGTCTGCTGAAAGGCCCTAGTAAATCAAGTGGCACAGTTGCAGTGCGCCTGAATTGATCTGTGTTCTGGTCATACTCCATAGGCAATAGCTATCCCTGTCTTCCATAGCTGTAAAGGAAGTTCATTATTACTCCAGTGCCGTGGATGTTAAACCCCAAATTACCAACTAACCTAGCGCAGGTGATTCCTCAACAGAAAGCACTACTAACGGATGAAGGGAGCATGACTCAGATCCCAAATTCCATGATGGTGTATTCTGTAGATCTTTGCTCCTATACAGCTCATACAAGCATAGCCAATAGCACAACACATATTTAATGAAAACAGATTTCAGCTACAAGCTGTACATCCACTGGCAGGGAAGGGGTTAATGTATTTATATTGCGACCGCACAAATAAATTGTTTGGGCTACCCGAAAAACATGTGGAATCTTAAATTTCACTTGGATGGCAGTCTAAATGGCAGATCTCTAGAATCCTAGAACAATTGGTCCTCCCCGCAACTGATGACACAGTCTGTTTTGATTCATATGAAACAGATTAAATTTGACGAATCCATATCCATGATCAGCTGATCTCCATCAGCGGCAATAAAATTCTTGAAAAATGCACTCTATGGACTTGTTCATCAAACCTCACAAAAATCACAGCATGTCAAGTGTGCATTCAGTGTGCTGACCAAAATGTCCAAAATCAGACCAACACACGCATAAAACATGTCTCACACCATACAAGTTGTCTCCTTCAACTCACTACCGCACAGCACATGTATAACACAACATGTGTCATACCACACAGATTATCACCTGCGATTTGCTCCCGCAGGTAGCGAATTGCAGGCGACAACCTTTGAGGTTTGAAACATGATGTTCTACACTTATGCTGGTCTGTGCGGTAGCGAATCGAGGGTAACAACTTGTGAGGTGTAACACATCATACATCGTAACATGCATGTATGTACACAAATGCAAAGATGCACATCATCTATCTTGGTGACACTCTACACACTGTGAGCATGATGAGTTTAAAAAAAATAAAATAAAAAATAAAATAAAAACATTGACCAGAGCACACATGCAAATCAACAGACACAGCCTGCAAGTACCAAGAGATCAAATCACTTCACTTTACACACCTCCAAATTTACATACACACCAGCGCAATTGAGTTTGACAAAAAAAAAAAAAAAAAAATCACCAAACATGGCCTGCATGATCAAAGGAATCAACTCATACCATTTGCTGGTGTACTGGTATTCCCCAGTATTTCACTCAGGGAGTAAACCACAAGTATTAATCCAAAGGCTAGCCTGTCGTGCACCCCCCCCCCCCACCCCCCAGTACTCAATAAGATGGGTTTCAAAGTGTACCTTAGTATATCCTGAGATGTTTAAGCCATGTTCCCCAAAAATCCTTAGGAACACACCAGAGATATAGCTGATGGCGCAAGGGTACCCCATTCATGTTCTTCGCGGATCCTAAAATGAGGTTGAGAAACATTTTCCTCTAAATAAATCAGAATTTATTCCAGAAGCCCAAATCAGGCATTATTAAGTTAAAGCACACCTTCTGAGTCCTCTGCAAAAAACAGAATGAAAAATATATTGAATCTCTGGCTCACAGTAAAGGTATTTGTGCACCCAGTAAATGGCCATTTCGCGAAATCGCAAAAAAAAAGACAAAAATAATGTGTCAGATGCCTTCAGACATTTTCTGTAGCACTGGCAGTCCATTTTCAGGCTTACATCATTAAAACAGGATGTCACAATTATTATAAACTTGACTAGGTGATGCTGTGATCACTGTGAGTGCCACAGTGGTTGATTTTGTATCCCTACCCCCAAGTTGTAAAAATACACAAAAGTAATTAGAAAAAATTACTAAAGTTATTCCATTTCATTTTGACCTCTCTTTACCTGTTAAGTTTCAATAATGTGAGCAAAAAGTGCAAGAAAATAAAGAAAGTCGGCATCCTTTACGGTACGTTCGTGGTGAATGATAGCTTTTTTCTATTTAAAATTGCCGAATTGGGAAACGTACGTTGTTTTCGACGCCCTCAGAAATTTTGTATACAACTGATAGGTCTTTTTTAGGTTTTATTGGTTAGGATAGAGTACCACAGTTACTCCCAACCTAATTTTATGATGCTGTGATGCATTTAGGGAACACAGTGGCTGAATCTGCTGCCCTACCCCCATTTTACCAGTACGCAAAGGAACGCAAAATGATCATAAAAATTGCTTACATCATCCTTTTCTGTTTAAATATTTTGTTGCCAGTTTACTTAAAAGTATGCATATTGAGCATAACAATTTGTGATCATTTCATCAATTTCAATGTGACCTATCAATTTTTAACAGGGGCTGCCGCTTAAGCTTCTACTGTCTGCACATTCAGCAGTCTTGTCAAACTCGGGGAAGGTGTACCTCAGGGAGATGTGTCTGATGCTGTTCTTGGTCTACATTAATGACATCAGTACAGCAGTACCAAGGTTTGTCTCGAACATCCTCCATGCAGATGACTTTGCAGTGTGGAGCACAGCAGAACATAAAGAAATAGCATCCTGCAGAATCCAGGATGCTGTCAAGAGTCAGCAGCTGGACTGAAAGATGGCCACTCAAACTGAGCTAGACCATCTCTTTCAATCAGACGGAAGAGGTCACCTTGAAACTGGAGACCTTTCAGTACCAAAGACAGACAACTTTACTGGCAACAAATAAATTACTGGATTCACTTGGAGCCTCACATCGAAGCCATGGAAGCTAGAGCTGCGAAAATAAAGTCTCTGATGAAGAAAACGGTGGGGACCCGCCGTTTGGTGCAAATTACAGCATACTGGCGCAAGCAAACACCAGCTCGGTCAGACCAGTAGTGCGGTACCAAGATACATCGAAAACATGAAACACTGCATGCAAAACCAAAAAAGCCAGGCTTGACAAGATGCAGAACATGGGTCATTCTCATGACGCAGTGACATTCTTAGAGCCATCTGGAGCACCCCAATTTAGGAAATGGAGGGCATTGGAGCCACTGGAATGCAGAACAGCACACACAATGAAGAGACTTACTAAACACAGACAGCACTGGAGACTACAGGAGCAGACCAAGAACCGTCAGAAATGGCCAAGTCTGAACCGCCAACTGAAGGTCCTGCAAAGGGCTAAAACTGACGTCCTGGAACCAAGCCCAAAGATGTGTGAAGAGCTCCCTTCAGGTACCTGGACATCTCGAAAGAGCCTTCTAGACAACATAAACGATGTTTCAGGACTCATTTGCCAAAGGTCGTGGCACTGCACAAAGCCATCTCGCTGGAGATTATGCACAAGTGCTACCCTCACAGCAGCTGTGCTCACATCTACACAGGCGGGTCTGCACAAGATGCTGTGCGGAACGAAGGAAGTGGCGTGTACATCTGTTGTGCAGGCCGCACTACTACCTCCCTCTCCTTACCAGCTGGTGGCAGCAGCTCCAACTATCATACAGATCTGCAGGTGCTCAACACAGCAGCAGAGCACTAGCTAGGGTAAGATCCACTGATCTCCTCACCAGGAAGCTTCAAGATAGACTGGATGCCCTGTCCACAAAATAGTGCTGCAGTGGATTCCAGTGCATTCTGGAGTAGCTGGGAATGGAGAGGCTGACAGCCTGGCCAAAGCAGGCACCAGACTACCTCAAGATCATAACATCCCCTACAGAAACCAAGACACTACAGCAACAAAGTGATTGGCACCAGCAGAATGGCGGCTGCATCCCGTGGACATCAACAAGCTGAACGGGGAGAGCCAGGCCAGCATCTTCCATCTACGCACTGATCACTCTGGACTCACCTCGTGAGACTGGGTTATGCGAAAACAGCCCTATGCAAATGTGGCGTAGAAAATAAGTCTCCTTAGCACATTCTCCAGACTTGTCCATACAGAGAAGCGGTCCGCTTGCAGTTCTGACCAGAAGACACGCCCCTGTACACCAAACTCTGAAAACACATTGCTGAGCTCTTGACAGCTCACTTATTGGCAGCCAAAACAATATAAGACGGCCATCAAGGGATTGAACGTTGCAGAAGAAGAAGGCAAAAAATGGGGGTGGAAGTGGTGATCGCGTGGTGGACATGTGGAAACTAAGTATTTTGATAACGTTGTTTTGGCTGTTAGGAACCATGAAACTTTATTACGCATATTCATATTTACACATTTTTAGACAAAAATAAATGAAAAGAAAGGGGAGACCTTACTAGACCCGCCTTACGCTAGGTAAAATATCAGCTAACAGACCAGCCTGTTAAAAATAGTTACAATTAAATTGATGGGTCACATTGAAATTAATGAAATGATCACAAATTGTTATGCTCAATACATGCATACTTTGTTAAGAATACTGGCAACAACAAATATTTAAACAGAGGAGTATGATGTAAGCAATTCTTATGATCATTTTGCGTTCCTTTGCGTACTGGTAAAATGGGGGCAGGGCAGCAGATTCAGCCACTGTGGCCCCTAAATGCATCACAGCATCATAAAATCAGGTTGGGAGTAACTGTGGTACTCTATCCTAACCAATAAAACCTAAAAAAGACCTATCAGTTATATACAAAATTTCTGAGGGCATCGAAAACAACGTACGTTTCCCAATTTGGCAATTTTAAATAGGAGAAAGCTATCATTCACCATGAACGTACCGTAAATGATGCCGACTTTCCATATTTTCTTGCACTTTATGCTCACATTATTGAAACTTAATAGGTAAAGAGAGGTCAAAATGAAATGGAATAACTTTAGTAATTTTTTCTAATTAATTTTGTGTATTTTTACAACTTGGGGGTAGGGATACAAAATCAACCACTGTGGCACTCACAGTGATCACAGCATCACCGAGTCAAGTTTATAATAATTGTAACATCCTGTTTTAATGATGTAAGCCTGAAAATCGACTGCCAGTGCTATAGAAAATGTCTGAAGGCATCTGACACATTAGTTTTGTCTTTTTTTGCTTTTTAGCGGAAATGGCCATTTACTGGGTACACAAATACCTTCACTGTGAGCCAGAGATTCAATATTTTTTTCATTCTATTTTTTGCAGAGGACGCAGAAGGTGTGCCTTAACATAATATTGCCTGATTTGGGCTTCTGGAATGAATTCTGATTTATTTAGAGGAAAATGTTTCTCAACCTCATTTTAGGATCCGCGAAGAGCATGAATGGGGGTACCCTTGCGCCATCGGCTGTATCTCTGGTGTGTTCCCAAGGATTTTTGGGGAACATGGCTTAAACATCTCAGGACATACTAAGGTACACTTTGAAACCATCTTATTGAGTACTTGGGGGGGGGGGGGGGAGGGGGGGGGGTGCACGGTAGGCAGGGCTGGCTTATGGAGTAATACTTCTATTCAAGTGAGATGCTAAGCATCTCACTTGACTAGAAGCATACTTGTGGCTGAGTGGGTACACCACAAGTACACCTCTATTCAAATGAGATGTTAAGCATCTCATTTAATTGGAAGTGTACTTGTGGTGTACTGCCTGAGTGGCACTATCTGGGGACTACACTCAGAATCGGTTAAGCATCTCATTTGACTAGAAGTGCACTTGTGGTGGAGTGAGTACACCACAAGTACACTTCTATTCAAATGAGATGCTAGGAATATCATCTGAATAGAAGTGTACTTGTGGCGTACTCCCTGAGTGGTACTACCTGGGGAGTACACTCACATATGGTACTAGTATACACTCCTCATGCACACATGCAAGTAAAAGAATGTCAACAAATACTGGCGCCAAAGTTATTCTTATCCCCACACACTGCCTCTCAGTTCCTTAGCAACACTTTGAAAAAATCAATCCCATTTCTTCTCTCTAAATACCCTGGCTCTCCTCTCTGTTTCTCCCTTGTCGAAGCCACTGGCTGTTAGAACCTCTTTTTTGTCTCCTTCAGAATATGGAGTATTTTAAGTTAACGTATGATATGGGGTGTCTGAGCCTCTTTGCCTGCATGATACTGGCAGAAGTCATGTTGGCAAATAAGACTTTTAATGGCCATTCCAACAGGAATCGCACTGACAAAAAACAAAACAAAAACAAAAAACCCTGTAACAACTGAAATCATTTTCACTGAAAATGCCTCAGCTGAACATGTACCTAAGTTTCATCTGCACAGGTCAGTCCTGGCAGAACATTAACCCTTATCATTCGGAATACACCAGTGTGTGAAATAAGTGTGACTAAAATAGTTCAAGGGTAGTGCCAGAATAGCTTGGCGCCTCTAGGCACCAAGCTATTCTGGCACCACCCTTGAACTAAAGCCATTGGTCTATATCCTTATCTGTAAGTGCTATAATGTAGCTTGCATATGGCAGTGTACGAATTTGAAGCTTTTAGCCTCAGTATGATATGGGTTACACAATATCTTGGAAAGATCAAATCAGCCTAGATGTTATTGGCATAAGGGTTGGCGCAGAATTCACCCATTACATCCTGAGGCTGATTTTTTTAAAATGTGCTCATTTTCCTATGAAGGCTACATTACAGATCAAGAGAAAGATCAGTCATTTTAGTTCAAGGGTGGTGCCAGAATAGCTTGGTACCTCATCTGCCAAGCTATTCTGGCACCACCCTTGAACTATCATAGTCAAATTTATTTAAAAAATGAGTGTATCAGGATAAAAAGAGTCAACAGAAAAAGCATCCACTTGCGGCTGATAGCAAAATACAGTTAAGCTCCAACATAACGCTACGCTTGGGAGAACTGTATCAGAGATTTAGACTGTTTTCTATGAGTTCATGTGACTGCGCTGCTATAGTTAAGGTTCAAGAGGAAATACCACCAATTACAATCCAAATACTTCACCAAATACCGAAGACTCCACTGCTTACCTCTTAACCCATTTAATCCCATGGCCGCATTTCTTAAAGTTAGGGGATGTCAGCTAACTACTATGCAGGAGAGATATATCGACCATGATAATTCAAGGTTAGTGCCAGATTAGCTTGGCGCCTGAAGGTATAAAGCTTATCTGGCACTACCCTTGAATTAGAGTTAGGGCATCATGGATAAATGGGTTAAACTGAAGAGTTAAAGGTTGGCCTGTATGCATTATACCAGTATTAAAAAAAAGAAGACTCCAACCATGGCTTTAAATTTATGACAATCGGAAAGGAATCCTTGGTGTCGATTTCCCTTCTGCCCAGGCAAAATAATAAAGAAACACCACCTGTGTTGGCTTCGTGATACCCGGCAGTATTGATTGCTGGATATATTTAGCTACAAAAGGTAAGCCGTTTAGAGTTACAGGTGTTTTGTAGCCTGATACTACTACACTGCTAAATTTCCAAGCAGTTTTTATTCTGAGTCTGTCAAATACTGAGTCACATACTATTTTTAAACTTTAACCTATTTAACCCCAAGGAGGTGTCACCTAACAACTGTGTACCTGTTGCAGGAGATGGATCGACCATGATAATTCGAAGGTAGTGCCAGATCAGATTGGTGCCTGATGGTGCCAAGCTGATCTGGCACTACCCTTCAATTATCATCGGCGTTTTTGTAGCTATTTTTCAATTATCATGGTCGATCCATCTCCTGCTGTGGTGTGACATGGCTAAATGGGTTAATTCATTGACATACTACACCAAATGTTCACTGATGGATCAAACTTGACAGCTTAAAAGATGCCAAGCTATTCTGGCACCACTATCAGTGTTGATCCAGCTAAGATCTTTCGTAATAGTATGTAACCAGGTGCCGAGCTATTCTGGCACCACACCTGAACTATCTTGGTCCGTCTATCTTCTGAACTGTGGCTGTAGGCATCATTTTTTTTTTACTGTTGGTAGTATTTTTTGTCGCGATGATTCCTGCCACAACAAAAAAAACTGCTATTGACAGCTAAAGGGTTACCACAGTCTTGGAGCAGTACAATTCCCAATTATATGACCTACTATCAGGGTTTGCAAAAATGGTAGAGATGTGGCCTTGGTGTTAAAAGGGTTAATAGGTCAATAGGTTAATAGGTTAAACATAAGAAAACAGTGTCATCTGTCATTAAATACTATTATTTAGGTTGCTACAGCCACATAAATGACGGTCTTTAACCCATGAAACCAGACATGCTTTGACAGGATGTGGATCAACCAAGATAGTTCAGGGGTGATGTCAGAATAGCTTGGTGCCTTGAGGCACCAAGCTATTCTGATACCACCTTTGAACTATCATGGTCAAGCTGTATCCAGAAATGTGACGTAGATGTTAGAGGACAACTCCGAAATTTGATAATGCCTCAAGTGCTCAAAAATGGTTCTGCTGTACAGTGTGTCACAGATGTAGATGCCCACATCACTCCCATTTCTATCTATTCCCAGGTGCAAGAAACAGATTCACAAGCGCTCATAATAACCGGTGTCTTTGAATGGCCAATCTTTTGCTCTAGCTGTTCCTCTACAAGGACATACCTGCAGCCGGAGATGGATTTACCATGGATAGTTCAAAAAGAGAGCTTGACTTCATCAGCACCAAGCCAGAAAGGCACTACTCTTAGACAATCATGGTACAATGCAAATCCATCTCCTGCCCTTTCAAGCCTTTAGTAGTGGTCAACAAGGCATAAATTAAACATGAACAAAAAATCATGTGTGAATACTCACTCTCTTCGTCAAAGTAGAATATGTCTGAGTTTGGGTCCTCCACCAAGGTACAATCCAACAGGGTTATTTTTCCATAGTGCTGAAAAAAGGGGTTAACAACTTCAAGTTTAAACAAACTATATAATGACAATTTCTAATAAGTATTGAAAAGAATCAGGCAATACATATAAAACAATCAGCTATATTTATATAAATATGATCTAAGATTTTGGTTAGCAGGAAAATCCAATAAAAAAAAAAGGACTGCTCAAAATGTAAAACCATTTGTTTTTTTACAATCTGTATGTTGGTAGCGGTTTTAGTAGCAGTGATTCCCACAGGAATTATCGCAACTAAACCCTCTACCGACACGGAAAGAGTTAATGCTAAATAAAAATAAGGACGAATACAAATAAGAATGAAGATATTCTGGCCCCACCCTTGAACTCTCATGGTGTTGAATCTCCTCAACTGGTAGCATTTTGTCATCTTTATTGGACAACTCCCAAATTTGGAATTTCAACATTAGGGCTTAAAGTCACAATGTGCTATGTTTGGATACATGGTATAAAGCTGTTAATGCAGCACATCTTGAATATGTTAACTCATTCAGCCCAACGCACGTATTTCCCAAATTTTGGAGGCGTCATCTAACGACTATGCACCTGCAGAAGGAGATGGATCGACCATGATAATTCAAGGGCAGTGCCAGATTAGCTGGGCACCAACAGGCGTCAAGCTAATCTGGCATTATCCTAGAATTATCATGGTCGACCCATCTTCTGCTGTAGTGCGTCAGGGCTGAATGGGTTAGCCGTTTGGCTGTTGGTACCCATATTTGTCATGATGATTTCTGCAGAAATCATTGTGACAAAAACCTCTACCGACAGCCACAGCAGTTTTTGTCACCATGATTCCTGCAGGAATAATCATGACAAAAACTGCTACCAACAGCCAAAGAGTTAACAAAATGCTCACAGGGAGCTCTGTATAATATGGTCTGACTGGTGCCACTGTGACTGGCAGAAAGAGAAGGAGAAATCATTATACAAGGGAGATATGAAAAACGTCTGAGATTTCAAGGTTTTAGTACAAGCTAACCCTTTGGGTGTCAGTAGTGGTTTTAGTCTTGATGATTCCTGTAGGAATCATTGCGACTAAAACCGCTACTGACATCCAAAAGGTTAAATTTACAGCAAGGGCAGATCATTTTGGAAGGCAATTGTCAGGACCTAGAGAAGACCAAATATAATCTAGGACCCTAGTAGCGGCACGGTCTACCATACAAATTAAACCTAGGTCCCCAATATTTTCCTGGTAGTTCAACCAATGTTCTGTGCCCACACTGAAATTAAATTTGCATTTGCTTCTGGGCTGCGAGAAACATAACTTTGCCTCGCCCAACAAGAAATCTCCTCACATTTGGTGACAGGCGAGTAGATTTGGTCCTCCCAGAACTGTCAAGTATTATATGCTATCAACCATCAAGAACCTAAACAATAAATATCTGATTGAGAGCCAAGTGATGGTATCTTGAGACTGGACAAGTGACTCAGTGAACAAAATTTTTACAAAATCATGAGTAAATCATAACGTTGAATTTAGCATCTTCGCTGCCTATCTTCACAAATTACGTGGTCAAACCTTCACAATCAGAATGCCTGGCAACACACTCTGTCCACAGGTGATGCATGAATGAGGCCAGTTGCTGGGGCTCATGAAGATCTATGCCTCTTACAATTAGCCGACTTCACTGTGTCCTAACATTAACCCTTTCAGCGCAAACACTCTACAGCAGGAGATTGATTGACCATGATAATTCAAGGGTAGTGCCAGATTAGCTTGGCACCTTCAAGTGCCAAGCTAATCTGGCACTACCCTTGAATTATTATGGTCTATCCACCTCCTGCAAGTGGTACATAGTCATTAAGTAACCCTTCCAAAATTCGGGAAATGCGCCCATGATGCTAAAAGGGTTAACCTTTTGAATGCCAGAACACAACCAGCACACAGCCAAATGCAAGAGGCATAGATCCCCATCAACCACCCCCCCCCCCCTCCCGGAGCTGCGAGGGCTCATGTGGATCCATGCCTCTTGCTGACCCAAAGTTGTATATGTTTCCTGGTTTGTGAGGTTCTTTTGTTGCTGTATTTAAGCAGATTTAACCCATTTAGCAGGTGCTGGATCAAATATGATAATTCAAGGGTAGTGCCAGATTAGCTTGGCGCCTGATGGTGCCAAGCAAATCTGCCACTACCCTTGAAATATCATGGTCGATCCATTGTTATGTCGATGACAATGTCAATGCTTCAACCGTTGTAAAATACAGTTTCATTGATTCCTGGTACACAGTCACTGACAACACCAAAATTTTGGGAAACGCGGTCGTGGGGTTAAAAGGGTTAAGAATGCAAACTGTGACCAGTGCAGGGAAGGAGTTTTAGGGTTCACATCTTTCAGTTTGACCCCTCGACCCTCACCTTGGCCAGGTGGAGGCGGCCGCTGGAAGTTCTTGTGGTCAGCAGGATGTGGTTTGTGAAGAGAAACACTTGACGCACAATCTCCTTCTTCTCCTTGAACGATGAGCTAAAGGAACCCAGGCGTCCGCGTGTAGGCTTCGTCTTCTCGTTCAGAACTTGTAGTAAGGGTCCTGCACATACAGAACAGACAGAACAGGTTGTTAACAAAAATAGAACAGCACCAAAGTGCAAGAAGTATAGACCCTCATGAGTCCCTCCTCCCTACTGCCCCCCCCCCCCCTCCCTACCCTCAGCCCCCCCCCTCCTTGCTGGTGGGGACGGGGGAGGGGAGGGGGGTGCTCCTAAGGATCTATGCCTCTTGATGAAACCACTGTATTCTTTTGAGGGCTGGGGATCTTTCGATGCTTAACTCATTCAGCCCTGGTGCAATACAGCAGGAGATGGGTTGACCATGATAATTCAAGGGTAGAGCCAAATTAGCTTGGCACCAACAGGCGCCAAGCTAACCTGGCACTACCCTTGAATTATCATGGTCGATCCATCTCCTGCAACAGGTGTATATTCATTAGATGACGCCTGCAAAATTTGGGAAATATGTGCGTCAGCCTGAATGAGTTAAGTTAGTGATTTCAAACACACAATCTGCATCCACTGGTAGTAACGGCATCAGGAAGGTAAAGTGTGAAAGCGGTGTTACAGAGAAACACGACGACGTCTGCAGTATTTTGCAATGAACTGAAATCATCAAGACAGGCCACGGTGTTCGCATTTGTAGCCTTAAGCTGTGTTTCTATACAACTACAGGACAGTTTGGCCAAAAAAATAAAATGCTATGAGCATTTCCACATAGCGATGCAACAGGCAAGTTTGTTAAGAATTGTTGCAATTTGTTGTTGCGTGTTGAAAGACACGCTCCTTTCACAGTGATTCCGCACCGGAATCGCCATTGGATCACTCCATCGGGCAATAACATTTTGTTGCACCACTGCCACCTGTCGCACTGCAATTGCATTGCTGCCACATCACGCATATGAAAACACTCCTTTATTTCTATGTCACCACCACTTTCGTGTTGTGAATGGAAACACAGCCTTAGATATTTCACACACAACTCTGCACTGGCCAACTAAGGTTGATGTCAGCACAATGACATTTAGCTCACAGAGTGTCCAGCTGGAAACCATAGGTATGTCAATCGTATATATATTGTCACAATAAAATGGTGCATATAATACTGTGGTTGACCAGTATAGATGCATCTGTATTTTCACAGACATAACCACATCAAGACATTTAACTCATTCAGCCCGACGCACATATTTCCCAAATTTTGGAGGTGTCATCTAATGACTATGCACCTGTTGCAGGAGATGGATTGAGGGTAGTGCCCTTGAATTATCATGGTTGCCCCATCTCCTGCTGTAGTGCGTCAGGGCTGAATGGGATAATCCTTTGGCTGTCAGTAGTGGCTATTGTTGCAATGGCAGTAATCATCATAACAAAAACACTACTGACAGCCAAAGGGTTAAACTGACCACCCGAGCTCAAGCTGACCACATACTAGAACACATACAATCACACATTCAAGTGCAATTACACATACTGTATGTACACAGAAAATCCACCCACCCCTGCCTCACCACCAGTATACCCTTCCCCCTTATTTTGGGGTGGTCTGTGGCACAACGGTGTAGGCACCTGCCATTAATGTGAGAGGTGCAAGGTTCCTACCCAGGTACTGGCATGGTCTGTCAACAGTGGTTTCTGTCCCGATGATTCCTACAGGCATCATTGCGGCAATAACCACTACCGACAGCAAACGGTTTAGCATAACTGACTGGGGAATTATTTGGTGGTTGCCATCATAATAGTAGTTAAACCCAGTGCACTGGCACCCAACTATAGTTACTTCCTGTACTATCAGCACTCAGGTATGCATGGTGGGGTGGGTGGAGGGGGGATGTTTCTGTACCAAGAAGTGTCATGACAGGATAACCATAAGTTACTGAGGGGAAACACACTTGCGACTGTTATTGTTAACCTTTTGTGTGTCAGTAGTAGTTTTAGTTATGATAATTCCTACAGGAATCATCACAACTAAAACTGCTACCAACACACAAAGAGTTAACACAAACAAGAATAACCCTTTGGCTGTTGATAGCAGTTTTAGTCATGATGATTTCTGCAGGAATCATCGCAACAAAAACCGCTGACAGTCAATGGGTTAACTTACAAGTTGTCCTAAGAATCACTTGATCACTTGCACAGATAGGTGCAAAACTCATCACCACAGCCATCAGGGTTATGAAACTACCCTGTGTAACTACATCATGTATGTAAGTTCCAATATGCTGGGTGCTAATGCAATGAGTACATTTACAAGTAAAACCACTAAACTCCACCCCATCAGCTCTAGTATATATCATTACATGGCTCCATTAATTGTCAGGGCCGGACCCAGGGGGGGGGGGGGGGGGGGGTGTTACCTGGGTTCCGGAACCCCCCCTCCCAACTAAAAAAAAAAAAAAAAAAAAAAAAAAAAAACAGTAAATTTTTTTTTTATGCAAAGGGAGTTCCAAAGTTGTTTTTTTTTTTAATTGTTTTTAAAACATTGCAGTTTTTAGTCACTTTTGATCCAAGGCACAAAGAGTTATTTATAGACAATTCAACGGAAATCCATTTCAAGGGATCCGTTTAAACGTCCAAAACGTTTTCCCGTTGAAACGACCAAGTAACCCAACCCCTAACCCTATTATTAGTAAATGCAGCCATATTTTCTTGTTCTGGCCGCAAGCCTCTTCCAGCGCCTTCACCTTGATACAGCCCTAATCCCCCCAAAACGACTTTTTAGAAAGATTAATTAAGACGCTAAGTTGATAATTATGATAATTCGTTGTAACGAACATCCGTTAAAACGACCATCATTGAATCGTCCAAAAACATCGTTGAAATGGATTTCCGTTGAATCAACCAGGTACCCAAAAGAGTTGCTCTCCTTCAGTGCACGTCTTTCCGAGAAAGATCAGTGAAAAGACGTCTGACGTCATTAAGGTTTGTGGGGGGAAGTTTAAATCTAGATCTATTTTCTTTGGTAACACTTCACTTTTGCTGTCTCCTCGAAAATGCCGAAACTGAAAAAAACAGATGCTGATGGCAGTAGGCGACTGTCATGCTGGTTTTCATCAAGCTCCATTTCAGAAGGTGGGTACATTTTTAAATCCAATTTTGTCTCATAAAAGAAATGTAGTCAGTAGAACTAGGTAAAATTCACCCATTCCGAATTCGATTCAAATGAGCACGTGGCGATGGCGCCGGTACTTCCTTCCTGTGAGTGTAGCCTACGCTGTAGGAGCTGATACTAGCTGCATATAATGAATATCATAGATATAAACAACCCCACTTATTAAAATACCAAAACAGGTAACAATTAAAGTAATGCATAGCCTAAAATTTATTTCACAAAGTATTATGATATATAACTTTAAAAATGTCAATTTAAAAAATAAAGATATCGGCATCAATGATCAATATTGCTTTTATATTTATAAAAAAAATCTTTGGACGGCAAAATATCGTTTTCAATAACAAAACCAAGGGCTAAGTTATAAGGTATCGTTATCACTAGTGCAGCTTACTAGCTATGTATTGTGACGTAAATCTCTTCGGAGAGCAAAACAGAACCGTCTTGATGGCTGACTATGGAAACCATAGCCTATCTGACGCCACTTGTTGACAGCGTCGCCATCAATTGTGACGGCAACATAGCCTTTCCGGGTGCGAAACCGTCATGACGACTTCGGTTTCTGGAACGACAAGAAGCCATCATGACGGCATCCCAACCACTGCCTTTTTTACATAATAAAATGGAAAATAAAAATGTGCTGAAATTTTGCCAACTGCTGAAAATCAGCAAATTTGTTAACAGTTCCTATGCCTGTGAACAACGTGCTACAAAATAAGATTATTCACCCATAGGCCTTTTGTTGATGAAATTTAAAATAAGCTAAGAACTAGTCAGAAAACCACTGTTTTTCTTTTTTTTATATTAAATTATTATTATAAAATTGTAGTAGACGTGTTAACACCTGCAATGCAAAATCATATATAAGATGTTGAAAAGACGGTTCTATTTTATTTTACATTTTTGTTGTTGCTTTTAGGATAAAATTTCATGTTTTAATTTTTATGTTATGTCTTTGGTTTTTTTTGTTTGTTTTTTTTTTGTTTGTTGTTGAGTAAATTGTAAAGCGCTTAGAGCTGTTTACAGGTAAGCGCTATATAAGAAAACTTTTAATAATAATAATAATAATAATAATAATAATAATAAAAGTTGTTTTTCTAAACGGCAGATGATGCAGTTCCTCGAAAGAGACAAAAATCAACCCAAAGTGAGACCACTGGCAGTGGAGTTCGAAACAGTGACATGGGAACAAGTAAAAGCAGTGTTGGTGAGTAATTTACTGCCCCCCCCCCCCCCCCCCCCCCCCCCCCCCGCCTCTCCAAAAAAAAAAATAAATAAATTAAATACAACCTGAAATTGATACGTGATTGAGTGTTTCAATTTAATAATTAATATTAAACAAAATGACTGGTGGGTTCCATTGGCTATCATTAGCCTGAAGAAGACTCTATGAGTCATAAGGTAGCAAAGATTTTGTCCATCATTTGGGGGGAGGGGTCTAAAAAGAAAAGCTGTTATTTCAGATCATAAATATATATCTAAGCTTGACTGAAGTGTACCACAAGAATCAGCAAAGCCAACCAAGCCTTCGCAATGCTGAAACCCATCTGGAGGACAACAAACCTGAGCATCCACACCAAGCTTCGTATTTTTAAGAGTAACGTGCTGAGTGTCCTTCTCTATGGGTCAGAGTGCTGGAAATCCACTACTGCTACGGAACGCAAGCTGGAAGTCTTCCAGAACAAGTGCCTGCGACGGATCATGAAGGTCTTCTGGCCAAACATGATTACAAACGAGGAACTACGGAAGAGAGCAGGCGCAGACAGCATCGCTGAAACCATCGCCACACGGAGATGGAGATGGCTAGGCCACGTTTGCAGAATGTCACCCGACTTATTACCAAGGGTGGCACTGAGATGGACACCACAGGGGAAGAGAAACCGTGGGCGACCAAAGGAGACGTGGCGCCGAACCGTGGAGCGAGAGCTCAAGAACAGAGGCCTTACTCTGCAAACAGCACC
Source organism: Semisulcospira habei (assembly GCA_036245525.1). NCBI lineage: Eukaryota > Metazoa > Mollusca > Gastropoda > Semisulcospiridae > Semisulcospira > Semisulcospira habei. The sequence goes on from BTPG01000001.1 coordinate 68,537,947, forward strand.
CAAAATAGCAGCTGACAGACAAAAGTGGCGCTCCCTTGCCGTCGCCTCAAGCACCAGACGGCGCAGAGAGGATTGAATGATGAATGATGACTGAAGTGTGTAAACGAAGACATATATATGCTTTAAATGTAATTATCTTGTTGCAGGTCTCTCTCTCTCTCTCTCTCTCTCTCTCTCTATGATCTCTCTCTCTCTCTCTCTCTCTCTCTCTCTCTCTCTCTCTCTCTCTCTCTCTCTATGATCTCTCTCTCTCTCTCTCTCTCACAGTTACACACACAATCGTTTTAGTATTTCAGACTTCTCATAGACCCAACTTTTATTTGTATTTCAGACTCCTCCTCAAGCATTGATCAGCCTGCCGGGGGCCTGCTTTCTGAATCCTCTGCCATGCCAATGACCAACCAGCCTGATGTGAGCCTGCTTTCTGACTCCTCTTCAGATTTCTCCTCTCAGATCACCAGCAACAAAAATATCGATTTTGGTGAAGTCAATTTCATGAAACACACGCGAGTCGTTTCACTGTCAAACAGTGACAAGGAGCATCTTCTAAGGCAACACTGGAGACCATCACCTGGTTTTCAGTTTCCAACAACAGTGATAAACAACAAGAACCGAAAATTTCAGCATGAGTGGTTGCAAAAGTACTCCTGGCTTGTGTATTCTCCTTTCGAGGATGGGGCTTACTGCAAGTATTGCCTATTATTTGCAAAGTCTACTGAAAACCTGGGCAAGTTTGTGAAGACGCCATGCAAGAACTGGAATAAAGCCTGTGGTCAGATCAAAAAGCACTCGTTATCACAACACCACAAAGATGCAATGGCAAATGGAGAGCAGTTTTTGACAATCATGGATAAACCAGAGCAGAGCATCGCCAGTGAAATCAATCAGAAAAATGCAGAAAACATCGCTGCAAATCGACAAGTTCTGACAAGCCTCTTCAGGATTGTTGAAGTGTGTGGAAGACAGGAGTTAGCTCTGAGGGGCAACTGTGATGATGGCATTCTTCAGAGTGAGAACAGAAGCAATTTCAATGCCCTTTTGAATCTGTGCATCAATGCAGGAGATGAAACTCTCCGGAAACTTCTAGATACATGCGATAAGAAGGCCATATACATTTCAAAAAGTACACAAAACAGACTGATAGAGGTTCTTGGTGATCAGATCCGCAACAAGATTCTTGCAGAAATTATTGCAGCAAAACAGTTTACCGTGCTTGCTGACGAAGTCACAGACAGCTCAAATTGGGAACAACTTTCAATTATATTGAGATTCGTCGATGGAAGTCTGAAAGTTCGTGAAGAGTTCCTGGCCTTTGTCCAGTGCAGAGATACCACAGGTGAAACACTTTACAACAAGATTGTTGAGTGTCTGGCCTTGTGGGGGCTTGATTTCAACAATGTTAGAGGACAAGGTTATGACGGGGCCGCAAACATGGCAGGAAAGTTTAAAGGAGTGCAGGCACGTTTTCAAGCAAGGAACAACAAAGCACTGTACTTTCACTGTGCTTCCCATAGCTTGAGTCTGCATTGTAAAAGCATGCGGCTTGCCTGCAGTGAAAAACATGATGGGAGCACTGAGGGAACTGTCACTGTTTTTCTCAAACTCTCCAAAGAGACAAAGAAAACTTGAAGATACCATCGAAGCATCTCAGCCTGACACGACAAAGACAAAGCTTGTTGATCTGTGCAGAACAAGATGGGTAGAAAAACATGAAGCACTGGAGGTTTACACATCTCTCTTCCTGGTTGTTCACGACTGTTTGGGACAAATGTGTGAAGACAGTGACATTTGGGACAGTGAGACATTGACCAAGGCAACTGGCTTTCTCCACACCTTGAGCAGCAGTGTTTTCCTCGTTGCATTCGTTGTCGTCCGCAATTGTTTGCGTTACTTAAAACCCTTGACAGTGAAGCTCCAGAAAAGAACAAAAGATGTTGTCGATGCCTACAGGGAAATCAAAGAGGTCAGTAACTGCATGTCTTCTATTAGAAGAGATGTCGACACAGCTTTCGTTGCCTGGTTTGGTGAAGTCAGCAAAATGGCAAATGCTTTGACAACTGATGTTGTTGTTCCTCGTCAAGCATCCCGCCAGACACTCCGTGACAACCAACCTGCGGCCACTCCAGAAGAATATTTCAAGATTAGCATTGACATTCCTTTCTTGGAACACCTGTCAACCGAATTGAACTCGAGGTTCAAAAATGCTGACCTAGCAGTTGATGGTCTCTGTCTGGTGCCAAGCACTTTAATAGACAACCAGGATGGTTTCATGCAGGTTCCAGAAGGGGTGAAGACACTGGCAATGTTGTGGGAGTCTGACCTAGCAGACAACGCTACCCTTGATGCAGAATACCAACGGTGGGTTTGCAAATGGTGAAGTGCTGCTGAGAATGCGACAGCTATCATCCCATCCACGGCATCAGAAGCACTGAAACACTGTGACAGGGATTTTTATCCCAACCTGTTCATCATGCTAAAGAACCTTTGCATCCTGCCTGTCACTACTGCCGAGTGTGAGCGTTCAAACAGTCAGTTGCGCAACCTGAAAAACTACCTGCGCTCTACAATGGGGCAACAGAGACTCAATGCACTTGCTTTACTGAAAGTGCACAGGGATGTTGATATTGACTTCAAAGAGGCAGTGAACTGTTTTGCCAGAAGATACAATTCACAAATGGTACTAATGCCGAGGAACCTAGTGCAGCAAGACTGAAAGTGAAAGCAGGGCCCTGATGTTCATAAACTACAAGGTAAAGCTTTATACCGTTAACGATCAACGAAAGGTAGTGAATAATAATAGTATACAAAACATCTCTGTTGATAAATAAATGTGTGTGTGTGTGTGTGTGTGTGTGTGTGTGTGTGTGTGTGTGTGTGTGTGGGTGGGTGTTTTTTTAAGGGAGGGGCAGGTGATAATTTTTGTACCCCAGAGTTTGTCAGTTCGATTGTTCAAAAAGCTCAAAGTCCCCAGACCATCACAAATGGCTTTTTCAAGGCTCAGATTGCACCAGATTGCACCATTTTGCATCCTTGAAAAAAAAAAATTCCGGGGGGGCATGCCCCCGGACCCCCCTAGAAGGCTCGGCGCTTTGCGCCTTCGCTTTATACTGAATCTGTAACCCCCCCATCGACTTTTCCCAGGTCCGGCCCTGATTGTATAGGGGTCATCAGGGGTTCTTTCTCAACTCTTTCTCCCCCTTCACTTTGCCGCACATTTTACAAACATTACTTTATACATAGCACGAGCAGCAAATTAACGTCACCATAAGCTTCACGTCAAGGCTAGTCCCATGGCGCTGTGTACACAGTGACGAATTTGATTTTTCACTCATAAGCAAAGGGTGTCTTCCTCACAGCCTCCTCCAGGGCTGCCTGTTTTCTTTCACACAGACTCTTCCAGGGTGGACTGTTTGATGAGAGTATAACGTGGCTCACAAAACGTGAGAAAATGAATCAATTATTATTCAAAAAGTTGAAGTGGTACAACACTGGATTACAAACTCATTCAATAGCTCACTTTAATCTAGCTGTTTGCAAAGTATCTAGTATAGGTCGTTTGACATCAAAATGCACGTTTTTTGGCAAATATCTTCGCAAAGAGACAATTTTTTTTTAAACCAATCTTAGAACAAATATAATTCAGTGACAGTTGACCCAATACAATTTACTGTTAATAAACTAGAACAATGTGTCAGTTTTGCCGTACTGTCGTAAAACTTTGGAATTTGTTCATTGAAATACCGATTTTACATCCCTAAATGTGCCCCAGATATATATGAAGCCCAATATATGAATGATATATTTTCACATGAATTGGCCACATTTTCAAACCTGAAGTCTGCATGCTTGACCTCGATACTGAAGTCTGCCGAGGCTCTATTTAAGGTATTGAAAATGGCTTGTTCTGGTCTTTTCAAATTTTTACAACTGTAGAGCAAAATCGACAAATGACAGAAGTTCAGTAAAAATATTGCATATTAGTTCAATTGACACCAAATGATATTTGCTCTTAAAGTGGTACAGAAAAGTCTTTGTTTGTGGAGATATCTGGCAAAAATGTGCGCTGCGATGTCAAATGACCTATAAGAATAACAAAAATTACAGTTTCAAATGCGGATCAACCATTTTTGTGTGTGTGTGAAATGGCCATTTTCTTGTAACCTAATTTAAGAAAAAAAAGCCTCAATAGAATTCACGTAGGGAAAATATCCTAAAGTTTCAAGCCTCTCTATCCACAAATGCGGGCTCTAGTTACTGTCACACAGACGGCGTTTGGTGCCAAATGTACGTTCTCTAGCAAGGTTTGCATAGCTAAGATGTGACGTCAATTTTGTCTTGTTACTTCTATGCCAGAACTCGGGGTCTGCCCGCCTTGAACATCGTAAGCATTCTATGGAACATGCTCTGACCAGCCCCATTTCAAAGTCCACCGCACAGTAGACAAAAATAAAAATATATCTTTTTTTTCCTACAAAAATATGGGGTGTGGAGGTGGCCTCTGGCCTCCCCTCTTCTTCAAAATATATTTTCTTTAACCCTTTTCATCCTGATACTTTACTGTTTGAAATAATTGCACTATGATAGTTCAAGGGTGGTGCCAGAATAGTTTGGCACCTGAGGTGCCAAGCTATTCTGGCACCACCCTTGAACGTAACTGATCTGTCTCCTAATCTGTAATATAGCCTTGATAGGATAATAAGCACATTAAAAAAAAATCAGCCTCAGGGTGTAATGGGTTAAGGGGAGCTAGGGCTCCCACCCTCCCGTCGGTCCTATACATCTGCTTAACAATGCAATATTATGCTTCTGTTCTGTATGTGAGTGAATGCCTGTGTTGCACGTTTCACAAAAATCTGTATGCTAGGTTCACTTCACTGTGCTTTGCATGGATCAAAGATAGAACTGCCAGACTAGCATACCAATTTAACACACAAATTAACACAGAAAAGTGAAATGAACATACAGTTATATGGATGGTCACACACATACCATATACAATCAATATATGGTACATACTGTCGGTGATTTCTGCCCTGTACTCCCTGAGGATGAATGTTACTCAACCATCTGATGACTGTATGTTAAAAACAATTGTCAGTACTGAATTCCCTTTTGTCAGAAATACTGACTGCTATGTTTCTGACAAGCAAAAGAACTGTAACATTTTTGGACCATCCGAAAGGCTTTAGTGTTTCAACTGAATGGTTCCAAAATGTGTCATTTCTTTTGCTTACAAATGCCACATTTTGGGACCATGGGAAACACTTCAGCGTTTCTGATGGTTCCACTGAAATATGTGGCATTTCTTTTGCTTGCCAGTATATTAATATTACACGTACACTCCCACATGCCCTGCACAAAACATCCAACGTTTCTTAGGTAGCAAGACAATCGCTTACTGAGAAAAATCACGCCTGTCCTGTGGCGGGGCCAGGTTTATTCTGGTAGGAAGACTATTGATCAGTATTGAGGTCCGTGAACAGACACGGACACTCTTGACCGTCAGACCTTTGACGAAGCCCACAACGCTCACGGGCAGTAAAACTAAACTAACACACAAGCATCATTTATAAACGATTCCTCTGTGCTGGACTTTACTGACCAGTACGTGAAACCATCAATACACGCATCATCAGTACAACTGACTTAAACAGGCGTGATAAGGGTTGATGTAAGATGCAAATTTGTAATTAATTCAGTCCGGCCCCGCAAACCGACATGTGCGCGTGCACAGGGGTTGAAGTCAAGCTGCGTGATGAACATTGGAACACAATGGGCTCAGACACGTCGAAACAAACCCAAATATTTCGTCATTTTAATGGAAAGTACGTGACATTGGGCCAGTGTTGTGTACTAAAGCAGAATCTCACACATTTCATTATCCATGCAAAGCTGGGATCTAAAGCTTTCGCACTACGCGGCTGGTGCCGTTTTGCCGCAGCGTACTAGCTGATGGAACGGAAACAATACCTCCTCTGAGGGAACAACGAAAAGGATTGGGGGCATACCCGAGTGATTTTCAAAGCCTAGTGGTCTTACCTCTCCTGACCAAGCGCTCGTAGCATCCTTGTGATCTCATACCAAGTGCTCCGCCATGATCAAAACATGACGGCCGTGCAGCCTACACAGAGACTTCGCGGACACACCATAGGCGCGCGACGCAACCCGACGGCCGCTTGCGAAGGCCTCAGTCTCTCTTTCTCTCAGACTACGCTGCTACGGCACTACCACTACGACGACAACTGACAGCGCACGGCGATGGCTAGCGTGCGTGAACGGCCCCGCCAGCGTGATTCGATGTCGGTGTACGCCATGCTGACCGTGCGTGTATCTAAGTGACACGGACACGACACTACACGTGTAACTCAACACACGGTTTACTACACGCGATACTGAGCGTCACCATGCTTTGAGATACTTGTAAATTCAACGTCAAAGATCCGTTGCCGTCACTGAAAAGAACATGACGATATGGTTGCAAAAGGCATAGATCTTCATGAGCCCCCGCAATCATTTAGAGGTGGGTAGAGGTAGAGGTGGGTGTGAATGTATAAGTGCCGCTCAGTTCAGTCCATAAAAGATGTTTGTGTGAGATGTGTAAGAGTTATGTGTAAAGATTTTGTAGTGTTTACTTTATATCCATTTGGAATTTGTAGCTGTGCAAGTGCAGGGAGAAAATGTTCATAATTATGCTATAATGTTTTTTATGTCTTGTTTGTACTATTTGTTACTGATAAATGTACCACAAGCGAATTTCTCTTTTCGAGATAATAAAGTACTCTTATTCTTATTCTTATTATTCTTATACCTCTTGCAGTTGGGTGGCCGGTATCATTGCCAAAGTTTTGGTGGTGGCAGTGAAGGGGTTATCTGAGTTGTGTCATCAAACCGGCCTTGCCGGTTAGTTTCTAGTTAGTCTGTGGGTGCTTACACAACCGCCAGAGGACAGGGATGACTGAGTTGTCATTTCAGTGAATAGATCACCACAGATTCAGAAGGACTGCGGCAAACTGACCGGCTATGATGGTGCAAGGCCGTTGGTCAGTGCGAAACTGACTTCTCTGGTGACAGACTTAATTAGTGGTGCATGCGGCAAAGCCCGGAGACTGACTTGAACTGAACTGACGAGAACTGAGCAAAAGTGTCACTGGCGCCCACTGTTACACTATGAGCGTCCCTATCCTTCAGAAGTCTCTTGCCGGTCTAAGTCAGTTTCTCCCGAGACTGACTAGTGCAGGGGCTCATGACCCGCCGTGCGGCCGCTTCGGTGTATGTGGAATAAATTTCGGGTGACTTTTGTGATAAGTGACAATGATGCTCTACAAATAAACGCACAAACAATCACTGTGACATACGCGCGCTCATCAGTTTAACGCGCACACACACCGGCGTACTGTACGCGGCATGCACGATCGAATGCCTCACCCGGCCGCACTGGCGCGCGCGCAAACCGGCACACACACACACACACACACACACACACACACACACACATACACACACTCTTTTTTTTTCTTCTCCCGTTCGGTCATTGTCATCATTCTCTCTCTCTCTCTCTCTCTCTCTCTCTCTCTCTCTCTCTCTCTCTCTCTCTCTCTCTCTCTCTCTCTCTCTCTCTCTCTCTCATATTTTTAAGTTTCAGTATAACTCTTTTTTTTTGTTTTTGTAAGTTTCTTCATACAAGTTGTTTTTAATGCGGTTTCAATGGTCACTTTTGTAATAGGACAGTTCGTAAAAGAGGCGTTTCGCCTAAAAATTGATCCTGTAAATAACACGTTACATCATCATCATCACCATTTCTCCCTCCCTCTCTCTGACACGCGCGCGCGCGCACGCACCCACACACACACACACTGGTTGTCCGGGCTGCCGGCCTCGATTTGCTGCGCAGAGCGCAGCGAATGGAGGCCGGCAGACAACCAGTATGTACACACACAGACTGAACCGTCACGACAGCCAGTTGCCGATGTGGTAGCCGCCTCAGTCTGGACTCTGGAGGGGGAACCGGCCGCGGAGGGTGAAGGGCGGGAGGGGAGGGGTGAGGGAGGGACTCGGAGATCAATACCGTCTCAGCGCACGTCTGCCGTCGTCAGTCGCGTGCTTAACACTTTCCAGCTGCGAGAGGCATAGATTCTCATAAGCCCCTGCAGTCGCAGGGGCTCATGATAATCTATGCCTCTTTCTGACTCGAGATTGTTTCTCAGACTTGAAAGGCCCGATGCCGTGAAGTATGACTGTCGTCGGATCAGTACACATATTGACGGCTGGTACCTTTTTCGGCTAGCCTAGTTGTACACACACACACACACACACACACACACACACACACACACACACACACACACACACACACACACACACACACACAGTACCGCCCCCTCCCCCCCCCCCCCATTTAAAGCGAAAGTCACTATTCCGCGGCGTAGGAACCGGAAGGAGGGGGGGGGGGGTGGCACTAGTAAAAATGCAGGGGGGGGGGGGGGAGGGGGTACAGAATCCTTAGCCTCCCCTAAAAAAATGTATTTTTTCCCCCCAAAGAAACATGTTTGCTTTTTAAAAAAAAGAAGTGATTGTTTGCTGAAGTGTTCAGTTTCATTTTTGATTTCAGTTCCGGGTGGAGGTTGTGCTGCTACGCTTGCCTTCTTTTACCCCCATAATTGTTCGATTTTTCATTTTAGGCTCGAATGTACCAGGTCAGGGGAGTGCCTGACGTTACATTCGAGCCCCCCCCTCCCCCCCCCCCCCCCAACAAACAAACACTTTCTACGCCAGGACACTCAGACACACTGTGTAGACTGGTTTTAACCCTTCGGTGTCAGCCGTCCCAGGCGCATGGTGTCAGCATGATGCACTGATAGATCCTCATGAGTCAGTCCCCGCAGCTGGTGGTGGCTCATGTGCCTTGCAGCTGATCGTGTTTACTTGTTCTCAACATTGATTTGAATTGATAATAACATTGACGGCAGTACACACCCAATGCGCAAAAGGCCATCGGGCCGACGTCGGCCCGATCGCATTTTGCGCATTGGGCACTAGCAGATCATAGACGGCGGATACAGGGCAAGAACATGTGCACCAAGAGGCACTGGGCAACAGTCCACGGAGAGAAGCACAGCAGTCCACGGAGAGCCGAGGCACAACAGTCCATGGAGAGAGGCCGCGCACAAGTCCACGGAGAGAGGCACAACAGTCCACGGAGAGAGGCACAACGATCCACGGATAGTGAAAACTTTATCAAACATTTTTTTACAAATGTTCCATGGACTACAATGAAATAGACGTTGTTCGGAAAAGCAGGTCAGAATTGCGCGTCTTCCGACGAAAATAGTGGATTAAAGTTACGCGTGAATCTGAAGGCACATTTCATTATCAGTTGTGTTTGGTATGCCTCGTCGACACACCTAATGAACTTTTAACAGCAGTTTTGACACGCAGCAAAAGCACACGCGTAATCGCACTTATCATTATTCTTTTCTGCCGTTAGCGTGTCAGTTTATTTTTAGCTGTTTTTCGCACTGATAGCGTTGTATTTCTACAACTTGTAACGGAGTGGAGTCAGTGTCAGGTTGACTTGATATAAAGACGACGTGAGTTGAACTGGATTGTCCTGTGTCTAAATGACCCATAGCTAGACCTGTATGTAGCGTTTCGTAACCACTGACCCGTCACAGAAGTGTATATTTGAACAGTTACGGCGGTAGTGGGCCTTTTATCGTATGTTTGTCCAGGCTTTTAGTAACTCATTCGAGACTTTCGGCACGTCTCAAATGAGTTAATCCCGGGCACTGTTTCGGTCAAAACACGTGCAATTTTGACCTACTTCTGATTTCCAGGCCGGAAATCGTCTAATGGACTGTTTAAATTAGTGCGTCGGATCAACCCTCTACTCACACAGTGTAATACTAGCCCATGACTCGACATCCTGAGGCTGATTTAAAAAAAAAAAAAAAAAAAAAAAAAAAAAAAAACCGGCTTAATGTCCCATGAAGGCCACGTTACAGATAAGGATAAGGTCACCCATTTAGTTCAAGGGTAGTGCCAGAATAGCTTGGTGCCTCAGGCACCAAGCTATTCTGGCATCACCCTTGAACTATCACAGTCAAATTTATTTCAAGCGGCAATGAGTCAGTGTACGGGATATGAGGCCTTTCCGTTTTTGCCGAACGACTCCCAACAATGAACGAGAGCGAAATCACGGCGGATAACAGCTTCTGCCGTAAGCATAGACAACGCTCCAAACATCTGCAAGAGGCATAGATCTTCACGAGCCCTCGGGGCGCATGAGGATCTATGCCTCATGGAGATTGTCTGATTGTCTAAGCTTACAGCCCAAGTTGACTGTGCCCCGTGATTTCGCTGTCGTTCGTTGTAAGGAGTCGTTTGTAGCAAACAAAACCACACTACTAAGAAGCGTGCAGGGGCATATACTATAGGTCGTTGGACATCGGAGCGCAAAACGTTTTTCGCAAATAGCCACTTTTCTGTAACACTCCTAAACAAATATCATTCAGCAGCAGTTGACCTAACACTGTTTACTTTATTTTTAAAAAAAAAAGAAGAAGAAAAAAAAACCTCCCACAATTTGTCAGTTTTGCTGTGCAGTCGTAATTTCTTTTCTTTTTTTCTTCTTCTTTTTTTCATGAAATGACTGATTTTACATCCCTGAATGTGCCCCAGATATATTCAGCCCAGTATTAGAAAGATCAATTTTCACGTGAATGGGCAATTTTTAAACCGAAACAGAACAGGCATACTGACATGCCGCACGCTTGACCTCAATATTGAAATCTGCGGCTCCATTAAGGTATTGAAAATGGCCTGTACAAGCCAAATCATTGATTGATTGTACATTGCTTAACGTCCCGACAGCAACAAGGCTTTCTCAGGACGTGCCTGCACTGCTTGTGAAAAAAAAAAAAATAAACAGAACATTGAATGTATGTCGCCAGCCGGTCAAATACGTTAAATAAACCTAACACAAGGGGCTAAATAAAGCTAAGACCATTTAGCAACACACATCCAATATCAAGAGCTACAGGCAGTGCAGACAGTAGGGAGAGTTTTAAAAAGGCAAATACAGGTGAATGGACAAAGGGTAGACAGAAACACATGCCCCAGAATAGAGAGAAAAACCCACCTTGTGGGGCTGACCAGGGTGACCCTGGGAACTAAAAAATACCTAACCCCACCCAAGTCCCCCGGGGCAGACCCGGGTGGGGGGCAAGCTAAATCAACAGATCATAGAAGTTAAGTGAAAATAGCCAGTTATTATTAGGTCAATTGGTTCTAAATGATGGTTGTTCTGAAAGTGGTACAGAAAAGTGTTTTTTTATTCGGAGATATTTGAAAGGAAACAAATGTGCGGTCTGATGTCACTGAAATAGCCTATACACTACGCCCACCAAGTTAACCCTCTTAACCCCACGGCCGCATTTCCAAACTTTTGGAGGCGTTGTCTTAACGACTATGTACCAGTTGTAGGAGATGGATTAATCATGATCATTCAAGGGTAGTGCCAGATGAGCTTGGCGCCTCAGTTCAGGCGCCAAGCTCATCTGGCGCTACCCTTGAATTATCATGATCAATCCACTCTCCTGCTGCAGGGTTCCGGGGCTAAATGGAACAAATATCGCAGCTGACAGGTTAGAGCACACCTAGTTGACACTGTAAGCCCGAGTCCAGGCACGCCATTAACACTATCAGTGACAGCGGCTTTCAAGGGTTCTGAAACGCCCACCTCCACCCAACCCGGCCCAAAATACTTTAACTCATTCTACCCCAACACCGAAATCCCCAAATTTTGCCGTTGTCCTGTGAAGACTGCATTGCAGTGCAGGACACAGATCGACCATGATAGTTCAAGGGTGATGCCAGAATAGCTTGGCGGCTATTCTGGCATCACCCTTGAACTCACATGGTCGATCCTTATCTTTCTGTGGTGTGTCTGGGGTAGAATGAGAAAATGCTACGGCCAAAAGTCCCATTTTTATTGTTAAACCCACCCACCCCACTCCCGCTCCAGCTCTAGTAAATGTACCTGGCAGAAATGTGTGTCAATGTTGTGTACACAGCCGCGCCCCCTTGTTTAATCCTTTTACCGTAAGGCCGCATTTCACACATCTATGCCTCTTGCAGTTCGAGCTATATACCTTTCAGCTTTTCTCCTCAGTTTAAGAGGTTGAAAATCACAATTTGGTGCATTTGTGTGCATAAGACAGATCATTGCAGTTCACTGTTGAGTCAGTCCCTGTCGTTTTCTGTGGATAAACCGAATTCCCAAACTTTGAAGGCTGTCCTCCGGTTGTGAAGACGGCTACAGGTCATATTACATATTCAAATTGGGCAGTTCAGGCAGCGCAAGGACCGGTATTTTTAAAAATAATTTTTGTCTTACTTTGAAAATTTGTCGTAGGGCTGAATGTTGGAATTTGCTGGAAATGTCTGGTTAGATGAGAGGAGACATGTTTGGTGCTTTGATTCATACCATCCTGAGCTTATCCAGTGGACAATTGTGGGCCTATGTTGAGTTGCCGTTGACGTGATTTGAGAGGCACGCTGATTTCAGTTGTGCTTGGGTGTGAGGTTGGTAAGGAATCAGGTTTATAGCCAAGAAATGAGACAGTCAATGTCAGTGCTGTTTTTGTTGGCATTTTGTACATGGCAAATGTGCAGGTTGTGCGCGGTAGTGTTTTTTAGGGGATGACTGGAACTGACTAAGGCTAAAAGACTGGACAGTACGGAAACGGCCAGCTTATGAAACGGGGTCTAGTTGTATGTCATTTTCAAAGCCAGTACCTTGCCTGTCACAGTTCCGGCCAACGGCTTTGTTTTGAGCTATTTTTAGCCCCACGCACAAATCAGTCTCGCTGCAACTATGCAGAGGAACACCTGGTTGGCAGTTACTGGCTTGAACAAGTTTCCTTAAACCGCTGTGGGCTCCCACGATATTTCAAGAGTAGTGCCTGAACGGTTGAGCGTCAGCTAGACGACAAGCTATTCTCAGTGGCGCACCACCCGCACTGTGATTTGCGATTTTCCCCCATGAATCAAGGACTGAGTGGTCAGTCAGCTTAACCGGCCATACTATGAGGCTAAAAGCTTAAAATGTGTACACTGCCATATGCAAGCTACATTACAGTACATACACTGAGATAACTGAGGATATAGACCAATGACTTTAGTTCAAAGATAGTGCCAGAGCCTGCTGGCGCCTAGACTCAGAGGCGCCAAGCTATTCTGGCACTACCCTTTAACTATTTTAGTCAAACTTATTTCACACACTGGTGTGTTTCGAATGATAAGGGTTAAAAAAAAAAAAAAAAAAAACCCTGAGCGAAGGCACCCGGCGTCTCCTCAGTTGGAAATGCCGAAAGACTCTCTTGCTTTCTCAGTCTATCTCTCTGTACGAGACAGCGACCCGGCCTCTTCCTCGCAGCAAAACATGCGCCCACGCATAGCTCCACCTCATTTTTTTCAGTCTCCGCCGCAGGCTCGCCCTCACATGCACACCGCGAGTCTCTCCCTCAACTCGCTACCGCAATAGCGAAACGAGGTAGACATCCACTGTGCCTCTGAGATGGTGTTCTCAACTGAATCTGAGGCCGATGCTGCCGCGGTACATGGGCCAAATTTCGACTCTACTGCACAGCGTGAAGCGAGCATTCTCGTCAGTCAGCTCGTGAAGGAAGTCACAGCCCGGGCTTTCACAGTCGAGCCCCTCAAGCGAGAGTCATAATACCAGATTCTGATGGGTGGCCCCTGGAGGAAGGGACATGGCCTAAAATCGTGATTCGTGATTGGCGTTTTTTGGTTCTCGTGATTCGTGATTTTCATTTTAAAAAAATTATTGGCATCCTCGTGGTCATTGACAAAAGTATTCGCCGTGAAACGTGAAAGTCAAAAGTAAAAACGTTCGTCAGTGATTAGTGAAAACGTCCTGATCATGATTTCGTGAAACGTGAAAAGTCTGTTGCCAAACTGTGAAGTTCCATCCTACACCCCCCCCCCATCCACCCCACCCTCCCGGCCACCCGCACCTTTTCCCCTCATCCCACGCTGTCGTTTGATTTTCCAAGGTTCTTTGCAAGTGCAAGCCTACGATTTTAGACATCACCGGCAGGACAAGCTTTTAACCCTTCAATGACGTGCGCGGGTCCACGGCGGCTAACGTTTGCCCGATGGCCTTTTGCGCTTTGGGGTCCCCTGTTTTCTCGCCGGGTTCAGGGACCCCGCTGAAGCGACCTACTCCAGGCTGTCAACGGTTAATAGTTCCTTATATTTTCTTTATACATGTTCTTAGTATGTCTTACAATAATGCTGGACAAAGGCTAGCTTTAACCCTTATCATTCGGAATACACCAGTGTGTGAAATAAGTTTCACTAAAATAGTTCAAGGGTAGTGCCAGAATAGCTTGGCGCCTCTAGGCGCCAAGCTATTCTGGCACTACCCTTGAACTAAAGCCATTGGTCTATATCCTTATCTGTAAGTACTATAATGTAGCTTGCATATGGCAGTGTACAAATCTGAAGCTTTCAGCCTCAGTATGATATGGGTTAAGGGATACAGTTTGAATGTCGTAAAATGAGGGACTTTCTACTCTTTTTCTTCTTTGTAGGCCTGAGCACTACCCTTGAACTAAAGCCCTTGGTCTATATCCTTATCTGTAAGTACTATAATGTAGCTTGCTTATGGCAGTGTACAAATTTGAAGCTTTTAGCCTCAGTATGATATGGGAGAAGTTATACAGTTTGTATGTCGTAAAACGAGGGACTTTCTACTCTTTTTCTTCATTGTAGGCCTGAGAGTTCCTTCCATTACGCTCAAAAGGCAGCGGAAAACCTCCCGTACCAGTGTGCCTGCTCACACCGAGGCGGAAAAGAAGGGTGGAGGAGTCTCAGATCTTCCACAGGAGTGAGAGGAAGAAAAAGGAAAATGGTGGGGGTGCTTGTAGGGCAGGAAATAATAATGAAACAAAACAAGAGTAAGACCCTTGTGATTTATGTCTCACCTGTTTAAAACATGACGCGAAACAAAAAGCAGGTAATTTCTTGCACGTTTTACGCGTTTTATCAAACACACAAAAACATCACAGAAATGACCTTGGCGTGCAGGAAAAAAAAAAAAAGGATTTCCGTTAAAAAACGGAAGCTCTGACAGTCTTAGTTGAGGCAAGACAACATCGACAACTTTCGGCTAACCTTTCGCAATAAAGTCTGTCATGGAGCAGATCGCTTGAAGTTACGAATGATAGGGCTCGGGAAGCTGATATCACGCAAGTCGTGGCGGCCATCTTGAGAAGATACGCGACTCATGGCGCTCATCGGGAATCGCTGTCAGGACAATGTCAGGAAAGTCCTGACGTGCTGTAGGCAATAACAGCAAGTCTTGCCATCACCGTAGAAAACCACTAACCAGAATCTGTTTGTTTGTTTCTAAAGAGGAAGAAACATGAAGAAAAACGTCGTGTTGACTGAACACTACTTCGCTACTACTGAAGTCTATCGCGTCCTCTCAAGATGGCGGCGCGGCAGCCGACGTTCCTAGACAACGCGGGGAACTTCCCGAGCCCTATTACACTCTACTGAAATCAGTGCTCACTGCATGAACCCTACCTATTGTTTCCACCCTTGAGTGAAATAAAGTATCATTCATTCATTCATTCCCAATAACCCTGCACCCCCCTCCCCCCCCCCCCCCCCCCCCTAGGAAGATAGAACTTTCGCGACAGCGCAGCTATCACACTGGTTGTCTCCTTCGATTCGCTGCGCTGATCAGCTCAGCGAATCGAGGGAGACAACCCGTGCGCGTAACAATACCATTTTCTCTCACTAAAACCAGAGTCCTCACCACGAGTCATCAGCATCTACAACAAGTGCAGTGTAGTCCCGTCCGGCCACACCAGTTGCTGACAACCCTCGATCTGCTACGCACCGGCGTAAGGTAACCAGTGTGGTCACTGACCATCCCCTCCCCAAAAAATGAACGGTAGTGGGTGAGTGGATGGAGCATGGGACTTGGGTCATGGGAGACATTCAAATTGGGCAGTTCAGGCAGTGCAAGGACCGGTGTTTTTAAAAAAAAAAAATTGTGCCTTATTTGAAAATTTGTAGATGGAATTTGCTGGAAAGTTGTGGTTAGATGAGAGGAGACATGTTTGGTGCTTTGATTCATACCATCCTGAGCTTACCCAGTGGACAATTGTGGGCCTATGTTGTGTTGCCGTTGACGTAGTGATTTGAGGGGCACGCTGATTTCAGCTGTGCTTGGGTGTGGGGTTGGTAAGGAATCAGGTTCATAGCCAAGAAATGAGACAGTCAATGTGCTGGTTTTTTTTTTGTTTGTTTTTTGGTTGTATTTTGTGCTTGGCAAATGTGCAGCCGGTAGGCGGTAGTGTTTTTTAGGGGATTGAAAAAATAGGGGATGACTGGGACTGACTAAGGCTAAGAGACTGGAAAGCCGTGCAGAAACGGCACTGTGTTCTTTGGCCTTGACTGAAGAGTTTACTGAAGAAGAAAAAAAGTAAGTCGACTGCTATATTTATAGCTACTTAGAATGGCCTTGGTTCCTCCAGCGTTTCAAGTCAGTCCAGGGTCTGGCTAACATGGCATGACAAATTAGCCCATTTATTTAACCCGAGAAAAGTCAGGGGAGCCCAACGCGCAGAAGGCCATCGGGCAAACGTTGCGGGCCGCGCGGCCGTGGACCCGCGCGCGGACGTTCAAGGACCTACTCCGGGCAGTCACGGGTTTATAGTTTGTTATCATCTCTTTACAAAGGTTCTCAGTATGTCTTACAAAACTGCTGGACAAAAGGGCTAACTTAAGTTATGAAGCTTGAATGTCGCAAAATGAGGGACTTTTCTGCTCTTCTTCTCCTTTGTAGACATGAGATGGATCGACTATGATAACTCAAGGGTAGTGCCAGATTAGCTTGGCGCCTGATGGCGCCAAGCTAATCTGGCACTACCCTTGATCCATCTTCTGTAACTGGTACATGGTCATTAGGTAACACCTGCCG
Source organism: Semisulcospira habei (assembly GCA_036245525.1). Taxonomy (NCBI): domain Eukaryota; kingdom Metazoa; phylum Mollusca; class Gastropoda; family Semisulcospiridae; genus Semisulcospira; species Semisulcospira habei. The sequence goes on from BTPG01000001.1 coordinate 68,554,964, forward strand.
GCAAATTTTGAAAATGATTACTGGCAGCGAAGAAGTCAAACCGGCCAGAACTAACCCACTTTTAACGCAGTGCACGTGCAATTCTGGGTGGTTGCACGTGCAGTGCAAAACTGAAACGAAAAGATCTAGGACCGGCGGATTACTCAATTCCTGCGGGACTGCCTGCGGACCGGCGGCCCAACCTTGAACACTTCCAAGCATGTAAAATGCAGAGACTGACTAATAACTCAACGAAGAAAGAAACATCATAGTGCTTAACAAAGAGTTACAACACATCTGTGTTGTAACTGCCATTTCTAAGCGCGTTTCTTTCTTCGTTGGGTTATTCTCTGACCCATCCTTGTATTGACAACCCACTATATAGAACTGAGAAATCGACCGTCACAGTTAGACGCTCCTGACCCCCCCCCCCCCCCCCACCCTTATGACTAGCCGTGTCCAGTATAACTGTCTTACAGCTCCGCCCAGAATGACCTCCCCCCCCCCCCTCCCGGCCCTCCCTCGACTTTCACCCTCTCTCCGTTTTTTTTCCTGACGCGCGTACCGTGGCACGTGCTCATTGCCAAGTGCGAAGGTGTCGGTCAAACGGCTAGGACGCCATCCTGTTGCAATAGGGCGAATCACTCCTACGTAGGAGTCAGTGATCATCCTGTTTCAACACAGCTGGGGATTGGTAGCAGCGGCGGATCAGTTACCTCGAGGGGGAGGGGGGTTCCAACTTTTTGTTTGGGACTTTAACCTGACAAGGCCTTGCGTCACCAAACCTTGCTTCCCAGTCACCGAAAAAGTCAAAAAGCGGGGGAAAGGGGTGTGGGGGCTAAGCGTATGACCCCAGGTCTTCCTTCCCAGTCTCCAAAAAAAAATCAAACAACGGGGGTGGGGGTGGCCGGGTGTCGTAGTGGTGGTGTGATGTGTGTGTGTGTGTGCGGGGGGGGGGGGGGGGGGGGGGATGGCAGGAGCTACAACCAAGTGCACAAAGACCATCGGGCCGACTTGCCGTTGGCCCGCACACGGCCTTTTGTGCATTGGGAAGCATGTTTAAGCCTCCTGTTGCACCTCTTCTTACCGCCTAAATATCTGACAGCGAGTAGGAAGGGGGGAGGTTACAAACTGCCCAAAATGGAACTTTCTTGTAGTATTTTAAATAATTTTTGCCTGGGGGGGAGGGGGGGCGTCGGAACCCCTGGAACCTCCCCCCCCCCCCGCCACCAGATCCGCCCCTGGGTAGCAGCACCCGGACCCAGAATAGGACGGAAAACAGACTGTAAAATGCGTCACAAATTAAGACAAATACGTCATTCTACCACACCTCATTCACTGACGAGAACATGTCGCGTCAAGTTAGTCAAACTCCTGAGACGATCCCCTGGATTTGGTAATAAAGAAACGTGTACGAATTTAAAAAAAAAAAAAGTTAAACGTTTAGGCGTCTCTTGTCCACCACGAAGGTGATTTCAAAGACGGGACACCGAAGAAGCTATGAACAAATTGTGACCACATGTGGAATCGAACCCGCGACCGTTCGGACGAGAGTCGAACGCTCTACCACCTGAGCCACCCAGCTCCCCGCACGAATTAACCCTTTCCCTGCCACTGTGCGTACATTTTTGTTTCTAAAATCTTTGTTTATTTAACGACAAAAAGCCAAACCCGTCCAAGACAGATGGATACAAATTGGTCTCCGCAAGATACATTGATAATCATGAGCCCCCGCGGTCGCGGGGGATCATGAGGATCTATGTCTCTTGCAGTTGGATCGTGTTCACTTTTTTTCCGGCAGTGAAGGGGTTAGGATAAAGGGCTTGTGCAGACGTGTGTCAAAATGAGGTTTGACTTTTACAAGTCAATTCTGCAACAACAGAAAGGAATCGAGGATTTTTCTGCTAAGAGTTTCGTGTCCCTCAATGGCTCCGAGCGTCTACGCTCGGAGCCATTCAGGGGCACGAAATTTACTACAACAGAAAAATTCCCAGTGGTCAGTCTTGATTACCCTGTGTGAGCTGGTCCACACATGAGAGACTTGCACACAAAATAACCGAGGCCAGAAATAAACGGAATTATCTGAAATTGCAATCATGTGTATGTCACGTGCGGCTGTTAGATTTAAACGTGGAAATTAGGACGGAACGAGGATACAACGGGGGTGGAGGTTACAGTGTCAATAGTTTTTACGTCGTTCAAACCGCGACTTGCGTCATCCGTCCGGACAACGTGCACACACGTCAGCAGCCCACACACCGCATACAACCAACCAACTGCTACTCCCCCCTCCTTCCCCCCTCCCCCTCAACACACACACATACACAAACACATCACACACAGACTCCCTTCCACTCATGCACGCACGCACACGCACACACACACACACACACACAGAGAAACTGACACACTTTCAACCGTCCACTCTTAAAACACACACCCCAAACACACACACACACGCACACAAACAGGCTACCATGCGTCTTATTCCTCTCGAATCACACCCCTACCATTATTGATCTGTGGTTTTTGGACATTACGATGCTAAGACATAATGTGAAAAGTCACAGACAAGTACACAGTCATAATTATGTCGTTAACCCCATCACTGTCAATAATGGGCGAACAGGATCCAGCTGCACGCAAGAGGCATAGATCCTCATGAGCCCCCGCAGTTGCGGGGGCTCATGAGATTCTACGCCTCTTGCTGTAAAACCACTTTGTATCCACGTTTTTTTTTTTTCCGACGGCTGGAAATCTTTCAAGTTGAAATCTTTCACGTTGAGCTTACAATGATTTGAAAAACACGGTCTGCGTTCACCCCACTGGTAGTGAAGGATTTAACTCATTCACGACGTGACGCATCCGGATACGCGGCGTTAACGCCGCGTATCCTGATGCGTCACGTCATGAATGTGTTAAAATGTACACGAGCTCGTTCCCCTCGGTAACGAACACTCGCTCATTTTTCCGGCGTACAGAGAAATCAGATTATTTGTAGACACCTTTTTTTCTTGTCTACCTCCCCCACAAAAAAAAAACAAACAAACAAACAAAAAAAACCCCCAAAACAAACAACAACAACCAACACCAACACACCAACAAAACAACAATAAACAAAACAAAACACAAAACAACAACAAACAAACAAAACAAAACAGCAACAACAAACAAACAACAAAAACTAACAACAAAACAAAAAATAAGAAACAAAACAAAACAAAAACACCAACCAAAAAAACAAAGAAACAAACAAACACACACACACACACACACACACACACACACACACAAAACAAAATACACCCCCTATAAAAAAAACACACACACAAACAAACGCCCCCCACCCCCCCTCCCAAAGAAACAAAAAACACCAAAACAAAAAAAAACAAAGAAACAATCAAATAAAACAAAAACAAACAAACAAACAAAACAACAACAACAAAAAAATAAATAACAACCACCCCCCCAAAAAAACACCAAACAACAACAACAACAACAAAACCCCGGAAAAAAACACCAAAACATGTCCGACTCCTGAGTAAGAACAATATCAGTACCTTCTAACTCAACGCGTGCTTTCGTCTGTCACGATACTGCACCTTACGGCTTTGAGCCACACGATGCAAAATCACAGACTGTCGCACATTTCTGTAACTACATGTATCTGCCTGCTAAGTAACTTTTTTTTTTTTTGTACTATGTACACTCTGCCACTCCTAAGTAATTTTTTTAAGTGTTCATTTCTGGTTCCACTGTGCATGCCAACTCACGGCTGGTAAAGACCCACTCTAAAAATAGCTAACTTCACCCACTGTAAGCAAACCTTGGCTGAGCGGATCTCGCCGGTTGGTTCGGGGTTTAACGTCCTCGGCACCGAAGTGATAATAGACGGCCCTGACGGGCGGGTTTATGCCGGGGGGACAGAGAAATCTATTTCCTATTGAGTACGACCTGAACACTGATCAATTCAGGCGCACTGCAACTGTGGCATTTTGATTTACCAGGACCTTTCAACGGACATGCTATCGCCGCTGATAGCGTTCTAGTTAAGTACAAAAGCGAGGCGGCTGAAACCGACATCTGTAAACAAAGAACTACCTGTTCAACTTACAGAAAGACTAGTGCGGAGAAACGCGCCTTCACGTATGATGAGCGTCAATGCAGGGTATTATTACTTTGAACACAGTGACCAGACTTAACCCGGCCGGCTTTGGCTCAGTGTAGCGTGTTTGGTCGAGGCGATTCCTGCAGGAATCGCCTCGACCAAACACACTACCGACAGCCAAAGGGTTAACTTAATGCTGTGCATTGACGCATATCGTCAACACACAGGCGTGGGATGATAATTGCGAAAGCCGGCGGCGACCACCTACGTTGACACGAGTTGTAGGGAACAGCACCTGGTTTCGATACGACCATCACACGCCTGTGATCGTGTAAACATACTTCCACTATTCCAGCCTGTGGTTCAACTGACCTTAACAAAAAAAAAAAAAAAAAAAAAGAAAAAAAAAAAAGGGGGGTGGGGGGGGGGGGGGGGGGGGGGAAGAAGGAAGAAAAAAATAACACCAGCAAGGACTCCAAAAGCTCTGGCTTTTCATACGGCTGTGATCAGATTCAACCCAAAACATCGCTCAGGGACACATTCAGTGCCACATTCCTTCTGCCAATGAAGATAAGTAGCGGCTAATCTCTCTGTTTGTTTGTCTATTTTGACAAAGGGTATTTACCCGAAATATTAATAAATTGTGTTGTACCCGTCTTTTCTAAGCGTGTTTCTTTCTCCGTTGGGTACTTCTTTGCATATTACACGCTTGGCAGTCACCTTTTTGGTCTGGATTGCTCAGGGACACGCCATCAAAATGACGACACACGTCCTGTATTTAGTATCGGACACTACAGAGAGAGAGAGAGAGAGAGAGAGAGAGAGAGAGAGAGAGAGAGAGAGAGAGAGAGAGAGAGAGAGAGAGAGAGAGAGAGAGTGAGAGAGAGAGATGAAACTTTATTTTTCAAGGATAAATGATTAGGGTACCTTCAATGACCTTTTTTCAATCATAGGAGAGAGAGAGAGAGAGAGAGAGAGAGAGAGAGAGAGAGAGAGAGAGAGAGAGAGCGAGAGAGAGAGAGAGAGAGAGAGAGAGAGAGAGAGAGAGAGAGAGAGAGAGAGAGAGAGAGAGAGAGAGAGAGAGAGAGAGAGCACAGCACACCACCGACAACACAACGAACTCTGCCGGCTGACACACACCCTTATTTCAACAACGAACCTCTTTCAACCCAACCCTCCTACCCCGGCCCTCAGGGGATTGGTTGAAAGAGAAGGAAAGTCCCGCTTACCTAGTCGCGAGAGCCACCATTCCAGATTTTTCCTCGCGATGACAGAGAACCGTATCCTTCTTCGGCGCCACTAAAGACGCACACTACCACCACGACAACCCGCTACGGCCAAGAAACTGAAGAGAGAGAGAGAGGGGGGGGGGGGGAGAAGGGAGTCCGCGGTGACTCAGTGTGTGTCTCTGGCACAGCGCGTCTGTTCAGAATCGTGACTGAATGGTCCAAGACTAAAATAACTTAACGATTTTTGATGTCACAGTGTACGGGTTGTGTGTGTGTGTGTTTTTTTTTTTCGGGGGTCGGGGTGGTGATTTTTTTTTTTTTTTTTTTTTTTTTTTTTTGGGGGGGGGGGGGGGGGTTAAGGGCAGCACAACCTCTGATTAATTATTGTCGTACTGGTAAGTCATTTCAGTCTTCGCCGCGTCGAAGACAGTTCGTTTTCGGTGAGCGGAACCGAAACTGAGTGTTCGACATTGCGGGAAAAGAGTTAGTATTGTCGGAAGACATAGTTTTGTATGCTACGCCACAGCCAGAGCGATGCACGCCCAACTATGGAAAAGGCAGTGCCGGCAACTCGAAAGGGCGTTCAGCGGTGGCTCAGTGTGTGTCTGTGAGTGTTTGTGTCTTTAATTGGACGACAGTACAGTAGAACCCTTCTCGAGCGGCTTTTGCAAGAAAGAGTGGTCGTAGAAGACAGGTGTGCTTTCAAGAGAAGTCTTGAAGAGCAAAAAGCGTCACCTGTCATTAAAGACCACCTAAATGATGACCGGTCAGTCGTTACTAATGACAGGTGATCTCTCATTATGGTGATCGCTCCAAACAAGGTTCTGTTGTATAATATCGTACCGATGAGCAAAAGAAATGCGACATTTTTGAAATCATCGGGAAACACTTTAGTGTTTCTGATGATTCCAAAAATGTCGCATTTCTTTCGCTGGTCAGAATACTTAAGTGTTTCATATGCCGGATTCAGTCCAAAAAACGTTTCTTTTGCTCGTCAGTATACTTTAGTGTTTCCGATGATTCTGAAAATGCCGCATTTCTTTTGCTTGTCAGTATAATTGTACATGTATGCTTAGTAAAAGACCACAGCTACGTTTGGTCACACTGGTTGCCTCCCTCGATTTGCTACTGCCATCAGCGGTAGCAAATCGAGCGGGAGCCAACCAGTGTGAGTGGTGCCTGGACAGGACCACGCTGCGGTTGTTCCTGGCCCGTAGTGGCCGGTGTGGCTTCAGCAAAGACAATACAATACCAAGTCTTGGGTTGAGTAAAAAAAAGCACCCATACCTTTACCAACTATTAACACCGCTGACAATATGTTGGTCTGTGTTTTAAAAACAATATATTCAGGTGTTTAGGCCGTGAAGGTCCAAAAGTCACAGACATAGGTCAACATGACCGCACAAGACAGCTAGCTCTGGCTAGACGGTTGCTTGTGACCTACCCGGAGGCGAAAGCGCGGGCGAGCGTACTCTGGCAACCCCCCCCCCCACCCCCCAACACGCTTCCGATTCGATCCTGACACCCCCACCCCATTCACTGACATCCGGTCAAAAACAACACAGCCGCTATTAGTATTATTATCAATCTAACCCATTAGGCTCCGACGCCCTACATGCAGCAGGAGATGGATAACGCAAGGGTAGTGCCAGATCATGATAATGCAAGGGTAGTGCCAGATCAGCTTAGCGCCATCCGGCGCCAAGCTAATCTGGCACTACCCTTGTATTAACATGGTCGTTCCATCTCCTGCAACCGGTAAACAGTCGATAGGTGACCCCTCCAAAATTTGTGAAATACGGCCTTGGGATCAAGTTAATTGGGTTACTACACGACTTCAGTGCCAGTGTCAATCCAAACTACTTACAAGTTTCTTTCGCGATTTCTAGAACCCTTGTGGGATTTTGTTTTCGCTTCCGTGTCTATTCTTTGGGGTCTGAAGCTGTGGCGTAGGAAGATATTTTCATTGAGGGTGGGTGTGGGTGGGGTGTGATGCAGTGTGCCTGGGGGAGGGGGGCGTGAGTGCCAAGCGACAGATCAACCTTAGGAAAAGAAAACATAGCAAAAAGAATCTTGTGATATTTTCGTCTCTCCCCAAATAAACTGTTCTTTAAATAACAAATACAACTTTAGTATTTTTCTTTTTTAAAAAAGGTGTCCTGCAAAAACTTTGTATCTCCCAAAATATTGGGGTGGGGGTGGGCGATGGGCCCTACGTTTTCATGGGTTGGGGTGGGGGGGAGGAGGTGAGCCCCCCCCCACCCCCCACATACACACACACAACGGAACACCTTCTTTAGTGGCTGTCGTAGGACTGAGCTCACTCATGCATCTGGCCCTGGGGACACATAAGGTTGTGTGTGCGACCATAGTCCTTGCCGCAGAAAGGGGACCGAGATATCCACGGTGGATAACTGATCAGTTCTATACCAGTAATCAAAGGTCATCAGGCCCACGATGGCCGCAGTGGACCCGCACACTGCCACGGCCATGCGCGGGCCCAATGCGGCCGTCGTGAGCCCGAAGACGTTTTGTTATCGGCGATACATGAACTCTGCACAAATAGAACACATCAGACAGAATCATCCCACTGCTTGTGCTTCTAAAGACACTTCTACGGCATGCGTGAACATCGTACAACATGGAAAAGAAAAAAACAAAACAAAAACAAAAACAAACCCCACGGTAATAGTCCCACGCGTCCAAACCAAATTTCAAACCTAAGCCATGGTATGCCATTTTTTTTCTCAACAGAGGATTTCCGGAAATCAGAAGTTTGCGTGTTTGTCCGGGCTTTTAATCCACTGTTTTCGTCGAAACACGTGCAATTCTGATTTACTTTTGATTTCCCAACAACGCCTATTGGAATGCAAAGCATACACGTGACCACAGAGACTCATCTGCTTGTGCTTCTTCATTGAGTAGGTAGGTGTGCGCATACCCGGAAGCGGAAAATAAAATCGAATCAATACATGTATAGGTCGTTTGACACAACGCTTTTCGCAACTGAATATCTTTGCAAAGAACCATCTTTCTAGACCAATCTTACAAACACATCTTTCAGTGCCAGTTGACCTTTTACGATTTACTTTAGAGAAACTCGAAAAATGTTTCATTTTTGCTGTACAGACGAACAAATTCAGATTTTCTTTTCCTTCATAAAATTACTGATTTTACATCCCTAAATGTACCCCAGATATATTCAGCGTCAGCCCAGTGAAAGCAAAATCCATGTCACATGAATGAATAAGATGTGGGCGGGTGATGGGTGTCAGGGGCAGCTATTGCCTATCATGACTGGAACACTCAGTACGGTAAATTCAGGCGCCGCATTGCCACTGCGCCACTTTGACTTGCCAGGACTGACCTTTCAACGGACACGCTGTTGAACATGCCGGGGTCTTTTCATTGGAAACCGGTTCACGGCTCTCCACCATAATATCTTACAGTATTTCCCTCGAGGCACTGTTGAGGGTACGACTGTGAAGTCAGCAACCTCTTCGTCGCCAGTGAAGGCAGTTTGTGATTTTAAAATCATGGTAAATTCAATGTCTAAGCCTTCGATCCCCAGCCACCAAAGGAGCGTGGATACAAAGTGGTGTTAGCAAGAGGCACAGATCCTCATGAGCCCCCGCAAATGCGGGGGCTCACGAGGATCTGTGCCTCTTGCAGTTGGGTGGCGTTAATTTTTTCTCGGCAGTGATCGAGTTAAACGCGAGATCCTCATGAGCCTCTGCAAGCGTTGGGGACTTGATGACTGAGGATCTATGACTCTAGCACACGGGATGTCTTTAGCAATAATAATAATAATAATAATAATAATAATAAACAACCCTTCACACGACCTCAATGAGAATGCGGTACAGTCGAGACTGATTGTTTCACGGCGTGTTCAGCCAGCCGTTTGCGACAGGTTTGACTGTGTAGTCGGACAAAGTTGAGATCGATGGCAGAGGGTATTTTCATCCTAGATCAGCCTCTGCTGTGACATCCGTCCGTCTGGCCGCGCTGAGTACAGTGCAGGACTCTCTCTCTCTCTTACTCACTCACTCTCTCTTGTTTGGAGCCGTTCGTTAACAAACGAGACGTTGCTAGTGTTTCCTGCTATGTGCCGATTAATTTTATGTTTCAATCGGCTGAAGTCGCTTAATTTGTGATGTCAGTTTGTAGTCAATTCACTGTTATTCGCCTATTGTGTCGATTACAATCAATTAATTTTCTATTGCGTAAATTTCTAAATTGGCTGGTAAAGCCGACGTGCTCTAAATACGGTGACGGGTGTTGTTTTCATCGTATTGCTAGAACTTCTTTGTATGATGTGTTTGTTTTCGTTCATGTTTTGTTATGCACAGAGTGCAGCTTGACAGGCATCATATTGCCTAATAGTTTAATTCTGAAACAAAAGATTCATCACGATCATCATGATGATCATCATCATCATCCTCTCTCTCTCTCTCGTGCGTTGCCGATTCCTTCACTGCCAGTGGACACACAATAACATATTTGAAAGCAGGGAAAATTCAAAACTGAACAAGCCCATTAGCCTAAGAAACACGGATATAAATAAGGTCAGCAAGAGGCAAAGAACCCCATGAGCCCCCGCATATGCGGGGGCTCATGGGGGTCTTTGCCTCTTGCAGGTGGGCGGCTTTCGCATTTTATCCGCCAGTGGAGGGGTTAAACCTGAAGAATTAATCCGTCGATCGAACTCTCTGTACTATATTTTCTGTGAGTTTTGTGTCTTCCCGGCCTATGGATCGGAAGAGAAGTAGTCCGTTGTCCTGGTTGAAATTTTAAAGTGTCAGCATTTAAAAAAAAAAATCTTTTATGAAATATGTGCAAAAACAAAGCTTTGTTGCTTTTTTAATGAACATGAAGAACTGGCGGTTTTGTCATCAAAGTGCGTTCAGTGACATAGTTAATTTTATTTTCCTTGCATTTCGTTTGTTTGGTTTTTTTGTTGTTGTTTTGTTCATAGTTTGTTTCTTTGCTGTCTAGTAAGATGGATTTTCACAGGCAGTTTTTGGCTTGCTTCCAGCGGTACGCTTTCAGTTTTTCCTCTAGGATATTTCCTAAGATATTAAAGCTAATTATGCGTCCGCGGTGACCGTACAAACATGATACATTGATTTCCGGGCAGAACTGCATGTTTCACTCACAGACAGATTAATTAAGACATCTGACTGTGATATAACCCCACAAAGGCCGTTATATCAGATCGCCAGCTACATTCTGGTTTGCTCAGTCGAGGGTCTGGAGTTTAGAGCTATAAATAGCTTTTGGCTCGGCTCTGACGCTTGGTGGAGTTTAGCGGCGCATACGCTTCAGCGGTAGTAATCACGCAGTTGTGAACGAAATAACCGCAGCCACTCGTTATGTGCAATGTCCGAAATTTATTTTAAGTTGGTTGTGTGTGTGTGCCACGGTGTGTGTTGTGTGTGTGTGTGTTTTGTTTGTTTGCGTGTGTGTGTGTGTGTGTGTGTGTGTGTGTGTGTTTGAAGTTATATTAATTTAAAGTTATTTTAGGCCGTACACACATCTGTTCTCATTTAGCCGTTTTTTGTTCTAAGGTATTCAATTATTTATGTATGTAATTTTGTCTGAACGGTTGTGAGTGTGTGTGTTCAGCACCAGGGGTCAGTTGCATGACCGAGCTTAGTCCTGCACCAACCACTAAGCAAGGTGCGCCGCGGAGCACGCCCTTGCTTAGTGGCTGGCGCAGGACTAAGCTCGCTCACGCAACTTACCTCCCTGGAGTTTTTCTGTGCAGGACTCTGATGCTCTCAGCCACCTCCTTCCGAACATAGATTCTCACGAGCCCCTGCACTGACCCGCAGGGCCTCGTGTGAGTGCACGCTTCTTGCAGACAATGTGTAGATGTAGATCGTTAAAAAGCATGATCAAGGCAGTTACTCGTGTCATTGTCGGCGGGCGTCCAGCATTCATGATAAAATTCTCCGATTATTGACCGCCCATAATCGACGAAGACTAATTATGGACTGACGCGGTACGCCGCTCCGTCTCTGACAGTGAAGGTCGCAATGGCTGGGTTCAGAAGAGAACCCTTTTGTCTCAGTGGATTAGTCGGGGAGGCTCATGAGCCGTTACAGCCAGTACGGCCTATTTCTAATAATGATTTATATCTTCGTTTCGCAGATGGAGGGGGAGAGCTGCCTGCGAAGGGCGAGACTGACTCGGCGTTGGATCGCAGTACCGAGAGTTCTTCAGCGGCATCGTTGGAACGATTCACCGAGAAGCACGTGCAGACATAATATGTTCTTTAGAGGCTGCATGTTCGCACAAGGGTTTTCGAGAAACGGAGCCTGTACTAAATACATGTATATCTGTGTTCTGCGAATAAAGGAGCATAGAATACAAATAAGGCGGCTGGTGTTACGATGCACGCTTTGTTTGGGTGGGTCAGTTGACTCGTAGTGTGGGAACTGTCATATTTTCAGTGTAACTGAGACTTGCGCGTGTATGACGGTGTGTGTCAGTGTGCGCGCACTCGAGCGTTTTGCCGTCTCAAGTACTACAGATATGATAGTGTCGGGAAATTACAGGTACCCACCCTCCCCTCCCTCGATCTGATCTGCCCGTGCTGGACGCTTCTGTCCAGAACACGCTGCATGACACACTCGGCCAGTCCTCCGCGAGGACTGCAGCTGCCACAGCGAACGTGACATGACCACAGAAAAGAAGATGACATGCAGATAGACACCAGTGACAGGAGCGCATAAATCATATCATCTCGCCGGGCCAGTAATGTAGTGGGGGGGGGGGGGGGGGGGGGATGAGATTTCACGACGATGTTCTGTCACGACGAACACGCTATACAGATGGCCATGACACAAATGTTACGCATGATTATGTATATACCTCCTTAAACGCATTTCACCACAAGACCGCATTCCCCAAATTTCGGAGGTGTCACCTAACGACTATGTATCAGTTGCAAGAGATGAATCAACCATGAAAATTCAAGTGTAGTGCCAGATTAGCTTGGCGCCGTCAGGAGCCAAGCTCAGTAATCTGGGACTACACTTGAATTATCATGGTCAATCCATCTCCTGCTGTAGAACGTTTCGGCTAAATGGGTTAATTGTATTTAAGCTGAGGGTGTGGGTTTGAGGGGGGAACTGACGTATTTCAAGTTCAATTAGGTGACACCATTCAACCAAGAGTCTTTCGTGACACGGAATCACTCAAATTAAAAAAAAAAAAAAACCCGCACGTTCTTCTGAAAACAACTGGAAAAACTGAAATCTGTACGTAAGTCATCAAATCAAAATCACTGTAGTGTGACAATACAAGATCAATCCAAACAAAATGAAATCGAACAAAGCAGACCAGTGCTAGTGAACCTGACCAGTTCAATCATATTGAAACTACGTGTGACACAGCCGGGTCGATTTTTCTATGCCGCGTGTGTGTTCTGTGATGTCAAAGCTTTGCTGCGCGTTTTAACAGCGAAACTGTCTCTCTGCACCGAAGAGGCGTAAATCTATTTGATTTTCTGTAGAATATAAGCCTCGGTTTGGCTGGAATGGACGCGACCGTTTGACGTCTGCGCTGCCGGTGAGAAAGGGGAGATAATAGGGGTTCGCGTTAGCTCTGTGTGCCAATGCTGTGGCGGCCAAGTCCGCCGGCGCTTTCTGAAAGGACGCGATGCCCGCCGATACAAGTCTCCCAGCAAAGTAATTTCCGTGTGCAAGCGGCATAGATCCACCTGGGCCCCCGCGGGTTGCGGGGGCGCATGCGGATCCAAGCCGCTTGCAGTTGGAGCGTTTTTACGTCCAGTTTCTTGAAGCCGAGAGTGGTCACTTAAAGTTCAGTCTGCGATGCATAGGCAGTTATTGATTGATCGAACGCTCTGCTTGTGTGAGGTGTGTGTGCGTGTGACTCTCTCGCTCTCTCTCTTGCTCGGCTCGTGCGACGCGGTGCAAAACTGGGTCACACAAAGTGGGGACACCTTACCCGGCTTGCTGGACGTGCTCTCACAGGCAACGGATATTGAATATTTTGTATTTATAAAAACATTTTTCTTGGTGATCTGCTTGCCTGCTATTACAACTTATTTTCGTGAATGAATTTGGACTGACGGACTGCGTGGACTGCACGACGTTGTAGCGTCAACACTATTTCAAACCACGATTTTTTCTTCTTCAATATTTCATTTTTCGCCTTTTTACAAATTGGTAGCATCTGAACTTTACTGCTTCACTTTTTTTTAGCCGGCTCAAATAGCCGGCCTTCGAGGTTTTGTGCTCAAGAAGATAATAAATCGATGATGTCAAAACGGCTCTGCCCTGTCCAGGCACTGAAAAGACGGCAAGTTCAGTTTATAAAGAGTGAGACTTTCAGTGTAACGACTCTCTGTTGGCTTCACAAGGCAGAGCACAATTATAAACTGTATCTTTCTGTGCTGGTCTGTATTTTTTTGTGTTAACTCATTCGAGACGAACTGCATTCGGATACGCGGCCTCAGCCGCGTATCCGGATGCACATCTTATCGAATGAGTTAAATTGCTTCTAGTTGCTTTTGAGTATGAGACGCAATGGAGCGAATTTAGTAGCATGCTCATGACGTCATAAGCGGGCAACAAACTCTGACAAAGTAAAAAGATACAAATTATACCATGTAAACTTGACAAATTACACTAAATTCGCTCCAGAACATTCTTTAGGCGAAAAGCGCCGTATTGGTGTGTGCATATCTATGTCAACATGAATACTTATCCGGTGCTTCCCTACGTTCAAGCTGGGAAGTTTAGAAAATGATTTTCTCAAACCGTCACTAAGACAGCTTCCGAGTATATTCCAGCTGGATGCCTTATCGCAGCGTTAGATGGCCGTTTATAGGAAGTCGGATGATCCGCATTTTATACACATCTTTGTATCTGTGTTCCCTTGTTTGGCTGTTGTTGTTTTTTTTCTGCATTAACACATTCGAGACGTGCCGCATCCGGATACGCGGCCTTATGCTGCGTATCCGGATGAGGTACATCTCGAATGAGTTAACAGAGACAAATGAGTTAAGAATCTGCATCCACTGGCGGTGAAAGGGTCAATAATTATATTATATTATATTATATTATATTATATTATATTATATTATATTATATTATATTATATTATATTATATTATATTATATTATATTATAACAAAACCCAAAAGAATTCGCAATCCATGTTTTTCTGACCAAATCTTTTGACTGAACGAAGACAGAAAATAGTGCGCTGCGTGGAATACATTTTGATTGGCTGAGGGGAAAAATCTAGGTCGCATGACGTCAGTAAGCTGAGTTTACATTGGTCAGTATACGCGCTTCAGTTTTCCAGACTTGAACAAAACAGCAGCGAGCCATAGTTTAGAATGGGTCTCTTCCTATTCACTGTGAATCGCGAAGTAGATGCAAGAGAGTAAACTCGTACATTCTTACATGCCCGACAAATAATAATAATAATAATAATAATAATAATAATAATAATAATAATAATAATAATAATAATAACTGTAATAATACTAATAATAAACAACTCATGATGATAATACTAGTAATAATGATAATCAAACGCATTTATATATTTATTTACTTAAGTTATTTATTTATTTAAAAATCTGGATCTGACCATTACGCATTGCAAGCGGTCAGTTGGGGGGTGGGTGGGTGGGTGGGGTGGGGTGGGGGGGGGGAAGCCTCTGATGTCGAGTCGACGTGCTTGGGGTACGCACACATAAAATCTAAATCTACCAAGTCCTAGCTGATTGTCATTTGATATCACAAGAGGCAGAAGTTAGAAGGTGTTCATTGATCCGATCAATACATATTTCGCTCAGCCCAAAAGCTATATCATCCATATTTTTATACTTATCGTAAACCCGCTGTGACAAGCCACCAAGTTCAAAATCATAACAAAATGACGCCCAAACTGAGTATAGGGATATAAAAAGAACTGCCTAAATTATCTCACATTTTGGTAACATCTACTAAGCCGCATAATCTACAAGTCATACATGGGTCGGCCGTGACCGCCCAAGGGTAGTGCCGGATTAGCTTGGCGCCTAAAGGCACTATCCTTCAGCTGTCTTGGTCGATCCACCTCCCGCGGTTGGCAGCCATGTCAGTGAAAGGTAGCTATGTGAAAAGCGGCACGATCTGAAAATAGCAGTCCATTTTCCAGGCGAGCTGACTTGACTATCGCATCGTAAACACCGGCAGCAGAATGGACATGTTGAAACAAGAAAGGTCAAGGCAGTGCTCCGCGACGGATCTGCACTGGCGTCAGGGATCAGTTGCATGAGCGAACTTAGTCCTGCGCCAGCCGCTATAACTGTGCAAGGGGTTCCGCTAAAGCGGAACCCCTTGCTTATAGCGGATGGCCACAGGACTATGCTTACTCATGCAACTGATCCCTGGTTCCATTCTGACTGAGCGGTAGAAATTAAGCCTCCTCTTAATTGCATATTGTCTGTAGCTGGTCAATCTCGTATCTGACATACATAATTATGTGTGTCAGATACCAGGTTGGTCAGCTGCACTACCGACACTCAATATTCACGCCAGGCACTCAAACACCGTCAATTGCGGATGTTGTGAAGAAGAATTTAATTTCAAATTATTACCGATTTGCATTATAATTGTTACTCGGACTGAACTGCATGACTGATTGAATCTGTCAAAAAATGACGCCGCATTAAACTAAGTATGCGTCCGCGGTGACCGTACAAACCTGTTACATTGATTTCCGGGCATAACTGCATGTTTCACTCACGGACAGATTAATTAAGACACCTGACTGTGATATAGCCACACAAAGACCGTCAGAGTGTCAGATCGCCAGCTACTTCTGTTTTGCTTGAGGACCTGGAGTTTGGAGCTATAAATAGTTTTTACCTCGGCTATGACGCCTGGCAGAGGTGAGTGGCGCGAACGCTTTAGCACTAAAACGGACACAGAGTGATAACAAACAACAAAATAACAACCGTAGATACTCTTTAGGAGGCATTATAACACATTTTATATGTATCAGGTGTTGATATTCGTCAAACAGTTTTATGCAATGTCGATAATGCTCCGGGAACGTTTATGGCCTTTAAAACTGCTGCCTTCGTCCACGCCGCCTCCTCTCTCCGATCGCCTTCCCCCCACCTGCCCCTCCCCCCCCCCCACCATCAACCCCCACTCTAGCACACAGTTCCCCTCCACACACGCATGTACATATGCACGTCCCAACCCAAACACAGTCCGATCTCCCGTTATTCAATGCACAATCACAAGTACATTTACAATAAAACAACAACAACAAGCAAACAAACAAACGTAAAAAAAGCAAACAAAACAAACACGAGAGAACAGAACGAAAGCGAGAAAAGAAAGAAAGAAACCGAAGGACCCAAAAACAGAACAAGAGGAAACAACCAGTCAGCCAAACAAAGAATCAACCAACCTACCAACCAGCCACGACAAAGAAACCTTCTCTTTGAAGACAATACGCAGCGAGTCCAACAGACTCAGGATTGACTGGGACTTGCTGCGTCCCCAGCGGCAAAAGGCTATAGGGCAGAAGTCGGCCGCAGCGGGCCCGCGCCCGACTTCGACCAGATAACTTTTTGCGTACTGTGGCTTCGCTTTCAATCACAGGGCAGAAATAGACGTCACTCTCAGTGACGGGCAGCCTACCTTGTCTGACGAAAGTCTGGTTTACATCCAAGAGAATGTCGCAGCCCTCGATGATCATTCGCTCAATGGCCAGGTTCTTGCGTATGTTCTCGGTCTCACTCACTTCGTCGTGCATCACCTGAGCAACAAGGAAAGAACGGTTTGTCAACTGAGTACACTCGACAAAGATCAGTTTGCAACCACTGTGCATTCAAAGTTGTCTCTTGGCTTCTTCTCCGATGTAGCGACTGAATTGTATAATTGTTTGTTTGTCTATTTTGAAATGTTAAAACTGGTGTTGTAACTGCCATTTTTAAGCGTGTTTCTTTCTTCGTCGGGTCCTTCTCTTTTCAGAGAATGCAAAAATAGTTTACAATTTAACTTATTTAAGACGTGTTAACATCTAACGTACACACACACACAAAAAAACCAAGCTGAACGTTCCGAGCATATAAACAAACTTTAATTCATTAAGAATTTCGAAAAGTAAACAAGAATTTAATTGCAGTTTAGTATTAATTTGCATGTACTGTAAAATTGCTATTTAAAAAAAAAATGGACATAGCCGGACATAATTTCTTCAATATAATTTTTTTTCAGGCAGTCCATTAATTGTCAACATTCAACGTTTTGTCAAATGTGTACAGGGCCAATGATCAGACTGATTATAAATATAAAAATGTATGTATGTAGCTCTTTGCCTAGGGATGTCGACTTTATCCGCCGCGAGATTACCTCCCCTAGAACACTGTCGCCGGCGAGATCCGCCCAGCCAAGGTTCGCTTGCATTGCGTGTGCCTGGCTATTTTTAGTGCTGAATGTGTCGTTACAAGCCGTGGCTTTAACGGGCATGCGCACCAGATCCAGAAATGAACTCTTAACATAATATTATTTGGTGGCAGAGTAAATACTACAGATAAGTTGCTTAGCAGGCAAGGAGTTAAAAAAAACAACAACCAAAAAACAACAAAAAAAAAAACCATCGACAAGAAAAATAAATGAGACATTTTTAAATCCAAAAATGTACTTATTTTGCTGGTCTACTGATAACCTCAGTGTTCGTGTTCTGTGTGTGTGTGTGTGTGTGTGTGTGTTCGTGATCGTGTATGTGCACGTACACACCAGCTTTTTTATAACCTGTTTAGTTTTGTTCTTTTATTTTGTTAATACTTATTGGTATATTTATTTTTTGCATACTGTATGTCTATTGTAAAGCCGGCGCCTAGAGCTCTGTCGAGAGGTTAGGCACTCTACAAATATCCATAATTTTTTTAATTCTTATTGTTATAAATATTTATCAATACCCGTGAGAGTTCCTCCAGCTTGCTCTTGGCGTACTCAAGGCTTTCCCTCTCCACGTGGTCGTGGGGTGTGTGCGCCAGCAGCTCGTGCAGCGTGATGATGTAGCGAGGGATCTGACACGTGCAACAGTCAACATAGCGTTAGCAACTTCGCACTCTCACACGCCAGCAACACAGAACATCATGTACCTCGTAACTGTCGGGGTGAATGAGGCGAACGCTACCCATCTGCAAGAGACATAAACCCTCATCAGCCCCCGCAGTTGGCGGGGGCTCATGAAGATTTATGTCTCTTTTTAGGCCTGTGTTCTTTTGTGCCTTTTTTTTTTTTTTTTTTTTTTTTTTTTTGGGGGGGGGGGGGGATGGGGGGGGGGGGGGGGGCAGACCCAGTTATAATTGCGCTGAAGTATGAATCACGCGAATATCGGTTTAGTGTGCAGTGGTCTCGGCAGACGCGCAATTCGTGTTCAATGGCAGCCGAAAGGGGGTTAAGGCGATCGGGCAGTGTGTGGGCCAGGGCCAGTTGCATGAGCCCGTGAACATAGTCCTGCGCCTGCCACTAAGCAAGGTGCTCAGTATACTGGAGCGCTTAACGCAGTACGTCCTTTGGCTGAATTTTAAAAAAAAAAGCCTAATGTTCTATGAAAGCTACATTACAGATTAATAGACCCCAATCCGGCATTTTAGTTCAAGGGAGGTGCCAGATTAGCGTCAAGCTATCCTGGCACCACCCTGGAAGTATCATAGTCAAATTCATTTCAAGCAATAGTATAGCTGGATGAATAGGGTTAATACTAACACTGGCTGACCTCAGTTTAGGCCGGACTAAACTATGAGGGGACTTACAGGCGACACTCTACCCCCTTCCCACCTTACTGGATCGGCCCACCTCTGTCGAGACAGAAGGTACATACTATGAATTTCACCCTGGAAAACGAAACTCTACATAAACTCACCCCCCTCCCCCCTTTCCCCGCCGCATATAAACAAATAAATCAGTGAATGATTATACGGGCATTATCCCAACTGAAAATCAGCTCGGGCAAAGCGCCGCCGCGAACTGAACCCAACAAGCACGCTCACGTCAGTGAATCATGCGCATTCACTCAGTCTGTACAAAAACACAGAACATTCACGTGGTGCTAAAGGCAAGCTCATGAGGGCTACTGAGGTTTTTGGAAATTTAAATAGTTCGTATTTGAAATTTGATAGTTACGTGGGCTGAAATTGATACCAACAATTGATACTAACAATTTAGACTTTCCGCAATGATGAGTTTTGTCCCCTTGGGAAAAGGGAATTGGGCTCGTATAAAGGTCCGTTTTCCCTGGTTAAATTCATGGTATATAGCGTGCTTTCAGTCGCACACACTGTAGCCGTGGTTAGATAAGTCAGCTGTGATGCCGCTGAATTTCAAGCCGCAAAACTGACTAGGGGCAGAAACCAGCCTCAGGAGGGGTTGAGGAAAGGGGGAAAACTCACTCCTCTGTGCATGGGTACAGGGCAACAAATTCCGTCTTCTTCCTTCCCTTTGCGAAGACATACCCTGTATACTTTAATTAACTAAACGTCAAATGACGTCGGTGGAAGTTAACCTCACCTATGACCCCCGGAAGTCAATGCAATTTTAAAACACACACACACACACACACACACACACACACACACACACACACACACACACACACACACACACACACACACACACACACACACACACACAAAGAACAACCAACCGGCATGACATGTTCATAAAGTTATTTACAATGAACGTCTGACATATAAACACAATAACAATGAACCTTATAGGAGAAAATAAATAGTTTGAAAACTTTGACCTGATGGAATTCCCGCCACGTCCGCTGCAGCCTACTCATTGCTCCATTTCGAAATAACCGTGTCATTTTTCTGCTTTAAGCGAAGAAATGGCACGGTCATTTCAAAGCGAACGAAGTAGGCTAGACTAAAAATTCTCTAGCATTCTGGTCTGGCCAAACACTGGAGTCGCGTGTTTCAAAGTTTTACAGACCCGCGACTCCTTAGCCCTTTCAGCGCCATGGGCGCACTTTTGGAAGTGTTACTTAACGACTATGTACCACTGCAGGTCAACCATGATAATTCAAGGGTAGTGGCAGATTAGTTTGTAGGCGCCAAGCTAATCTGGCACTACCCTTGAATTATCATGGTCAATCACTCTCCTGCTGTAGGATGTTGGCGCTAAAAGGGTTAGACAGGTCCGCATGGAGACTAATTGCATTAATTTTACCCATCAGGCAAGTGAAATACGTATACCCTCCACAGCAACTGCCGACACCGCTCGACTGAAAAACGTGAAGTCAAGTTACGCGTTATTTCCGCCGACCGGCATTGTCAGCAGCAGCCAAGTGGTTAATAATGCGCCAAGCGCGTGTTTCACCAACTGTTAACCCTTTTGCTTGTCTGTAGCGCTTGTCTGTAGCGCTTAACTCATTCGCGGCCAGCCGCATCCGGATGCGCGGCATAAGCTGCGCATCCGGATGCGGCTGGCTGCGAATGAGTTAAGATGAGTACCGGTCTCTAAGTTTGGACTTGTCGGCTGAACGTTGAAATCCAAAATCACAGACAAACACGCAAATGAAAAAAACAAACAAACAAAAACAACAACAACAACAACAACAAAAAACAAGCCGATTTGTTAACTCACACAAAAGTTAAAAACAAAAACAAAAACCACACACAAAGACTCCAACAAAACAAAAACCCACCAACATGAAAAAAAGAGTTAAAGTCACTGTAAACAATATATATATATATATATATATATATATATATATATATATATATATATATAACTAGAAATATATATATATATATATATATATATATATATATATATATATATATATATATATATATATATATATATATATATATATATATATATATATATATATATATATATAACTAGAAATCTTCCAAATCTAATGAAGACAAAATCAAAACTTCAAATAAACACGTGAAAACTAGTACGTGAAAACTATGCACATATTTATAACTGATCATGATAAAAAAAGAAAAAAAGGGTTTATGATGATGCCAGCGCGGGAAGAAACTTTTAAATCACAATTCCACGCAAAACAGTGAGATAAAAAACACACAAATTAAAAACATACAAAAAAAAAACAGAAGAGAAATACCAGTTTATCGATCAAGTTTTCAACTAAACAGCCAATTTCATCTTGAATAGTTTTAGGAAACTTTAAAACAAACAAGCAAAAAAACAAAACAAAACAAACAAAAAACACTTTCAGGCACAACATAAAATGAAGTCACGTTATACACATGAACCGTAACACCACACACACTACACAATAAACACTAAAGATTGACCCCTTCGTCACCGGGAACACTCAAACACCACCCGCCTGCAAGAGGCAAAGGACCTCATGAGCCCCCGCATTTGCGGGGACTCATGGTGTTCTTTGTCTTACATCCGCGTTACTTGTATTTGGCGCTGAATGTGTCCGGTGGTGGTAAAAGGGGTTAACCCCTTCACTGCCGAGGAAAAGTGAACGCGATTTAAATGCAAGAGGCATAGATGAGCCCCCTCTTGCTGAGACCACTTTATGCCCATGTTCGTTGGGCCAGTTGTGTTTTTCAGTAAACACAGATTTCAGAAACAAAATGCGCGCATGTTGAACTGGCAGGGAAGGGGTTAACTAAACCACCACACGCATAAATGATGTTCAGGTAGTCAGTCATGTTCATTACTGGTGCGTCTGTCCGCTCCGCAGCGTGAGCAAGTAGGATGAAAACGCCAGACCACGTGCAGTCATCAAGATCGTCCCCCCCCCCCCCCCCCCCCCCCCCCCCCCGCAATACTGACGAAAGGCGTTGTATGGGATGACTGAAGTGGTGATCATGGATGTGTGAGGGTGGGATGGGATCGGGTGGGGTGGGTACTGTAGGAGGGGAGGGAGTCTACAAGCATATGTTGACAGTTGCGAAATAGACTACCTCGTTTGTGGTGGGGGTGGATTTCGCAAAGATCAGCACATGTCTGTGTTGAGAGTTCGGGGAGCGGAGGGTGGGGGATAGGGGGCGGTGGGTGTGGGGGAGGGGGGCGGGGGGGGGGGGGGGTGTTCAGATGTGCGCAGGTAAAAAAACTTTTGAACTGTTGCCAAACTTCAGCTGTGCAACTGGACATTTTGTTTGTTAGCCGATTGTGAACATCTATATATAGGGTCGGGGTAACTTTTCTTTTTCTTCTGTGTACAGTGCTCAGATCTCAGGGCTGGATACGAAAGGGGGCTTACTGGGCTCTGCCATTACCCCCCCCCCCCCCCAACCCCACCCCCGGCCCTCCCCCCCTCCCCCACGCCGCCTCCGACGGATAAACTGTGAAGGGGGCTGCAAGAAGCACGTATTAACATGGGTGACAGTCTTTAGTCCTGGAGACTGATTCAGATTTTTCAAACTCCAAAATGCTGAATTTCAGCTTTTGGGTTCAGACAGAACAGTCCTTCCGCCAGCTCGTTCCATCTGCATAAGGCATAAATTCTCATGAGCCCCTGCATCCGCAGGGGCTCATGAGAATTTATGTCTCTTGCTGGCCATGAATCACGGGGCATAGTTAGTCCGTGAGTTCATCAGTCACTTCAATTTTTTACGCTGTCATCCATGTAGCAACAAAGAGAAGGAAAATAAGAGATTTCATCACATTTGATATTTTGCTTTTTCTTTTTTTTGATATGTGTCTATGTCTGTATTCATTTAGAACGTCGAAGTGAATGTGTATATACACATAAATGTATGCTACGCCTATTGATATTATATTATATTATATTATATTATATTATATTATATTATATTATATTATATTATATTATATTACATTACATTATATTATATTATATTATATTATATTATATTATATTATATTATATTATATTATATTATATTATATTATATTATATTATATTATATTATATTATATTATATTATATTGAGCAACATTTTGCTTGATATAGTACGATAACAGGCAGATGTGATTAAGAGACTCGAATCAAAATGCCCGAGTCGAAGACGAGGACATTTGATTCGAGTCAGGCATTGTCACATGGAACCCCCAGTGAAAGAGGAAAAGAGGCAGGCCGAGAAACACCTGGCGTCGAGACCTCCAAGCAGACATCAAGAGACTGGGAACCACCTAGAGTAAAATAGGAGAAGCACACGACAGGAGTCGCTGGAGGTCTCTCGTCGACGGCATATACCCTGGGAGGGTGACAGGCGTAATTAAGTAAGTAAGTAAGTAAGTAAGTAAGTAAGTAAGTAAGTAAGTAAGTAAGTAAGTAAGTAAGTAAGTAAGTAAGTAAGTAATCACATCTGTCTTTTTATCGGCACTATATCAAACAAAATTGTTGCTCAATATATGTACCCAGTCCAAAACAAACCTATGCTTCGCGACATTCATTTTGCGGCTGATTGCGGTGTTCAGACTGACAAAACACATGAATGGCAGACGGCCGCACATCTCTGTCGACTCAGCGCGTAGATTTCGATTGACTAGGAAGACATCAGTGCATTGTATAACCGTGCGTGTTGATGAGTAAATTCTACTTGTAACTAGATCACGCATAATTGCGGAAAATGCCATCAGGTTTGTTCATTTTGTTCTTTTCTCAGGTTGTCGATCGCCAGCTGACACCTCGTCAATTTCACTTGTCACTGAGTCCAGCGACTCGCACGTTTCCTGGCGTCTTTTCTCCGTTCGTGTGTGTGTGTGTATAGGATATTTCGAGCATTCATACACACTAAGAAGTATGTCATTACTACTACACATAAGGAGCGCGTTCAACTTAATGTTGCAGTGTGAGTAAAGTTTCGCGTTTCCGTTTTGAAAATCCAAGTATGAGCAAGATCGAGTCTTCTTAGTGCGCAAGGGATTTCGGGAAGGAAAGTATACCTAGCAAGCTCATGAATATTAATTTGCTTGTTATACAATATATCAATACAGTCAAAGAAGGGAAAACTTTATGGAGTGGGTACATATAGTGATAGTTTTACGGATAGATGCAACAGGCTATAAATGTTTATGCGTGCTAATGCGTGTCTGAGTAATTGCCTGCATGCTTCTGTTCTGTTTTGTTGACGGTGCATTTTTGTGATGTTCTCGAATATATGTTACATGACTTCTTCTAAATTTGGAGTGACATTAGCAGTCACAATCAAATCATATTAAAGTTATCAAAGCACGCTCCTTCTTACAATTTACACAGAACCCCTCATCCCATCCAAGCCCACTAGTGCATAAGCTAGCCAGACCTACCGTGCACCCCCTCAGGACTCAATAAGATGGTTTCAAAGTGTACCTTAGTATGTCCTGAGATGTTTAAGCCATGTTCCCCGACAATCCTTAGGAACACACCAGAGATATAGCCGATGGCGCAAGGGTACCCCCATTCACGCTCTTCGCAGATGCTAACATGAGGTTGCGAAACATTTTCCTCTAAATAAATCTGAATTCATTCCAGAAGCCCAAATCAGGCAATATTTTGTTACGGCTCACCTTCTGCATCCTCTGCAAAAAAACAGAATGAAAAAATATTGAATCTCTGGCTCACAGTGAAGGTATTTGTGCACCAAGTAAACGACCATCTCCGCCAAAAAAGACAAAAATAATGTCAGATGCCTTCAGACATTTTTCTATAGCACTTACAGTCCATTTTTAGGCTTACATCATTAAAACAGGATGTCACAATTATTATAAACTTGACTAGGTGATGCTGTGATCACTGTGAGAGTTACACTGGTGGTTGATTTTGTATTCCTACCCCCAAGTTGTAAAAATACACAAAATTAATTAGAAAAAATTACTAAAGTTATTCCATTTCATTTTGACCTCTCTTTACCTATTAAGTTTCAATAATGTGAGCATAAAGTGCAAGAAAATAAGGAAAGTCGGCATCCTTTACGGTACTTTCGTGGTGAATGATAACTTTTTCCCCATTTAAAATTGCCGAATTAGGAAAGGTACTTTGTTTCTGATGCCCTCAGAAATTTTGTATACAACTGATAGGTCTTTATTTTTTAATAGGTTTTATTGGTTAGGATAGAGTACCACAGTTACTCCCAACCTGATTTTATGATGCTCTGATGCACTTAGGGGCCACGGTGGCTAAATCTGCTGCCCTACCCCCATTTTACTAGTATGCAAAGGAACGCAAAATGATCATAACAATTGCTTATGTAATACTCCTCTGTTTAAATATTTTTGTTGCCAGTTTTCTTAACAAAATATGCATATTGAGCATAAACATTTGTGATCATTTCATTAATTTCAATGTGACCCATCAATTTAATTGTAATTCTTTTTAGTTAAGGCATGCTTAAAAGGGGCTGCCGCTGAAGCTTCTACCGTCTGCACATTTAGCAGTGTTGTCAAACTCGGGGAAGGTGTACCTCAGGGAGATATTGTGTTTGATGCTGTTCTTGGTCTACATTAATGACATCAGTACAACAGTCCAGAGTAATCAGTGCATAGATGAAAGATGGTGGCCTGGCTCGCCCTGTTCAGCTTGTTAATGTCGTCTGCCCACGGGCTGCAGCCGCCATTCTGCTGTTGCCAATCCCTTTGTTGCTGTAGTGTCTTAGCCTTTACAGGAGGTTGTGATCTTGAGGTAGTCTGGCGCCTGCTTTGGCCAGGCTGTCAGCCTCTCCATTCCCAGCTACTCCAGAATGCACTGGAATCCACTGCAGCACTATTTTGTGGACAGGGCATCCAGTCTATCTTGAAGCTTCCTGGTGAGATCAGTGGATCAAGCTGCTGCCTTTCCCTAGCTAGTGCTCTGCTGCTGTGTTGAGCACCTGCAGATCTGTACGATAGTTGGAGCTGCTGCCGCCAGCTGGTAAGGAGATGTACACGCACAACAGATGTACACGCCACTTCGCTCATTCCGCACGGCGTCTTGTGCGGTACCACAGCTGCTGTGAGGGTAGCGCTTGTGCATAATCTCCAGCGAGATGGCTTTGTGCAGTGCCGCGACCTTTGGCAAAGAGTCCTGGAACATTGTTTACGTTGTCTAGAAGGCTCTTTCGAGATGTCCAGGTATCTGAAGGGAGCTCTTCACACATCTTTGGGCTTGGTTCCAGGACGTCAGTTTTAGCCCTTTGCAGGACCTTCAGTTGGCTGTTCAGACTTGGGCGTTTCTGACGGTTCTTGGTCTGCTCCTGCAGTCTCCCATGCTGTCGGTGTTTAGTAAGTCTCCTTATCGTGTATGCTGTTCTGCGTTCCAGTGGCTCCAATGTCCTCCATTTACTAAATTGGGGTGCTCCAGATGGCTCGAAGAATGTCAGTGCATCATGAGAATGACCCATGTTCTGCATCTTGTCAAGCCTGGCAGTTTGGGTTTATGCAGGCAGTGTTTCATGTTGTCGATTTATTTTGGTACCGCACTACTGGTCTGACCGAGCAGGTGTTTGCTTGTGCCAGGATGCTGTAATTTGCGCCAATGTGGTCCCCACCAGTTTCTTCATCAGGCACTTTTTTTTGGCAGCTCTAGCTTCCATGGCTTTGATGTGAGGCCTCCACGTGAATCCAGTAATTTATTTGTTGCCAGTAAAGTTGGCCTGTCTGTCTTTGGAACGCTTAGCGAATAACGGAGCTCGGTAGAAGCGTAAACAACCAATCAGAATGTTCGGCAGAAAGGCCATGCAGTCACTTTATGATCAGATCTATATACAAATCACTTGCAACAAGCGTCAGCATGATCGTTCGCAATGGAATAGTCACAAATCGGGGGAGAAAAAAAAAAAAAAAGAAAAAAAAAAGAAGTAGACAAAAGTTTGCCAGCACTTCGTCATTTTTTAAAAACTTTCACAGACTTTAAGAAAAAGGACTGAAATTGACAGACTTTCCAGGGCCCTAAAAAGCCTTGTCATTTTTTAACAACTTTCACAAATGTTCACAGACCGTACGGACCCTGCTGGACTCACCTTGTGAGACTGGGTCATGCGGAAACAGCCCTATGTGAATTTGGCGTAGAAAATCAATTTCCTTAGCACATTTTCCAAACCTGTCCATACAGAGAATCAGTCTGCTAGAGTTCTGACCAGAAGACACGCCCCTGTAAACATGCTGCCGAGCTCTTGACAGCTCACTTATTGGCAGCCAGAACAATATAAGATTTAAAGACGGCCATCAAGGAATTGAACGTTGCAGAAGAAGGTGGAAGTGGTGATCTCGTGGTGGACATGTGGAAACTAAGTATTTTGATAACATTGTTTTGGCTATTAGGAACCATGAAACTTTATTACGCATATTCATATTTACACACTTCTAGACGAAAATAAATGAAAGGAAAAGGGGAGACCTTACTAGACCCGCCTTACGCTAGGTAAAATATCACCTAAAAGACCATCCAGTTAAAAAAATTTACAATTAAATTGATGGATCACATTGAAATTAATGAAATAATCACAAATTTGTATGCTCAATATGCATACCTTTTAAAGAAAACTGGCAACAACAAATATTTAAACAGAGGAGTATGACGTAAGCAATTTTTATGATAATTTTGCGTTACTTTGCGTACTGGTAAAATGGGGGTAGGGCAGCAGATTCAGCCACTGTGGCCCCTAAATGCATCACAGCATCATAAAAATTTAATCAGGTTGGGAGTAACTGTGATACTCTATCCTAACCAATAAAACCTAACAAAGACCTATCGGTTGTATACAAAATTTCTGAGGGCATCGGAAACAACGTAGGTTTTCCAATTCGGCAATTTTAAATGGGAAAAAGCTATCGTTCACCATGAATGTACCGCAAAGGACGCCGACTTTCCTAATTTTCTTGCACTTTATGCTCATTTTATTGAAACTTAATAGGTAAAGAGAGGTCAAACCTTTTTCTAATTAATTTTGTGTATTTTTACAACTTGGGGGTTGAGATACAAAATCAACCACTGTAGCACTCACAGTGATCACAGCATCACCTAGTCAAGTTTATAATAATTGTGACATCCTGTTTTAATGATGTAAGCCTAAAAATGGACTGTAAGTGCTATAGAAAATGTCTGAAGGCATCTGACACATTATTTTTGTCTCTTTTGCGGAAATGGTCGTTTACTGGGTACACAAATACCTTCACTGTGAGCCAGAGATTCAATATTTTTTCATTCTGTTTTATTTTTGCAGAGGACGCAGAAGGTGTACCGTAACAAAATATTGCCTGATTTGGGCTTCTGGAATGAATTCGATCTATTTAGAGGAAAATGTTTCTCAACCTCATGTTAGCATCTGCGAAGAGCGTGAATGGGGGTACCCTTGCGCCATCGGCTATATCTCTGGTGTGTTCCTAAAGATTTTTTGGAGAACATGGCTTAAACATCTCAGGACATACTAGGATACACTTTGAAACCCATCTTATTGAGTACTTGGGGGGGGGGGGGGGGGTGGCACGGTAGACCTGGCTGGCTTATGGACTACACCCCACCCCCCAACATCCAACTCTTGATTTACGCATCCATTGAATACGCAAAGGCAGATCTTAGGGGGGGGGGGGGGGTGTTCCAAGTGTTCCGCCCCCCCCCCCTTACCCCGGCCAAAATTTCTGTAAAATGCTATATCAAAGTTTCTTGTTTGAGTTTAAAAAAATTCCTTAACATAGATTTGGAAACAAGCCCCCCCCCCCCCCCCCCCACACACACACACACACACACAAACACACACTCCCCAGCTTTTTGAAATTTCGGCGGGTGGTGAGAAGGTGGGACAGGTTCTCATACACGTGCTTGGTGCACCATTCCAACGTACTCCCCCCTCCCCGCCCCCCCCCCCCCCCCCACACACACACACATACACACACACCCCACCCCTTTCCGCATTTTGAGTTTTCGGTCACTGGGAGACAAGGTCTGGCGTCGGTAGGCCTTTTGTGTCTGGTTGAAGGTCCCAAACAAAAAGTTGGAACTATCCCCGCCCCCTTCCCCCCTGAAGGTAACTGATCCGCCCCTGAAATACGAGTACTATACCAGCATCCGACCAGGGTGCTAATCTGTTATTTGGGACCTTACGCATGAGGCCACAAAGTCCAAATATATAGACAAGCACACACACAGCCAAAATTATCCCGACAATGTTCACCGCTACCTGTGCGGGCAAAAAAATTCTCAGTGAGTCTCTTAACCCTGTGGCTGTCGGCAGCGCTTTTCGTTGCGATGATTCCGGCAGGAATCATCGTGACGAAATGCGCTACCGACAGCCAAAGGGTTAAACGCGACAAAATATCGACGATCGGTCTGCCGCCTAATTTATACAAGTGAAATAAAAATAAAAAAACAACATCCAAAAATCTGCCTTGACTAGCGTAATGTATAATTATACAGCATAAGCATCTTGTATTAATAGCAACCTTGGTTATTTATAAGCTTGAGCAGATATAAAGACACGTGATATTAAAGCGAAGGAGGTTAAAGTTTTGGCTGTCAGTAGCGCTTTTTGTCCAGGTGATTCCTGTAGAAACGTGATCAGCTCCACTTTCAGCGCTGCCGACAGCCAAGGGTTAACCCGTTCAGTGTAACGCTGACGCAGGCTGTGTTTCTGCAATCTTGGTTCATGCAAGACACCACCCCCCCCCTCCCCAAACAAAAAAACAAACAAAAAAAACAAAACCCAACCCAACAACAACAAAACAACAAACAACTAGATTTCCCAGGAACATGGCTTCAAGGTATTATCAACAAGAGGCATAGATCCCCATGAGCCCCCGCAGTTGCGGGGGCTCATGAGGATCTACACCTCTTGCAGCTGGGTGTGTTCACGGCATTTTCTTGGCACTGAACGGGTTAAAGTTGGTGCACATACTGAGCAGAGGTGTTTCAAGCAAAATAGGGACTGCTGCCTAATTCACCCCACATCCAGCAGTTTATGTCAAATAATGATACAATGTCTAATTAGGGACAAGGCTTAATAAAAAGGCAGCGGATCGACTGGCAGAATATATAAAGCAACGTTTGACCGAACGCTATTTTAACGTAGGGTATCTAATGGCAGAATATATAAAGCAACGTTTGACCACTCTTTTAACGTAGAGGGTCTGCTGGCAGACTATTAAAAGCATCGTTTGACCAAACACTATTTTAAGGTAGGAGATCTACTGGCAGCATATTTAAAACATCGTTTGACCAAACACTCCTTAAAGCTTCAGCAGGAGTGATAGCTGAACAGTAATAGCTGCATAAGTAACAGTTGAAGGATGAGGTTGCATTATCAGTAGTGCGTGTGTTATAGCTGCAAGTGTTGCTAGCTTTGGGGCACGTTCACCTTGGGGAAATATTCTGAATCAATCACACACACGCGCGGAAACACAGCATGAGGGATGGCATAAAAGCAAGGAGAGAATATCAATGATCGCATGAAAAAAGGGGACATCAGTGACTCAAGTTGAACGAAGGGAGAGAATATATGAATAAAAAAAAAAAGACTGAGAATCAATGTATCAAAGCGAGAGAATCAATGTATCAAAGCGAGAGAATCAACTCATCAATGGGAGGGAATCAACGTATCAAGGGAGAAAGAATCGATGTATATATAAAAGCCTGTTGTATGCCATGCAACAGGAGATTATAGATGAAAACGCTATCATCGCCTATTACGCAGTATACTTCAGGCTGTAACCCCTTCACTGCCGATACAAAACTTGAATACAACCCAACTGCAAGAGACATAGATTCTCACGAGGCTCTTGAGGACCTATGCCTCTTGCTGAGACCTCTTTGTAGTCACGGTTTTGTTTGTTCGTTTGTTGACACAATGATTTCAGAACACAGTCTGCGTCGACTGGCAGTGAAGGGGTTAACGGGGGGACAATCAATGTATGCAGCACTGACAAGCAGGGGTTACCTTACCTGATGCATAGGATAGGTAAGAAAGGTCTCCAGGGTGCGGCCCTGACAGTCGGGCTTGTCAGGATCACTGTGGGGCGTGTGCCTGTGCATCAAGCCGTGGTCGTATTTCTGCTTGAATGCAGACGCCTGAAGGCAGATAAACAGTACACTAGCCCTGCTCCCACCGCCATTTCTGCACTGCCAAGGCACCCATCAACTTCCCAGTGCCAAAAAATTCCACAAACTTTCCAAAGTGCCACTAGTCCACAAACTTTCTACAGTGCCACAAGTCCACAAACTTTGGAAAGTGCTACAATTTCACACACACACACAAATTCCATTCAAATTCGACTAACGTCCTTGCCAAAATTCCACAAATTGTCCAAAGGATCACAAATCCACAAACACTGGAGTGTCTGAAATTTCCAACCAAATTCTACTCAGTTGCAGAGTGCCACAATTCCACAAACATTGGAAATCTTTCCACAATTCAACACGTTCTACAGTGCCACAGACTTTGTTATTCCAAAAGCAGCGCAAAACCAGAGTGCGTGCTCTGCGTACGGTACGTCAGTCCACGCCACCACTGACAGTTCAATGAAGAGTCACAGCACACAGGGGTGCATGGGTGCAATATGGGTGCTCCAGAGCAGACAATTCAGACAATAGATTGGGTGCTCAAACAAAGGACTGTATTATTTTTGGGTGCTCTGCCAGAAAAAAAAAGAGAACATCAGGATTTGTGTGCTACAAGAACAGAACTCGAGGGTATGAAGAACTGAAAGTTTAACCCCTTAACTGCCAGGGAAAGTCGAACTCTACTCGTCTATGCAAGAGACATAAACCCGCATGAGCCCCCGCAGTCGCGGGGGCTCATGAGGATTTATGTCTCTTGTTTGTCAATGTTCTTGATGCCTTTTTTCGGTCCGAGTTACACTGTGTTCTTCAAGGCAAATGTCAGCTCGTGTGCATTGGTGTCAGACGCTCATATCGCGATCACTGGCAGCAAAGGGGTTAAGGAAAAAATCCTTGAGACTACGCCGGAGTGCTTCAGAGCCGAACATAACTTGAACGGATTAAATGGGTGCAGTCGAAGACAAGATTCCAGAAGGTACGGAACTGAGTGATCTAAAAACAACAAAGACAGGACACACAAGGGTACTTCAGTACAGAATCGTGTGCTCTAAAACAAAATATCCACGTCACAGGTAATCGGGGTGATCAGCAACAGAACTGAAGGATAGAGGTTTGTGCGGGTCTGTGATTTTGGACCTTTCGGTCCCGGGCCGTATGGTCCAAAGTAACAGCACATAATGTAGGGAACTAAACACCAGAAATAAAACTCAGGACATTTGTGTGCTACAGAACGGTACGGAAAGACATAGCTGAATGCTTGAAAACAGAACCTGAACAATTTGAAACAGAAGACTGTGCTACGAAAAGAAAATCAGAAAAGAGAATAAACCAAGAACAGACTGCCAGGATCCACGGAACTGAAGGCTTGCAGAAGACGTAGGATGCAAACTGGGTGAAGTCGAACTGAAATTTGCACTAGAAGGAGCCAAAACAGGAAAGTAAAGGTAGACTGCACCAGGAGGTACATGTCATGGAAAGGAAACAACTGAGACACGCAAAGAAAGACTGACAGAGCTAGTCACTTGAAGAGGTGTATAATACACACATTTATTAGTGAAGCTACGCTTACGCCGGACGACTCCCAATTAGGGTACAAGCTGGTTATTCGCGGCGACGTCGTTCTCATTCGTTGCTCACAATGAACGAGAGCAAAGTCATCGCGAATAACCAGATTGTGACACTAAGCATAGACAACATTCCAAACACCTCCAAGAGGCATCAAATTGGCTCGGCCGTATATCATACATTCGTTAACGTACCTTTACAACCTTTGCATACAGCTAGGTAGATTTCCTTCCAGCTTAAAGACAGCAAAGGTGATACCATTACCTAAAACAAAAGACCTCACTGACCCAAACAAGTTTAGACCTATTTCCCTGCTATCAACTTTGTCTAAACCGACTGAAAGGCACATCCACACGCATTTGCAGCATTATCTCGAAAAACACAAACTCATTCATTCACTGCAGTCGGTCTTTTGTTTAAAGCACTCTTGTCACACAGCACTAACACATTTAGTTGATAGATGGCTGACCGCGATGAATAGCGATCAAATGACTGGGGCTGTCTTTTTGGACCTCTCGAAAGCTTTTGACCTCGTTAATCATGAGAGTTTAATTCAGAAGATTGCTATCAGTTAAGTGCTGGCACCCTTGCGTTCCTTACCTTATACCTGCACGGGCGCACACAATATGTCCATGTGAATGGGACAAACTCACGTGAGAGGGTGATAGCGCAAGGAGTATCACAAGGATCTATCCTTGGCCCATTATTGTTTTCTGTCTATATCAACGATCTTCCACTACTATATCTGACCCCAGTGTAACCTACAGCCTCTTTGCAGACGACGGAACTCTTGACGTGTTTCATCATCAGATATATATTGTATAACTAGATCTCTTCAGATTAGTTTGAATGATGTTTCACAGTGGTGTCAACATAACTCCATGGTACCGAATCCTTCCAAAACCAAACGTATGCTGATTACCACTAGACACAAAAACCAGCTGAACCTGCCTCCATTAAAACTCGCATTTAATTGCCAGTCTGTTAGCAAGTCAGGGAGCAGCGCGTGCTTGGAATCACCATAGACGACAAGCTGTGCTGGCAGAATCATATTGCAAATGTTTGTAAAACAATATCTAAAAATGTATACCTACTTTCTAAACTGAGATTTTTCACTGATGAATCCACCAGAAAAAATCTTCTATTGTGCTCATATTCAGCCGCATTTGGATTATGCCTCTACTATCTGGGACGGGAGTAGTGATGATAACTTTAAAAGACTCAACTCGCTCCACAGAAGGTCCATTAAACTAATTGTTGACAAACCCACAGAAGGTATTAGTACAGATGACAAATTCAAGTTGCTAGCTCTTTTACCTCTTCACAAACTTTTTATCTTTAATAAAGAATCTCCTACTTATCTCACAAATTTATTTCGTTTTGCCCATAGGTCCAGCCGAACACCAGGAAACAATATGTTAGTACCAATGCCCCGCTTGGATATTTACAAGTCATCTTTGTCCTATTATGGGGCCAAATTATGAAATTCTGTTCCGGCAGCGCCATCGGTTAGAACATTTAAAACCCAGCTGCTGAAGTATCTCAGGAATACTTGAAATGCTGTAAAGAGTAAACCACGTGACTATGGCTTTCGTTTCTGAAGTTGGTGTAGTAAACCTTCAATACGTAAATAGCGTAGGTTGTTAAAGCTATTCTTGTGCCTATTTTCCCCCTACAGCTATATCAGTGTATTATCTTTTTACCATTTATTAAACCGTGTAATTTCTTGTAAATACCCGATGCACATATGTATACATGCAAACACTGATTTCTGTTTACATTTTTTTTATTGTAAATGTATTATTACTTTGTACTTTTCCCCACCCAGGTCTGCCCTGGAGACTTGAATGGGGTTAACTACTTTTTCTTTTTCTCCAGGCATTTTGTGTGTGTGTGTGTGTGTGTGTGTGTGTGTGTGTGTGTGTGTGTGTGTGTGTGTGTGTGTGTGTGTGTGTGTGTGTGTGTGAGTGCTTGCGTGCGTGCGTGTGTGTATGTTTGTGTGTGTGTGTTTGTGTGTGTTTGTATGTGTGTGTGTGTTTGTGTGTGTTTGTGTGTGTGTGTGTGTGTGTGTGTGTGTGTGTGTGTGTGTGTGTGTGTGTGTGCGCGCGCGCGCGCAAGGACATGATTGAAAACAGGTCTATGTACCTAATCATTTATCCTTGAGAAATAAATTTTCATTTCATTTCATAGATCCTCGTGAGCCCTCCGGGCTAACGAGGATCTAGGCCTCTTGGAGATGTTTGGAGTGTTGTCGATGCTGGTTATACTTTGCTCTCGTTTGTTGTTGGGAGTCGTTCGCCTCAAACGTAACCTCTTCGATAACTAACTCGAGACGTGTCGCGTCCCGACACGTGGCGTAAGACCGCGTATCGGAATGCAGCACGTATCGAACGTTTCCACTGGAGCACCCTGACTTGACGAAAGTGGTATGTGTATGTGGACGTAAATGAAAGAAACACACCAGATTAGTCACACCAAAAAGTTGAGATAAAGAGTTTTTATACCGAGGGAGGTAACCACAGCATCTGAAATTCAAAGGGAAATGCCATGTGTCAAGGGGGTATCATAACAAGAAAACCAGACGGGATTAGTCACACTAAAACGGGGTGAGAAAGAAGGTACTTCAGTGAGGCAAACAAGCCAGTCAGAAAGGTAACAGATGCAAGCAACGATCTTTGGTCAAAGGAAACTGGCTGGATTAATTACATCAAACACGGTAAGAAAACTGAGGCAGTTGATCTAGCTAAGAAAAAAGAAAGAAAGAAAGAAAGAAAAGACTGTTGTGCACGAGAAAAAGAAAAGAAGACACGCTTCTACGCTGAGAAAATTCCAAGGTCTTGAGGAATGCAAGGCGTAGAAAAGCAAAGAAGTGAAACATGCCTCTCAGGAAAAGCCTACACATCTGGTCGTTTAACCTGGAGCGATCTTGGTCAGTAGGAAGCCAAGATTTTCATGAGCCTCCACCACTGCAGGGACTCATGCAAATCTCTGTGTCTTTTGCTGGTGGAAGAAGGCACTGTGCGGGCAACTCAGACGCGGACTCCACACTTCTACTGTCACCAGAACTGAATAGGAAGTTGACAATAACCTGTCTCTAACACCGTGGGAGCAAAAAGAAACAGCATTGACAAACCGAGTACAACCCCAGTAGCAAAACGTCTTCGAGCCCACGACGACCGCAGTGGGCCCGCGCACTGTCGTGCGCGGGCCCACTGCGGCCGTCGTAGGCACGAGACCTTTGCTTACTGGGAAAGCAAGGAATAAGGACACAAAACGTAAAAGCAAACTGGATCTGCCTGGTGTTACGCTGGTAAGAAAGAAATAATGGCACGATGACAAAAGCAAGGCAAAGGTGAACTAATCTGCATACAACAATGTTATTCCACGTGATATATGCTGGATGTGGGACTAAAATACTACGGTGGGTAGATGGCTACATTTTGGTGTATATTTTATGTGTACACAGCAAATGAAAGGGATCTAGTGTCAAGTTAGGTATAATGCCAGACAAAACGCAAGAGTTCTGCGTGTGCAACTAAGTGAAATCAAGGCAAAAGCTACAAACTGCACTTAGTCACAAGAACCACAACTCATTGCGCATTTCACGGAGATTTGGTATGGCAGACTACATTGAAACTCAATAGGGTTAGTGCCATGTTAGTGCTACAGTAACTGTGATCACAAACCATGCGTTCTCATAAACAAAAAATCATACTGATGTAACATTTCTAAACATCGTTTTCAAAGAAGGCGAGTATGCAAATAGCAAGTTGACTATTTGTTGATATCTGTCAATGATCATGCCTATGACCAGTAACACACATCATGTGCTAGTTTCTTCCTCACATTCAGTCACAACCTCACATTACTTGTATCATTAGAGAGTATCATTAGAGAGAGAGAGAGAGAGAGAGAGAGAGAGAGAGAGAGAGAGAGAGAGAGAGAGAGAGAGAGAGAGAGAGAGAGAGAGAGAGAGAGAGAGAGAGAGAGAGAGAGAGAGAGAGAGAGAGAGAGAGAGAGAGAGAGAGAGAGAGAGACTGCCAACACAAGGAAACAGACACTGAAATCGTAGAAAGAGAAGTGACAATCTGTACAAAAGCTTGTACGGGAACATTTTCAACAAAGTTATCTTTGGCAAAAGATCCACAAAGCTGCAATCCTCTCAACAAGCATTTTTTGTGTTATCCACTGACAAGAACCAAAGCTCATCCTGTTTTAAAGGCCTGATGTTATGGAGATTCAGACCTGATGATACGGAGAATGCACGCCAGCAACAGACAACATATACCCTCACGCACCCCGCAAGCTACATGGGCACATGGGAATATATATGACCTCAGTGTTTGGGCGTCGGCAGCAATTTTGGTCGAGGTGATTCCCGGCCGTACGAATCACGTCGACTAAAATCGCTGCCGACACCAAAAGGTTAGAAGTTGCGTTTGTTTGCGTTTGTTTACGTTTCATTACGTTTCCTTCCTGCAGGAACACACGCTTCGGTTCCTCGGCTCATGACATTCAATGCCATTTGCTGATAGAAAGGTCGGAAAAGTGACTTTGTCGGCAAGTGTTTTTCCTCTGGCAATATCTCAGTCACGGGAGACGGCTCGATCATGAGATTTCAAGAGTAGTGGCAGTTTAGCTTGGTTGTCTGAGAAGGCGTCAACACAACGCGCAAAAGTCCATCGGACTGACTTTGGCGGCCGTTGCCCGCGCACGGTCGGGCGTGGGCAACGGCAGCCAAAGTTGGCCCGATGGCCTTTTTGAGCACTGGCACTACCATCGAGCTATCTTGGTCGATCCATATACCATTGACGTGCGTCAGAATAAATGAAAGGCGTCAACCCAATCTCACACTACCCTTGAACTATCTTTGGTCGATCCATATATACCTCTGAAGTGCGTCAGAATAAATGAAAGGCGCCATGCCAATTTGGCACTTACTTTGAACTATCCTGGTCGATCCATATACCGCTGAATTTGCACTTTAAAAGAACAACACACAAAAAATAGAAAAAAAAAATGAAAAAAACAGGATAGAATGAGTCAACTCTGTTACAATAATCTTGGGCGCTGTGAGCAGGATCAATGTACTAATTTTCCCTTCCTGCTCAACTCACTGCTTCTGTGTATCAGCCTTAACTCTCTCTCTCTCTCTCTCTCTTTAATACTTAGTGTGAGGTGTCTGCTTCACAGAATGAAGGTAAAAGTAGAGAGGAAGGAAGGATAGGAGCAACAAACCAGCAGAAGGAATGAAATATGATTTTATATTTTAAGCAACGAAGACAGAACAGATAAAAGGACAGATACAAGGAAAAGATAAAGAAATGTAATGAAAGGAAGAATGTAAGGAAGAAAGCATAGAAACAAAACGGTTATGCAAAAACTAGACATCATAAAAAACTTGGAATAAAGCTAAATGAAAGTTGGTAAAAGATTTGAAAAAGGTTTACATTATCAAACCCCGTCCAACACATAAAAACAAACAAATAAACAAACAAACATAAACGACTGAACAAACAAACAAACAAACAAACAAACAAACCAACCAATAAACAAAAATAACAGACAATCCAGTGGACAACACAAGGCAACAAAATCTGTTACGTCAGACAAACCCACAACAATGTGGGTCGATACCCATAATCCACTTCACAACATGGGTAATAACGACATTTACTGAACGCCGGACGATCCGTTCTTCACGAGGAACACGGGTGTAACCCCTTCACCGCCGGGCAAAAATTGAACACCACCCAACTGCAAGAGGTATAGATCCTCATGAGCCCCCGCAACGCAGGGGCTCATGATGATCTATGCCACTTGCTGAGACCAACGTTTATCCATGTACATTGGAAGGTTGTGGCTTTTAGTCTGTCAATGAGCAGAGATTTCTGAAACAAACTGACTGTGCGTCCACTGGCGACGGAGGGATTAAACAGGCCAAGCAAGAGGCACCGATCTTCGTGAGCCCCCCGCGAACATGCTGGGCCTCATGAACATCTATGTCTCTTGCATTTGCTTGGCGCTCACAACATGGAAGGAGCTTTTCCCGACAAACCAACCTCACGGCCGTGAACGGCAGACGACAAAACAGAACACAACAGCGTCTTTCCAAACACACATAAAGCAACCGCCCATTCCTGAATAAATGGGATCGCAACAACCCAGTAAGCAAAAGTCTTCGGGCCCAGGAAAGCCGCAGTGGGCCCGCGCACGGCTGTGCGCGGGCCCACTGCGGCCGTCATGGGCCCGAAGACTTTTTGCTACTGGGGAACACAAGAACGATGGATTTACGAAATCCACAACATTTTTTGGAGTACAAAATTGAGAAAGGGAAAAATATTTCCTACATCAAGAATGGTAAACTACAGTCCACTGTTGATTAGGCTGAGAGGTTTGAATCTGGTGATTTCATGGGTTCTTACAAGTAATTTTTTTTTATAATGCAGATTTTTTTACAGCAAGGCTAAAAGAAAAAAATCATAAAACACCTAGTTCCGTAAAGCCCCCCCCCCCAAAAAAAAAAAAAAAAAAAAAAAAACCAAAACAAAAACAAAACAAACCCCCCCAAAAACAAAACAACAAACAAACAACAACAAAAAACAACCAAAAAAGAAATAACAAAAAAAACAACAAACACAAACAAACAAACAAAAACCCAACAAACAAACAAAAACCAACAACAAAAAACCCGCTCAGATATGACAAGTACAATTTTTGTGTAATAAAATTGTGTTGTTCTTGTTTTTACTAAGCGTTAGTTTTTATTTTATTATTATTTTTTCTTTGGTGTTGCATTTTACACGCTTGATAGTCACTTTTAAAAAAAAGTCCACAACCACAGCAACCCTGTGTGTTCTGAAAACAGCAAATGAGTAGATTGCACTTTATTCGGGTGATGCTGTTGTTAAACCCCAAACGAATTTCTTTGATGAAAACAATAACACAACAATACAAAGCCAGAATTAGAACTAGAAAAAAGACCCACAATTAACAAACTCCTGATCAAAAAGGTGACTGCCAGGCATTTAAAACGCAAAACAAAGTTCAGAGAGAGAAACATGCTTTAAAAAGGACAAGTAGGCCTACAACACGCCGTGTTGTACTTGTCCTTTCTAAACGTGCTTGTTCTTTTGCTGGGATTTTTTTTTCTCAACAATAAAAAGCCGGTTTTACTGGGATTTTGACGGTACCGTGCTTTTCAGACTACCTGAGTGCTAGTTAACTTTATTTTCGAGCACAATTTTCTCTGTTGATTATTCCGGGTGTAAGAACACCGGAAATCACCGAACTCATTTAACCCCACGGCCGCATTTCCCAGGAGAGGTTACCTAACGACTATGTACCAGCTACAGGACATGGATCGACCATGATAATTCAAGGGTAGTGCCAGATTAGCTTGGCGCCACCAGGCGCCAAGCTAATCTGGCACGACCCTTGAAT
The DNA here is from genome assembly GCA_036245525.1 of Semisulcospira habei. Classification (NCBI taxonomy): domain Eukaryota; kingdom Metazoa; phylum Mollusca; class Gastropoda; family Semisulcospiridae; genus Semisulcospira; species Semisulcospira habei. The sequence continues at coordinate 68,595,254 of BTPG01000001.1, forward strand.
TATCATGGTCGATCCTTCTCCTGCTGTAGTGCGTCGGGGCTAATATGGGTCATGTAATAATCAAATCATTGTTTTTCTTAAGACCTACTGGCCTAACAACACTGGCAATTCCCTATTACGCTACACGGAAAAACCCAGAAAAACACATAGACATATAAACACTTAAGCATACGGACATGTTTGTATACAAACCTGATGCATGGGGTAAGTCAGGAAGGTCTCCAACGATCGTCCTTCGCAGGCCGGTTTCTCTTCGTAGCGCTTGAGCAAAGCGTTGAACTCCTGCTTCTGTTTGTACTCGGCCAGGACCTGCAGGCTGTAGTGATGGTTTCTCACATACTCCTGGTAAATGCTCAGCATAGGAAGAAGCATGTCGAAGAGATCGCCTGCAACAGGGAAGCAAATGAACGGTGTGAGAAATGTTTCTCTTTTGCGAGATCATTCAGTTCAGTTCAGTTCAGTTCAGCTTAGTTTAGTTCTGTCCAGTTCTGTCCGGTTCGGTTCGGTTTAGTTCAGTTGAGTTGAGTTTAGTTCAGTTCACGTCAGTTAGATTAGTTTAGTTCCGACTGCTATCTGCGAAAACAAACTCCCTGATCGGGCCCTCGAGACGACAAGAACCGCAGCAAAGCCCAAGTCGCAACACAACTAATATCATTATTATAATACGTGTACAATACCTTACCCAGAACGAGCGTAGGCCAGTTCTCAAGTCGTGCCGTGAGACCCTTAAGAAATATCTGGTGCAAGAACAGCAAAGTTTCGCTGCAAACATAGTAGAAAAACAGTTAGAACATGTAGTGGCTGACACAAGCAATACGAGAATCACATAATGCCACCCCAGCAGACAGTCAATTAACCCTTCAATCCCCAAAACTAAACGACTTCCATTCGATAAAATGGAAGTAGTTTCATTCTGGGGCTTTAAGGGTTAAAAAACAACAACACGCACACACAAAAAGAAGAAAAAAAAAAAAGAAGAAGAAAACAAACCCCAAAACAACCTACAAACACATGCCATCTACTTTCAAATAAACAGAGCAACAACAGAAAAAGTAACAAACAAACGAAGTAACACTAAGAGGAACACACACAACAAGAAAGAAGCAAAAAAAAAAAAAAAAAAAAAAAAAAAAAAAAAAAAAAAAAAAAAAAAATATATATATATATATATATATATATATATATATATATATATATATATATATATATATATATATATATATATATATATATATATATATATATATATATATATATATATATATATGCAGTCACAAAAGGACAGCTGATGTCCTGATGACACAATGCAAGCTTACCAGCCTGGATTTCCATGGCATTAGCACAGCATTCTCAGAATTTATTGAAAAATTATGTCCCTTGGAGCTACTCTGATTGAGTGCATTTTTTGGCTTGGGCGACGCCTTTGTTATAAGTAATGAATATATATATATATATATATATATATATATATATATATATATATATATATATATATATATATATATATATATATATATATATATATATATCAATGTCACAAACACACAAGCATTGTGACTACACGAATCACCATCTGCTTTATTAACCCATTTAGCCCCGGGACCCTGCAGCAGGAGATGGATTGATCATGATAATTCAAGGGAAGTGCCAGATGAGCTTGGCGCCTGAAGGCGCCAAGCTCATCTGGCACTACCCTTGAATTATCATGATCAATCCATCTCTTACAACTGGTACATAGTCGTTAGACAACGCCTCCACAAGTTTGGAAATGCGGCCGTGGGGTTAAGAGGGTTAATGACATTATCACCACCACCACTATGAGCAAAGTCACTGCCGTTTATCATTATGCCCCAGAGGAATACCCAATAACGTGCTTAAACTCAGTTTAACGCGCCCCGCATCAATAGCTGCGTGAGTGTCGTACACGCAAAGCTCAAGGCAGGCAACGCTGTACGACACTCACGAAGCTGTTGATGAGGGGCGCCTTGAATGAGTTGAACCGCAAATTATTCTGTCACCGTTTTCTATCCATCCAAGGAATCCATCCAACCATGCATCCATCCATGCATCCACCCATCCATATTCCATTCATCCATTTATGCATCCACCTCCCATATTTTCATCCATACATCCATGCATCCATTCATGCATCCACCTTCCATATTTCCATCCGTCCATGCATCCCGGCATTCGTCCAACCATCCCATCCAGTTTGCCCAAGCCCTCTCGCTCAAGCTTCTATCCATTCCATAATCCACCCGAGCACCCATCTGTCCGTCTGACCTGTTCAATAATATGGGAGTTGACATCTTCGTTTGTCACGGGCGGTTTCTTGGAGCATTTTTTCAACCCACCCATCAACAACCACCAATACGTCGTCTTTGCATCATCATCATCATCATCATGGTAATCCCAAAGTTGAAAAATATTCCTCAGTGTCTTCTATTAACCACTTGACTGCCGAGGATAGCTGACCAGAATCCAGCTGCAAGAGACGTAGATCCTCATGAGTCCCCGCGACTGCGGGGGCTCATGAGGATCTACGCCTCTTGCTGACACTGTTTTGTGTCCGTGTTTCTTGGACAGCTGGGGATCTTTCGCGTTGGTTTCAGTAACACAGATTTCAGAAACACGATCTCAGTGTGTCCTACTACTAAGTCCGGTTTACTGTCGCTGGGACGCTAGAGTGTATAAGGGACAATCTGTGTCCGCTGGCATGCTGACGTTTTAAACATGTCCTTATTGTCTCATGAAGGCTACATTACAGATTAGGAGACAGATCAAGCATTTTAGTTCAAGGGTGGTGCCAGAATAGCTTGGCGCACCCTTGAACCATCATAGTCAAATTTATTTCATGTAGTAGTGTATGAGGATGAAATGGGTTAAACCACTTTCCAGCCAGAGGGCCGCAGATTGTGTGTCTGAAATCTTGTGGATCAGTAGAGCGCCAAAGACGAATACAAATTGGTCTCAGCCAGAGGCATAGATCCATCACGAGCCCCCGCACCTGCGGGGGCTCATAAAGATCTATGCCTCTTGCAGTAACTTGGCAGTGAATCAGTAAAGGGTGACTGTCTGACCTGTTCAAAAATATGGAGTTGACGTCCTCGTGAGTGACCGGAGGTTTCTTGGAGCTTGCCGCCATGCGCAGTGGCCGCAGGAAACACGTGACTAGGCAAGAGAGCTGGCGGTTGTACTCCTCTTCGCATTCCACCATGGAGAAGACGATAGAATTTCGTTTCCTCATCGACTCGGCGTGCGGGGATCGGATGTACAGCTCGACGATTTGCTTCCATCTTCTCCGGCACAGCCACCCTCGGAAGAAACTTTGCACCTGCAGGTGAGACGAATGAAGCTTTATCCCTTATAATTCGGAATACACCAGTGTGTGAAACACGTTTGACTAAAATAGTTCAAGGTTAGTGCCAGAATAGCTTGGCGCCTATAGGCGCCAAGCTATTCTGGCACCACCCTTGAAATAAAACCATTGGTCTATATATCCTTATCTGTAAGTACTATAATGTAGCTTGCATATAGCTGTGTACAAATTTGAAGCTTTTAGCCTCAGTATGATATGGGTTAAATTAGGCGGCGGCGCGACAGCGACACGAATCTAGACACATAAATGAATAAGGAGTGTGTCCATAGTGATACGACGAGTAATTCCGTCCTGATTTTCTTCAGCCGGTGCGGTGCGACGACATTTTTTATCGCCCCGCCGAGCGATTCAAAAACGATCATTAGCCGCGATTTCGCTCTGAAAGCAGTGTGGTTTTCAAGTCGCGACAACAAGTTGCAACAATTCTGAACATCTTATAAAAGGGGCGCGATGCCGCCTTTCGCGCCGCTATATGGAAACATACAAAGCGATTTTTCCGCCTGCTGCACAGCTACTTTTTTGCCGTGTCGCCTACTACACCGCTGTCACGTAGCTAAATAGAAACATAGCCGTGGCACTGAGGCCTAAGATTGGAAAGAAATACACAAGAAAAAATGAAACACGCTCAAAAAGGACAAGTACAACACAGATTTTTTTTCGCTAAAGAATGAATGAATAATTTTGCAGTCTTGAGATCTTGTCATCTGAAGATCAGTCTTGTCATCTGAAGATCACGTTACAGGTGTGGGAGATGGATCGACAACACGTACTTCAAGGGTGGTGACAGAATAGCTTGGCGCCTAAAGGCGCCAAACTATCCTGGCACCAACCTTCAACTATCTACTGGTTAATCCCCATCTGTAGTGAGTCAGGACTTTTATGGTTAACGGATATTAGGTAATTTAGGAAAATGAAAGCTCAATGCAATTATGTATTTATTTATTTTTTTGCCGTATCGCAGTAACGTTTGGAATTGTTGGTTTATTTTTTTGTTTGCTTGATGGTTGGTTGTTTTGACTGGTACAAAGTGTTATACCTTCTTGATTTTCTTCAGTTCATCTGTTTCCTCTTCAACTTTAGTATTGGAAGCCACCTCCTTCTTAAATTGTTGGAGCTGAAAGATATAATAATAATAATAGTATAGTAATCATGGATTATACAAGCTCTTAAGTACAAGCTGATAAGCTTATTCCGAGGCGGATCATTTACCTCGAAGGGGGTTGGGGGTTAGGTGGGGGGGGGGGAGGGTTAGTGTTCCAACTTTTTGTTTGGGGCCTTCAGCCTGAAACATCGGGGGGGGGGGGGGAGGGGGGTGGGTGGGGGGTGGGTGGGTGGGTGGGTAGGTGTGAACAGCAGTTAAGCGTGTGTGAAGGCTTTGCACCTTTCTCCCACCAGCGGGAAGGAGGGGGAGGGCGGAGGTGGGGGGAGGAGAAGGCACATGTGTGCGTCACACCTGAAAACTTCTAGAGAATAAATATAAGCTAGTAACTGCCAAGACGAGGCCAACGTTACCCATCTGCAAGAGACATAAATCCTCATGAGCCCCCGCAGTCGCTCATGAGGATTTACGTCTCTTGTTAGTCTTGTGTTCTTGGTGCCCACGTTTGGTCCCATTTCATTTGTGTTTTTCACGCGAATGTCGGCCAGTGTGCAGTGGTTTCAGACGCGAAATCCACGTCTACTGGCAGCCATGGGGTTAAGCCATGGCAGCCACCTCCCCGACAACACCCCCTCCCCTACCCCACCCCACCCTACTGTTGATTCAGTCGAGACGTGCCGCATCTGGGTTACACGGCATACAGCCACGTAACATGATGCGGTACGCCTCGCAATAGCTTATTAAACTGACGTTGACTGTATACTACTAGGTGTACCTCTTCTTTGAGTTTCTTGACCTCGGCCGCAAGCTCCTCGGTCTGCTGAACGTAGTGCCACTTGGCCTGGCGCTCGCTGTCCAGGATCTGCAGCAGGTGCAGATGCTTCTGTTCCAGTTCCTCCTTCTGCTCCAACACTTTGCTGTAACTGCAACCGTCCAACAGTACAAAAAGAAAATTCATGCAGACATACGGTATAATGACGCCGGAAACGGAAATAGGCACGTGCATGCATTTTGCAACACACGAAGCAGTCTGGCTTTGCCGCTAAAGGCTAGTGTTCAGATACGACCATGGCTAAAGCCAGACCCAGCTGCAGGCGAGGGTCTAACGATAGGTAAATTATAAGAGAGAGAGAGAGAGAGAGAGAGAGAGAGAGAGAGAGAGAGAGAGAGAGAGAGAGAGAGAGAGAGAGAGAGAGAGAGAGAGAGAATCAATGAATCAATGAAACTTTATTTTACAACGGTTTAGGCATTGACATCGTCATCGACACAGCCATTTTACAAACCTGCCGTTGCTAACGACTACAAGACTAACTACAAATATACATACATATAAGTAAACATAATACTTGCAAAGAGATGACAACACTATTCACATAGACAGACATACTCATAGACTCACAGACACCTCCCCACCCCACCCACCCCCCTTCACACATAGACAGAGCTAAGTAGTCCAAATGATAAATGAAAAGGATAACAGACTTAATTGGGAATAAATTGGACCCAGCATAAAAAGAAACATATAATACAAGTGGTTAAGTCATCCCTACGAGTGATCCACAAAATATTTGCAGAGACCCTTTTTAAAACAGGCTAGCGAGGAGGCGGATTTTACATGGTCGGGAAGGGCATTCCAGATAAGTGCCCCTGAGAAGGATAAGCTAGTTTTATATAGATCGATCCTTGGTTTTGGGATTATGAAAAGCTTTCTGATGTTTCCAAGCTTGGACTCAGACTTACGGAACAAGAGAGAGAGAGAGAGAGAGAGAGAGAGAGAGAGAGAGAGAGAGAGAGAGAGAGAGAGAGAGAGAGAGAGAGAGAGAGAGAGAGAGAGAGAGAGAGAGATTGATTGATTGTACATTGCTTAACGTCCCGACAGCAACAAGACTTTCTCAGGACGTGCCTGCACTGCTTGTGAAAAAACAACAACAGAATATTGAATGTATGTCGCCAGCCGGTCCAATACGTTAAATAAACCTACAACATGGGGCCTAAATAAAGGTAAGACCATTTAGCAACACACATCCAACATCAAGAGCTACAAGCAGCGCAGACAGTAGGGAGAGTTTAAAAAAGGAAAATACAGGTGAATGGACCAAGGGTAGTCAGAAACACATGCCCCAGAATAGAGAGGAAAACCCACCCTGTGGGGCTGACCAGGGTGACCCTGGGAACTAAAAAGTAGTTAACCCCACCCAAGTCTCCCAGGGCAGACCCGGGTGTGTGTGTGGGGGGGGAGAGAGAGAGAGAGAGAGAGAGAGAGAGAGAGAGAGAGAGAGAGAGAGAGAGAGAGAGAGAGAGAGAGAGAGAGAGAGAGAGAGAGAGAGAGAGAGAGAGAGAGAAAGAGAGAGAGAGAGGAAAAAAGAAGAAGCCCCCCCTCCCCACAACAAACAACTAAAACAAACAAACAAACAAACGAACAAAACACAAAACAAACAAAATACCCCCCCCAACAAAACAAAAACAAATAAAAACAAAACAAAACAACCCAACAACAAACAAACAACAACACACACACAAACCATGAAACCAAAACAACAAACAAAAACAAAACAACAACAGCAAAACCGTTAACCAAACCAAACGAAATCCAACCAACCAACCAACCAACCAACCAACCAACCAACCAACCAACCAAACAAATAAACAAACAAACAAACATACACAAGAACACGTCATACATGTAAACTAGCCAAGTCAGCCAAGATTTATTTCGACACCAGAGCCTTTAGTGGCCGGCAAATGCTCCTGTGGCTGTGGGTGTTATTGGGTATGTCCGCCAGTGCAGACAATACAGCTGCAAGAGACATAGATCTTCATGAGCCCCCGCAGCTGCGGGGACTCATGAGGATCTATGCTTCTTGCTGAGACCAGTTTGCATCAATGCTTCTTGGACGGTTTTGTCTTTTGGTCGTTGAAAGAGCAAAGATTTCAGAAGCAATAATGTACGTGCAGTGGCAAGGAAGAGATTAACTGGCCCAGCCGCCAAGCATCAGCCGTACGCCTATTGGGTGACTTTGTTTTTCATCACAAAATTATGTAAGTTTAGCGAACTCCAGTAACGCGGCCTGATTTCAACCCGAGAAAAAGTGAACGCCACTTACCCCAGGGGCAGATCCAGAGGGTGTCTCGACGGGGCCACAACAGCCCTCCCTCCCCCCCCCCCCCACCCCCCCCACCCCCGTTTTCCACACTGTGTCATACAAAAGAAATCCAGACCAAAACAGTGACTATCAGGCGAGCATAAAATCATAACAAAGAAAGAAACACGCTTTAAAAAACAATTACAAATAAGATGTGTTAAAATTATTCTTTCTTGGTGCTTTTCTGTTGGGATTTTCTTTAAAATTGTACTCTCTACGCGTATTTCTTTTATTTTTTTCTTGGGGTTTTCTCAGACATACTAGAGTTCTCAGAGGTGACGATTTTTATTTGTTAAAACTTTCCTTCTTTTATCTCGGGACACAGCACTGCTTTCGGCACTTTATAAAAGGAAGGGTTGATCATATCTACATGCACTTGTCCTCCTCCCCGCCTCCACCCAACCGCCCTAACAAAACAAGATTAATCGGGCACTTGATTCTTATAAGGTGTTAATTTTCCTATTGAAAAGAATGTTCTACCTGCAGTTTCTGCAGGAGCAATCACCTTGTGTTTGACAACAACGCTATACTACCGAGATACTCCTCCGTCTGAGGAACAATACAGCCACTTGTGAAATTATTGTGATACTGCTTTATAAACCCACAAACCTCCTCCATATGAGGAACACAGAATCAGATCACAGAAATAGTCATGATCACCTATGATACCCTCTTACAATGCCTGACGATTACTTAAAGGGTTAGTTAGTGATCAAAATCAAGAGATTTCACACCTTCCCTCCGCTGACACGCATCAATGGCTACATAGCTACCCCCTGATGGGCACTGGTGCATGTCCACGGACACTACCTCAAAAGACAAAGCTATGCAATCTGATTGAGAATGGAGACCCACTGCGCTCAGAGAGTGATGTGTGACGGGATTAGGGGATTAGCAATCGCCTGTGACGCTCGGGCCAGTCGGCTGCTCACCCCGGGGGGAGACACACTAACAGCGCAGTTGATTTTTCTTTTTCTGATCACAGTTGGCATGTCCACAGTCGTAGACTTAAACCTAGATGACTACCACGTATGAAGATGCAATGAGAATGGTATCGCACAGAATGAGGTAATGCTTCTCATGAGCCCCTGTAACTGAAGGGGCCCATGAAACTCTATGGTTGGCTGAGGGACTGAGTTGGGCCCCAGATCAACAAAGATCGGACACTTTCCCAACACTGGGGTTGACCAGCAGTCAGCGGTTTATTGCCAGATGGCTGCCTCAGCCTGAGGATGCAATGAGAATTGTATCGCACAGCAAGAGGCACTGATCTACATGAGCCCCTGTGAGTGCAGGGGCATATGGCATTCTATATCTGGGTGAAGTACTGTGACATGCAGATCAGGTGTGCCAAAGTGAGGACATTTGACTATAGGTCCATGAACACACTAAGCTCACCCACCGATCCCGTGAGAGAATTGTGAAATACACTGTACAACCGTACAAGAAAAGAACCATCGAACAGTAAAACACAACTTCCAAAAATAACCATCAATTTTTTTTGTTGTTGTTGTCAGGGCACTGTACCCAACTGCAAAGGGTATAGATCCTCATCAGCCCCCACCCCCTACCCCCAGTTTATTTGTACAAACATTCTTTAAAATGCTATAACAAAGTTCCTTTTTGGGCAGTTTGGAACGGCCCTCACCCCCCCCCCTTCTCCGCTTCTAAAACATATTTTGTTTGGTCTGTGAAAAGGTGCAAGAGTGTTGCAAACGCTTGTCACTCTTCTTTTTCTCTCCCCGAATCCGCAGCTTTTCCTTTTTTGAGGGGGAGGGGTGGGGGGGGGGGGGGGGTGGGGGCGCCGGGGAAGCCTTTTCCGTCAGGTTGAGGGTCCCAAACAAAACGTTGGACACCCTACCTCACCCTCGAGGTAACTGATCCTCTCCTGCAGATGCGGGGGCTCATAAAGATATATACTCCTTGCTTAGACCAGTTAGTACCGATGGTAGTTGCGGCCTTTTAAGCAAAGATTTCAGGAGCAAAATTGGCGTCCAGTGGCCGGGAAGAGGTGTGAGGGGGTATCGCTATATTATAAGGTTGATCTGTATCAACAGCAGCCATGATAGTTCATCAGCTAATCCTGAACTTGGCGGTATTTTGCAAATGTTCAGTGAAAGTCCTCGCCAATGCTTCTTGACTGCCAGTGGACGCGGATTTCGAGTCTGAAATCACAGCACACTGACGGACCGACGTGGGCACAAAAAACAAGAGGACTAACAAGAGACATAAATCGTCATGAGCCCCCGCGACTGCGGGGGCTCATGAGGATTACTTATGTCTCTTGCAGATGGGTGGAGTTCGCCCTGCGCCGGCAGTTAAGGGGTTAACTGGGGCGCTGGGTTGCTCAGGTGGTAGAGCGTCACGTCCGACTGAAAGGTCGCGGGTTCGACTGAGTCCTGCATAGGGTCCAACATTTGTTCTGTCAGACCCTATGATTCGGCGCCCCGTCTTTGAAAGCACTGTCGTGGTGGAAAAAGACTTTCAGCTCTAAACTGTTTAATTCCCTCCCCTCCCCCTCTCCCCCCCCCACCTCAGTCCTCATCAACCACCCCCCTGCCCCCCCTCTCCCCTCCCCCCTGCACCCCCTCCCCCCTCACGGTGCCCACGGGTCACTGCGTCTAAAAAACTAGTCACCCGGCTAATAAAGGGAGAGCATAAAAACAAGCTGCTGTTTTACCCACTGACAGGAAACTCATCACGCTTGCTTCCCTTTCTCTACATTTCCGCGGGTATGTAGTATCACTGACTCGGAGTGTATTTGTGAACCGGGAAAACGTCGACTGTAAAAGCCTACGCGCATTGTACGGCGGGGTATAACTCGAGTCAAGGCGCCTATGCGACGCTTCCGCAGCTATTGATGCGTGGCGCCTCGACTGTTGGAGCTCACGGTGGCAATTATGTCAAAGCCTATCGGTCACCGAAAGGGATGCGAGCTTGACAAAAAAAATTTCCTCTAGCTGAGTTCGAACTTTCCTCGCGCTGGGACCATATGGCGTTGAGGCGCGTCCCCTGGGTGGTGGATAGGGGGTCCCTCGTGAGAGGGGTGCACCGAATGAAATAAGGTGCCGTGAACCAACATGGTCTAAGGGAAGGTGACCCCGACAGAAAACCCCTGGTCCTCCTAGTAAAGGGGTTGGGCGTGGGGGTAGCTTCCCCACCCTGCAAAAAATGAAATAGCTACAAAAACGTCGACGAAAAGACTAACAGTAATTCCTTTCCTGGAGGAGGAAGGTTCTTCTACCAGAAGACTTATGACGTCCTGTGGTGAAAGCCGGAAGTCTTCGGAAGCCACAGGACCGAACCGCCTCTCTCTATCCTGGGACACAACCATGGGCACATGGAACGCCAAGACCATGTACCAGAGCGGCAAGGCCGCCCAGATAGCAGCGGAAATGCAAAAGTACAACCTTTCCCTGCTAGGTATCAGTGAAGCCAGATGGACGCAGTCTGGCCAGAAAAGGCTGTTAAGTGGGGAGATGATTCTGTATTCAGGTCATGAAGAGGCCGAGAATGCCCCCCATACAGAAGGAGTAGCATTCATGCTGTCACCAGTGGCACAGAGAGCGCTGATGGGCTGGGAACCTCTTGGGCCAAGAATTATCACAGCAGCCTTTAGAACCAAGAAAACGCTCAAGCTGAACGTCATTTAGTGTTATGCGCCCACTAATGACAGTGACGAGGAAGAGAAACAAGAATTATACGACCGACTCCAGAGTGCCGTGGACAAATGTGCGGAGCGAGACATCACCATCGTCATGGGCGATTTTAATGCCAAAATAGGGGAGGACAACACTGGATACGAAGAGGTGATGGGAAGACAGGGACTAGGCTCGGAGATGAGTGAGAATGGGGAGAGGTTTGTAGACTTTTGTGCTCTAAACAAACTTGTCATTGGAGGCAGCATCTTCCCACACAGAAGAATACACAAAGCAACTTGGGTCTCACCTGACCATACAACAGAGAACCAAATAGACCATATTTGCATTAGCAGGAAATTTAGAAGATCCCTTCAAGATGTTCGAGTGAGGAGGGGAGCAGATGTCCCCTCAGACCACCATCTGCTTACCTTAAGAATGAAGCTCAAGCTAAAGAAAAGCCGCACAGAGACAACAAGAAGACAGCGCTATAATGTAGGCCTCCTGAGAGAAACTGGAGTTAGAGAAGAGTTCAAACTGGTGCTGTCCAACCGGTTTCAAGCGCTACAGGAGCTAGTAAATGAAGAGGAGGCGGTCACCACAGAGCAGCAGTGGAAGGTATTTAGAGAGACGCTGAACTCAACCTGCAAAGACACTGTAGGGTTCAGGAAACACCATCACAAGGACTGGCTGTCGGCACAGACCTTGAAGAAGATAGAAGTGAGGAAGCAGAAGAAAGCAGTTGTCAACAACAGTCGCACGAGAGCAGCCAAAATAAGGGCACAGGAGGAATACTCGGAAGCCAACCGCGAGGTGAAGAGGAGTATCAGGGCAGACAAGAGGACCTACACAGACAGCCTGGCAGCAGAGGCAGAAAAGGCAGCAGGCAGCGGCAACATGAAACAGCTCTACGACATTACCAGAAGACTGTCAGGCAAGTATGGCCATACAGAAAGACCAGTAAAAGACAAAGAAGGCAAGCCTATTGCAGACAGAGCAGACCAACTCGACAGATGGGCTGAGTATTTTGAAGAGTTACTGAACAGACCTAGCCCACCCGACCCCCCAGACATCCAGCCGGCAGAGACCGACCTACCCATCAGCTGTCACAGACCCAGCCGGGAAGAGATCAGAAGAGTAGTGGCATTTTTGAAGAACGGCAAAGCAGCAGGGCCAGATGGCATCCCAGCGGAGTCTCTGAAAGCAGACCTAGAGACAACAGTGGAGATGCTGTACCCACTGTTTGGAAAGATTTGGGAAGAGGAGGTGATGCCGGCTGACTGGAAGGAGGGGTACCTAATCAAGCTTCCCAAGAAAGGCGACCTCAGCAAGTGTTCCAACTACAGAGGAATCACCTTGCTGTCAGTAGCAGGAAAGGTCTTCAACAGGATCATCCTAGAGAGAATGAAGAGCTCCGTTGACCCCCAGCTGAGAGACCAGCAAGCAGGATTCAGGAAGAACCGATCATGTACAGACCAGATCGCCACTCTCCGCATCATCGTGGAACAGTCTCTGGAGTGGAGCTCCCCGCTGTACGTCAACTTTGTGGATTATGAGAAAGCATTTGACAGCGTGGACCGAGAGACTCTGTGGAAACTCCTACGACACTACGGTGTACCCACAAAGCCCGTCCGCCTGATCAAGAGCAGCTATGATGGCATGACATGTCGCGTGATCCACGAAGGGAAGTTCACCAGGGAGCTCCAGGTCAGAACTGGTGTCAGACAGGGGTGTCTGCTGTCTCCGTTCCTCTTCCTACTGGCCATAGACTGGGTCATGAAGATCACCACAGAGCACAGACGAAGTGGAATACAGTGGACACTGTGGACACAGCTTGACGACCTCGATTTTGCAGATGACTTGGCATTGCTGTCCCACACTCGTCAACAAATGCAGGACAAGGCCACGAGGCTTGCTGACATCTCGTCCCAAGTGGGCCTCACCATTCACAAACAGAAAACAAAGACAATGAGGCTGAACGCAACCAGGGAAGAACCAGTCTTGCTTGCTGGCACCCCGTTGGAGGAAGTGGAGTCCTTCACCTATCTCGGGAGCATCATAGACAAAAAAAGGCGGCACTGATGCAGATGTCAGAGCACGAATCGGTAAAGCCAGAGCAGCCTTTCTCCAGTTGAAAAAAGTGTGGAGTTCCAGAGAGCTGTCACAACACACCAAAGTCCGGATTTTCAACTCCAATGTAAAAGCAGTTCTCCTATATGGAGCAGAGACTTGGAGATTGACAAAAACCACAGTCAACAGAGTACAGACCTTCATGAACAGTTGCCTTAGAACAATTTTGAAAATCCACTGGCCAGAGAAGATCAGCAATGTCAGACTCTGGGAGAGAACAGAGCAGATAACAGCAGAGAATGAAATTGGGCGAAGAAGATGGGGATGGATCGGTCACAGTCTGAGAAAGCCAGCTTCCAGTATCACTAGGCAGGCATTGTCATGGAATCCCCAGGGAAAGAGGAAAAGAGGTAGGCCGAGAAACTCCTGGCGTCGAGACCTCCAAGCAGACATCAAGAGACTGGGAACCACCTGGAGTAGAATCGAAGAAGAAGCACAGGACAGGAGTTGCTGGAGGTCTCTCGTCGACGGCCTATACCCGGGTAGGGGTGACAGGCGTAAGTAAGTAAGTAAGTAAGTAAGTAAGTAAGTAAGTAAGTAAGTTCGAACTTTCCTCTTTTCCGAGCGGGCCATAGTTTTCAAGTAGTTGTTTTGGTCGGCGCCAGCACCTGAGCTTGTATAACAAAAGGGTAAAAATGGTGGATGGGTAGGTAGTCGGGTGGAGGAGGGGTGGGGTTTGGGCAGGAGGAAAATAAAAATTCTCCTTTTTTTTTCTTTTTTATTTGGGCGGGGCGGGGAGGGAGGGGGAGGGCTCGCTATTTATCTATCTATCTATCTATCTATCTATCTATCTATCTATCTATCTATCTATCTATCTATCTATCTATCTATCTATCTATCTATCTATCTATCTATCTATCTATCTATCTATCTATCTATCTATCTATCTATCTATCTATCTATCTATCTATCTATCTATCTATCTATCTATCTATCTATCTATCTATCTATCTATCTATCTATCTATCTATCTATCTATCTATCTATCTATCTATCTATCTATCTATCTATCTATCTATCTATCTATCTATCTATCTATCTATCTATCTATCTATCTATCTATCTATCTATCTATCTATCTATCTATCTATCTATCTATCTATCTATCTATCTATCTATCTATCTATCTATCTCCCGTAGACTTGCCGACCGTTGGGGCACCACTGATGACCAGCTCCCTCCAATCCTCTCTGTTCTCTGCCATTCTCAGCGTATCGCCCAGCTTCAGTCCTGTCCACTCTGAGATATTGTCCTCCCATCTTTTCCTCTGTCTTCCTCTCCTTCGTCCTCCTTGCACAGTGCCTTGCAGGATTGTTTTGGCAAGCCCTGCTGAACGCGTGACATGCCCATACCACTTCAGTTTGCGTTTTCTCACAATGGTTAATATGTCTTCATAGGGCCCGATGGCTTACCTGATTCTGCTTCCCACTTCCTCGTTTGTGATGTGATCTCTGTATGAGATGCCAAGCAGTCTTCGAAAACATCTCATTTCAGTGGCTTGTATCCTCCTTTCAAGGTCTGCTGTGAGGGTCCATGACTCGCAGGCATACAAGAACACTGAGATGACTAAGGAGCGCATCAGTCTGATCTTGGAGCAGAGTGTGATGTTTCTGTCCTTCCATATCGTCTTCAATCTTGTCAGTGCTGCTGTTGTCTGCGCAATCCTAGACAGTATTTCTGGTTTTGATCCCTCATCTGTCACAATGGCTCCTAAGTATTTGAATTTCTTAACTGTTTCCAGTTTTTGTCCTCCAACCATGATTTCAGTGCCAATGCCACTGGCGTTATTGGTCATCAGTTTGGTCTTCTCTGCACTGATTTCCATCCCATATGCAATGGCTGTACTATCCAGCTTTTCCACCAGCTGAGCTAGCTCCTTCTCTGTTCCTGCAAGGCCATCAATGTCGTCCGCAAAGCGCAAGTTCGTGATTGTTCTGCCTCCAATACTGACAGTTCCTTCATGATCTTTCAGAGCGTCCGTCATGATTCTTTCCAGGAAGATGTTGAAAAGAGTAGGTGAGAGCAAGCAGCCTTGTCTGACTCCAACTGTAGTCCTAAACCAGTTTCCTATTTTGCCGTTGAAGCAGACTGCGCTAGTGGCCTTGTTGTAAAGGTTTGCTATGACTTTGATTAGGTTGGCATTGATGTTGTATAGCTTCATGGTGGACCAAAGGGCTGCATGCCACACCCTGTGAAACGCTTTCTTAAAATCCACAAAGACATGATAGAGGTCCTGCTGGTGCTTGAGGTATCTCTCGCATAGAACTCTCAGGTTGAAGATCTGTTCAGTTGTGCTGCGCCCTGGTCTGAAGCCTGCCTGTTCCTCAGCTATGATTTCCCCTGCCTGTGGCTTCAGCCTGTTCAGTAGGATCTTTAACATGACTTTGCTTGGGTGGGATATAAGACTGATCGTGCGATAGTTCTGGCATTGATGTAAGTTTCCTTTTTTGGGGAGAGTTATTATAAGTGATTGGGTCCATGGCGTGGGCCAATCCCCTGACTGCCAGATCTTATTGCAGATTGTTAGTAAGGCGCTTATCGTGTCTTCTCCCCCTTCTTGGACTAGCTCTGCAGGGATGTTGTCTGCTCCAGCTGCCTTCCCTTTTTTCAGCGACTTCACTGCAGCCTCTACTTCTTCTCGGAGGATGGGATAGTTGCCATTGTTGGTCACGGGTGGGTTGACAAGTATGCCTGGGTCCCCTGCAGCTCGGTGGTTGTACAAATCTGAGCAGTACTCTGTCCATCTCTTCAGTATGTCTTGGTCTTCCGTAAGACAGTTCCCTTCACTATCTTGAATGATCGAGGAGCGTCCTTGTTTTACACTGGTCAGATCTTTCACCAGCTGGTATGCTTTTTTGCTATTATTTTTGTTCAGATTTTCTTCTACGTGTTTACACTGATCTTCAATCCACTTATTCTTTGCCTTTTTCATGCTTTTCTTGATATCCTGGTTAATTTCCCTGTATTGTTTAGCTCCTTCCACCTCTGATTTCTTTTTCTTTAATTCTCGACGCTTGTCACATAGATGTCAGCTGTAACCCAAGGTTTATTTGCTTGTCGGTGTTTGCCAAGGATCTCACTGGCTGGGGTTTGGGTTACAACAGTGTTAAATGTGTCAACCAGTGTGTCCACCTCCGTGTCTTCTGCACCCAGAAGTAGCAGTGGTGCGAATTTTCCTCCTATCTTTGCCTGAAAGGCTTCCGCTACCTCTGGGTCTTTCAGCTTCTCGAGGTCAAACTTGATTCTGGTGGGACCCTGCTTGTTGACCTTCTTTAGGCGGAGTCGGAAGGTCATCATCACTAAAGAAGTACCAAACGGAGAAAGAAACACGCTTAGAAAAGACGGGTACAACACAATTTATTAATATTTCGGGTAAATACATCATCACTAATTCATGGTCACTTCCAATGTCTGCTCCTGGAAACTTCTTGTCTTGGCAATGTTCACACTGGTTTGGAAGCGTCTCTTCACCACGATGTAGTCAATTTGGTTATGGTGCTCTCCGTTCGGGCTGTGCCATGTCCACCTTCTGGATGCTTTGTGCGGGCCTAACGTGTTCATCAGCTTTAGATCATTTGAACTGGCAAATTCCAGGAGCATTAATCCTCTGTCGTTGGTCTCTGCATTGCAGTAGCGACCGTATGTGCCTTTCCAGTTCCTAGCAGCATCCTCTCCTATTTTGGCATTCCAGTCTCCCTGCACTACAAGAATGTCTTTCTTGGGGGTCTGGTCCAGAACTTCTTGCAGTTGGTCATAGAAGTCTTCTATTTCCTCATCGCCATAGTCTGTTGTTGGGGCATAAACGTGTACAATGGTGACATTAAATGGGGTTGCCCTCAAGCGTATGGTGATAAGCCTACTGGAGACTGGCCGACAACTCATGACGGTGTTCACGATGTCTTTGTGGACGAGAAATCCGACACCCTGTTCGTGTTTGTCTTCTCTGCCACTGTAGTACAGTTTGTGGTTTTCCTGGGTTGATGTTTCCCCAAGGTTCTTCCATCGTACTTCGCAAAGTCCTAGGATGGTCCAATGGTATCTGTTCATTTCATGTGTCAGTTCCTCTACCTTTCCAGGCGTTCTTAATGTTCTGACGTTCCAAGTGCCAAAACTGATGTTGTTTCTGGCACGGAGTTTTGATGGTGATGGTGCACCAGTAACACACTTAACACCTCTGCCCTGGCGCAAGACAGAAGGCGCGGTCCTTGTTCCGGGCGACGACCGATCCGGTAAGGATTGAGGTAAGGTTGTCATTGCATGTGGTGTGTCTTGGGCAAAAGAACCTGGCGGAGCTCATCCCTCTCCAGGCTGTTAACCACAACCGAAACTCCACATAACTTGTGGCTCGCCTTGGTCCTGGACACGTGGCCGATGAGACCCTCATGGGACTCTTTCGCCCTGAGTGGTGACTTCATCAAGGAAGTTCATACACCCAATCAGGTACCGTGTCAGCACCCTAGCCTTTGGTTATCCAAAACCTAACCTGCAAGGCAGCAGGGGACTCGTGGAGGGCGGGGTCGTATATGTCCCGTGCAGATGTGAACATCTGCCCACTGCCCAAGAGGGCTCAATGCGTAAAGTTTATCCTATTTCCCCTTTCCCCACAGCGGCTTTTATTATGAAGGATGCCTCTTTTCTTTTTTTTGGAGGGTGTGTGTGTGTGTGTGTGTTTGGCGGGGGGGGGGGGGGGGGAGGGAGGGACTTAAGGGGGTGTATGGTGGAGGGGTGGTGGTGGGGTGGGTAGGTGGGTGGCGGTGGGTGGGGGGGGGGGTGGGGGGCGGGACGTGGGGGAGTGGGAGGGGACAGAGTCGGCCAGAGGGGGTGGGGGCAGTGAGAGTCGGAGGTGGGGAGGTCGGGGGATTCTTTTCCCAGTAGCAAAAAAGGTCTTCGGGTCTACAGTCGTGCGGCGCGGGCCCACTACGGCTGTCGTGGGCTCGAGGACCTTTGCCTACTGGGTTCTCGCTGGGGTTGACTGAATATAACAAGAAAACCAACAAAATGAAACGCAGGAATGCGACACTAAACGGACAGCAGTGCCAAACAACGCCTGTCAAAACAAAACACAAGTCCCCTCACTTCCTGTCGTCTGCCGAACGGTTACACGCAAAGCTCTAAACGAAAAGCCAATACTCAGTTTTCACCTCCGGCGCCAGTCACTGGAATTCTGAAATTTCAGTGAGTGACGCTGGGAGTGAAAACTCAGTAGTGCCTTATACTGATATCAACCATGCATCTAAATTTCAGAATCGACCGTGATAGAACAAGGGTAGTGTCTGCCGGATTAGTGTCTGATCAGCTTGGCGCCGAAGGCGCCAAGCCACTGATCAGACACTACCCTTGTCCTATCACTGTGGAAATATATTCTGCAACACTACCATTGTCCTATCATGGTTCTCGTCCTATCATGGTCCCCGTCCTATCATGGTCGGAAAATATCATGCAATTTAAATTCCTGACACCGCGTACCATCACGGATTCACGACGATTTATGTTGCGATGCACGAATTCAGAATGATAGCATTTACGTTTCACAACGGGGAAAAAACAACAACAAAAAACAAACAAACAAACAACAACAACAACAAAAACCGGTGGAGAGAAAACGTAATCAATTTCATAAACGGCAAAGCTCAAACAAGGAGAGAAAACGAAAGGGGGGGAGGGGGTGGGGGTGGGAGGGGGGGGGGAAGAGGAGGAGGAGGGTAAGCGGGGGTCTTTGTAAAATTAACAGTGTACCAACAAACCTTTCATGTTCCACGAAACAACCAGGACGTTTTTAGCGAATCACGGACACATTACATTTGGCTTTCACGTTTTACCACGGGAACTATCTTCACGTATCACAAAAATGAAAACAAAATTGCAATCACGAAAAAACGTCAGTTTTGCATCATTAATCTTAACCCCTTGCTTGTCAGTAGCGGGTTTAGTCGCAATGATGCCTAAAGGAATCATCGCGACTAAAACCCCGCTCGTCACGCAAAGGGGCCGTTAGGTCAGGGCATAGTAGTGAGTAGCGGACTGACGCAGCAGTGATAAAGGTTCGTGCGACTTGTCTCTGGAAAGGACAACACACACAAAAAGGGAGCTGCCAACATTGTCTTCACAATTACGTATACAAAATTAAACAGGATCAAATGCAAGAAAGGAGCTATCAGTCACTGTCTACAAGGCTGAGAGCACAGGGGGAGAAAACCGAAGTTCTGGCAGTTCTTGCCAGAACTGCCAGAACTTCGGCTTTCTCCCCCTGTGCTCTCAGCCTTTGATGCTCCGAGTCAAGGGCACAATTCTTGCCAGAACTGCCAGAACTTCGGTTTTTTTCCCCCTGTGCGGAGGGTGACTGACAGACGCTATCCGGAAATCAGAAGTCCGACAAAACTGCACGCGTTTCGACGAAAACAGAGGATTAAAAACCCGAACAAACATGCTTTTCGCATGTTTGTCCAAGCGGGCGGCTTGTAACCCTTCACAGCCAATGAGTAATCACAGAGTTCGCGTAGTTTGAGACAGATGTATGGGAAGACAAATAGGCAACAACAACAACAAAACCCAACCCAAAACACAACTTGAAACCACCCCAAAACAACAACAAACCCTCACAGGACTAACAAGGGACATAAATCCTTATGAGCCCCTCAGTCGCGGCGGGGCTCATGAGGATTTACGTCTCATGAAGCAGCTGCACAGTGTTCGGTTTGCCCCGGAATTTCAGGGGTTAATATTCAGGCAATGAAGGGTTAATAGATCATACTAACTCCTTTAAACGTGTTTCTGGCATGTCTCACGATAATGATGTACAAATAAAGACGGACCAACTTAAATTTTGTTTAGCCCATTCAATCGACCGTGATAATTCAATGGTGGTGCCAGAATAGCTTCGATCTACTTCCTAAATTGCGCTGTATTTTCAGATGACAATTTAAAAATGTAAATCGGTGTCGAACCTAGGGCTCATAATAATTATGAGCCTTGGGTTCGACGGTTCGACACTGATTTAAAAAAAAAAAACCAGACGTCTGTGAGCAATATTATTACGGGCAATGTGTTAATTACGAAGTTTGAGTGTTGTGACTGACGTAAGTAAAATGTAAGACTTTTCTTGCTCTTTTCTCCTTGACTACGTACGAGAGCCCCCGCCCCCCTGCATCCCTTGAGCACAAGGGGAGTAGAAAATCTGTTGCGTGTACTGGCACACGTGCATTTTGAAAACAGGGGTAGAAAGGTTTCAGCTGTGACAAGATGACATGAAAAACCTGCTGTTTGTGTTAAAGCACGTGCTATTTTGACTGACATTTAAGTCTGATTTCCGAATAACATCCCTTGGTAGAAGTGTTCAGAAGACACCGTAACATGCTCTGGCCATCTATAAACCTCTCTCCCCCCCCCCCACCACCCCCTTAACCCCACTTTTTGATATTTCAGCTGGCTTTGAGAAGGTACACTAGCACTTAACACACTTGCCGCGCCATCATCCCCCGCCCCCCTAGCCCCTCCCCCACCCAAACCCCCGATTTGGGATTTTTGGTCTGTGGGAAGCAAGGTGTGCCCTCTGAGCGCCGTCTCTTGTGTTGGCAGTCCCTCGCCCAAAAACTTGGGACACCCCTCACACACTGACACACGCACACTTTCGGGAGGTAACTGATCTGATTCTGGAGAGAATTCTGAACCATCCTCCCCCCCCCCTCCTCCAAGATACGCCCCTGCACTCCAAAATTGGTGAATTTTGACCCCAATAACTAAACTCATTAACCCGGCCCTTCCCTACCACAATACGTACATTGTTGTTTCTGAATTTTGTTTGTTTGTTAATCTAACAAAAAACAAACAAAAAAGGTCTAAGAAACATGGATACAAATTGGTTTCAGCAAGAAGCATAGATCCCTATGTGCCCCTGCAGTCGCGGGGGCTCATGCGGATCTATGTCTCTTGCAACTGGATCGTGTTCACTTTTTTCTCGGCAGTCAAGGGGTTGAGCCCTGAGGACGAAATTATCAAAATTTTGGAGATGTCCTCTGGGAACTTTGTCACAGTGTTAGAAATGGATCGACTATGGTAGTTTGAGGGTGGTGTCGGAATACTTTGACGCCTAGAGGCGCCAAGCTACTCAGACGCCACCTTTGAACTATCATGGTCGATCCACACGTCATAGTGTCTCGGCAGGGCGTTATGTATTAACTATCTGCCGCCTTACTTTTGCGTCGGCAGTGTCATCCTCACCTCCCCTCATCAGCCCCCCACCCCCCCTCCCTTTGGGATCATGACCTGTCCCAAAATGCAATGTACACCACTCTTCTTTTTTTTTTCAAATATTTTTCACCAATATTTTTTAACCACGCACATTTGAGTTTTGCATTTGCCCCGGACTGAAAATGTCGTCTGCTAAGCATCGCTCTCCAACAAACTGAGGTAAGCATCAGGAGAGAGTATTGATTTGAAACCGGAGCATCAGGCTTGCATGGGCAAAACATTTCCACGTCTATTTTTACTGCCTCGTTTGTTGCAAATCACCAGAGAGCAAATTACCCAGCGCAAAACAATACCTCACTTGTGCGATCTTTTGTTGTTGTTGTGCGTGTGCGTGTGCGCGCGCGCGCGCGCGCGCGCGCGTGTGTGTGTGTGTGTGTGTGTGTGTGTGTGTGTGTGTGTGTGTGTGTGTGTGTGTGTGTGTGTGTGTGTGTGTGTGTGTGTGTGTTAAAAAACCCTTACATTGCCGAGAAAACGTTCCAACCACCCAACTGCAAGAGGTAGGCTATAGATCCTCATGAGTGCTCGTGAGGATCTATGCCTCTTGCCGAAAACAGTTTGAATCCATGTTCTTTTGACGGCTCGGGATCTTTGACGTTGAATTTAGAGTGATTTAAAAAACACAATCTTTATACACTGGCAGTGAAACGGTAAACTTTTTTTTTCTAAAAAGAATTTTGCATGTGTTGACCTATGGACAAAAGGCAAATTTTTGCAAGGGTCATAGATCATGAGCCCAGCAATTTTGCTGTAGCTCATAAGGATCTACATCTATCGCTCGCCCTCGTCAGCGTCTCAATTTGAACCGATCCAGCCACTGGACGCAAAATAATTTGTTTTCTGAAATCTTTTGTTCGTTCAACGGCCGTCCAAGTAACATGCATACAAATTGGTCTCAGCAAGAGGCATAGACCCTCATGAGCCCCCGTAGTCGCAGATCTATGTCTCTTGCAGTTGGATCTTGTTCACTTTTTCGCGGCAGCGAAGGGTTTACACAACAGTTTTGTGTTGACCTTTTGACGAGAGGAGAACTTTTGCAAGCACTCTGCGGGAACTCCTGAAGATCTAGGCTTCTCGCCTGCGGGGGCTAGTGACGATCTCTGCCTTTTGTTGGATAAACGAGCTAGTTTTCTAGTGCGGCATGGGTTTTCGCTAACGTAAACTGGACATTGCAGCATTCAATCTGAACCTATGCCACACATTGCAAAGTCGTAAGCAAGCAAACGGGTGTGCTAGTGGCAAGCAAAAAACAAACAAACAAAAACAACAACAACAAAGGAAGAAAGAAACAAACAAACGAAAGAACAAATGAACGAACGAACGAGCCAACAAACAAACATACAAACGAAAGAACGCACAAACAAACTAAGATATGGACGAATGAACAAAAGGTAAACAAATAAACGAACGAACAAAGAGATGGACGCATTGACAAAAAAAGTAAACGCACAGATGGATGGACTTTAAAAAAAAATCACTCCTGACTTACAAAACATTTGACCCTTTCAGCGCCAACACCCTACAGAAGGCGATTGATTGACCATGATAATTTAAGGGTAGTGCCAGATTAGCTTGACACTACCCTTGAATTATCATGATCAATCCATCTCCAGCAAGTGGTACATAGTCGTTAAGTAACACTTCCAAAATTCGGAAAATGCGCCCATGGCGCTAAAAGGGTTAAATCGCAAAGTAAAAATTAATCTTAAATTAAAAAAAAAAAAATATATATATATATAGGTGGGGGAGGGGGGTGGTGCGGTGTGGGTGTGCAAAACAAGATTACAAATTTAGTGTGGGTTTGTTTCATAAGCAACCAACAACGAAACAAAAATGAAATTGTCAGTTGTATAGTGCAATTCTTTGCCACAATAGAAATCTGATTCCAGAAGTGGGTAGGGAAAATGCGCACGTGTTTCGATGGAAACAGGGAATTAAAAGCCCGGACAAACATGCAATATCCGAGCTTTTAATTCACAGTTTTCGTGGAAACAAGTGCAAAGTTGATCTACTTCTGATTCTGACCTGCAAGAGGCATAAATCCTAATGTGCCCCCGCATGAAGCGGGGGCTCACGAGGATCTATGCCTCTTGCAGACGCCCAAGTTACCTCCCGTGACAGCGGCTCAGCTAAGCGCCGCTGTTAGGGGATTTTACTCATGTAGGGTTCATGGACCTGTGTATTATGAGCTGTCGCGAGTACCACAGTTTGTCTGTAGCTACAAGAATACTCCGCCAAGGATGTGGGTTACCTTGCTCGTTTGATGGCATCAATCCAGGCGTTGCACTCGGCTTCGGAATCGCTGCGTAAGTCGTACTGCCTCTGCCCTTCGCTCTTGTAAGTGATGGTAAAGCAGTACTGCAAAACACAACCACAAAACATTCATGTAATCTAGTTGTTTTATAACATAGCAGACTACAGTATACACGCAAACATGGTAGGTTCTAGAAGTAATAAATGGAAAAGAGACCAAAGGGCTGACTGCCAGTGCGGGCCTGTAATTTAGCAGAAACTACCAAGTAAGTAGGAAAAAGCTCTGCCAGGGGAGAGAATTGTGGATTATCGACAAATGATCCTAGGTCTAGTTTTGTCAAAGCACTCTGGTGCTTTGACCAAACTAGACCTATGATCATTGGCTGATAATCCGCAATTCTCTCCCCTGACAGCGGTTTTTCCTACTTACTTGGTAGTGTTTCTTCCAAGAAATGGAAACATTTGGGGGCACAAACCCGTCAAATGTTTTTTTTTTTTTTAATGCACAAATTCTTCAGGCGATTTTCCGAATGGCCAGAATGTCTGGGGACAAAAATTTGTTTGGGAGAATGAACCTAAGGAAAGGGGAGGGGGACATCTAAATGTGTCATCATGAGGTGGGGGTGGGTGGGAGGCGGGGAGCTTTTGGCTTTTTCGTTGAAGCCGTCAACCCATCTTTTGCACTTTAACATTTTCACATTGCCGTTCGTCCGCAAAAGGCTGACGTAAGGAGAACAGTATAAAAAGTTCTGACAGTTACAACACAGTTTATTAATAGTAAAACCCTTTTTTTTTTTTCAAATTTCGCTACTTACCTTGTCATTGTGAAGAAACTACTTTAGCTAAAATGTACTAACACTGTTGCCGTAAGGGGTTTCATGTGAAAGGAAAACAGAAAATAGAGGTTGAAAACCCTTTAAATTAGAAACACGAAATACGACGTTTCGGATCAAAGATCCTTCTCGGTGATATGGAAACTGTTATATTGTTTCCATATCACCGAGAAAAAGGATCTTCGATCCGAAACGTCGTGTTTCATGTTTCTAACTTAAAGGGGTTTCAACATCTATTTTCTGTTTTCCTTTCTACTTTAGCTAACTTAGCTCCTTCATATTGACAAGAGAAGTAGCGAATTGTGTAGCGAATTGTATACTTGTTTAATTGTTTGTCTATTCTGAGGATAGTGTTGTTACCGGAAATATTGAAAATTGTGTATAATTGTCATATTATAATTGTGTTTCTGTCTCCGTTGGTTTCGTCTCTGTAGGTGCGTGTGTGTGTGTGTGTGTGTGTGTGTGTGTGTGTGTGTGTGTGTGTGTGTGTGTCTCTCTCTCTCTCTCTCTCTCTCCTTCTCTCTCTGTGCGTGCGCGCGCGTGCGTGTGTGTGTGTGCGTGCGTGTGTGTGCGTGCGTGTTTGCGTGCGTGCGTGTGTGTGTGTGTTTGTGTGTGTGTGTGTGTGTGTGTGTAGTGTGTGTTCAAGATCGTGTATGTACACGTACACACCAGTGTTTTGTGGCTGTTTAGGTCTGTTTGTCTATCTTGTTGATGCTTATTTGTACATTTATTTTTGCATACTGTGTGTGTCCATTGTAAAGCGCCTTTGATGCTGTCAGGAAGATAGGCGCTATATAAATATCCTTTATATTATTATTAAATTCCTTCTATTTATAGAAGGGACATTTTAGGACGGGTCGCACTGGGGCGAATTTAATAGCATTTCCATGATGTCAAAGGCAGGCAGGCTAAACCTCTAACAAATGAAGTAAGAAGATAAAAATTACGTCATGTCTAGTTATGCTAACCTCGCTGCTGAACGTACATTTGGCGCGAAGCGCCGTACGGTGCGTATGTATGTGCGTATGTATGTATGTATGTATGTGTGTGCGTATGTATGTAAACAAGAGAATCTCCGATAATTCTGTACACATAAGCTTGAAACTTGGCGAAATACTTTCTTAAGTGGGTGGCAAGAGAGTCTCCGAGCATATTGTAGTTGAATGTCTCACACGCATACATACACATCGACGCGCTTTCAGAAGAGCATGCAAGTGTACTTAGTATAGCATGTAGCTAGGTAAAGTCAACCTGATTTCACACAAATTATAGCAAGATTGAAATTGTACCGTGAAATTCTAGTTTTGTCACCATTTTCGCAAGTCTTGAAGCGAAAGCGAAACTCATATCACGTTAAATATAAAATTACGTAAAAACAAACAAACAAAATACGTCATGACAAATGACGTTTGACAAACCAATGACACATATGCGCGCATCTCCAAGAGGCTTAGATTCTCAAGTGCCCGGAGTGCGCATGAACATCTATGCCTCTTGAAGATGTTTGTAGCGCGCGCCTGCACGCACACACACGCATACACACACTCATCGACGCGCTCTCAGAAGAGCATGCAGGTGTACTTAGTATAGCATGTAGCTAGGTAAAGACTTTTAAGTCAACCTGATTTCACACAAATTATAGCAAGACTGAAATTATAGCGTAAAATTCTAGCGGTTTTGTCACACCATTTTCCCCAAATCTTGAAGCGAAAGCGAATCTCATATCACGTTTAAATATAAAATTACGTAAAAATAAAAACGCGTCATGACATATGACGTTTGACAAACCAAAGACGTGTACGCATTGCGCGCGCCCCTTTTAGAGATCACTATGACGCATTGGCACATCTGCGAGGCTTTTTCAGAAGGAGATATTTCAAAATCAGAATCAGGTCAAAGACAAAAGGTAGAGACCCTTCACAGCGAAGACAGCTCTCATATAGAAGGGACTGTGTGGGTTACGGTTCATCCCATCTTGTTATTATTATTATTATTATTATTATTATTATTATTATTATTATTATTATTATTATTATTATTCACGCAGTCACCTTTTCGGTCCGATTCAGCTTTTCCATGATAATGTCTGATAGCAGTATTTACCAGACATGACGTGCAGCGAGTTTTATATACTATGCAATGAAAGTTATAGCTGTGTAAATACCGATTTGACCTCTTCGCCGCCAGTGATCACGACAGTGATCGCCGCGTGAAGAACACAAATGAAATGGCACCAAAAATGATAAATGACGTATACATAACAAGTGACGTATAAATAAAAATAAGAAAACAACTTAACAATTGGCGTCATAACTGAATGACGTATACTTAACAAGAGACATAAATCTTCATGAGCCCCGGCGCGACTGCGGGAGCTCATGAGGATTTATGTCTCTTGCAGCTGGGTAAGTTTCTTAAAATGCAAATGGACGCCGTATTGGAGTTTGGGCGTGGCGTGATACATGATGATAAACGACAGAGTTGCGTCAGAATTCCACTACAGCGTTGTTCAATCCTATCGCTATTTATTTATGGTTGCATGATGTTGAATGTGAGCTTTGCATTACTGTGGTCACTCTCATGCTGGATCGTTGTTCACCCAAAATGTTTCGGGCATGGGCCGTCGGACCCACACGGAATAAAGAATGTACAGAATTGCACCGTTGTACACAGTGTAAAATAGCTGCTCGATTGCTAACTAAAAATACCGCTCGGCGCCAAAAAAAAAAGAACAACCAAAAACAAAAAACCCGCTAACTACGCGTATTTTTCGCCGAACGGTATCCGCAGTAGCAGTCCAGGGCTTAAACAAGGCTATGGTGAAATGTTGGACTAGTTGGCTCTGAAAGTACAAGGTTAAGTCCCTTCACTGCTAGGACAAAGCAAACACCCCCCCCCAAAAAAAAAAAAAAAATAAATAAATAAATAAATAAATAAATAAATAAATAAATAAAATAAAATAATAATAATAAAATAAAATAAAATAAATACATAAATAAATAAAAATGCAAGAGCTGTAGACCCCCATGAGCCCCGCAGTCGCGGGGGCTCATGAAGGTCTATGGCTTACTTACTTACTTACGCCTGTCACCCATACCCGGGTATAGGCCGTCGACGAGAGACCTTCAGCAACTCCTGTCCTGTGCTTCTCCTTCGATTCTACTCCAGGTGGTTCCCAGTCTCTTGATGTCTGCTTGGAGGTCTCGACGCCAGGAGTTTCTCGGCCTACCTCTTTTCCTCTTTCCCTGGGGGTTCCATGACAATGCCTGCCTAGTGATACTGGAAGCTGGCTTTCTCAGACTGTGACCGATCCATCCCCATCTTCTTCGCCCAATTTCATTCTCTGCTGTTATCTGCTCTGTTCTCTCCCAGAGTCTGACGTTGCTGATCTTCTCTGGCCAGTGGATTTTCAAAATTCTTCTAAGGCAACTGTTCATGAAGGTCTGTACTCTGTTGACTGTGGTTTTTGTCAATCTCCATGTCTCTGCTCCATATAGGAGAACTGCTTTTACATTGGAGTTGAAAATCCGGACTTTGGTGTGTTGTGACAGCTCTCTGGAACTCCACATTTTTTTCAACTGGAGAAAGGCTGCTCTGGCTTTACCGATTCGTGCTCTGACATCTGCATCAGTGCCGCCTTTTTTGTCTATGATGCTCCCGAGATAGGTGAAGGACTCCACCTCCTCCAACGGGGTGCCAGCAAGCAAGACTGGTTCTTCCCTGGTTGCGTTCAGCCTCATTGTCTTTGTTTTCTGTTTGTGAATGGTGAGGCCCACTTGGGACGAGATGTCAGCAAGCCTCGTGGTCTTGTCCTGCATTTGTTGATGAGTGTGGGACAGTAATGCCAAGTCGTCTGCAAAATCGAGGTCGTCAAGCTGTGTCCACAGTGTCCACTGTATTCCACTTCGTCTGTGCTCTGTGGACATCTTCATGACCCAGTCTATGGCCAGTAGGAAGAGGAACGGAGACAGCAGACACCCCTGCCTGACACCAGTTCTGACCTGGAGCTCTCTGGTGAACTGCCCTTCGTGGATCACGCGACATGTCATGCCATCATAGCTGCTCTTGATCAGGCGGACGAGCTTTGTGGGTACACCGTAGTGTCGTAGGAGTTTCCACAGAGTCTCTCGGTCCACGCTGTCAAATGCTTTCTCATAATCCACAAAGTTGACGTACAGCGGGGAGCTCCACTCCAGAGACTGTTCCACGATGATGCGGAGAGTGGCGATCTGGTCTGTACATGATCGGTTCTTCCTGAATCCTGCTTGCTGGTCTCTCAGCTGGGGGTCAACGGAGCTCTTCATTCTCTCTAGGATGATCCTGTTGAAGACCTTTCCTGGTACTGACAGCAAGGTGATTCCTCTGTAGTTGGAACACTTGCTGAGGTCGCCTTTCTTGGGAAGCTTGATTAGGTACCCCTCCTTCCAGTCAGCTGGCATCACCTCCTCTTCCCAGATCTTTCCAAACAGTGGGTACAGCATCTCAACTGTTGTCTCTAGGTCTGCTTTCAGAGACTCCGCTGGGATGCCATCTGGCCCTGCTGCTTTGCCATTCTTCAAAAATGCCACTGCTTTTCTGATCTCTTCCCGGCTGGGTCTGTCACAGCTGATGGGTAGGTCGGTCTCTGCCGGCTGGATGTCTGGGGGGGTCGGGTGGGCTAGGTCTGTTCAGTAACTCTTCAAAATACTCGGCCCATCTGTCGAGTTGGTCTGCTCTGTCTGCAATAGGCTTGCCTTCTTTGTCTTTTACTGGTCTTTCTGTATGGCCATACTTACCCGACAATCTTCTGGTAATGTCGTAGAGCTGTTTCATGTTGCCGCTGCCTGCTGCCTTTTCTGCCTCTGCTGCCAGTCTGTCTGTGTAGGCCCTCTTGTCTGCCCTGATACTCCTCTTCACCTCGCGGTTGGCTTCCGAGTATTCCCCCTGTGCCCTTACTTTGGCTGCTCTCGTGCGACTGTTGTTGACCGCTGCTTTCTTCTGCTTCCTCACTTCTATCTTCTTCAAGGTCTGTGCCGACAGCCAGTCCTTGTGGTGGTGTTTCCTGAACCCTACAGTGTCTTTGCAGGTTGAGTTCAGCGCCTCTCTAACTGCCTTCCACTGCTGCTCTGTGGTGACCGCCTCCTCTTCATTTACTAGCTCCTGTAGCGCTTGAAACCGGTTGGACAGCACCAGTTTGAACTCTTCTCTAACTCCAGTTTCTCTCAGGAGGCCTACATTATAGCGCTGTCTTCTTGTTGTCTCTGTGCGGCTTTTCTTTAGCTTGAGCTTCATTCTTAAGGTAAGCAGATGGTGGTCTGAGGCGACATCTGCTCCCCTCCTCACTCGAACATCTTGAAGGGATCTTCTAAATTTCTTGCTAATGCAGATATGGTCTATTTGGTTCTCTGTTGTATGGTCAGGTGAGACCCAAGTTGCTTTGTGTATTCTTCGGTGTGGGAAAATGCTGCCTCCAATGACAAGTCGGTTTAGAGCACAAAAGTCTACAAACCTCTCCCCGTTCTCACTCATCTCCGAGCCTAGTCCCTGTCTCCCCATCACCTCTTCGTATCCGGTGTTGTCCTCCCCTATTTTGGCATTAAAATCGCCCATGACGATGGTGATGTCTCGCTCCGCACATTTGTCCACGGCACTCTGGAGTTGGTCGTAGAACTCTTGTTTCTCTTCCTCGTCACTGTCATTGGTGGGCGCATAACACTGGATGACGTTCAGCTTGAGCTTTTTCTTGGTTCTAAAGGCTGCTGTTATAATTCTTGGCCCAAGAGGTTCCCAGCCCATCAGCGCTCTCTGTGCCACTGGTGACAGCATGAGTGCTACTCCTTCTGTATGGGGGGCATTCTCCTCTTCATGACCTGAATACAGAATCATCTCCCCACTTAACAGCCTTTTCTGGCCAGACTGCGTCCATCTGGCTTCACTGATGCCTAGCAGGGAAAGGTTGTACTTTTGCATTTCCGCTGCTATCTGGGCGGCCTTGCCGCTCTGGTACATGGTCTTGACGTTCCATGTGCCCATGGTTGTATCCCTGGATAGAGAGAGGCGGCTCGGTCCTGTGGCTTCCGAAGACTTCCGGCTTTCACCACAGGACGTCATAAGTCTTCTAGTAGAAGAACCTTCCTCCTCCAGGAAAGGAATTACTGTTAGTCTTTTCGTCGGCGTTTTTGTAGCTATTTCCTTTTTTGCAGGGTGGGGAAGCTACCCCCACGCCCAACCCCCTTACTAGGGGGACCAGGGGTTTT
>BTPG01000001.1:68631208-68638708 GCA_036245525.1 Semisulcospira habei
GTGCTGGACGGGAAAAAGTAAAACCAGTCTGATCTTTATAAAGGTTGTATGTTTCATCTGATAGACTAGCGCAGCATAGACAGTTTTTCCTCCAATGTCTACCAGTTCAGTCACATATCCGAGAAGCAAAAATGTGAAAGGTTCCCTGACTAAGCGGCTATGAAATAATAACTATTTCAGCGAGAACAGCTGCGTTAAGTACACCTTTAAAAAAAAAGTGTTGGACTCGTGGATGTATGTCTGTGCTAGCCTTATCCTGGTTGTCTCCCTCGATTGACCACCGCTGATCAGCGGTAGACAATCGAAGGAGACAACCAGTGTGCGTGTGCGTGCCAGCATATCACTATTTTTCAAAGAAGTGCTGTGGCACGCGACCGCTTTCGTTTATGATTCATAGAACTTTGCCAGCTATTTCCCAATAAACAGCCGCTGTCGGGAGACCGTTTTCGCATTCGATTCATGTACCTGTGGCACAGTGTGCTGTTTGCACGGCTTTCATTTGTCAACGGAACTGAAGGGGAAATAACCCAGGTCCTTTCGGCGGCTGCGTGCCGTTTGCATGGTAACGAGAGTTGTGTCGTCGGCAAAAGTCTGGTGTCGTCTGCTCAAGCACAAACGAGTGCCCCCTTGTTCTTAACAGTTTCAGCCCCTGATACATTTGAACAGGAGAGGGATGGATGGGTCATGATCGTTCAAAGGTGGTGCCAGAATAGCTTGGCGCCTATAGGCGCCAAAATATTCTAGCACAACCCTTGAACGATGATGGTTGTTCAGTATTCCTTGAATTAAAATATAGTTTTCGAATGACAACTCCCAAATCTGGTAATTTTAAGTTACCTTGCAGTTGAGTGGTGTTCATTTTTTCTCGGCAGTGAAAGGGTTAAAGTCAGTGATCTTTTCTTAGTTGCATGTACACTTATATTTCCTGTGCCTCGATCTTTTTCGTCTTCAGTTGTTGTTGCCTTTGTTTTAATAATAATAATGGTAATAATAACGACGACGATGATGATGATGATGAAGATGATGATAATAATAATAATAAAGACAGTTTATAAGGCGTCTATACACGGTAAAATGCTCTAGGTGACGGTCAAATGAACAGTAAAACATTACATAACACAGTCATTGACAAGCAAAGACCACGGGCATTTTAGAAGGAAAACGGAATATGGCAAAATACATGAACTCTGACATCATCATATCAGGATGACTGAAATAGGTGAGTTTTAAACCATTGGCTGTCGGTAGCGGTTTTAGTCGCGATGCGACTAAAACCGCTACCGACAGCCAAAGGGTTAATGCTGCGTTTGAAACTGGCACTGGGGTATCACAAGGATTAGGAAGCTCGTTCCAGAGTGTCGGGCCTTGATGTGTTATATTTCACCTAGGAAGATGTTAGCAGACGACAGTTCGAAAATGTAATGATAAAAAAATAATGACCACGATCATTTCTCTGTGTGAATCTGTGTCCCCCCGAAATCTCACTCTAAAAAGTACACTCTAAAAACGTACCATTACGTTCAAGCATCATTTTGCCAATCAATTGCCGGTGAGAACTCTGTTAGACGATATTACTGAATACTGTGAAGAAAACAATGTGCTAAAATTTCACCAGCTGACACTTTCATTTTCACATTTGTTCATATAAAAGCAATGTTCTCACAGGCAACTGATAGGAAAAAGCAATGGTTGCAGCACAGTGCATTATTTTATCGATCATTTGCATGGCAGAACTATAATGTCAGACGATGTGAATGTCCACATGAAAAGAAAGTGCACACAGGCAATTGAAAGATAAAGTAATGCTGCCAACACTACGTTATCTACCTGCCTGTGTGAAGTGTGTGTCAGACGATATAAGTGTAATCATGAAATCATGAAATGCTTGCAGCATTACGTTGTCTATCAATTGCCTGTGACAGCGTAATTATCTATTGCCTGACAGAACTATAATGTCAGACGATGTCACTGTCCACATGACAACAATGTGCTCAGCAATGCAATTGTAACTCGATTCCTCATTCACAGTCACCTGCGGCGCTTTGCCGTTGCAGTCGGCCGGCCGGCTGGGCAGAAAATCAATAGACTCAATGCATGCACTCTGGACAGCTTTCGAAGTAAACGAAAATACAACCGGCCGAAAAGCTTTGATATTAAAGCAGTTAGCAGTCCATTTAAGTTTAAGCTGACAGCTGAAAAGCGTTGATGAAATTAACACTATCGAGACCTGCTGCATCCGGATACGCGGCTTTGAGCCGCGTATCCGAATGAAGCACGTCTCGATTCCGTTAAATAACTATTATTTAATAATAATAATAATTAATAATTACGGTATTTGTAATGCGCTTATCTTATAATAATTATAACTCTAAGCGCGCACTCACAACTCGCGCAAGCATGCGCACGCTTTAGACAATGACTCACGTACCACAAATAGTGAAATACATTACGACGGTCAGCTTGCGGTGGGGAGTGTGGTGATATAGTGCTAAAACTGTTGAAAGAGGTGAGTTTTTCAGTTTAGTACTGTATTCTTTAAGTGACCTTCCCCGGGCAGTGAAGGGTTAATAGCAATATCTCCTTCGCAAACGTTCTTAACCCATTCAGCCCTGACGCACTACAGCAGGAGATGGGTCGACCATGATAATTTAAGGGTAGTGCCAGATTAGCTTGGCGCCTGTCGACGCCAAGCTAATCTGGCACTGCCCTTGAATTTATCATGGTCGGTCCATCTGCTGCGACTGGTGCATAGTCATTAGATGACGCCTCCAAAATTTTTAGAAATACGGCCGTCGGACTCAGTGAATGGGTTAATATGTCTTACAATAATGCCTGACAAAAGGGATAACCAAAATTATACAGCCACATCGTAAAATGAAAGACTTTTCTGCTCTTCTTCTCCTTTGTACGCAGGAGAGTTCCTTCCGGTACGCTCAAAAGGCAACAGAAAACTTCCGGTACCTGTGCCTACTCACACTGATGGTGAAAATAAGGGTAGAAAAGTCTTAGTCGAGGCAAGACAACATTGGTAACTGGTTGTACCGGCGAATTTTAGCGGTCGAAGTCTGCCATGGAGCAGATCGCTTGAACCCATTTAGCCCCGAGTCCCTACAGCGGGAGATGGATTGACCATGCTAATTCAAGGGTAGTGCCAGATAAGCTTGGTGCCTTCAGGCGCCAAGCTAATCTGGCACTACCCTTGAATTATCATGATCAATCCATCCCCTGCAACTGGTTCCATAGTCGTTAGGCAACACCTCCAAAATTTGAGAATGGGACCTTGGGGCTAAAAGAGTTAAACATGTTCATTATAATTGAAAGAAACTCGATAAACAAATGGACGCGTGTTTGTAGGAAAGTATCATTATTATCATCGTCAAAGTTTCCCGAATTTACAATTTACCTTGTACCATATGGATCTGCGTGTGAGACTGTTTAATCCCATTTCTGCCACTGCCTGTGGACAGAGTTCTTGTTTTTGAAATAATCGTAAATTCAGCGTGAAAGCTCGCCAGCCGTCAAAGGAACATAGATACAGTGTTTTCAGCAAGAGGTATAGATCCTAATGAGCTCCCGCAACTGCGGGGGCTCATGAGGATCTATACCTCTTGCAGTTGAGTGATGTTGAACTTTTCTCAGCGGTCAAGGGGTTATAAAACTGAAATGACAAACACTTGTCCTATCACAATGCATTGAAGGATGAGCCGCTCGCTACATTTGATAAAACAGATGTCACACATCAATATTTACAGTTTCAAATTTTGAACAACAGGGAAAAGTACACAAGAGATCAGTGAAGCAAAGTTGCCTGCTTGTCATTACATGTAGTTCGAATGGAATATCTCATTTGAAGCAGACATTTACTAAAAAGAGCCACTCATTTCTGCGATTATGAATGGTAGCAGATATATAAGGAAACACGCAGGCACACACACACACACGCACGCACGCACGCACGCAACGCAGCACGCACGCACGCACGCACGCACGCACGCACGCACGCACGCACGCACGCACACACACACACACACACACACACACACACACACACACACACACACACACACACACCACGAAAGATGCTTCTATCTAACCACGTCTTTCGGAATGAGCAAAAGATGTCTTCCTCTACCCAACACCTGCCAGCTGCAAGAAGCGTGGATCCTCATGAGCCCAGCATACGCGGGGGCTCATGAAGATCTATCCTCTTGCAGAGGTCTAATTTACGTCTACCTTCCTCAAGCGATGTAGTTTTTAAGAAGGCCCATACCCGGTGGGGTTTACGAGCTGTAAAACGTGCGGAAACACCTCTTAACATTACCGATAGCGTGTTATTTGCCTTGTGGGACAATAAATAACTCTGCACTGAGCTTTGCTAGCGTTTTCGAGCGTTTTGTCTGTCGTTTTCATCAGTTTTATTGTTGCATTTTGCTGGGAGATCCGGAATGCTTCCCTTCAGGGAAGCACTTCGCGATGAGTCCTCAAAGCTCATTTTCAGTTGATGCTCACTAAAATCAGCCTGTGCTTACAAATAAAGGTTAGATTGGACGCGTCTCCTACAATATTTTCTCTAAAGAAAACAAAGAAGCAAAAAAACAAAACAAAAAACAACAGCTAAGCAACACTTTAACTAACAAGCAAGCCATCCATCTAGCCATAACCAGCCAGCCAGCCAAACAATGAAACCAAACCCACACCAGTTCAAAACCATCCACTTGCCGCCCACCAATCAATGAACTGCCCTCCACCCCCCCCCCCCCCCCCCCCCCCCGCTCAAACCAACACCCATTCAATCATCCACCCACCCATTCCGGCACCCAACAAACCAAACCAGGAAACTAACAAAGAAAAATAAAACAAAAGAAAACCAGCCAACCAACCAGCCAAACAACCAAACTTGTAAACGAACAAACATACAAAATGAACACTGAAACAATCGAGCAAAACAAAAACACAAATATAGAACAACAAAATAAACTCAAGCTTAAACGGACCGGAGAAAGGTGAGTCTAGACTCCTTTTTGTCCCCCCCCCCCCCCCCCCATCCCCTCCACCCCAACCCTTCCCCCTCCCTTCCAGAAAATAAAAACGGCCCTACTGTTCTCAGTTCCTCTTTTCTTTTTTCTGAACTAAAGCTGACATTAAGACGGCATCAGGCTTGCCTGCTGACTCGTATTACTTCATCCTCAGGCCACATTTTTAAAAGTGGCTATTGTTAACACCATCACTGCCAATTGACGCAGATTGTGTTTCTCCTGTCTTGGTTACTTCAACGCCAAAGAGCACCGGGCCAGCCGTATGAAGCACATGGATCAAAGTGGTGTCAGCAAGAGGCATAGATCCTCATGAGCCCCCGCAATTGCGGGGGCTCATGAGGATCTATGTCTCTTGCACCGGGGTTGCGTTCACTGACTATTTCTCGGAAGCGGAGGGGTTACACGACTACATGCCATTTACGGGAAATGGACCGATCAAGATGCATTCAAGGATGATGCCTGGCACTGCCCTTGAGCTATTATGGTCGACGCCAACAATGAGCGAATCTGGCACTTTCCTTGAATTATCATGGTCGACACAATACACACCGGTTGTCTGCCTCGAATCAGTATTTAACGCTGCGGTTAGCCTATCGAGTGAGACAACCAGCGTTGGTCGAACCATCCTCATGCTGTAATGCGTCAAAGCTGACGTAAAAATGTATTAGCTGGAAAAAGCTGGAGGGGAGGGAAGTACGAAGTGCAACGCAACACTGCCTCTCATCAGTTGTAAAGCTTGCGATCACTGAGACAGGCGTCGGAAACTATCATGCTGTCATGCTGTAACCCTGTGGATGTCGGCAGCGGTTTTAGTCGCGATGACTCCTACAGGAATCATCGCGACTAAAACCGCTGCCGACACCCATAGGGTTAATTCAGCCCGGTCAAATTGTCAAGCTATGGGTGTCTTGTTACACTCCTTCCAGGGAGTTGCGGAGTCCCGGCTTCTTATCATAAAATACTGCGGATTCCAGCAGTAAGGACGAAGGGATTTGGGCAGAGATCATTTTCATATCACTAGGTCCAGCACGCCGGCATTAATCCTTGAATCAGTGAATCCAGTGCCATCTACAAATGTAGCCTCGTCGTTTCTTGTTAAAATTTCCCTCCTGAGATATGACGATTGTCAGTGTATTATTTTGCATTTTGTGCAATGCTGTAATGTACATATGTTTCGGATTGTCACTTTATTGCGTAGCGTTTTATTGTTCACACGTACGGAGCCTAGAGCACTGTATCATGTATATGCGCCTTATAAATCCTCTTCATTTATTTTGCATCCCTCGCCATTTTCAAAACGCATTTCTTCAATATAGCATTTGGAATGGACTAGTTATCTCTGGTTTTATTCCGTATGTGTACGGCTTTGTATTTAAATGTGCACCTGCACAGAGGTGTGTGTGTGTGTGTGTGTGTGTGTTTGAGTGCCTGGCCATGTTATTTATTGTCTGTACGTTGTATCTTAATCTTTTGTGTGTCGGTAGCGGTTTTAGTCGCAATGATTTCTGTAGAAATCATCGCGACTAAAACCGCTTCCGACACCCAAAGGGTTCAATTGGTTGCATCGTTTAAGTTTTAGAGGTAGCAACCTATATAATTTCGATTTATAGCGCCTTGAACTCGTACTGGAAATACTGTGCTTTACAGAACTATATTATTATTATTATTATTATTATTATTATTATTATTATTATATTATTATTATTATATTATTATTATTACTATAATAATAATAATAATAATAATAATAATAATAATAATAATAATAATAATAATAATAATAATAATAATAATAATAATAATAATAATAATAATTATTATTATTATTAATAAAGATTTATTGTTCCATGCCAAGTTGAATAGGGAAATTTTCCTTTTTATCCGAGATACATATAACAAAACCGCGACTCCCATTTTTCCGCAGTCACTCCACGTTCGATACGCACACTCAGTTCCCACCCTGACGCAGATTCAACCTGTGGACACAATGCTGAGGGGAGAAGAAACATTCACTCTGGATCACATAAACAACAAATACAGAACATAACATACAGACGGCAGTCAAATGACACAATCCAGACTAAAAAGGTGACCGCCAAGCGTGTAAAATGCAGAGAAGAACCCAACGGAGAAAGAAACACGCTTAGAAAAGACAGTTGCAATTATTAATATTTGTCCTGGAGTTGCCACGTTTCAATCTTCGCTGAAAAGATTAGTAGCGACTGATCTCTACACTTGTTTCTTTTGTCTATTTTTAAAGAAGTATTAATAAATTGTGTTGTAACCGTCTTTTCTCAGCGTGCTTCTTTCTCCGTTGGGTTCTTCTCAGTCAACTGACACGATGCTATTATTATTATTATTATTATTATTATTATTATTATTATTATTATTATTATTATTATTATTATTATTATTATTATTATTATTATTATTCACGAGTACAGATCAGCCCTTCGGCTGTCGG
>BTPG01000001.1:68643708-68736208 GCA_036245525.1 Semisulcospira habei
AAAAAGTAGAAAACCCAGTCAGGAAGGAAAAACCTCCAAATCGACAATCCAACAAAAGCAAACATATTCCGACTCTGAAAAAATCACTCAAACAAACCCTCAACTTCATCCAATTTTCACATACAAGTGAAGCTACGTCACTCGCCGCCTGTGGAACGTGTAGCCTCGCTGGAGTGGAATAACAGCATTTAACCACCGGCAAAGGATGGGTTATCAATTTTTAATTCCTGGTCATTCACAACTGCCAAAGCCAGTTCCTCGCCGGCTTGCCAGATACTCCTGCTGGGAGCACATGATCTTGTTACGGACAATCAGGTCCGCCCGCAGCAAGTTGCTTTCATAGAATTATTTTGAGCTGCTCGTACTTGATTCTAAATATTAGCGGTGCACTGTAGACTTCGCATACGCTAGAATATATATAGCTGGAGATGGAGATGCGTCGGTCATGACAGTTTTCAGGCACCGAGATATCAATCTGGCACTTCCTTAGAACTATCACGACAATCCACCTGCCGCTGTGGCCTCTAAAGGTGTATATTTCACACTTTCAGATCAACAAACATTACGTTGGCACAAACACTAGGAACCTGCCAAAGGCAGGTGCCTAGTGTTTCGTGTCAACGTAATGCAAGGTCAGCGAACATTACGTTGACCCGATACACTAGGAATAGCGAATTGTGCGAACCGTTCAGTCTGTCTCGGACCCTCTTCGGATTCTGATCGGATTCCGCCGTACCGGATTCGTGCGTATGGAAACGTAGATTACGACTTCAAAACTTTCAACAACAAAATAACCTCTAGAAACGCTGGACTTCAGAAGTAAAGTGAAGAAGTGATGGTCGCAACTTCTTGCGTTTGTCCCAACCACAAGAACCGTCTGCAAGCTGGCGAGAAGACATAAAGGTCCTCTTCAGTGCTGAATAGCAAATTGGATTTTCTTTTTAGGTCACAATGAAATCGGACCGACGTGCCGCTCAACTCAGTTATACAGCCGCAAGTTCTGTTCCAGCTCCTGACAATGACCAATGGTTCGCGCTGGAATAATAATGTACAGTTGTAATGAAATGAACTTCCATCCAGACTGGGAGACTAAATATAACGGTTCAGAAGACACTTCGACTGGCCATGACAGTTCAAGGGTAATGCCAGCATAGCCTGGAGCCCGGGGGCGCCTGGCTATTCTGGCACCACCCTTGAACTGTCATGGTCGACCCTATAGCAGTGTGTCTGAAAGGATTAACCCATTTAACCCCAAGGCCGCGTTTCTCTAATAGCATGTATCAATTCTAGGAGATGAATCGACCATGACAGTTCAAGGGTAGTGCCAGATTAACTTGGCGCCTGGTGGCACCACGCTAATCTGGCACCATCCTTGAACTATCATGGTCGGTCCTATTGCAGCGTGTCAGGGCTGAATGGGTTAACTAAGGCGGATGCGGCACGTCTCAAATGTGTTAATATCCCATACAGTCGGAATTATAGAGCGACGTTTTCCGGACTGCAAAAGGCCACGGTGACTGCCAAGTGTGCTAAGTGCATAGAACGTCCCAACGAAGACGAAACTCGCTTAGAAAAGACAGATACAACACAAAGGATTCATATTTCGGGTTAAAACCTTTTTTTTCTCTCTTCAAAATAGATCATACATATACAAACAAGTACACAGAACAATTTGCAACTTATCATTTTGGGATGGGATGACGCAACTCAATTTTTTTTTTGTTAACTCATTCAGCCCGACGGCCGTATTTCCGAAAATTTGGAGGCGTCATTTAATGACTATGCACCAGTTGCAGGAGATGGATCGGTCATGATATTTCAAGGGCAGTGCCAGATTAGCTTGGAGCCGACAGGCGCCAAGCTAACCTGGCACTACCCTTGAATTATCATGGTCGACCCATCTCCTGCTGTATGTATTATCATAGTCCACCTATCTCTTGCTGTAGTGCGTCAGGGCTGAATGGGTTAAGAACTTCGCTGCCAGTGATCACTAATTTCGCATCGGAAACGACTGCACACTGACCGACATTAGCATGAAAACACAGATGTAAATGGGACAAAAATTGGCATAAGAACATAGAACATAGGACTAACAAGAGAAATCCTCATGAGCCCCCGCGACTGCCGGAGCTGATGAGGGTTTATGTCTCTTGCAGCTACGCTGAGCGTGAATAAACAGATTTATGACATGAAGCAACTTGTTGTCAATCAGACTGTGTTGAAAGCAAAAACTGATTTTTACTGCTCCAAGATGCTTGAAAGCGACACCTGTAAAAAATTGTTTGTCCTTGCCGATAGATCTCGTGACTCGCCCCTTCCCACCAAAACCCCAGCTGCTCACTTAGCCAATGCCTTCTGTAGCTTTTTCACTGACAGGGTGACGTCTATTCGAGACAGCCTTGATGCTATGCGGTGCACCCACATTGACACCGTCCCTCCCCATATTGATCACCCCTTTGTCGAGTTCACTCCCGTCTCTGAACACGCTGTTTTTGACATTCTTAAGAAATGCCCGCCTAATACGTGTGAGCTTGACCCCATGCCAATTTCACTGGTTTTTGAAAACATTGGCATTCTTCTGCCCACCATCACCTAAATCATAAATCAGTCCCTCAAGTCAGGCGTCTTTCCATCAGAATTCAAATCAGCCGTTGTCAAACCACTCCTGAAAAGTCGAATCTCGACCCCAACCAGCTAAAGAACTATCTCCCCGTTTCAAACCTACCCCTTTTGTCCAAAGTTCTTGAGAAAGTCGTTCTCACACATCTCTCTAAATATCTACAGTCAAACAATCTCGTCCATCCGCTTCAGTCTGCTTACCGTGCTGGGCACAGTACTGAAACTGCTCTCCTCCGTGTCATTAATGGCCTCCTAAGTGCTTAGGATGAAAACCAGATCTCAGTTCTTGCCCAGTTTGACCTATCAGCTACGTTTGACACCATTGACCACTCCATCTTGCTCAAGCGTCAACAAAACTACTTTGGTATTTCTGGTAAAGCTCTCACCTGGTTTCACTCTTATCTGTCTTCCCGTTAGATTAACGTCTCTGTTAAGAACGCTCTTTCTGAAGCTGCTGCGCTAGAGTTTGGGGGTCACTCAGGGCTCTGTCCTGGGCCCCATTCTATTTACGCTGTATACTCAGCCTCTGACTCAGGTTATTACATCGCATAGAACCGATCATCACATATATGCGGACGATACACAACTTCGAAAATCTGCACCGTAACAAATACTATTGCGAATGACCTCTCTTTAAGGTATAGGGCAGTTAAAAAAAAAGAAAGAAAAAAGAACGTGCGGGAAGATTCCGTAGAGATCTTTTCGTGGGAACTCTTTCTGTCGGCGGAGTCACAGCTGCTGAGAATGTGATTGATTGATTGATTGTACATTGCTTAACGTCCATACAGCAACAAGGCTTTCTCAGGACGTGCCGGTAATGCTTGTGAAAAAAACCCCAACTAAATAGAATATTGAATGTATGTCGCCAGCCGGTCTAATACGTTAAATAAACCTACGACATTGGGTCTAAATAAAGCTAAGATCATTTAGCAACACACATCCAATATCAAGAGCGACAGGCAGCGCAGACAGTAGGGAGAGTTTAAAAAGGCAAATACAGGTGAATGGACCAAGGGTAGACAGAAAACACATGCCCCAGAATAGAAGGGAAACCCACCCTGTGGGGCTGACCAGGGTGACCTTGTGAACTAAAAAGTAGTTAACCCCACCCAAGTCCCCCAGGGCAGACCCGGGTGGGGGAGCTGAGAATGTGAAGAGGGCGAGGACCTACAAATGCGCCACTTGTTGACTATCAAACGAGGGGCGGGTGGTGCTGGTGTTAGTGCGGATGGGAGGTCGCGGGAAGGGGGAGAGAGGTTTGGAGACCTTTTCATCAATGGGCGAAAAATCACACGACGGAGCGTTTACAATTTCCAAGAAGAGGCGGGTGTGTGTGTGTGTGTGTGTGTGTGTGTGTGTGTGTGTGTGTGTGTGTGTGTGTGTGTGTGTGTGTGTGTGTGTGTGAAGGGGGGGGGGGTGGTCCAAAATCCCCAAAATGGAAAATTACACATTAAAAATATCCTGGGAGCCGCGTATCTTGGAACACCCCTTGGAATTTTCTTCTGAATATGTACATAAACCTGTGTCGATAATGCTAGCTTTTATGAAGTTTTACTTCTCATGTGGAAAAACTAAATACAGTAGCTTTTATTACCCCATACATAGAACACTTTCAACACACTTGCTGACATGCCTGCCCTTTGACCCTTGGAAGGAGCCAATACAATTAATATGCGTAGACAGTTTAACCCCTAACAAAACATTTTCACTGGGGTCTTATTGCAAAGTTCACATACAAACTACCTGTAATAACAACCTAAAATAAAAGCCTTCTTACTTCTCGTGACCTTTGACCTTAACGAGAGGTTAACTTAGTAGAGCTGCAAACAAACGTTGTATCAGCAGTTTTCTCTTTGGCAAGTTTTACAATAAGATTATAACTATTTTCTTTAAAAATCACCCGTTTATTGACCTTTGTAACCTTGACCTTTCATGGAGGTCAGCGCAAGTGACAATCAAAGCTATTGTCAAATATTATCACTGTGTCAAATTAGAAGTCTGTGGCTCTGAGGGTCTCTCAGAAATTCAAAATGATAACAATTGATCACAATTGGACATACACAGGATGATGGATGGA
The DNA here is from genome assembly GCA_036245525.1 of Semisulcospira habei. Lineage (NCBI taxonomy): Eukaryota > Metazoa > Mollusca > Gastropoda > Semisulcospiridae > Semisulcospira > Semisulcospira habei. Next base: position 68,648,405 of record BTPG01000001.1, read on the forward strand.
TTGACCAATAGTGGACCAGTGGCAGATGACATATTATATTTAACTCACTTTTAATATTAAATGATCCTATAATGTATACTAACCATCTCTCATGCCTTAATTTTCCAACAAAACGTAAGTGAAACTTGTAAAAAGGACACAATCACACTGTTTCATAATAGAAGACCTAGTGTTTCATATTAGGCAAATGGTGCCTAATATGAAACACTAGGTCTCCTATATGTAACTTTTTTTTTTTCAAACTGGAACTGCTTCTGCATCGATTCGAGTTTTGAAATTTGGCTTTGTCCTAAGATGCATCACAATAATCTGTATCAAAGTCTGGTTTCGGATTGATTCTACCTTTCTTTGGACGGTCGCGCGAGACGTTTTTGCTTAAGTGTTTCATATATGGGTCTCTTCCCCTAATGCCTAAAAGTGGAATCAAGCGCGTGTCCTTATAAATGGTCATGCATGCATATTTTTGGGACGTCTCGTTCAGTTCAGATCAATTCAGTTCAGATCATTTCAGATCTCTGCGCTCGGAAAGCCCATACGCACTCCACCCCACCCCAGCACTGCGAAGTCCTTCCAGAGTTCCACGATGTCTAGCGCAGCAGGAATGCTGATTTGTTTTATATTTAGCGGAGCACCTTGCTTAGCGGCGGACGCAGGACTAAGCTCACCCGTGCAAATGAATCCACATCTTCCATATCTGGTGAGTTTGACCCTATAGCTGAAAGCACAATGGTCCGGCTACTACCCTATGTTTCCTCCTTCCTCCCTACTATCTACCCACCCCCCTCCTCACCTCCCAACACCCCCCCCCCCCTCCTCACTATCACTCTGGCCGTAGCCAGCCTGTCAATCGAAGGATGTGCCATGAATGCTAAACGTCCGCTCAGTTCTAGCTCATCTTTTTGCATGTGAATGAGGCGCGAGCGTCCAAATTAGCCAGTCTCTTGATTCTCATCAGTCGCGCGGTGCTAAGGCTCAGTAGACTACAGGAGAGCCTGCTTTGTCGGCTTTTTGGCACAACTAGCTTTACACAGAACTCTACCTTTCAATCCATCCATCCATCCATCCATCCATCCATCCATCCATCCATCCATCCATCCATCCATCCATCCATCCAACCAACCAACCAACCAACCAACCAACCAACCAACCAACCAGACAGTGAATTAACTCATTCAGCCCCGACACACTACAGCAAGACGTGGGTCGAGCATGATTGTTCAAGGGTGGTGCCATAATAGCTTGGCGCTCATAGAAGCTATTCTGGCACCACCCTTGAACTATCATGCTCGATCTGTCTCTAAAATTGCAATACAGTCCTTCATAGGGAAGCTTCCGCATTTGGGGATTTCGGTCCTGGGGTGAAAAGCCGCACAAGCGATAAAGCATGTTTGTCCGGGCTTTTAATATATCCTCACAAACCAGATAGGTGAGGCTAGCGCTGGCAGAATTGCACATTGTAATGGGGATCTAACTGTTTGTCTGTCCAGCGCTGAGTGATTCCCCTTGGTTTGTTTTAATATATCCGTTTTCGTCGACACTCGTGCAGTGATTTCCGAACAACGTCTGTTATCGCATTCGCTCATAACCCATTTAACTCCATGGCCGCACTTCACCTAACGACTATGTACCACTTACAGGAGATGGATCGACATGCTAATTCAAGGGTAGAGCCTGATTGGCTTGGCGCCTGAAGGCGACAAGTTAATCTGGCACTACCCTCGAATTATCCTTGTCGGTCCACCTGTTGTGGTTGTGTCGGTGCTGAATGGGTTAAACGTCTTTCATTTACATCAACAGTCGTTTATGAAGACTAAAAGTCGTTCATTGACGGTTAGCAAAGAAATTCCCAACACAACAGGAAACATGCTTAGAAAGGACAAGTACAACACAACTGATTAAATTCTCGACTTAAAACTCTTTTTCAAAGTAGACATACTAAGGGAAATTGACCATACGTACTGATTTTTTTCAGTGAGGCTAGATAAAAAAATATATTAGTAAATGTATACACTTTCTGGCTGTGTGTTTATTTTGAAAAGGCGTTTTAACCGTAAAAGTTTTTTTTCTTTGTTGGGAATCTCTATGCATTTCACACGCTTGGTAGTGACCCTTTTTGTTCAGCAATATTTCCGACTTTTCACTAGAAAGTCTTTCATGGGCCATATTTTGAATTGCGGGACATGCAGTATGGAAAAGATTACCACGGTCTACAACAGAAACATTGCTGCACGCGTGCATTTCCTTTGGGACAGCCGTACGTTCGCAATTAATGACATGCCGTGCGATTTCCTGAAAATGTGCAGTTAGTAGATTGCTGAGGAAAGCCGCCAAATATGGTAAAGCTCATCGCATGATCCGCTCGGAAAATGTGCTGATTGGCCAGGGGACTTTCCAAACATGGTCAGACGATGTCATCTGAACTCCGCTGGGACGAGCTCGGCTCGCATTAGGTTGGCTAGTGACGAAAGTCAGAGGTCTGTGGGGAGTCAGCCTGGACAGGAGCCATCTGAGAGAGGCATAGATCTTCATGAGCCCCCGCAGTTTGGGGGTGGGCTCATTAGGATCTAGTGCCTCTTGCTGGCCCAGCTCGATCACATGGGTTTGTCCCTCAAGCGGGCGGTATTATCAGATTTGTCAAGCCTAAACGCCAGCCCATCTCTTGTCTGAAAGAATTGCAAAAAGTTATGGCTGCATTGTCACTTTTTCACTTTTAATGAGTATAATCCATTTAACCCAATGACGGCATTTCCCACCTAACCACTAGGTACCAGTTGCAGAAGATGGATCAACCATGACGACTCAAGGGTTGTGCCAGATTAGCTTGGCGCCTTCAGGCGCCAAGCTAATCTGGCACTACCCTTGAATTATAATGGTCACTCCGTCTCTTGCTGTAGGGCGTCGGGTCTAAATTGGATAATTATTAGAGGGAAGCTTGGAGATGTTGGGGCGGGGAGGGGTGGGTGGGAGCTCGCATAAAAACTACAGATCCTTGCATGCATCTGGACAGGAGTTTGCGGGGATCTATGCGTCTGGCCCTTGTGGGTTGGCTCGGGCGGTTCTTTCTGTTTATTTGTTGCAAGGTGCAAGACACCATGCTACCTCCGACGACACGCAATTCATGTTTGCTTTTACATTCTCAGTTCAAGATTCAGTATCAAAGATGCGTTTATTTACCATATTGACAATGACATTCGAGCATAAAAGTATACTCACCAAGTTCGCCGGGTCAAAATTACGTTCGCTAAAATCGTTTTTTCGGCTGCCCTCTAATTAGACCACGAACAGCATGCTTATGATAAATAAATGACGATTCCATACACCTTTCAGTATGGACGTGCGGCACCTTTAAAGGGTAGTTAGGTCTGGCTAAGCTAGCGTCCCTTTGGATTTATAAGCATAAAGCTAACTAGGTCAAAACAGACGATTTCCGGAAAACAGGAGTTAGTAAAGATGCAAGTGTTTCGACGAAAAATGTGGATGAAAAACCCGGACAAACATATCGCGATATCGCATGTTTGTCCGGGCTTTTCATCCACTGTTTTCTTCGAAACACGTGCATTTTCTCACCGACTTCTGATTTCCGAACAACATCTATTCAGGCACCGACTACAAACGAACGACGTCCAATTACGGAGCTAACGCTGTCGACGAAAAGTAGACCTATGCCTTTACAGAAATATTCCAAATGTAGGTCGACCTGATTTGCACGGAAAGTAAACGAGAACAAGATGGATGGTAAGGTAATGACCCCAGACGTTACACGATACTCGGATACAGCACACCTCCCCAAGACGGCCCATCTGCAAGAAGCATAGATCCTCATGAGCCCCCGCTTGGGGGTGGGGAGTGTGGTGACATAGTGCTAGAACTGTTGAAAGGTGAGTTTTGAAGGCGGACTGGAAGGAGGAGAGAGAGTGTTTCTGACGGAGAGAGAGTGGGAGAGTGTTCCAGGTGGATGGACCGTATACAGAGAAGGAGCGGGGGCCGAAAGTGCCGAGTTTGGTGCTGAGGATGTGGAGGCGGAGCGGAGGGAGCGGGGAGGAGTGTAGGGGTGAAGTAAGTTGGAGAGATAGACAGGAGCGTAGTTGTTCAGGGATTTGTAGCAGAGAGACAGAATCTTGTATTGGATGTGTTGGGGAATGGGGAGCCAGTGAAGGAGTTTGAACAGGGGAGTGATGTGGTTGGATTTTTTCTTTCTGAGGACGAGGCGGGCAGCATTGTTCTGGACGCGCTGGAGAGTGAAAGTGGTGGAGTGAGGGAGGCCGGAAAGGAGAGAGTTGCAGTAGTCGATGCGAGATAGGATGAGAGAGACAGCAAGTTTGGTGGCAGCTTCGGTAATGAGGTATTTTTTTATCTGACTGATGCGGCGGAGATGGAAATAGCATGCCTGGGCCGTGGCGGAGACGAAGCTGGTCATGGAAAGAGAGGAATTGAGGATAACGCCGAGGTTTTTGGCCGAGTCAGAGAGGGAGATAAGGGTGCTGTCGAGTTGAAGGTGGAGAGGGGGAGGGAGCTGGGAAAGTTTGTGGCGAGTGCCTACCAGCATGGCTTCCGTTTTGTCGTCGTTCAGTTTAAGCTTGTTTGCTGTCATCCAGTTTTTCACGTCTTCGTAGCAGTCAGCCGTGCGAGTCAGCAGTGACTGAGTGTTGTCGAGTTTGTCTTTGTCTAGTAGTTGTGAGTTGTCAGCATAGAGGTGGTGGTGTATGTGGTGAGACTGGATGATATTGGACAGGGAGAGGTGTAGAGTGTGAAAAGGACCGGGCCCAGGACGGACCCCTGTGGAACTCCGCAAGAGAGCGTAACTGGGTTGGAAGAGACGCCGTCGATGGTGACGGACTGCTGTCTGTCGGAGAGGTAGGAGAGAAACCAGGAGTGAGCAGAGTCAGTGATGCCAAAGGAGTGGTGAAGGCGGTGGAGGAGGATAGAGTGGTCTATAGTGTCGAAGGCGGCAGAGAGGTCGAGTAGCGTAAGAAGGGAGATGTTGCCCGAGTCGGTGGAGAGAAGCAGGTCGTTTAGGATATGTAGAAGGGCTGTTTCAGTGCTGTGATGTTTGCGATGGGCAGACTGGAAGGGACTGAGGAGTTTGTTGGCGGCGAGATGAAGGTTGAGCTGGTTGAGAACGACCTTCTCAAGAAGCTTGGACAGGAAAGAGAGATTGGAGACTGGGCGATAGTTCTTGAGTTCATTTGGGTCGAGGTTGTGGTTTTTGAGGAGAAGACGGACGATGGCGGACTTGAAGATATCAGGGACGGAGAGAAGCAGGTCGTTTAGGATATGTAGAAGGGCTGTTTCAGTGCTGTGATGTTTGCGATGGGCAGACTGGAAGGGACTGAGGAGTTTGTTGTCGGCGAGATGAAGGTTGAGCTGGTTGAGAACGACCTTCTCAAGAAGCTTGGACAGGAAAGAGAGATTGGAGACTGGGCGATAGTTCTTGAGTTCATTTGGGTCGAGGTTGTGGTTTTTGAGGAGAAGACGGACGATGGCGGAATTGAAGATATCAGGGACGGAGCCGTTCTCTAGAGAACTGTTGATGCATGTCACCTAGGCACAGGGGAAGGTATACCAACTCAGCCTTACTTATTCTGCACAGCCCGCCAATCTATTTCAGTTTTAGCTGTTTCTCGTACTAATAGCGGTGTGTTTCTAGAACGGAGTGGAGTCCTTGTCAACGGTTACTTGATATAAAAACGACGTGTGCTGAACTGGATTGACCTGTGTCTTAAGAAACCATAACTAGACCTGTGTGTAGCGTTTCGTAACCATCTGTTTCAAAAGTGTATCTTTGAACAGTTACGGCGGTAGTGGGCCTATAATTCTACCCTCTGTTATGATCAGTTTCTCTGTGTTCCTTTCATGGACAAACAGAGTTCGTTTCGTATGGTCAATGACAAAGGCTATGCAACACTACTCAGAGCAGATCGCTTTGATCGCTTTGAACCCTTATCATTCGCAATACACCAGTGTGTGAAATAAGTGTGACTAAAATAGTTCAAGGATAGTGCCAGAATAGCTTGGCGCCTCTAGGCGCCAAGCTATTCTGACACTACCCTTGAACTAAAGCCACTGGTCTATATCTTATCTGTAAGTACTATAATGTAGCTTGCATAATTATGGCAGTGTACAAATTTGAAGCTTTTAGCCTCAGTATGATATGGGTTAACCGGTTAGCGCCAGCTGACGCAGGCTGTGTTTCTGCAAACGTCGTTAATCCAACATCAAAAAAGCTAAATGTACCAGGAACAGGGATTCGAAGTGGTGTCACAAGAGGCATAGATCGTCATGAGCCCCCGCAACTGCCTCCCACTTTACAGTTTTACACCGGTCTTTGCTGTTACTGAAACCGGTGGCTGTCGACATGGTACACAAAGACCGGCAACTGTTCATTTTGCGTTCATAATCTGCGTTCTTTGCTTTTTATTTCAGGAAAGCGAACTATTTTATAGTTTACGTTTACGGTTGGGCATTGATGATTTAGTTTCAGCTGCGACAGTGATAGGTTTTAAGGAACCCCGCCAAACTGAGGGGGAGGTGGGGGGGGGGGGGAGGTGTGTCATGAGTAATCTACGTATATGCTGGACTAAGGTTCATATCTATAAGGAAATGTGGGCATTTGTTTTTGGCGTCATGCACCAGATCCAGGTCCACACGTGCAGTCGACTCAGAGAAGTCTCTTAACCCTTTCCAAACTTTTTATGAACAATATGGTAGTTCAAGGGTAGTGCCAGAATGGCTTGGCGGCAGAGGCGCCAAGCTATTCTAGCACCACCCTTGAACTGAAATGGCTGATATACCTCCTAATCTGTAATGTAGCCTTCATAGGACGTTCTTAGGCAAAGTTGAAAACTTTCAGCCTCAGGATGCAATGGGCTAAAGATCTTGTGCCAGCAGAGGACACATGAGATGGAGAGCACGTGGACTTTCATGACTCAGTTTATGCACCGGTTTGCATGCAGCTGAGCTGACCTTACTCTTGATTCTTTGCATCTTCCTGCCATACCCCCCCCCCCCACACACACCCCACCCCCTAATTTAGATTCATATCCCTCGGACTGCGTAGGTTGTAAGGCTCCAGCCTGCAATGACTGGCAAACAATACAGCTTGCTGAACAAACACTGAAAAACAGAGCACCAATCATGCGCATGTTTATCTGAACCACGGGAGGCAGTGGCACCGTTTTAACCCCTCCCATCTGCACAAAGCACAGATCCTCATAAGCCCCCTCAGGTGCGGGGACTCATGAGAATCTGTGCCTTTCGCTGATCACATTTACATCTGTGATCTTTTCCAAAGGAGGTCAAAGGGAGATGAACTTGATCGTGACGGTAGCGGAACTGCCGTAGTCGCTTATAGACAAGAAGAGCAGATCCTCATGAGCCCTGGAAAATTGCGCGAGACTCGTGAGAATCTATACCTCTTCTTGGCGGCAACACTTAGCCGGGTGTGATCAGATTTTAAAAACGACGAGGCCAAAGGGAGGTAATGGTGATGGTATCGGAACTGTGGTAGCCGCGGTAGCCTCCAGGCGTTGGCTGAGTTGTAGAGGAATCTCCATGCCTAAACACAAGTCGCGTCGTCTGGTGCAAAGGCGGGTTCAAAACACGACGGATTCTGTCGTTTGGGGAACGTGAAGGTACCCCCAACCATCCCCCCTCTTTTTGTGCGTGCAGCCACCGGCACTGAAAACAGCGCCGCCATGCGCAAGGGGCGTTACATAATCCGCTCACTGCCGATAAAACTGAATGTCAAAGGTATAGATCCTCACAAGCAGTTGCGGGGCTCATGAGGATCTATGCCTCTTGCTGACACCATTTGAATCCTTGTTCCTGACCGTACAGGTAGCTTTTTGGGTCAGTGTTGACTGAATTAACCCTTTTAGCCCCAGGACCTTGCAGAAAGAGATGGATTGATCATGATAATTCAAGGGTAGGCGCCAAGCTCATCTGGCACTACCCTTGAATTATCATGATCAATTCATCTCCTACAACTGGTACATAGTCGTTACTGAGGCAACACCTCCAAAATTTGAGAAATGGGACTCAGATGTCCTACCCTTATTTTTGCAACCCGTGTGACTATGTGCACTGAGGGTTTCTATTACTGACCCCTGGCGTGTAACGGAAGTACTCTTCCACGTACAAAGGAGAAGAAGAGCAAAACAGTCTTTCATTTTACGACAGTCAGACTTAACCCTTATCATTCGGAATACACCAGCGTGTGAAATAAGTTTGACTAAAATAGTTCAAGGGTAGTGCCAGAAAAGCTTGGCGCCTCTAGGCGCCAAGCTATTCTGGCACTACCCTTGAACTAAAGCCATTGGTCTATATCCTTATCTGTAAGTACTATAATGTATTTTGCGTATGGCACTGCAGTGTACAAATTTGAAGCTTTTAACCTCAGTATGATATGGGTTAATTATGCTGAGAACATTTATAGAGAAGATATCGTGAACTATTACTTTGCCTAAAACAAGGATATGAAACAAATCGGATGTAACAAATTCTCGCTTTGTCAGAGGTCCCGACATCAATCTCTGTATGTAAATTACTTCGATTATGAGAAACTTCGAGAAATAAATGGGTCCGGTGGCGATTTGTTTTATCCGAAGTTCACTTAATTGAGCAGGCTAAGCGTGGGCTAGCTAAGGCTGGAGCCAGCCAGAGAACTTAAAGGTCCACTACCACCGTAACTGTTCAAAGCTACACTTCTGTAACAGATGCTTTACGAAACGCTACACACAGGTCTAGTTATGGTTCATTTAGACACAGGAAAATCCAGTTCAGCACACGTTGTCTTTATATCAAGTAACCTGACAAAGCCTGCACTCCGTTCTATAAATACAAAGATTTCGTTACGAGAAACAGCTAAAATAGATTGACACGCTATCTGCGCAGAATAAATAAGTGCGATTACGCGTGTGCTTTTACTCCTTGTCCAGACTGCTGTTAAAGTTCATTAGGTGTGTCGACAAGTCATAACAAACACAAATGGTGCTGAAATTTTATGTGTAATAGTACTTTTTAAGCCGTTCAGCCCTGACGCACTACAACAGGAGATTGGTCGACCGTGATAATTCAAGGGTAGTGCCAGATTAGCTTGGAGCCTGTCGGCGCCAAGCAAATCTGGCACTGCCCTTGATTTATCATAGTCGATCGATCTCCTACAACTAGTGCATAGTCATTAGATGACGCCTCCAAAATTTGGGAAATATGGCCGTCGGGCTGAATGAGTTAAATAAGGTTAAAGCGCTTAGGGGTATGCACTTGCGGGCTACATATGTGGCCTCGTTACATCCGATTTCGTCATATTCTGGTGCGCGAAATACTGACGCGGACGTGTACAATGAAAATCTAGCTTTTCATAAAAAAGTGGACTTGCTAAGTTACTGTGTTTTGGCTTAAAAGAGCAGACACTTTTGACTCATTCAGCCACGACACACCACAGCAAGACATAGGTCGAGCATGATAGTTCAAGGGTGGTGCAAAAAATAGCTTGGCGCCCATAGGCGCCAAGCTATTCTGGCACCACCCTTGAACTGTCATGCTCGATTTGTCTCTAGAATTGTAATACAGTCCTTCAGAGGGCAACTTCAAAATTTGGGGATTTCGGTCCTGGGGTAGCATGTGTTAAAGCGATCTGCTCCATGGCACGCTTTGACTGGTAAAATTCGCCGAACAAGACAGGTTATCAATGTTGTCTTACATCAACTAAGAGTTTTCTTCCCTTCTTTTCACAATCCATGGAAGAAGGTACCATATACCAAATGTTTTCCAATGTCTTTTGATAGTAACGGAAGGAACTTTCCTGCGTACAAAGGAGAAGAACGGCAGAAAAGACTTTTATTTTACGACGTTCACACTTCCACAATTCAAGTTAGCTTTTTTGTTTAGCATTATTGCGAGAAAAGCTAAGAACATTTATAAAGGAGGTATTGTGTACTATTAACCCTTTACTGCCTGGAGTAGGTCGCACGGATGGCACAGTGGGACGTTGAACCGCACGGCTCCCGACCGGAAGGTCCAAAATCATAGACTAGCTCAGTACTGTCGGTAATCTCGGCGATCGCGACGGGACACCAAAAGACATGAGGCACCACCGTTCAGCAATCGTGGAGAATCCATCTCTTACTCTTGGCGCCGGAATTGAAAGGGTTAATTAATTATTCTGACACTAAGCGAACCCGCTGCACGTGCGTGGTTTCCACGGCAACCGTACGCCACGAGCGGTCAACAACACTTGCAGCACTTGCAGTTTCCACTGAGTGCCTGCGTGACTGCTCGAACAAGTCGCGAGAACAGGTAAAATCACAGAAACACAAAAACGCGTTTACGCGATGGCATATGAAGGTAAGTCGATCAATTGCGTTTATGTAAGAAATGACATCACAGTGCGACAATCAATGACAACCATTGGTACCACGGAGAAGAAACACTTTTCAAAGAAAATTCGACCAGCAGATTATTCGTTTAGTCTATTCACTCGTTCAGTGGGGAGAAAACTGTGAACCCCACCCAAATGCAAGAGGTATAGATCCTCATGAGCCCCCGCAGCTGCGATGGCCCATGAGGATCTATACTTCTTGCTGACACCACTTTGAATTCATGTTCCTGGGACATCTAGGGATATTTTGTGTTGGATTAACCAAGATTGCAGAAACGCAGTTTGCATCAAATGCCACTGAACGGGATTAAAAAAAAATCACTCTTGCAAAACGGTGTCACGACCAATCCATCCACAACAGTAACTTGCCCTTACAATGAAGGTCGAGGCCGTTTTCGACTACAAAACCCTCAGCAAACCCCATCAATCTGCGTTTGACATAGAGCCTCAAAGCCCCCACCCCCACTCCCAGTCTCCAGGGACTCACGGAAAACCAGTGCCAGCTTCATTTACAAGGGGACGATTTGAGTCCCGGTCTGAAACTTTGAACATTCAGAGCATGCCCTGAAGGTCCAAAATTACCAACTGCAAGAAGCATAGATCATCATGAGCCCCTGCAGTTGTGGACCTATGTCTCTTGCTGACCCCACTGTGTATCCATGTTCCTTGTACGGCTGAGGTTCTTTGACGCTGAGTTTACGAAGACTTCAGAAACACAATCCGCGTCCAGTGGCACGGAAGGGGTTAACTCATGTAGCCCAGACGTACAACAACACGTGATGGATCGATCATGATAAATCAAGGGTAGTGCCAGATTAGCTTGGCGCCTGACGGCGCCAAGCTAATCTGGCACTACCCTTGAATTGTCATGGTCCGTACACCCCTTGCAATTGGTTCATAGTCGCTAGGTGACACCTCCCAAATTGGGGACATGCGGCCGTGGGGTTAAATGGGTTAACTCATTCAAGGTCAGCCGCATCTGGATACGCGGCATAAAGCCACGTATCCGGAGGTGGCTGGCCTTGAATGAGTCAAGTTCTATTATCTTCTTTCCGTCTCTTTACACTGGCTCTATTCCATTTTTTCCCCTGGTCGTCCGTTCTCAAGCCAACGGGAGTCCCCTTGTCACATATTACTAAGGTAACACGTGGCAAATAGACTCCCTTATTACATATTAATTCAGTGAAACCTCTAAACAAAAATATGCCAATAAATAGTAAATATTGTAGGGGGCTACAGAACAAAAAGAACTATATGTAGATGTTCTCTGACTCCGCTCGTACCTGTTTCATTCAAAATATAACTGAACAATTGGATAAGTTAGATAATATCAGGCGAATGCAGTTCGCACGAGGTTGTTGACTGATGGTCGGAAATATGGAGATTTTTGACCCCTGAATCACTACGTCACGCATAAAGTTTGGGGTCCTTTCAAAGGTATACTTCAGGCTATTACTTTTTACAGTTGAAGACAAAATCGCTGTATTACGAATTAGGTTCTGCCAGTGGTTCTTATCGCCTCTCGCGTCTGGTCAGGACTGTCAACGTCGGAGGTAAGAGTCTCGGGCTAAAGCCCTCGACTCTTACCTCCGACATTGACCTCCCTGACCGGACCCTCGATAACTAGAACTTCTTGTCCTCCTTTGACCGTTCACTTCTTATTGTTGCTTGTATGATCTATTGGCAATCAGTTCCTCAGCTTTGCGAGATTTTCTCTTGAGAGAGACTCTTTTTTAACCCTTTGACTGTCGGTAGCGCTTTTGGTCGCGGCGATTCCCTCAAGAATTGCCGCCACCAAAAGCGTTGCCGACATCCAAAGGGTTACAATAGCACTCATCTCGCAAAAAATGGTTGCAATGGTTCAAAACAGGCTTTGTGTTATCCTCATTCTTCAAGATGAGAAGGGCAGTGGGTATTTCGTTCAGCGTAGAGCTGTCTTTATGAGAGATTTAGCGAACATGGACGAACAAGAGACGAAGTGAAAATCATATTCTCTGACAATCTCAGCCAGTTACCTCATCTCTTGATGTAAATAGATGTCAATAACGACAGCAAGGGCATAGATACTCAAGAACCTCACGAATCCAGAGGCCTGTGGGGGTCCATGAGGATATGTGCCGGCATACCCACCTTTTTACGGAATGAGGGAATATGGCAGATTGTCACTAAGCGATCGTGACTCGTTTTGGTCAGCGGCTATTAGTATATTATGAACGACGTGACCGTATGTACGTTACCAAGGTAACGAGACTCTTGACCGTTGTTTTAGGCAGGCCTCTGGTATATCGTATCCACGAGACTCATGCATAAGGGGTCAAGTTCTTTATAAATTAACCAACCAACCAACCAAGCAACCATCCAATCACATATCACTCAAAACACGAACCAAACAAACAAACAAACAAACAAACAAACGAACGAACGAACGAACGAACAAACAAATGAGAAACAAACAAACAAACGAACGAACAAACAAACGAATGACAAACAAACAAACAAACAAACAAACAAACAAACAAACAAACAAACAAACAAACAAACAAACAAACAAACGACTGAAACGACAAACGAACGACTGAAACAAACCAACCAACGAAAAAATGAATTGTATCGACCTTTACAAAAAGTAAAAAAAGAGTAATTTTACATTTTGAATATTTTTTTAAAGGTCGATACAATTGATTTTTTGGGTTGGTTGGTTGGTTGTAAACGAAGTAGGTCAACCCAAATTTCCCCTAGCGGAACAATGAAGTTGTACAGGTATGCTTATTGTCGTTGGTTTTCCATGCGTGCTCCTAATCGACCAATCCCAGCAATCTCTCGCAGCCCTGACCTCATATCCGGCTGCGGATGTTTTTTTGTTTTTTTTTGCTTAGGGCGCAAATTGTTTGCTGTTCTTTGATTCTGGACCTTACGGCTGAAAGCCGTAAGGTCCAGAATTAAAGAGCAGCACACACCATTAAAATAAAAATACGCGGCTTTGGGCCTCAAAGGTTCAAAATGGCAGATCAGCTCACAAATAATAGAAGAACAAAGGGCACACATCGAACTGGAAGCACTGTACTTTCGGAAACTACAGAATAGGATACACGGTGTGTGATATGGTTAAACATCACAGCGGCCAATTTAAAAGAGAGAGCGGCCGCGCATTGTTTGTTCACTCATACATAATCGAAGTGTCTCACCCCCAAGCCCTCCTCTTCATAAGGAAAAACAGACGCAAAATAGGACTGATCTTGGCGAAGAAGAGCCGTTAGACTATCATGCATAAAGCACGGGCCTCTTGAGGATCTGCGTTTTTTTGCAAGTGGTGCGTGTTCGCTGTTGCTCAGTACGCAGGCATGCACGTGCATATGCAAACGGAAGTTACGTGCTTGCTGTATCGACCAATCAATGACGGCCAATAACGATTGTTTAACTCTTTCGTGAAGCCGCGAATCCGGATGCGGCACGTCTCGAAAGAGTTAAGGGTTCCTCGACAGCACACAGGTAGTTCGCTAACAAATCATGCATGCATCTTTGCACGTATGCACTGTATAGAGATTTTTTTTTTCAATGGTCATCCGCCAGGTCACAAAAGTAGGGCTAAATGATTAACAAGATGGACCAAAGTCCACAAAGTCCCTTCCATATGACAGCTGTCCTCGCTGTCAAGGGTCGTTACCTTTTATCTTTGACCTGATTCTGATGTTGAAATATCTCCTATTGAACAAGATGAGGATTTCATCCCAAAGCCTACCGTATTGTTTGGAGCTCATATGCGTGTTTTTTTTTATTTCACAGTTATTCAAATTTTAAGCTTATCCATTTCCCTATTCTCTCAGCCAACCTCTGATCAACACACACGCCGGCACACACAAATAAAGACGGACACACGCCATCAGTACACTCTGTGGGCTGGAGTAGCGACAGGAGTTCTGAAGAAGAATAGCACGAATAGCAAAATGACGTCACTATAGACCTCACCGGTGCGCGAATTTTCAGCCAATCAGAAAATAGAAAAAAATTGCCGCAGCGCGGTCCTGTTGCTGGGTCCCACAAGCTTTCCCGTAACTACACAAGGTAATGGCGAAGTGCGATACTGTTTGTGCGTATAAATTTCACTGAAATGGTCAGGCATTGCCATTGGGGTACCTGCATTCGGGACGAAAGGTACCCTGAAACCATGAAAGAAAAGCTTCTGGCTGTTTTTCGTCCCAAAACCAACGCGATGGGCTGAATAAAAACTTGCTGTAGACCGCACACTGATCTCAACATCGGGATACTACCTCTAGAGGACAAGAGCAAACGCAGAGCTGTTTGTATGCGGTAAGTGTCATTTTTAAAGTCCCTTCTATTTATAGAAGGACTTTTTAGGACGGGTCGCGGTGGGGCGAATTTAATAGCATGTCCATGATGTCAAAGGCGGGCAGGCTAAACCTCTAACAATTGAAGTAACAAGATAAAAATTACGTCATGTCTAGTTACGCTAACCTCGCTGCTGAACGTACGTACATTTGGCGGGAAGCGCCGTATGTGCGCATGTATGTGCGTATGAATGTATGTATGTGTGTGCGTATGTAGGCAAACAAGCGAATCTCTGATATTTCTTTCAACACAAGCTTGAAACTTGGCGAAATACTTTCTTAAGTGGGTGGCTAAGAGAGCCTCGAACATATTGTAATTGAATGTCTCATTGAAGACATAAACAACCGTTTATAGGAAGTCGGTTGACCCAGATTAGCGTCCGTAATTTTTGTCATATTTACGTGAACTTTTGCATATAGCTAGTTTGGAGAAAGCCATTGGATGAGTCCTCAGAAAGAAGAAATCCAACCACATCACTCCCCTGCTCAAACTCCTTCACTGGCTCCCCATCCCCCAACGCATTAATAGAAGACTCTGTCTCTCTGCTACAAATCTCTTAACAACTACACTCCTGCCTATCTCTCCAACTTACTTCACCCCTACACTCCTTCCCGCTCCCTCCGCTCTTCCTCCGACCCTCTCCGCCTCCATACCCCCCGCACCAAACTCAGCACCTTCGGCCCCCGCTCCTTCTCTGTCTGTGGTCCATCCACCTGGAACACTCTCCTACTTTCTCTCCGTCAGAAACCCTCTCTCTCTCCTCCTTCCAGTCCGCCCTCAAAACTCACATCTTTGAACAGTTCTAGCACTATAACGCCACCACGCTCCCGATCCCAAGCTGACTGTCGTAATGTATTTCTGGTACGTGAGTCATTGTCAAAAGCGTGCACATGCGTGCGTGATTTGTGAGTGCGCGCTTACAGTTTTAATTATCAGATAAGCGCACTATAAATACCGTTATTATTATTATTATTATTATTATTATTATTATTATTATTATTATTATTATTACTATTATTTATTATTAGTTCGTTATCCAGCTTTGTATCCATTCTACTTCTTTAGTAAAAATTAATTCTTTTCAGAAAATAATTAAAACAGTTTAAAAAAAAACTTCACTTCTAGAGAAAGTCAGACAGTGCCGGTGACGTAAAAGAAGCAATTCCGTCACCACGCAGACACTGATACTCTAAATATGACGTAATTCTCTCTCTCTCTCTCTCTCTCTCTCTCTCTCTCTCTCTCTTTCCACACATATGCGCGCATCTCCAAGAGACATAGATCCTCATGTGCCCGGAGGGCGCATGAACATCTATGCCTCTTGAGGATGTTTGGAGCGCGCGCATGCACTCATGCACACGCATACACACGCATCGACGCGCTTTCAGAAGAGCAAGCAGGTGTACTTAGTATAGCATGTAGCTAGGTAAAGTCAACCTGATTTCACACAAATTATAGCAAGACTGAAATTGTAGCGTGAAATTCTAGTTTTGTCACCATTTTCCCAAGTCTTGAAGCAAAAGCGAATCTCACATCACGTTAATTTTAAAATTACGTAAAAAACAACAACAAAAAATACGTCATGACAAATGACGTTTGACAAACCAATGACGCGTATGCACTGCGCGCGCTCCTTCCAGAGTTCACTATAACGCATTGGCACATCTGCGAGGCTTCTTCAGAAGGAGATATTTCAACATCAGAATCAAGTCAAAGACCAAACGTAGAGACCCTTGACAGCGAAGACAGCTATCATACATAAGGGACTTTGTGGGTTATGGTTTATCCCATCTTGTCTAGTTTGTTCTGAAAATGGTGACAATTCACTTGCGGGAATGGTACATAAGTCAATGATCGAGTTACCAGGAACAGAGCTTACTGTACTGCTCAATAATGTGCAAGTACTCGCTATCAGGCAGTACCGCTACACTGATCTGCACACTTGGGATGAATGTGTGTGTGTGTGTGTGTGTGTGTGTGTGTGTGTGTGTGTGTGTGTGTGTGTGTGTGTGTGTGTGTGTGTGTGTGTGTATGTGCGTGTGTGTGATTTTAAATATAGAATGAACTCTCCAGAAGCACCATAACCAAAGGTTTATACCCTTACGTTTCTTCAGTCTGCACTCTCACTCATTGTAACAAATTATGACAAGCACAAATAAACACATCAATCCTACAGTAACACATTTCATAAGATCTCTTTTTTATGAGTACATATTAATATTAATGCAACGTTTTCTTCTCAGCATTTTTGAGATGGCGAACCCAGTGAGTTGCACATTACCCAATTCCAGCAGACGAATCACCTGTCTACAAATCCAGACTGCTGACAAAAGGGGGCAGTACAGATTCTGTAAAATCTTCGCAGGAAAATCAAGTCTTGCAACATACACCCGACACTGTAGCTGGCAAGTGTGGGGCAGCAGAACGATCAACTAAGTATATCTTTGTGTATATATGCTGACAATAAAAGCAGAGGTGCATACCTAATATTTCGCTTACACTCTGTGATTATATTTCATTTCCAAGTAAGGTTTTCATTGTTCTCTGTAGAAAGCTGACAGAGTGTGAAACAGTGATGCCATGAATGGAATGTCTGGTGTGATTTGCGCTACACTTACATCCCTGTGGGTGAAAACAATAACCTGTGACATTTAGCTGGCCATGCACCTGTGTGTAACAGGAATGTCATTTATTCAGTCCCACCCTGGTGTTGTCAGCTAATTTCACACAAAATCCTGGGAACTGACATGCCTCGAGTATGGTGGAATTTCTTGATGCAGATGGGCATTTGACTTTAATTATGCCTGTCTGGCCACTGTCGCACACTTTGAGTTGCTCATAGAAATAGAAACTGTGGATTAAATCTATGCATACTAATTTGGATGACCCCTCAGAAAGGTCAAGGGTCACACGGGCTCTGGAAATAAGTCCGAAATTTGGATGACCTCTTGGAAAGGTCAAGGGTCACAAGAGGCTGGCAAATGTGTGTAAAATGCTGGTTTTGATTAAATTGTACTTATTCCCACATATTTGCAAATTTTTCAACCAAATATGGTACAAAGACAGCTGATGATAAGACCTTCCTATGCATACTAATTTAATCGACTCATCACAAAGGTCAAGGATCACGGGGGGTTGACAGATGTGTGAAAAATGCTTACATTTTCAGAAAACCAGGATGTTGCTGCTGCAGAAACCAGCCCTTGTCACAAAGGTCACACATGTAAATCGGTCATATACGTGAGCCATAATGGCTTTGCCTTTCTTGTATTTTAGGTGTTGCTTACATCTTGCTTGTGTTGATGTGGCATGTTATGGGCCTTTTCGTCCGTTGCTCCGATGGCCTGGCTAGCACACCATGGTTTAATTATTGGGACAGATGCGATCTTGGTGCCTCGTGATATTGCTGCTCCCCAGGCTTGTGGCATGCCGCTGCAGCTCAGTCTGTTAGGCACATGGGTCAAACCCCTGGCAGTTTAGCTGCCTTGAAATACTGAAGAGTTTTCTGAAACCCAATGACATGAAAACAGTGACCATTCAATCTGAAATACAAATCATACATGCATGGTTATTTATTAATAATCTCTCTCTCTCTCTCTCTCTCTCTCTCTCTCTCTCTCTCTCTCTCTCCTTCTCTCTCTTTCACACACACACACACACACACACACACACACACACACACACACACACACACACACACACACACACACACACACACACACACACACACACACACACACACACACACACACACACACACAATTTTATTTGGGAGTGAAAGTAATCAGCTCAGCCTGACACTGTAAACACAGCCGGCAAAAGAGAGCGCTGAGCAGCACTGCCATCTCGCTACGATGAGACGAGATGGACTAAAATGGACTAAGTGTGCTATTTTTTTTTTTTTTTTTTAAGCAACATCAATAACAAAAATACTTACCCGGCTCTGCAGGCACAGATATCTTCTGTAACGCTGTGCTTGCTGATGCTCATGTCCACGTAAATTTTGTGTGGATCGGCGCGTTCTTGTAGATCTGCGACCAGTGATACACGGATGCAACTTGACAGGCATCACTGCCAGTTGTGTGATAAATACGAACAGCATCAATGAAACGTGACGCAAACTTGCTTTGCCTCGATCAGGGCCGTTTTTGACAAAGCTTTGTATTCTGGCAGAAAATGTAGGCTTGTAGAATTTATAACGCATTCAGTCGAATCACGCGAGCTACCGTCCGCCATATTGTCCAAGCGACAGGAAAGCTTGTGGGACCCAGCAACAATTACTAGGGGGCGTGGCTTGTGATTCGCGCGCGCGGTGAGGTCTGTAAGCTTGACATCATGGCATCGCTAGTCTCACGACGCCATGTACACAATGACGAAATTGATGTTTCACGTCACTCATGCGAAAGGCACGCAGCCTCTTCCAGGGCTGATTGTTCTGTTCCACACAGCTTCTTCCAGGGCTGTTTGATGGGACTCTATAATGGATCCAAAACTTGCAAAAATAAATAAATTATTATTCAAAAGGTTGTAGATGTACAAAGCTGGCTAACGAACTCATCCGATGTCATTCTCCAAACTAGCTATATCCAAAATTTCAATTAAATATGACAAACATTACGGTCTCTAATCTGGGTCAACCGACTTTCTATAAACGGCCTTTTATGTCTTCAATGAGACATCCAGTTACAACATGCTCGGAAGCTCTCTTAACCACCCCTTAAATAAAGTATTTCACCAAGTTTCAAGCTTGTACGTACAGCCGTATCTGAGATTCTCGTGTCCACACACACACACACACACACGCACACACGCACACACGCACGCACGCACGCACGCACGCACGCACGCACGCACGCCGAAACCGCCTTTCGCACCAAATGTACGTTCAGCAGCGAGGTTAACGTAACTAGACACGACTGACGTAATTTTTATCTTGTTACTTTGGTTGTAGGAGGTTTAGGCCTGTCCGTTTTGACATCATGGGCATGCTATTAAATTCGCCTCAACGCGACCCATCCTAAAAATAGAAGGGACTATAAATAGAAGGGACTTAACAAGACTACACTGGTTGCCTCCCTCGATTCGCTGCGCTTCAGTTTTAGCGCAGCGAATCGGGGGAGACAACTAATGCGTAAAAAGTCTTGAATCTTGAGACTGCACTCAAAATGGGAGTCCAGCCACTGACACTGGCTATCTTTGATATCGCTGAGCAGCTGCAGCGATGGCAATGCGCATCTCTACGTCGTTTTCGTGAGCCCTATACGCCGGCACTAAGCTTCAGTCTGCACAGTTCACATCCGAGTAACACCGCATTTTCACATGCCGCCCCACCAGCAAACCTCCCGCCGATCCTCAAAAGGCATAGATCCTCAAGAGCCCCCACATGAAGCGGGGGCCCATGAGGATCTATGCCTCTTGTGGATAACCTACTCCTCTTTGCCTCCAGCGCAGGACTTTAATTCTCCGGCAAGAAGTCCAGACAACTGGCCAGCACGATGTATTATTCAGGAGCGGCTTGCTGCTGGTGTTTTATTTGCATTCTCAGTCCGTTGTAAACGAACAATACTGACGAGCAAAAGAAATGCGACATTTTTGGGATCCAAAAATGTCGCATTTCGTTTGCTCGTCAGTATAGAATACGAATTGTACACCAAGACGAATCTTGCTTTCACTGATGTCAATCTAAAATATGTGGAAAGGCGCGCTTGGTTTTGAAACGTACTCTAAATGTATCATTCTCAGTCGTAGTGGTGTATTATTCTGATTTTAACTCTTTGCTTACTACGTTATTATTCTGCAATATGTACTCAGCCACTAAGACATCTTGGTTTATATTAACCCTTATCATTCGGATACACCAGTGTGTGAAATAAGTTTGACTAAAATAGTTCAAGGCTAGTGCCAGAATAGCTTGGCGCCTCTAGGCGCCAAGCTATTCTGACACCACCCTTGAACTAAAGCCACTGGTCTATATCGTTATCAGTCAGTACTATAACGTAGCTTGCATATGGCAGTGTACAAATGTGAAGCTTTTAGCGGCCTCAGTATGATATGGGTTAAGACTGAGTTTAGCATTTATGGATCCGGTGCGCGTGGCTTGTAAAAGCCAAAATAGAGAACAAATAGAGAAGCACACGCACTGCACGCCAACCTTGGCTGGGCGAATCTCGCCGCCGACAGTGTTCTCTGGGAAGTAATCAAGCGGCGGCTGAAATCGCCTTCAGTAGAGAAAGAGTTAACTGCGAAGACTGCGATGGCATAAAATGACTTGGAGTATAGAATTCAGTCGCTACTTATCTTGTCAGCGAAGAAGGAAAGACTGAATTCCATTCTTGTTTGTTTGTCTATTTTGATAAAAAGGGTAAAAAATTGTGTTGTAACTGTCTTTTTTAAGCGTGTTTCTTTCTCCGTTGGGGTTTTCTCTGCATTTTACACGCTTGGCAGTCACCTTTTTGGTCTGGATAGAATGACAGACGGTGGATCGGATGCCCTCCTCCCTCTCCGCCCCTCCCCCGCTGACCCTCCCCCCCCCCCCCCGGCCACCCCTTCCACAACTGTGACAGTGCAGGGTTAGAACTTAGTTTGAACATTCGGTGCACGGCCCTGCCTGAAAACTACCTATTGTGGAAAACATGGGGGCCTGACGAGTGGTGCTTTGACTAAATGCAAATCCGCTGCGCCACCGGGTGCGCGCCACCGCGTCCACTAGCTCAATTCAGAATACAAGGGAGGAAACGACCGGAAGTATCCCGGATCTCTTTCTCAACATCTAGAGTTCAACATTAAACCATTTAGTAGAGTGCCGTGAAAGAGACCACTCTGCACTGCTGTGCATCCATTAGTTTCTGCCGTGTTTACTCTAAAGTCTAAGAGAATTATTCTAAAGGATATTGACAGCTGAGCAGTGTTTAAACCAGACTCCATTAAAGTAGAGCTTTTCGGGCTAAGGGAAATGCGTGCACGTTCATGTCGACGGTAAGATGCACTCTTGCTTTACTTTTATTGGATATGCTAATTTACATAAACCAATGATAAATGAGCATGAGGCGTATTTCCGGTTACATCTAAAACCCAATACATGGACGTCTGCTAAAATGATGCTTGACTGTGGAAAAAGCCTTGAAACTAAACTATCAGTTTTGATCGGCGGACAAGGTTGGTATAGATTTGTGGCAAAATATCTGCTGCGTTTGTTCAGTTCGAGGTTTTAGGCGGATGGTTGCTTCGAGGGTTGAAAACTGCTCTGGAATCACAGTGCTTCGCCGCTTTGCGTGCATTTTTTCCTCCCTTGTATTCTGAATTGAGCTAGTGGACGCGGTGGCGCGCACCCGGTTTCACAGCGGATTTGCATTTAGGCAAAGCACCACTCGTCAGGCCCTTATGGTGGAATATAGTGTAAATTTTGCTGCACACAAATAGAATATAGAAATAACCCTGTAAACTGCTCCGGAAATGTACTTTGGCCACCACCACAGCATCTCTAAAAATTCCACACTCCCCCATCCCTTCCCCCCCCTTCCACCCGCCCACCACCACTATCATCACCAACGGCCACTACTACCATGGAAACTACAACCACGTCGATCGCAAACGACATCATTAAATGCCCTTACTTTCATCTAGACGTCGCCTGCACAAGCCAATTAGCCAGTCCGCGCCATGTTTTCCCAAATCAACCTTTTGGGCCCGTTGCATGATTGAGCTTAGTCCTACACCAGCCACTAAGTAAGGTGCATGAATGTGCATAGTCCAGCGCCAGCCCCTAGGCAAGCTATAGCGGAGCATCTTGCTTAGTGGCTGGCGCAGGACTCAGCTCTATAGCGGAGCACTGGCTTGCGTACTGGCTGGCGCAGGACTAAACTCGATCATGCAGCTGGCTCCTTGGCTGTAAATAAGTTAGTCTCTAACTCATAAGGCCTTTAGTCTGCAAGAAAATAGATCCTCATGAGCCCCTGCAGTCTGCACGGTTTCATGAAGATCTAGGTCTCTGCACTTGGAAGGAACAGGTCCACACTAGAAGCCTGTCGTGCTTTCGATTTCGGTTGCTTACAAGTTACTGCTGTCACTGCCGTTATCTTGCAAAAGGCAGCATGTCCAGTTTAGTGAGAAGCGAGATGCTCATTGTATAAAAACGAAAATCTCGCTTTAAAAAACAAAAAGTACATACTGTCTTTTGCCAAAGTCGGCAGCACTCCTGCTGTTACTGAAACTAATACTCGTATTTACAAGAGGCAGAGTCAAGAGAGAGACTATGATCAAGAGAGAGATCAAGAGAGAGATCAAGAGAGAGAGAGAGAGAGAGAGAGAGAGAGAGAGAGAGAGAGAGAGAGAGAGAGAGAGAGAGAGAGAGAGAGAGAGAGAGAGAGAGAGAGAGAGAGAGAGAGAGAGAGAATGACAATGACAATGATGCTTTATTTTACAACGGTGAAAGTTCGTTTGGCTGGCACAACCATTTTTCGAAGACTTGCCGTTCGAAAGAGAGAGAGAGAGAGAGAGAGAGAGAGAGAGAGAGAGAGAGAGAGAGAGAGAGAGAGAGAGAGAGAGAGAGAGAGAGAGAGAGAGAGAGAGAGAGAGAGAGAAAGAGAGAGAGAGAGAGAGAGAGAGAGAGAGAGAGAGAGAGAGAGAGAGGGGGGGGGGAGGCTAATAGAAACACACATCTTTGATATAAGTTGCAGCAGATGAGACACATAATTCACACATTTGAGAACTTGAGTCGCGCATTGCGTTTTTGTGCGGTAATTTCAAATGAAAGCTAATTTTCCTTTAACGACGAAATGAGCTATTGAAATTAACTCTTAAACTCCCAGAGCTAAATGACTTCCACTCGATAGAATGGAAGTCTGTTAGCTCTGGGAGTTTAAGAGTTAAATGTACCAGATGAAAACACATAAACACTGATAGAAAAAATGTTGCTAGTCTGTAGTTTAATTCACTGTAAATGTTCTGTGATTTTGGTCATTAC
Organism: Semisulcospira habei; assembly: GCA_036245525.1. Classification (NCBI taxonomy): domain Eukaryota; kingdom Metazoa; phylum Mollusca; class Gastropoda; family Semisulcospiridae; genus Semisulcospira; species Semisulcospira habei. The sequence continues at coordinate 68,672,092 of BTPG01000001.1, forward strand.
GGCTATAGCCGTGAGACCGAAAACCACGGACTAGCACACATTTACCAATAGGAAAGGAGCCGACTGTAATTTGGATGTTTCCAACGACTGGATGATTTGCCCGTCGGGAAATGTCAGTGACAGACTTTTACAAACTGAAGGTCCTCGGGCCGATTTCCGCCCGAACTGACTGCCAGGCCATGACGCATAAGGTCATCGGGCCAAAGTTGGCCGCAGTGGGGCCGACTTTGGCCCGGTGGCCTTATGCGTCAGCATTGGGTGTCTTTCGCACATCGACAAGAACCGAAAAAAACAAAGACCCGGATGAAGCAGGAAAAGGCGTCTTGTTCAGCCCGCCGTTTACACGGAAAGCGCAGCTGAAGAAAGCTCTGGCTTTATATATTTAGCAAAAATCTAGTCAGAAGTCCATTGTTTTAGAGAAGCGAGATTGTCTTTATACGACAGTGAACGTCGCGCTTTTCTCAAATATCGACATACTGGATTTCGCCAAACTGATCTAGTAACACAGAGGTGAAACTCAAGCTCAGCTGTTGATGAAAATCACTGTGGCAGTTCGCAGCCACCTTCAGGTGGTCAGGCGGGCTGTTCCAATCAAATCCTCACAGTTTTCTTTACACTGGTTGTCTCCCGCGAATCCGTATGCGACGCGTCTTGAAAGTGTTAATCCCATATAGGCTCTATACTTCTCACTGTCTGTTGGTGTTCATGTTTTCGGCACTGAACGGGTTAAATTTGCGTCGTACAAGTGCATAAATACAAAACTTTGAAATTTGATTTCATTTGCATTTGAATAAACTGCTTAATGTCAGAACCTGTGCTTGTGGACCTAATTTAGTGATTTTCATATTATATATTGATCAACAAAAGAAACGCGAAATTTTCACCATAGCGCTTTTCTTCGTAAATATGCTTTAATCCCGGTTATTTTAACGTCATTTATTAGAAAATGTTAGGAAGAGTGTGTTATATCGTGTGCAAATAGAATGTTTAGTCTTAAAAGTCGCACATCGATGACTTATGACATCATCAGTGACACTACCATCACAGGATATTAAAAGTGAAATGGGGAGCATCTGCAGAGGTCACAGCTAAAAGCCAATCAATGTGCAGTGTCACTAGGGTCCGTGTGCATGAAATCCGGCCTGTTTGGCCTTGACCTACTTTTCGTTTGTCAAAGGCACCTAAATAATCAACATGATCTACAAACATGAAATCAAAAAGTTCTTTATTTTTAGGTTAGCGGCCATATTTACCTGATCAAATGGATATGGGTGTGTTCTTTATCTCTGTCAGTCACTGGAGCATAAAAATTGGTTTGAAAAAATACACATTAAATCAAATAAGATTTATTAACAAAATGATGTGCGCCGGAAGTTCTGGTTCTCTAATGAATTTTTCGAGTCAAATTTCGTTTGAGGCAGTTAATAACATCATAAGCAATCCACCCAACTTGTGTGTTAAAACATATCACAGGAAACTTGCTTCACAGAGTGCGGCCAGTTTTGCTTATTTTCACCACTAATGAAACCCTGTGTCCTCCAAGGTAGCCCTGGGCGATAAATCATCCAATTTTTGTGTGAAGGTATCTCAGACAGTAGGCTGAACATCTGAAGTAAGCAACAAATAAAATGTTCTTGCTTTGCTGTCAGGGTCACTTTTTGTTTGCAGGTACACTTACAGACACTTTTCGCGTTTTTAATGGAAGTCAGGATATTATTTTGTATTTTTACCATTAACCTGGCTCCTGTTAGCAAAATTTAAATAATGGCATGTGCTCCATCACAAAAATACTAGATCTGGTCAGTTTATGTTGGAACAAACAGACTTGGCGTAATTCCCACACTGGTTGTCTCCCTCGATTAGCGAATCGAGGGAGACAACCAGTGTGGGCTTTTCTCTCTCTCTGGCTGCTACATGCCCTCTTCTCCTCCACCCCTCCCTTTTCTCCGACCCCTCGGGTAACTCATTAGCACATCCAGACCTACTTAGGGTTTAAGACCGCCGCCGGAGTCTCGGCTTGCCAGTCTCTAAGCCAGCTACTCCGTCTGCAAATGGCGTAGATTTTCATAGGCTAGTGCAGTTGCAGGGGCACGTGAACATATTCGCCTCTTGCTGACAGGGATGGCCACAGGTATTCACATTTATTTACATCTCAGAAAAAGTAGCATGCAGGATAAGGGCTGTGTCTGCAGAGCCGGCACAGCAATGCATGCCGGGGCTGAATCTGCAGGGAAAACGTCTGCTGGGGTCAGCTGCCGGCATGAGTGATAATGAGCTACGTCCTGCACCGGCCACTAAGCAAGGCGTTCCGCTATTTAGCGGAGCGCCTTGCATAGTGGACAGGCGCAGGACTAAGCTTACTCGCGCAACTAGCCAATGGTGCCAATAGTGTAAATGTCAAGCGCTTTTTCGTTTTTTTCCACCTCTTTTTTCCCCCGCTATAGAAAAACTAATGCAATGTATAGCAAATGTGCCTTGGTGGCAATTACGTTTCTTCCGAGGAAACGCGAACACCCCCCCCCCCCCAAAAAAAAAAAAACAAAAAAAAAAAAAACAAACAAACAAAAACAAAAAAACAAACAAAAAAAAAAAAAAAAACCAAAAAAAAAACAAAAAAAAACAACAAAAAACCCCTCAAAAAACAGCCATACCAAAACGATGACTGCTAAGCGTGTAAAATGCAGAGAACAACCCAACGAAGACAAGCAAACAAGTATACGTTTCACTACTTATCCTTGCTTGTTTGTTTGTTTGATTGTGTATTTGAAAATTTAATAAACTGTGTTGTAAGTGTCTTTTCCTCTAAGCGTGCTTCTTTCTTCTCAACGCCAAACTTTGAATATGTTCAGCCTGAATAGCACCTGTTTGAAAGGAGAACAACAGTTGCCGCTTAACCCCTTCCCTGCCACGGTACGTACATTTTTGTTTATGAAATCTTGGTTCATTCATCGACCGAAAGCTACCGCTGTCCAAGAAACATGGATACAAATGTCGTGGGGGCTGATGAGGATCTGTGTCTTTTGCAGTTGGATCATGTTCACCTTTTTCGGCAGTCAAAGGGTTAAAAAATATGAACACAGACATCATAACAAAACACATAGCACACTGAACTGGCGTGGCCCAGCCATGAATATAAAGTGTATGAATAAAAGCATGGCTGTCGGTGTATGTATGTATGTGTGTATGTGTGTATGTGTGTATGTGTGTGTGTGTGTGTGTGTGCGTGCGTGCGTGCGTGCGTGTGTATTCTTTACTTTTAACAAAGGCGTCGCCCAAAGCCAAAAATGCACTCAATCAGATTAGCTCCAAAGGACGTAATTTTTCATTCAGTGCCGAGTGATGTGATGACGGACACTTCCCCGACACAGTGACTGTATTTTTTACAACACTTAACAGCGTGTGAATGTGTGTACTGTTGATTAGGAACAACGTGCTTTTCACGTTAATGTTGTAGTTTTATTATTATTGCTTCAAAATGAGTAGGTGTGTAGTTATATACTACGCAAGTTTAAGTTATAATTAAGGTGTGGTGACTGTTTATGCCGGAGCGAATGTCTGTCTAATAGCCGGCGCTGATCTATAGCGACGGGCCCCCAGGTAGCAACTGTGGAAGTATAATTTGTCTTTTGTTTTGTTTATGCGGGTTTTTTTTAATAACTTTTATTTGTGAAACTAGTCTCGGCCAAGCAGGAAGTGTAAAAACATTATATTACGTGTTTAAGAGATACTATGATAGGGCTGTCCTTATTTTGCTTTGTGTTAGGGAGGTTCAGGTCGTGTTGGGGGCGTTGGCGCCGGCCATGAGACGCCTTGGCGACGGGCTTCACCCGTCCCGAGCCATTGTCCATTTGTTGTTGAAAATGTTGTGTGAGTTTGGGTGATTGCGAGTTGCACCTGAGGTGGCGAAACAAATTTTCCTGTACGTGGCAACATGTATTTGGAAGAATAAAGTTTCTTGACTTGAGAATGCACTTGCTGTGCTAATGCCATGGAATTCCAGGCTAGTAAGCATACATTGTGTCATCAGGACATCAGCTGCCCTTTTTGTGACTGCATCGCTCACTAGATCTAGAAAGAGAGGGGAGTGGGAGAGAAGGAATGACAGACCTATAGTTAAGCCTTCCACTGAACACCTACTGCATAAAGCAATAGGGACTCCGCAATCCGCTGGAAAATATCCAGTCCTCCCCCCGAGATGGGAGGCTAGTGCATGAATATTCCCAAACAGATTTTGGACCTGCTGGGTAGATTTATGTTTTTGCCGCCTACGCCAATATATATATACTGCAGAAAAAAAAGTAAACACGATCCAACCACAAGAGACATAGACCCTCATGAACCCCCACGACTGCGGGGGCTCATGAGGATCTATGCCTCTTGATGAGACCAATTTTGTATCCACATTCCTTGGACGTTTTTGGCTTTTGGTGGTTGAATAAACAAAGATTTAAGGAACAAACATGTACGTACAGTGGCAGGGAAAGATTTAAACCTTGCGTTCTGGCAATGACGAGAGGACACGGGTCATCCCCTGAAAAACTTCGACGATGATCGGTTTGCTTTTCAGGCCCCCAAAGCCTGAAATAGTCTTCGTGTTCACCTGCGTCATTGTCCTTTCCTTTAATCTACAAGAACCAACTCAAAACGTACTATTTTCAGCTTGCTTTTTGGGCTTAACCCGACGCACTACAGCATAAGATGGACCGACCATGATAATTCAAGGGTAGTGCCATATTAGCTTGGCGCCATCAGGAATCAACAGAACATGACAGAGCATAGCATAGCATAGCATAGCAGAACAGAACAGAACAGAAAAAAACAGAACAGAACAGAACAGAACAGGCTAGGACAGGACACGACAGACCAGACCAAAAATAAAACAAAACAAAACAAAACAAAAACAAAACAAAACAAAACAAAACAAAACAAAACAAAACAAAACAAAACAAAACAAAACAAAACAGAAGAAGACAATAAGACCGACAGAACACTGTTAGAATCAATTTTAGAACACAGAATTAAAGTAGACGAGAACAGCACTAGAACAATATCAGAATAAACTACAGCTGGAAGCCAACCAACCAGCCATCCATCCAGCCATCAACAAGTCAGCCAACGAACCAGCTAACCAGTTAGCCTTATGACCTCATCATTTCTATGTCACCGACCGATTTTTCTGTGTAATTGGCACAGAACTGCAGGCCAGCCTGGCCGTCTCTGCCACACCTGAATCGATGGACCGGAAAAAAATAACACTATTTTCTATAGCCGGTCATCCGGTGAAATCGCAGAAGCGGGGAAGAGCAATGCTGTAATTTGCACCTTGGGCGCAGCGTGCAAATTGAAGCAGTTTCAGCCGCTTATTCTTCGGCCTGGGATCCACTGATATAGACCAAAGACCAAACTGGGTACCTCTCTCGATCCACTCCGCAGGAGCGGATCGAGGGAGGTAATCAGTGTGGTCCAGGACTTCCTTCAGCAAATACAATAAAAACGAGAACAGACGTTCTGTGGAAGTATAAAGTAGGTCAAAACCGCAAAGTGTTTCGAGGTCAAAACAGTGAATTACAAGCCCGGACAAGCGTGCAATATCGCATGTTTAACTGGAGCCCTTCGACTGCCAGAGGACGCGAATTTCGCACTGACCGACATTCGCGGTGAAAACTGAACACACATAAAATGGGACCAAAACGTGGGCACAAATAACACAGGATTAGCAAGAGACATCCCTCATGAGAAATTTATCTCTCTTGCAGACGGATAGCGTTCGCCTTGCCCAGGCAGTTAACCCTTGTCATACCGAGGCTAAAAGCTTCAAATTTGTACACTGCCATATGCAAGCTACATTACAGTACTTACAGATAAGGATATAGATCAATGGCTTCAGTTCAAGGGTAGTGCCAGAATAGCTTGGCGCCTAGAGGCGCCAAGCTATTCTGGCACTACCCTTGACCTATTTTAGTCAAACTTATTTCACACACTGGTGTATTCCGAATGGTAAGAGTTAAGGGGGTTAATCCACTGTTTTCTTAGAAACACGTGCAATTCTTACTCTCTCGCTCTTGCAGTCAGCTGGTGAGCGAAGAAGAAATCGGGAACCATTAAGGACCGAAAAAAAAAAACAACCCAAAAAACAAAAACAAACAAACTACATTGATTAGTAACAAAGAGCACAGAAGTAAAAGTGGGATGACAGGCACGCACTGCGTCACGGGCGATTGCAGTGTCTGGGAGCTCACGAGGATCCAAACCTACGTTGCTCGGCGCAGGGCAGGAGCGGTCGAAACGTGTTAATTTTCATGAAGTGCATCGATTTGAAGTGTCAACACCTTCTGTTTAATTATGCGTGACTGTGCGACAGAAATGTGAAAAAAAATTGAAACACATCGTAAAAAAGAAAGAAACTAACAAACACGCGTCAGTTTTCGATCACATCCTGTGGCATTCACTGCAGATGCCGCGCAGCTATTGAAAAGAAACCTTGGGTGTTTTTTCACAAAGCATTTCGATTTGGTAGGAACAGCCTGGTCTTTGAAACGGTGTAATTGCATGGAAACTGGAGAAGAAGAGAGAAAATGTAGACCATTATGGCGTTAACAATTTCCTTGCCAGAACATAGGAGAAAAAAACCCAACAAAACAATCTTGCAAGCGGCATAGATCCGCATGAGCCCCCGCAGACGCGGGGGCTCATGCGGATTCATGCTGCTTGCAAGGCAGACCACGCTGCCAGTTCGCCTCAAGCCAAGCAGACGACACCTCGCAGAAAAGCGAATCCATGAATGGCTGTCGTTCAGAGAGACGTGATCCCAGATCTAGCCCCCGGCAGTAACGGGGTTAATCACACTGCGTGTCATACATAAAACACAGCTTGGTCCCTGCGAATGCAATAAACAGTCTGTGGCGCGGCCGGTTAGTTCACCCTTTCGCTTCCAACGGCAAGAAATTATTTTTGTCCAAAACTATCAACATGTGAGACCCGTCGCGGGCGAATATGAACAGTGTCAGCATAGCGTCAGAATTGTGCGGTCAGCGACGGGCATAGATCCTCATGAGCCCCCGCTTACGCGGGGGCACATGAGGATCTATGCCTCCTGCATTTGGACGTCAGTCACCGTGCACCGGCAGTGAAGGGGTCAAACGGAAACATTTGGTCTTTTGAAAGTTCGGAACAGACTGGAGTTCACTAAAACAGCGAACTCGTTTCCTGTGAAGCGAATTGGTTGTGGGGCAAATTGATGAAAATATATTCTGTTGTAATTGTATGAAGCTGTAGTACGAAGTTGATATGAAAAACAACATGAAAAAAATAAAAATAAAATACAACAGCAGCAGCAGCAGCAGCAGCAGCAACAACAACAACAACCAACGACAACAACAATGAATGAATGAGCAAACAAAACTGCGCTCTAAAATATAGCACTTGATGGAAAGTAGAGGAAACAAAGTAAGTAGGTCATTTGGGCGAAACCCATTACACAAAGGTCCTCGGACCCACGACGGTCGCAACGAGCCACAGCAGGAGATGAATCAACCATGATAATTCAAAGGTGCCATCAGGCGCCTAGCTAATCTCGCACTACCCTTGAATTATCATGGTCAACCCATCTCCTGCAACTGGTGCACAGTCGTTAGCTGACAACTCCCAAAATGGGAAATGCGGCCTGTACGGATAAATGGGTTAACGATAAAGTTGAACACCCCCCCCCCTCATTCCCCCCACCGATCGCCCCTCCCTCCTCCCCCCCCCCCCCAACCCCCAGAAGGTAACTGAGCCGCCTCAGTTTGAACAACCGAGTGCGGAAACGTCATGACAGATGAGCTACACCTTTAACACATTCTACCCCAGAACCGAAATCCCCACATTTTGAAGTTGCCCTCTGAAGGACTGTATTACAATTCTAAAGACAGATTGAGCACGATAGTTCAAAGGTGGTGTCAGAATAGCTTGGCGCCTATGGGCGCCAAGCTATTCTGGCACTACCCTTGAACTATCATCCTTGATCCGTGTCTTGCGTGTCGGGGCTGAATGAGTTAAAATGTCCGTTGTGCGCTGGCCTGTGGTTCACTATAGCGGAGCACCTTGCATTGTGGCTGGCGAGGACTAAGCTCATCTCGTGCAGCTGAGCCCTGGACCTTTCCGGCTTTCAGACGTGAGGCCCAAGATTACAGACCAGCACAGAGCTGAACCATAAAACCCTGACATGCTACGACAGGTCGTGTGGGTCGACCGTGATAGTTAAAGGGTGGTGTCAGAATAGCTTGGTGCCTGTAGGTGCCAAGCTATTTCTGAGACCACCTTTGAACTATCACGGCCGATCTGTCTCCAGACTGTTTGACGTAGACCTCAAAGGATATTTAACAAAAGTTATAAGTTCATTCTCAGGATGTAATGGATTAAAACAAAAGCTGTTAACCAACAAGCTTCGCTATGCAAAGTCAGACAGATCTGTCAAGAAGGAAGCCCCACGAATATAAGGCCTGAGAAATTAATTCCTTCATTCCGTCACATCGACACGACTTTTGAGATGGGCGATTTTTTCCCCTTGTAAGAGGCATAGATCCTCATGAGCCCTCGCATATGCGGGGGCTCATAAGGGATCTATGCCTCTTGCTGGTCCCATGAAGATATGCGTTGTTAAGTTGCACGGTATGTTTCAACTCACTTTAGTTCCAGACATCTTTGGCGCATGCCACCCATTTAAAAAAAGAAAAAAGAAAAGAAAAAAGCTTCGTGCGTCTCAGTAAGCTGCGGGATGGGGGGGGGGGGGGACTCATGACGCACTATGTTTTCCTGACATTTACGTTAAAAAAAAAAATAAATAAAAGAAGAAGAAGATGAGGAAGAAGGAGATAACTGTGCATGCTTGAGTCCAATGTTAACTCATTCGAGAGGCGCCGCCTCCGGATGCGTATGCCGCGTATCCGGAGGCGACACGTCTCGAATGAGTTAAAAGCTAACTACCTCTTTAACTGTTCAGAGATACACGTCTGCAACAGACAGTTACGAAACGCTACATACAGGTCTAGCGGTGGTTCATTTAGACACAGGTCAATCCAGTTCAGCACACGTCGTCTTCATTAATATGAAATTATTTGACAATGACTCCGCTCAACGCTATATGTACCAGTGACACTGAGCTAAAAAAAGATCGCCGCGCTAACGGGCAGCGCAGAATAAACAAATGCGATTACATGTATGCGTTTTCTGCGTGCCCAAACTATAGTAAAAGTTCATCAGGTATGCCGACAAGACATCACAAACACCAAATGGTTTTGCAATTTGTCTTCAGATTTACGCGCAACGGTGCTTCAAACGCCAAAAAAACCCAACAATAACGGAATAACGAAATGTTGCGTGAGGCATAGATTCTCACGAACCCCTGGGACCACATGGGCTCGAGAGAATTTATGCTTCGTGCAGCCGGAAGTTTGCCCCGTTCACCAACTCAGACAGAAGAAGTATTGAACGCCTCAGACCACGGATGCAAGAAGGAAGCCACAAAATGGCGATTTATTCATCCATGGGTTTTCATCCATTTAGCCTGTCCACTTTGGGAGTTGAGCCGCGCATTAATTTAGCATATGATCCCCCCTCTCAATAGAAAAATCAAACATAATCCATTTTACAGCGGCGCGTCGGTTGAGACGCAAATATTATAATATTCACGCTGTCATTCACGCTATCCCTCCCCGCCCCCCCCCCCTCCTCCAGGAGTAGATGAGGAAGAGTTAGCGAGAGCTGTGCACAATCTAGTACAAGAACAAAACAAACAAACAAACAAACAAAAAACCAAGAAAACAAGATGAGGATTTCATCCCACAGTCTACCGTATAGTTTGTAGCTCGCATGCGTTTATCTGTTAGGAACATTCAGAGTTGTTCATATGTTTTAAGCTTATTTTGCTGATCCATTTTCCTCCTAAGCCAACCTCTGAACAACACACACGTCGGCGCACACAAATAAAGACGGACACACGGCGCTTCCCGCCATTAGTACGCTCTGTGGGCTCGTGTAGTGATAGGAATCCATCTCCTTCTACTCTAACCCACCCTCTGACCCCCACACACACACTGACACACAGAAATAAAGACGGACACACGGCGATTCCCGCCATTCGTAGGCTCTGTGATTTGGCGTAGCACAACTATTCAGAAGAAGAATAATAGCATGAGCAGCGAAATGACGTCACTTGAAACTTCTCGTCATGGCATCATTAGTCCCACGACGCTGTGTTCATAGTGACGACTCGATGTTATACGTCACTCATCGCAGTACTAACATTTGACGTATTAGAAGATCAGACTTTGCAATTTTCTTGCTGATTTTCACACCTAAGGCTTACAGGTCAGAATATGACCTAATCCTATCCCACAGCAATGTTTATGGACAATCATGCGGGTATTAATGAGACTATCGTGTTTTCTTTTCGTAAAAGAAAAATTAAATTTATGTTAGCTGTTTTATAAATGGCTCCAAAAGAGAGGTGCAGAAAATTGTCTGATTTTCACACCTAGGGCATACAGGTCACAATTGACCTAATCGTACCCGACAGCCGAGACAAACTTTAGGCTTATGTAAATACCATATATGAAAAAATATGCGATTATAAAAGAGATGATTTTGTTTTTCGTAAAAAAATTCAATTCAAATAATTCGTGTAATTAATCCTAAAAACGTGAATATATATATATTTTAAAAGTATTTAATAATCACTCAAAATGTTCTATAGGTAGGGGAGGAGCCCCTATTATGAAACAGTGCCTATTATTAAACACCTTGCTCCCGGCGAAACGGAATAACCTTTCGAAATTCCGCCTGTGCAGTAATATAGAGCTACTTCAGTGAGCCTTATTTTCGGTACAATAATGTCAGGCGTGATGAAAACAAAAACACGCCGAGAAAATGTGATTTTTGACCCTTCTGAATCTATTTTTTCGCCATTTTGAAATACCTACATCAGCATTCAGTTTTGTGAGATTTTTAAAATAGCCACTCTTGTTTTAAAGAGCAATCTTTGGACATCAGATAGACAGCAGCAATCGTTTTGGTTCTCTTTTTGATGTTTTGGAGGCACGCATTTTCCTGGAGAGGTATCTTATTCCTATTATGAAACACAAACAGCACCTAACATGAAACGTGTTTCATATAAGGAACAGTGTTTCATATAAGGAACAGTGTTTGTCTAGCGTATATATCGAAAACCATCCAGCCAGTTTGTTCCAAATTTCAGATGCTGATACTTTTTCTCAGTACAAAGTATCCCACACCAGGATCATGTCACTTTGGTCAAGGTCAAGGTCACAACGGCTATATTTATTATGTATGCCATTGTCCAGGCAATGTTACTGTAAACACCGAAACAATGTGATCCGAATGGCAAATTGTAATATTTTGTGACGACACAGAGTGTTGCATACCCGGTTCTACTCACTGTCATAAAGGCCAAGGTCACAACGGCCATATTTGTTTTGTGCAGAATTGTGTTAGTCAATATCTCAAGAACCATTGGGTCTATTCAATCCAAATTTTAGATTATAGTATTTTACCATATCACACATTTGCCATTAATCTTAACTGTGCCTCTACCTCAAGGTCAAGGTCATAGTTGCCATATCTTTCTTGCAGATTATTGAGTAGAGAATACCTCTGAAACCGCTGTACTGATTTGCTCTGAATTTTTAGGAAAAGATGCCTTACCCTCACAGGTGATGTTTTTAACAGAGTGAATTCACGACCTGCAAGGTAAAGGTCGAAGAGGCCATATTAGTGTGAGCCTTTGTGCAGGCAATATCTCTGAAACCACAGGCCCGATTTTTTCCAATTTTTGTTTGATGATATTTGCACTTAACCCCTTCACAGCCGAGAAACTCCCAATAGGATTCATCTGCAAGACACATAGATCCTCATGAGCCTCGCGCGATCGTGGGGGCTCATGGCGATTTTGGCACTTGCTGACACAACTGACATATATTTATTTGACGTTTGGGGTTCCTTGGAACTGAATTAGGAAATATTTCAGAGCAATATTTGCGTCTAGTGGTAGTGAAGAGAATAAAACAGATATGTCAAAAAGCAGGTTTATGTCTCGACATCACTTCAAGATGATGCGGACAGTTAGTGTCAGGAATGCTTTCAGACACCAGACAAAATGGTGCATTACTGTCTGCGGGGAGGGGGTGGGGCTAAATAGTTGTTCCAAGAGCAACCCTTGTTGGCTTCGGTGCGACAACAAATGTGAAACAGTATAACTGTCGTCACCAATCGTCCATACAACCACTCTTCAGGCGTCGTGTGTGTATGCGTGCGGTTTGTATAAGGCAATTTCTTAGGGGCTATAACATTCACAGACTTTAAACTCGACACACTTGTAGTTTACAAGAACAACTTTACCTATATATTTCACCTGTAGAAAAGATCAAGGTCATCCCAGGTCGATGTGTTTGTAAAGATTAGTCATTTTTTTAACACAATTTTTAAAAAAAGTTTACTTTGGGAGCAAAAGTTTGCAAAGTACGTAAGTATGCATTTTATACCACGAATACTTTTGCGAATGACCTCTCTTTAAGGTATAGGGCAGTTTAAAAAAAGAAAAAAAAAAGAACGTTGCTGCAGATGTGAAGAAGGTGAGGACCTGCAAATGCGACTCTTGTTTATCAAACGAGGGGCAGGTGTTGCTGGTGTTAGTGCGGGTGGGAGGTCGCGGGAAGGGGGAGAGTGGTCTGGAGACCTTTTCAGCAATGGGCGAAAAATCACACGACAGACCGATTACAATTTCCAAGAAGCGGCACTAAAGGGTGTGTGTGTGTGTGTGGGGGGTGGGGGGGGGGGGGGGGGTCAAAACTCCCCAAAATGGAAAATTACACATTAAAAAATATCCTGGGAGCCGTGCACCTTGGAACAACCCTCTCCCCCTGAATTTGCTTCTGAATATGTTCATAAACCTGTGTCGATAATGCTAGCTTGTATCAAGTTTTACTTCTGATGAGGAAAAACTAAATACAGTAGCTTTTATTCCCCCATACATAGAACATTTTCAACACATTTGCTGACATGTCTGCCCTTTGACCTTTGGAAGGAGACAATAAAATTAATATGCATAGACAGTTTAACCCTTAGCAAAACATTTCCACTGGGGTCTTATTGGAAAGTTCACATACGAACTACCTTTTTTTAACAACAACCTAAAATAAAAGCCTTCTTACTTCCCGTGACCTTTGACCTTAACAAGAGGTTAACTTAATAGAGATGCAAACAAAAGTTGTATCATCAGTTTTCTCTTTGGCAAGTTTTACAATAAGATTATAACTATTTTCTTCAAAAATCGCCCGTTTATTGACCTTTGTAACCTTGACCTTTCATGGAGGTCAGCGCAACTGACAATCAAAGCTATTGTCAAATATGATCACTGTGCCAAATTAAACGTTTGTGGCTCTGATGGTCTCTCAGAAATTCAAAATGATAACATCCGTCACAATTGGATATACACAGGATGATGGATGGATTGACCAATAGTGGACCAGTGGCGGATGACTCCTTATATTTAACTCACTTTTAATATTACATGAACCTATGATGTATGCTAACCATCTCTCATGCCTTAATTTTCCAACAAAATGTAAGTGAAACTTGTGAAAAGGACATAATCACAGTGTTTCATAATTGGAGACCTAGTGTTTCATATTAGGCACATGGTGCCAAATATGAAACAATGTGTCACTTTTTTTTTCAAAATGAAACTGCTTCTGCATCGATTCGAGTTTTGAAATTTGTCTTTGTCCTAAGATGAATCAATATAATCTCTATCAAACCCTGGTTTCGGATTGATTCTACCTTTCTTTGGACGGTCGCGCCAGACGTTTTTGATTAAGTGTTTCATACATGGGTCTCCTCCCCTACAATGCTGGTTAACTAACTAATTCAATATCTCCCTTTTATCTAGCTATATGCAAAATATCTAGTAAAAATAACAAAAATTACGGATTCCAGTGTAGATCAACCATTTTGTTTTGTGAAACGGCCATTTTCTCTCTCCAATGAGCATCTTGATAAAAAAACATAAACAACACAACAAAAAAAAAACTTTGAGATTATTCTTTTAGGGACAATACAATTTCAAGCTTGGCCGTCCTCAAACGCGGGCTCTACTCTCTCTCTCTCTCTCTCTCTCTCTCTCTCTCTCTCTCTCTCTCTCTCTCTCACTCACTCACTCACTCACTCACTCACTCACACACTCACACACTCACACACACACACACACACACACACACACACACACACACACACACACACACACACACACACACACACACACACACGCGGCGCTTTGGCGCCAAAAAGACGTCCTTTAGCAAGGCTTGCGTAGCTAGACGTGACGTTATTTTTATCTTGTTACTTCTTTGCTTGAATTTTTGCCCCTCACGCCAAAAATGTTGTGTGCATGCTCCGGAATGCGCTCCGACCAGCCCCATTTCAAAGTCTACCGTATTTTCAATAGGGTAGACAAAAAAAGCAGCTGAACAACAAGCGGAAAAGCGCTTCGTGTGTTTCCGTATACAGGCCGGACAGGTAAATTAAAAAAAAAAAAGTGTCCCATACTGAAGCCACGCTCTCTTCACTGCCGAATCGAGGCGAGATCTCAGCTGTATTGCTCCATGAGGCAATACATTTTTTTTTTTTGGTGGTCCTGTCGCTGTCGCGCCGTGCATTTCGAAAACACTCATTCTTTATTTCTCTGTTTTCCATTTTTGTCCCTGTGGCCACCGCTTTCGCGTCGCTGTCAGGTCTCTATATGGAAACACACCTTAACCCATTTAGCACCAACGCCCTGCAGGGAGAGATGGACTGACCATGAGAATTCAAGGGTAGTGCCAGATTAGCTTGGCGCCTGAAGGCGCCAAACTAATCTGGCACTACCCTTGAATTAGCATGGTCAATCCATCTCCTGCAACTGGTACACAGTCGTTAAGAAACACTTCAAAATATGGAAAATGCGCCCGTGGGGTTAAACGGGTTAAACTCATTCAACGCGGCCCGCATCAATTTCTGCGAAACTTCCGCAGCGGCTGATGCGGGCCGCCTTGAACGAGTTATGCCAGCAACATTCACACGTTCCTGCGTTCAGTTGCCAACTCTCTGTTAATCAGCTCACGTCTCGATTCCTAACGGTAAAAGCGATGTATTGCTCCAGTGGGCCGCTCATCAAATACCGCCCGCCCAGATTCTTCCTCAGCCGTCCAAAAAATCAAGTATTAATGATGGCCAGCAAGAGACACAGACATTTATAAGCCCATGCAGCCTTCAGGGTCCCGTGAGTATCTATGCCGCTTGCAGCCGGAGTTGCAGTTGGCCGATGGACTCGGAGACTAAATGCATCTGACCCACTGGTACGAGAACAAAAGCGGCGTCGAGTAGCGTGTTGTGTGCTCGCTTGTGACGGTGGTAAGATCCAGAATCACAGATCAGGAAAGCTGTGAAACCATGGCTGGTACTCTTAACCCTTTTAACTGCAGGGGCAAGGCGAACGCCACCCATCTGCAATAGACATAAACCCTCATGAGCCCCGCGGTCGCGGTCGCGGGGGCTTATGTGTTTATGTCTCTTGCTATTCCTAGGTTCTTTACATCTACTTTTGGTCTATGTACATCTGCATCCTTCACGCGAATATCGGTCAGTGTGCAGACGTTACTGCCCCGCGATTCGTGATCATCGGCAGCGAAGAGGGTAACTTAACCCATTCAGCCCTGACGCAATACAGCAGAAGATTGGTCGACCATGATAATTCAAGGGTAGTGCCAGATTAGCTTGGCGCCTGTCGGCGCCAAGCTAATCTGGCACTGCCCTTGAATTACCATGGTGACCCATCTCTGCAACAAGTGCATAGTCGTTAGATGACGCCTCCCAAATTTGGGAAATAAGTGCGTCGGGCTAAATGAGTTAAATATAGTTATTGGTATCAGCCTAAATCTGAAATTGGTATAGTGTACTGATTTCAGACGCGCAGTTCGTGGATCACTGGCAGCGAAGGGGTTAAAGCAAGCCATTTTATCGATCGACGCACGCATCCTCTCTTTTTCAATGCTGGCCACGAGGTCTAAAATCACGGACCAAAACTGGCACACTAAACCATCGCCGATGCTTTAAAGCGATAAGCCTGTCGCAGCCATTGTTCTTTTGGGAATGGCGTTGCGCGTGAACATAGCTGGTGCGTTTTAGCTTCAGCTGAATGAAAATAAACCCAGCTAAGTTGTACGCGTTGAATTACATTTTGACACGTACATTTCACTTCAGTTCAGTTCGGTCAAGATGGGGTCTCTGCGCTTAGAAAGGCCCATACGCGCTATATCCCACTCAGAAGTCTTCCCATCAGAGTTCCAGTCGACATCTTACGGATATTGGTCTGGTTTACTATGGATCTGTCATGTCCTTTCAGGTATGCTCAACAAATGCCCCTTGCCTTTCTCCACACCCGGTCGATTGTGCGGTGCTGCCCTCGATTCTGTTCCTGGAAATGCTCTCTCAGGTTCCACACCACATCTGATGTGCCCATCCTAAGCCCCTGTGTGACCTCTACAATGCCAGCGAGGAGGGTGTTCGCTCGATCATTGCCCTGGACTCCAGCATGTCCTGGGTAGCAGACCCCCAAAAATCTGCTAGGCTGCATATGGCCAATGTCCAGTGCCAGCTTCTGTGCTTCCCATTCCTGCGTCGATTGATTGTACAGTTTATCACTGGTGATCATGTGTGCTGGTTTGTGACTTTGGAACTTGCGGCCTAGGCCTCAAGTTCCAAAATCACAAACCAGCACGCACGCAAACCCATCGCTGATCCATGCAGCCATCGATACACTTTTACAACAAGCACTGATCCTTCCTCAATGGCGCTGTCAAACACACTGCTGGAGCTAGCTGAATGAAATATAGCAAAGCGATATAATTTACGCTGGAGTGGAATTTCCTTTTAAAATGACAGACCATGGCCAGTAAACATAAACTCGCATACAAAAACATCGCTGACAGCGTATACACTACTGTGTCCAAGCCATCGACACTAGCATTGTTCCGTTTTGAATGGCGTCGCACGTACACTTCGTCGGAGCCAGCTGAATGAAAAACAGCAAAGCGATATAGTTTACGCTTGAGTGGAACTTCGTTTTAAACTGACAGACCGTGGCTATTAAAGATATAACCTTGCACAGAAACACATCGTTGATACAATAAAACGACCATAGACACATTATTCTGTTTTTGAATGGCATTGCTCGGAGCTATCTGAATGAAAAACAGCTAAGTGATATAATTTACGCTTGGGTGGAATGTCGTTCAAAAATGACAGACTATGGTCTGTGCCCATATAAACTGACGTACAGACCCAGTAAGCAAAGGTCCTCGGGCCGACGACGACCGCAATGGGCCCACTGCGGCCGTCGTGGGCCCCAAGGCGCTTTGCTACTGGGGAAACTGATAGGGTAACGCGACATGCCATCGATACGAGCATTGTTCCCTTTGTTGGAGCTAGCTGAATGAAAACAGCAAAGTGATATAATTTACGCTTGGGTGGAATTTCGTTTAGAAACCACAGACCATGGCAAGTAAACATATAAACTAGCCTGCAAAACCATACAGCGATCATGATATCGATACGAGCATTGTTCCCTTTTGAAAGGATCTACTCATAAACTTTTTTCAGAGCTAGCTAAATGCAGTATGGCAGAGCGATACGCTGGTAGAATGGCATTTAGTTTTGACCTGACAGGAAAAGTATAAAAAGTGTAGGTAAATGCATTGTCAGGGGAGACTGAGAAATGTGCATCATTGACCAGTGATCATATATCTAGCTGGTCAAAGCACACACACCAAACAAGATAGGAAAGAGAGGGGGAGGGGGTGGGGTGGGGTGGGAGGAGGATGCTAAGTGACTGGAAGCAGTGAATGCGGAAACTCCCCAGAAGGGGGTGGGGTGGGGGTGTGTATCTATACATTCACTGGATTCCCAGCCCCCTTTCCGTTTCAGAGAAGAACCCAACAAAGAAAGAAACACGCTTAGAAAAAAAAACAGTTACAACTCCGTTGTAACTGTCTTTTTTAAGCGTGTTTCTTTCTTCGTTGGGATAATTTCTTATTTGCATTTTACACGCTCCCCAGTCACCTCTATGGTCTGGGTTTCTCGGTAGGTTTCGTTTTTGAGGTGGACAGTTTATTCGGGTGATCATAACATTTGTGTGCTGGTTGTGATTTTGGAGCTCACGGCCAGAGGCCGTGAGGTCCAAAATCACAGACGAGCCACACAAATCACCATTGATCAACGAACCATTGATATACGAACATAGTTTTTCTTTTTGGAACTGCTTTTACTCATAGACTTTGAATAAAAACTAGCGCAGGGATCCTGCTCTCGCAAACTGACACTTCATTTTGACATGAATGGTGTGGTGTCGAACCGTAAACACCAAAAGTCGCATCTGCTCTGACTGACTGACTGACTGATTATTGACGCTTGCTTTGCTTTGCTTTGCTTGCTTGCTTGGCTTGCTTTGCTTTGCTTTGCTGGCTTGGCTTGCTTTGCTTGCCTTGCTTTACCTTGCTTTGCTTGCTTGCTTTGCTTGCTTGCTTGGCCTTGCTTGCTTTGCTTTGCTTTGCTTGCATGCTTTGCTTTGCTTGCTCGCTTTGCTTCCTTCCTTGCTTTGCTTTGCTTTGCCTTTTTGCTTGCGTGCTTTGCTTTCCTCCCTTGCTTTGCTTGCTTGCTTTGCTTCCTTCCTTGCTTTGCTTCCTTCCTTGCTTTGCTTCCTTCCTTGCTTTGCTTCCTTCCTTGCTTCCTTGCTTGGTTGCTTCGGTTGGTTCGGTTGGTTCGTTCGGTTCGGTTCGGTTGGTTGGTTGGTTGGTTGGTTGGTTGAGTGGTTGATTGATTGATTGACTGATTAACCGATTGATTGATTGATAGTTGGATTGATTGATTGATCGGTCGGGAGGCCCAAGACTTTGCCTCTCATAGGGGGCCTGTCCCAATACCGTAAAAATTGTAACCCGTTCAATGCCCAAGGACCCACGCTTTGATTCTGAAATCGTTCGTACATTCAATGACCAAAAGCCGACACCGTCCGAGGCACATGGAGAAAAACTGATCTCAGCGAGAGGCATATAAGTGATGTAGACACGATTGAAGACAAGAGATATTGTCCTCATCATAATTTTTAAGCACTTAACTGCCCAGGGCACGGCGATCGTTACCCAACTGCAAGAGACAAACATCCTCATGTGCCCCCGCAGTCGCGGGGGCTCATGAGGATTTATGTCTCTTGTTAGTCATGTGTTCTTCGTGCCCACGTTTTGTCCCATTTTGTCTGTATTTTTCACGCGAATGTCGGTCAGTGTGCAGTGGTTTCAGACGCGAAATCCGCGTCCACTGGCAGTCAAGGGGTTAATGTGGTCATCGCAGGCTTGAGAAATATTCCGCACTAAGTACCAAATGTATCTTTAGAATAGTCGGCCTATCCACGCTCAACTTAGCCCTGTACTGTCTCTTTCCATTCTATCGTC
This sequence comes from Semisulcospira habei, assembly GCA_036245525.1. Lineage (NCBI taxonomy): Eukaryota > Metazoa > Mollusca > Gastropoda > Semisulcospiridae > Semisulcospira > Semisulcospira habei. The sequence continues at coordinate 68,691,627 of BTPG01000001.1, forward strand.
AACTGAGAAGAGGGATGGATCGACGGCGAAGGTGTGGATCGACGGTGGGAAAAGCTTAGAAATATTCGGCACTTAATACAAACTGAGCTGTAAAATAGTCTGCGTATCCACGCTCAACTCCGCCCCGTGCTGTCTTTTTCCATTCCATCGTCAGCTGAAAAGAAGGGTGGGTCGACGGTGAGTGAGTGGGTGATTACCTCGGCCCAAAACCGGCACTGCTCTTGAAGGTGGAAAGCTAACCAAAAAAAAAAAGTATGCATTCTGCCATCAAGCACTACGTTTGTCCATCCGTCTCTTTCCTTTCGTAGGCAGTTAGGAGGTGGTCGATTTCTCTGGAACAGTACCTTGAACGAGTTAATGCCACCACCATTCACACGTTCCTGGTTGTCCGTATCACTTATGGTCCAGGTGACTCATGCGGCAATCACCTAGACAACAAAAGGTGCTACTGGCAACCAAAGGGTTAAAAAAGGCAAAATACTGAGTCCAAGGGGCAGCTACCCAGATTAAGTCGCCCAGGATCGACTATCGCCGTCTCATTCTCTAACCCTCCCTAGGGACCGTTTAACCGCCGTCCGTATTTACATTACCTCCCTTGTCTGATTGTCTCCACACGGCCGTTACGGGGCGCCTTGAAGCACGAGCCGCGAGAGTTATCCTTTCCTGCCCTAGCGGAGAACTTCCGGTGTTGTGGGTTGAAGGACACCGTGCGAGTTATTATTTCCGGGGTAAAGAACACACTGGCAGTGAAAGAAAGAGTTTATGAACTCTTACCGCACGTAAAAAATGGAGTCCATAAACACTAACCCTTTGCGCGTCGGTGGTGGTGGCGGTGGCGGTTTTAGTCGCGATAACTGATTCCTGTCGGAATCATCGCGACTAAAACCGCTACCGACACGCAAAAGGTTAGTGTGGCAGCAGAATATAAACATGCTTCAGAGCCTATAAGCGGGCTCTTTCGCTCTAAGGGCATGTAAGATGTCAACACAAACTAACTGTCCTAGAGTTGATCTGCAGCCAGAAATGAAAGCGAACAACTCGAGGGCTGGATCTGGTTCTGGATCTGGTTCTAGGAGCCTAATCTGGCTATCTAGACAACGATAGGGATTGTGTTGTAACTGTGTTTTCAAAGCGTTTTCTTTCTCCCTTGGGTGCTTCTCTGCATTTTACACGCTTGGCAGTCACCTTTTTGGTCTGGATAGGGAGAGCGCATTTAAAGATAAAAATAAACCTGAAACTTGCGTTAAAACTCTTGCAGGGCGGGCTTTGATTGCTAAAATTTGCCGATTCAACGGAATCTCAGTTGTCTTGCGATTATCACGCTACAAAGACTTTTCTGCTTTTTCGTTTACAATCCAAGTGTGTACCGAAGGGTTCCTACTGCCCACTACGCGCATCGGTGGACCTCTCCTACGTACAAAGCAGAAAAAAGGGCAAAACACTATTTCATTTTAGGACAATCAAACGTCGCAAGTAAAGTTACAAATACACTTTATTGTCCCAATATGTGTAAAAGGGAAATTTGTCTTTCATCACATCTTGCAATTGATTAAGATTAAAGATAAAAATAAAAGTTAACCCTTCTGTCAACATTATTGTAAGACATACTTAAAGCATTCATACAGGAGATTACCCTTTCTGACCTGAAGCAAAGGTCTCTGTAACCCTTTGGCTGTCGGTAGCGGTTTTAATCGCGATGATTCCTGCAGGAATCTCGCGTCTAAAACCGTTACCTGCAGCCTAAGGGGTTTTGAGAAAAAGCGAGACCTGGTTGTAATACAAGAAATATCGTGCAATTGACAAAAGTGGACATGCAGTTAGTTGCCTTGCAGGACAGAAAAGAGTGCATCAAGTCAGGTTATGGAGACAGAGTAAGGAGAGAGAGAGTTAGTTTCCGGGTTTTGTAGTCAAAAGCCTGTGCAATAATCACCGTCGCTCTGCATCTTACCTGATTGAAGCATTTGATACAAACACTCTCGCCAAAGCCCCCCCCCCCCCCTTTTTCAGCAAGAGGCACAGAATGCAAATACAGGAGCTCATGAGAATCTATGCCTCTTGCTCGTACAATCTGGCCTTATCTTCTCGAATCGAGGAAGCGTCCAGCTTTTCAACCACGACTACGAACAAAAGATCTACGATACGATACAAATGGTAAATGCCTGAGGGTAGGGAAATCCACCACGGAATGACACACCGAGACTCAATGCCCAATCGATCCACGGGATATACTGTGCAAAAGCCTCTTTCACTACCAGTGCCTACATAATAATAATAATAATACCGTTATTATATAGGCGCTTTTTCTCAATTTTGGGGAAATCGACTCAAAGCGCCGCGCCTGAAACCCAACACACACACTCACGAAACAGACACGGATTTACGCCATTTAAGACAAACACAGTACAAGACAAACGAAGGGCCAGTCAGCTACTGAAGTTACAGAGATTTTTTTATCGCTTGTATTTGAAATTTTGTAAAGTGGCCTGAGACCGGTACCAAAGTGTGGGGGGTGGAAGAACCGGAGTACCCGGAGAAAGAACCCCCGACGGTCCGCCCGAATTAACGGTGACACTTACCAGAGGAGAAAAGTCCAACGCCGGAACCCGGTATCGAACCGCTCACCTTTGGAATTGGTGGCAGGCGCCTTAACCACTGCGCCACGGACCGCCTACACACGCCGTAAGACCGAAAAAAAAGCGACTGTTCGGATTATGAAACAAAAACTGGCTGAGCGGAGCGAGCAATATCCTGACGCCTATTTTAAAGCTGAAACCTGCCAAATAACATAATACAGTGTAATAGCTACCTTCTTTTTATGAGGCCCAGTACCATAGCAAATAATTCAGCAAACATGCTTCCAAACCACTGAACTCAATATATATAGTATGGTGTACGGTTCTGAGACGGTTTGGGTACGTTACTGACAGAAATTCAAACTTAACAGACGTTGTTTTGAAATTAGTAGCAGATCAGATCTGCAAGAGTTTCGACGAAAACGGTGTCTTAAAAGCACGGACAAGCATGCGATGTCGCCGATTAAAAAACAAACAAACATGCGAAATCAGAAGTATCTCAAAATTGCAAGAGTTTCGACAAAAACAGTGGATCAAGAGCACGGACAAACATGCGATATGACATGTTTGTCCGGGCTTTTAATCCACCCTTTTTGTCAAAACGCGTGCAATTTTGACCTACTTTTGATTCTATCTACCGTGTTTGTCCGGGCTTTTAATCCACCGCTTTCGTCGAAACACGTGCAATGTTGACCTATTTCTTATTTCCGGAAACCGTAAAGCTCTTCTTTAAAAACAAAGAATCCTTTTCGTTTATAATCCATCTCTTTCGACTTGAACACAGCGCTAAGCTGATAATTCTAACAAGTGACTCGCTTGGCCGTGGCATTAAGAGTACAAAGCCTGGCCTGCAACACAACTCGACAGCTATTATGGCACTGCGCGCTACGTGAAAAACAATGCCAATGATAATCACTATTCATTAGGTAGTCAGTCTTTTCCCTCTGCAAGCGGCGGTGAGTTTCTTGAACCCATGTACGTGCAGGGGTATATGAGGATATATATGCCTCTTGTGTGGGCGAAGAATATTTGCATATTTTATATATATATATATATATATATATATATATATATATATATATATATATATATATATATATATATATTAATATTTATATGTCCCGTTTAAAGTGATCTCGCGCCGACTGGAAGAGACATAGATCCACATGAGCCCCCTATGCCTCTTCTTCTTGTCACCAGGCTGATTCCTTACTGCTTGGGCGGGCTGGGGCTAATGAGCTGCTGAATTAATGTTCACAGATTTCAGAATAAACTGCGTCAACTAGCAGTGATGGGGGATATACAAAACTAAATGTGTTTCTAAGGGACACAGGGGTCAGTTGTATAAGTGTGCTTAGTCCTGCGCCAGCCACTATGCTAGGTGCTCCGCTATAGCTGGCGCAGGACTAAGCTCACTCACTCCTGGCCCCGGAGTAGACCGATGGCGCTCGCGTGCAACCTGAGCAATTAAACAAAACACGACCCTCCCAAAAACAAACAAACAAACAAAAACAAAAACAAACAACAACAACAAAAGTAACAAACAAACAACAAACAAACAAAATACAACAAACGAACAAACAAAACAAAGAAAAACGAAAAAGAAAAAATAAAGAAAAAATGTTTTGGTCAGAAAATAAGGTTTTTTTCACACGGCAGTTTATCGGCATTTTCTCCCCAGCTACAGAATCAAGATTTCGTAAAAAAAAAAAAAATAGACAATAAATCTAAGGAGGCAACAAATTCGCGCCAAAATAGTGCATGCGAAAAGCACCCATGCATTTCAAGTCTTAGAACAAAACATGACATGAATCTGCAGACCCTCACGAGGATCTGATCGCATATAATCCTAAGTGGATGAAATCATCCGCATTTACATCTGTTCATCAGCCAACAAAAAGTAGACCTAGGGTCATTCAACCCCAGACAGCTGCTGGAACTGACAAACAATGTCAATTGATGCAACAAGCGCTCGATTTTTCTCCAGGCGGAAAAATACTGTTCTAGTACTATTCACACTGCCTGATCGCTCGATACATACCGAGGCTAAAGCGAGTGTGTAAGTGGCGTATGATCGATGCCCCGATTACAATGGGCGGGCATAACTCATTGGTGCAATGATAATAGCGTTGCTGGCTAGTTAGACAAATGTGTGCCTGTCTACACAGGTCAGCCTCAGGAAGTCGCGGTGTATCGGGGAACCATAAAGTCAGTCTGCGTTCATCGCGACCGCGTTACTGAAGTTTTGAATTTCCGTAGTCGTGCGAAAAAAAACTACTGCGTAAGCAAGAGGTCCTCGGGCCGACGTGAGCCATAGCTGGCCCGCGCACGGCTGTGCGCGAGCGAGCTATGGCTGACGTCAGGCCGAGGACCTTTTCCTCACCGGGTGGGTGCCAGAGAGAATGTGCGCGTAATATCCGATATCGCGGTACATACCGGAGCGCGTAAAATTGAGGCGGACCTGTAATTGCTGAAGTAAAATCGACCAACACACCTCTGTCAACCTCGCAACAACGCTATCATTCCTTCGACACAGAAGTATTATCCAAAATAATACAGAGATTACGTTTACGCCGTACGACTTCCAACAACGAACGCCTTACGACTTCCAACAACGAACGCCTTACGACTCCCAACAACGAACGCCTTACGACTTCCAACAAAAAACGCCTTACGACTCCCAACAACGAACGCCTTACGACTCTCAACAACGAACGCCTTACGACTTCCAACAACGAACGCCTTACGACTTCCAACAACGAACGCCTTACGACTTCCAACAACGAACGCCTTACGACTTCCAACAACGAACGCCTTACGACTTCCAACAACGAACGCCTTACGACTTCCAACAACGAACGCCTTACGACTTCCAACAACGAACGCCTTACGACTTCCAACAACGAACGAGAGCGAAGTTACGGCGGATAACCAGCCTGCACCACAAGCATAGACAGCACTCCAAACATCTCCAAGAGGCATAGATCCTCATGGGCCCGGGGGGATTCCTTTTCGCTGCCTCGTTTTTGAAATTAGCTCTGTGGTTGACAAATGACGGTAAGCTATAACCATTTAACTAATTCAAGGCGCCGAGCATCACCAGCCGCGGAAGTATTTTACGGCATCGTTCACGGCGGACGTTGATGCGGGGAAACCTTGTATAAGTACTTGTTTTCTTCCTAACAGAGACACGAGATCATGCACACATTGGCCCTCCGACTCTCCTTAGTAGGCTGGCACGGGATGTGGCGCAAGTGTTATTTGCGTTGTACTGGTTGCAGCGCACGAGTTAGCGGAGAGTATAAGTTGCATATTCATTGCAAGTCAGTATGACACAATTACGTTTTGTCTTAGCTGGGAAGCTGGTGACATCATTTCTTGTGTTGGAACTCTCTCTCTCTCTCTCTCTCTCTCTCTCTCTCTCTCTCTCTCTCTCTCTCTCTCTCTCTCTCTCTCTCTCTCTTAAGTGACGTTAATGTTTCGAGTGCTAAATCAACCCCTTACAAGACAAGTTGTAAATGACAAGATGGCTGGGCTTAAGCACATCACAGCCTGAGGCAATACATCCAGTCACTTCCTCCATATGAAACGCAACTGAAAATGAGGTTGGTACGTTCCAAGAGCCATACTTCTCACGAGCCCTTGCGGCTGCTAGGGCTCATGAGAATCCATGACTCTTGTAGGTGATACTAGACGACTGAAATGAGGAGTCGTCCAGGGAGGTCAATACGGGACACGCTGAGAGAGCAAAATAATGGAGAGGTGACGTCTGCAAACATGCCCCTTTTAGCGCCAAATACTTCGGCTGACACTTTCAACGACAAACTCAGTCTGAAAAAAAATCATCCGTGAGCAGCAGATTGTTTCGAAAATGAGAAAACTTAGAACTGTTAATGAGGAAAAAACCCAGCTGAACTAGACTGAGTCAACCGATACGCGCCACACGCGTGCACCAGACGATTGCAATCGCATACACCAACGAACACTAGTTCACACATGCATATTGATCACGAACAGGCGAATAAGCGGTACACATATTGACCCCATATATAGGCCTGACGTGCTACGACAGGATGTGCAGTGGATCGACCATGATATTTCAAGGGTGGTGTATTAATAGTTTGGCGCCTGAAGGCGCCAAGCTATTCTGACACCACCCTTGAACTATCAGGGTCAACCTATCTCAATAACTGCGATATGGTCCTTTATAAAGGATATTAGTCTGAAAATCATTTGATAACTGCATCCTCAGAGTGTAATCAGTTCGCTGAAGAATGACTCGCTGGTCTGGCTGAACAAACTGGACAGAAGTACAATATCAACTAAAGCGCGCATAAAATATAGCGAATAAAGTAAACTAAATTAACCTAACCTCTCTTGGCTTGACTTCGCGAACGAAGATTCTATAGGGCTTGCCCACGTCGTCTGCAGGCATTTTCGTGGCTGCGGAGGCCAATCCGGGACAGGCAGGTTCGACCGCAGTGGCTGCAGGGGAAGGTCTGGTCAGGGTTCTGAGTTACGACAACTCTGTTTTTTCTTCTGAGCCGCTTGTCCTTAAGGTTAGCTCTGCGAGAGTCCTCAAAGGAGACGGCTGCCTTGTGAATGGTGGAGCGCCAGGTGTCACGGTCCGCAGCAAGCGAAGACCACTGGCGGTGGTCGATTTGGCAGGCACTAAGTGACTTCTTGAGACCGTCTTTGTATCTCTTCTTTGGTGCCCCTCTGTCTCGGTGTCCAGTGGCGAGCTCGCCGAACAGAGTGATCTTTGGTAGGCGATGATCCTCCATCCTGGAGACGTGCCCCGCCCAGCGGAGCTGTGTCCGCAGCAGCAAAGCCTCGATGCTCACAGTTTCCGCCTGTTCAAGGACATCGACGTTGGTGACATAGTCACTCCAGTGAATGCTGAGGATGGTACGCAGGCAGCGCTGGTGAAAGCGTTCGAGGAGTCGTAGTTGGCTGCGGTAGAGGGCCCAGGACTCGGAACCGTACAGCAGGGTGGTGAGGACGACAGCTCTGTACACGCTGATCTTAGTGCCTTTTTCAGCTGTTGATTGTGCCACACCCGCTTGAATAGTCGCCCGAAAGCACTGTTCGCTTTTGCCAGCCTGTTGTCCAGCTCCTTGTCCAGCTTGGCGTCTGACATGATGATGCAGCCAAGGTATGTAAACTGGTGTACAGACTTCAGTTCGGACTCGCCGATGGTGATGTGGGGAGGGCGATGCTCTTCCTTGGGTGCCGGCTGATGAAGGACCTCTGTCTTTTTCAGACTGACCTCAAGTCCAAAGAGCTGGGCGGCATCTGCGAAGCAGGACGTAATGCGCTGCAAGGCTCTCTCTGTGTGTGCAACGAGGGCAGCGTCATCAGCAAAGAGCAGCTCACGAATCAGTTGGTCTAGGGTTTTGGTGTGGGCCTGCAGTCGTCTGAGGTTGAACAGGCTGCCACCGAGACGATACCTGATGTACACTGCGTCGTCATCGTCGAGGTCCACTGTGGCCTGCTTCAACATCATGCTGAAGAAGATGGTGAAGAGGGTCGGTGCCAGCACGCAGCCTTGCTTCACGCCGTTGCGAATGGGGAATGGTTCTGAGAGGTCACTGTTTAGTCTGACCTGGCCTTGCTGGTCCTCGTGGAGCTGGACGATCATGTTGAGGAACTTTGGGGGACAACCTAGTCGCTCCAGGATCTGCCACATACCTTGCCTGCTCACAGTGTCAAACGCTTTTGTTAGGTCGACAAACGTTACGTACAGCCCTTTGTTCTGCTCGCGGCACTTCTCCTGAAGCTGTCTCAGCACAAAGACCATGTTGGCTCTGAAGCCACACTGGCCCTCTGGGAGGTGGTCTTCAGCGATGGCAGCTACCAGCCGATTAAGGAGCAACCTTGCGAGAATTTTCCCGGCAATGGACAGCAGGGTAATTCCACGATAATTAGAGCAGACAGACTTCTCTCCTTTGTTCTTGTACAGGGTGATGATGACTGCATCACGGAGATCCTTTGGTAGTGTTTTTTTTCCCCAGCAGCAGAGAAAGAGGTCGTGGAGCTTGTTGTGCAGTGCTGGGCCTCCATGTTTCCAGATCTCTGGCGGGATTCCGTCAATGCCTGCTGCTTTGCCACTCTTGAGCTGGTGGATGGCTCTTCGGCGGTGGGCGGTTCGTCCAATTCAACCTTTAGTAGAAGGTGTGGGATTTGGAGGATGACTGTTTCTTGAACAGTGCGCTCAGCGCCGAAGAGGTCCTGAAAGTATTCCGACCAGCGGTTCAAGATGGAGGTATTATCTGTGAGGAGTGCCTGTCCATCAGCGCTTCGCAGGGGACTTTGTACCAGGTGCCTAGGGCCATACACTGCTTTCAGTGCTTCGTAGAAGCCCCTGTAGTCACCGTTGTCAGCGCAGAGCTGGGTCCTCTGAGCGAGTCTGGACCACCACTCGTTTTGGAGCTCTCTAAGCTTGAGCTGGAGACTGCTGCAGATGAGGCGGAAGGCAGACTTCTTCACAGGGCAGGAAGGGCCTGGTGGGCGGCTCTTTTTTTTTGCTAAAAGTTCCTGGATCTCTACGTCGTTTTCGTCAAACCAGTCTTTGTTCCTCTTTCTAGCAACGCCCAAGACTTCCACAGAGGATTTTACAATAGCAGTTTTCAGTTGTTCCCAGAGTGTTTCAGGGGAGGAGTCTGCTGGATCAACTGTGTCTTTGAGCATGCGCTGTAAATCGGCCTGAAGGGCAGCTTTCTTGTCGTCACGCTGAAGGCTGGCAACATCAAGCTTTTTCTTGGGGGGGGGGGGGGGGGGGGCCTTTCCTGGGTTTCAGCTTGAGGCGGAGCCTGAGTTTGCAGCGAACAAGGCGGTGGTCAGTGTGGCACTCTGCGCTGGGCATCACTCTGGTGAGGAAGACGTCACTGCGGTCCCTCTGACGCACTAGGACATAGTCGATAAGGTGCCAGTGCTTGGAGCGAGGATGCATCCAGGTGGTCTTTCGACTGTCCTTTTGCTGGAAAGTAGTGTTGGTGATGACAAGTTGCTGCTCTGCACAGAGCTCCAACAGTAGGCGACCATTGTCATTGCAGTTCCCAACGCCATGCTTGCCGAGGACTCCTTTCCAGGCTTCAGAGTCTTGGCCCACTCTGGCGTTGAAGTCGCCAAGGATGATGACTTTGTCGTCTGCAGGGGTGCTCTGCAGGAGGCTGCGCAGGTCAGAGTAGAACTTGTCTTTTTCTGCAGGCTCTGCCAGGAGGGTTGGGGAGTATACACTGAGAAGGGTGACGTATTGCTGGTGTCTCAGTGGGAGGCGCATGGACATGATGCGGTCGGAGTGACCCGTTGGTAGGTTTTCCAACTTAGTCGCAATGGGGGTCTTCACCATGAAGCCCACGCCTGAGAGCCGTCTTTCTGATGCAGGCCTGCCTGACCAGTAGAGGGTGTAGCCAGCGCCAAGTTCTTGGAGGCTGCCTTCCTCCGGAAGGCGTACTTCGCTGAGCGCGGCGATGTCGATGTTTAACCTCCGCAATTCATGGGCAATGAGGGCGGAGCGACGTTCAGGGCGTCCGCTGTCTGCTGTGTCGAGCATGGTTCGGATGTTCCAGCATGCTACGTTGAGTCCGGTCGTGGTCGTCATGAGAGTGGATCCATTGTTTTTTTTCTTGTTTTCTGACCGCATGAGAAGATGCCCGTTGACCGCGGCTAGCCACCTGGGGTTACGAGGGGATGAACTTTGGTTACGCCACCTTTTCTAGGCCCCTCTCCGTGTGGAGCAAGCAGTGCTGTCTCTAGAGAAGGCTGCTTGGTCGTTCAGGGTGTGCCGAGTGACGTTGTCATCCCCAGGTCAACATCAGGCGACCAATATCCTGAATCGCCTGCATGCAGGTTTGAGACTGCGGCTTCCAGTGACATCTTTCACCTGCCGTTTTGCCCCTTGCCCATCGCTAAAGGACTTGGAAAGTTCAGTGTCATAGTCCGTGGGCGTTTCCTAAAGCCTGCGCGGTGGAGCTTTTTGGTGGAGTGCAGTGTGCGCAGTACTGGCCCCACCCTTTAAACCCTTGGTTCGTTTGCCATGGCCTAGCAAGCTGGGACGGTGGCATCGAGGTCCTCGGGTCGTATGTTTTATATCAGACTGTCCTTGTCTTAATCTCTGGCTCAAAAGATTTCCCCGGAGACACGGGGGCTTTGATGTCAGGGGTTTCCTCCCTTAGCCTTTCCGCAGCCAAGCGGCCAGGCCTGCAAGGCAGCAGGGGACTCGTAGGGTCCGGGGTCGTCTATGTCCCGTGCAGATGTGAACAAGTGTCTGGTAAGTGTCACCGTCTGGGCAGTGGGCAGATGTAACCTAACCTAACCTAAACTAATTAACCTAACCTAATCTAAACGAACCTAACCTAACCTAAACTAACCTAATCTAATCTAATCTAACCTAATCTAACCTAACCAAAACTAACTAACCTAACCTAACCTAACCTAACCTAACCCAACCTAATCCAACCTAACCCCACCTAAACCTTACTTTCAGTGAACACAACCTTCTCATTCTTTCCCGCCGCATTTAAACAAGAGCCGCCTCGGCAACTGTAATAAATTGGACATTCACACTCATCAGTTTTGTCCTGTAGGATACATGGAGAGTTGGGGTCAATTGCAGATCAGTTTTGGTTCGGGCAAAATTCGTAGTATGTTCGGCGGGCTTTAAACAACTTAAAAAAAAATGCGTATGATGTTCTCAAGTGTAGATGTGATTCAAAGAGACGCCTGTATATTTCAGCCCCGCTGAGAAGGGTGTGTAAGCAAGGGAGTGGAATGCAGCCTTCCTCTTACAAGGAGGGATGGGGGTGGGGGATTAGTGGGGGGTGGGTTTGGGGGGGGGGGAGGCTGTGCCGGCATAGAATGGAAAGGGGCGTTAAATAAGTACACCTTCGCCGCCAGTGAACGCAGGTGTGTTTCTGAAAATCGACGTTAACTCAGCCCCAAAGAACCTCCTCAGTCATCCGTCCAGCATGCCGGGACTCAAAGTGGTTTCAGCAAGAGGCATAGATTCTCATGAGCCCCCGCAACTGAGGGGGCCCATGAGGATCTATACCTCTTGAAGCTGTGTGTGTGTGTTCATTTCTTTATCGGCAGCGAGCAGGTTAAAAGTCGAATAAACCTTAAATTTTTGCTCAGTGCAATTAGAGTCCCGTGTCACAGACGTTCAGAATTGGACCACACAGAACAAATTGCAAATGAATAGTGACAAAACTGAGGCCTTAAGATTTTCTTGTTCAGCCTCCACTGATCTCCCACCACTCGATCGGGGTTGGTCAGAACAGTATTCCCTTTTCCGAGTGGGCCCGTAATCATGGTGTTATCTTTGACAATAGGCTGACCATGAGAGAGCATGTCAACAAGGTTTGCCAATGTTCCTTCTTTGAATTGAGAAAGATCAGTTCAATTCGACACCTTCTCACTACCGAAGCAACTAAAACGCTCGTTACCTCCCTTGCACGCATTGATTTTTGTAATTCCCTTTTGGCTGGTGTTCCTGAGAATCTTCTTGATAAACTACAAAGAGTTATGAACTACTCTGCCCGATTAATTTACAGAGTACCGAAACGTGAGCACATAACACCCTTACTTATTGACCTGCACTGGCTGCCTGTATCTCAAAGAATTGTGTACAATGTCTCTGTTATTTGTTACAATGCTATTACCAATTTTGCTCCCCCATATTTGTCCGACCTGGTTCATATTTACACGCCTTCAAGATCCCTCCGTTCAGCATCTGACACGAGTATTTTCAGGGTTCCTAGGCGAAAGAAGTCTAGCCAGGGCCAGCGTTCTTTTTTTTAAAATTTTACCTGGAACGACCGTCCAGCCCATGTCAGACATGCCCCAACTCTGTCTCCTTTTAAATCACTGCTCAAGACCTATCTGTTTTCTTATGCATATAGTTAGATGCATGTTCAGTGCGTTAGCAATCTTTGGCAGTAACTGTTCTTGTAACGGTGTGTGTGTGTGTGTGTGTGTGTGTGTGTGTGTGAGTGTGAGCTTTTGATATGTGTCACTCTAGTTTTTGTAACATTTATTGTAGCGTTTTCTTTCTTGTACTTTTTGTTTTGTGATTTTTTTATCTTGTAAAGCGCTTAGAGCACCATTCATGTGGAGGTTAAGCGCTATATAAATGTACATTATTATTATTATTATTATTATTATTATTATTATTATCATGCAAGTGCCATACTCAGTGCCGGGGAGTGTGGGGGAGGGGGAGGTGGGGGGGGGGGGGCGGCGGGTGGATCAATACCTCTTGCAGTTGGGTGGTGGTCAGTTCTTCTCGACAATGAAAGGGTTAAAGTCGGATGAACCCCACAAGTGCATTTCATGCAAATGCCGGATACACCTTTAATTGTCATCTGTCTGCGAGGCGGCGTGAGCTAAATTTCAAATCGAAGAATAAAACTGGCTTTACACACGGTAAGCAAAAAGGTCATCGGGACGACGTCAGCCCTTAGCTGGCTCGCGCACGTCCGTGCGCGGGCCAACTAAAGGCTGACATCGGCCCGGGGACCATTTGCTCCCTGGGAATAAAATTTAAGATGCGCGAGTATTTTCCTTTCTTGGCATCCGATGTTTTCATCATGACAAGTCAACGCCCCCATATAGACACATTCAGTGGGGGAAATGATTAGGCGAAATATGGATTCCTTGTCGTTGTTCGCTGTAGCAAAAAATGTCGAAACGCAATTACGCTGCGACAAAACTGAATTTCAGATGCGTAACAATTGCTCTAGCTCCTTGCAAATTAAATTATAACTCTTCTGACACGCTTACTGTATTTGTTTTTACTTTTTTATTTTTAGTTTTACACCAGGCTAGAACAATTATTGTCATGCTGAAAGGACACATACAGCGACCAAATCTGATTAAAGTTGCATACATTTTCACCACAAAAATAAAATTTTCAACGTGTTTGCCTAAGTATGTAGCAGAAGGATGACACTTTTTGATTACCTCTCTGTGGTGGATGAGATATGCACCACAGGCTACAGGTGATGAAGGTGTTTTTTTGCGATGTTATCGACTTACAGTGTTATCGTCTGCTGTTACACTATTATTTTATTGTCGGACAGAATAACTTGATAATGCGATTCGGTACACAGCGTGGAAAAAAATATGTGTCGGCCTCAGAACATGAATGTGTTGTATTGTATTGTAAGCCGTCTCCGAAGCGTCTCCGAGGCGTACATCTCCATCTCTCTCAAGATGCTCAAGGCGCCGCAGGGTTGGAAGCTGGAGCTGTCAATAAGCGCTACTGCCACTAAGCGGCGCTACTGTGTGTGTGCAAACCTGCACCACGCTGTTTACTCATTCTACCCCAGACACACTGACCACAACAAGATATGGATCGACCATTTCAAAGGTGATGCCAGAATAGCTTGGCGCCTATGGGCGCCAAGCTATTCTGGCAACACCCTTGAACTATCATGGTCGATCTGTGTCCTGCACTGCAATGCAGTCTTCAGAGGACAACGGAAAAATTTGGGGATTTCGATCTTGAGGTACAATGAGATAACCCAGAACGCCCTGACACGCTTCGACAGGATGTGAATCAACTAAGAAAGTTCAAGGGTGGTGTCGGAATAGCTTGGCGCCTTCAGGCGCCAAGCTATTCCGATACCACCATTGAACTATCATGGTCGATCTGTCTCCAGAACTGAGACGTAGACCTCAGAAAATATCTGCAGAAGTTCACAAGTGTGTCCTCAAGGCTTAATGGGTTAACTTTGGTGTATTATATGTAATATAGTTCTCCTCTTTTCGAACAGTGGAGATGGGATTTTTTTAACGCGCGTAGGCCATACGTGATAATTATGCCGCGTGACACAGAAGGGCGAGACAGACACCGTAACCCGAGTCTGTACTGACGTAAATTTGACTCGATCGGTGTGAGGAAATATCCACATCCCATTCCTGCCCACCAGGGGATTCAAACCCAGGACCGGCACGGCGTCTTATCAAATGTCATTATGCAAGCATATACAAACCTATACAATGTTTTTACCCTTCTAGTGCCTGCATTCCCTCAAACTGGTTGTCTCCCTCGATTCGAGTGAATCGAGGGAGACAACCAGTGTGGCGTCCACCGGGACTGTTTAACAACCTTGGCTGCATGCGCAAAAGGTTAAGGGGGGGGGGGGGGGTGTTAAAGACACAAATGAAAACACGCCTGCAGCTGTGGTATACCACACGTATTTTGGAAGCAATTAGCCTGTACCACCTTGCGTAACACGTGGCTGAAGTTTCAAACCGATGTTCTTTTTCTTGTGAAACCGACGTTTTAACCCCATGACTGCTGTTGACTGCTGCTGCCACGCGTAAATGCGCGCCTTTGTCGCCGAGCGGTATCGTCCCGTAGCTGTGAAGGGGGTAAAGGACATTTAGTTCTCGAGAACTCATGAAAACAACAACCGATGTCAAGGCCGAGGAGAGGGGTATGGGGGGGTGGGGTGGTGGGAAAGTGGAGGGGAGGATAGAGGGGGTCTTGCCTTCTCACTGTGAGGTCAAGTTTATTTGCTGCAAGTGTTCACGCATCAGTCAGTCAGTCCTTTCAATGGGCTTAGGCGAACTTGGCGGCGCCCGTCTCCTCTCCAAGTATTTCAACTGACTGAAAGACGCGTCAGCCCCTCACAACGTTTCGCCCGCCAGCAGAAGCGGTTACCGGGGTGTGGCTAGGTAAAGGACCTGGAGCCAGCTGTGAGAGTTGAGTGCCATGTGAAGACCAGTGCTCCCGCCTGCCCCAAGAGGCGCTGCTGGCTGAAAAGTCAAAGGTACTACTTCTCCATGAACACTCTACACCCCACCACAAGCGACAGCAGCAGCAACATTCACATGAATGGCCAAAAGCTAGAAGAGGTCAATAGCTTCAAGTACTTGGGAGCCACCCTATCCAAAGACGGTAGTTGCATAGCAGAGATCCGTATCAGGATAGGTACAGCAACATCCGCAATGGCCAGGCTGGACAGGATATGGCGAAGTAACTCCATCAGCTTCACCATCAAGTACAGGCTTTACAAGTCCCTCATAGTGTCTATTCTACTCTACGGCTGTGAGACTTGGACACTGCTTGCAGACTCAGAAAAGAAAATCCAGGCCTTTGAGAACAAGTGCCTGAGGAAGTTGCTCCGCATCTCGTACCGCGAGCACAAGACCAACGAATATGTACGGAGCATCGTCACTTCCCTGGTGGGCCCACATGAACCCCTTCTGGCAACCGTGAAACGGCGCAAGCTTGCTTGGTTTGGCCACGTGACCCGACACAACACCTTGTCCAAGACTATCCTCCAAGGCACTCTCGAAGGAAGTCGTCGGCGAGGTCGTCAGAGAAAGAGTTGGGTCGCAAACATAAAAGAATGGACCGAACTCGAGATGCCAGACTTGCTTGCCACCGCCCAAAATAGAACTCAGTGGAGAGCACTGTCTGTTGCTGCTGCCTTTCAGTCCCCCCAACGCCCAGTTCGGGCAAGGGACTGATGATGATGATGATGATGTTCACGCATCGCGCGTATGAAACGACTGCACGCTGATTTACAGTCGCGCAAAGAGTATCGAGGCTACGCTTGCAGTTTAGCCTCTACACTCTTCGACTCCCGTGAAAAACGCAGATGTAAATGTGAACCCCCCCCCCCCCTCCCCACCCCACAAAAAAAAAAAAAAAAAAAAAAAAAAGGCGTTAAGAGCCGTACATGACTCACAAGAGACATAAATCATTGCGAGCCCCCGCGACTGCGTAGACTCGTGAGGATTTATGTCTCTTGCAGGGTCAAACTGTCGGAAGATTACTTACAATAGCTTGAATATCGGAGAAAGTTACACTACTGCAACCCCATGCAGAAATAATATGTTTCTGTCAAGCACTGCGACCTTCAGAAGAAAACAAACGTCACAGTTACACAAACGACATAAAAAAAACCGCTTAACTCATTCTACCCTAGACACACCACAGCAAGATAAGGATCGACCACGATAGTTCAAGGATGATGCCAGAATAGCTTGGCGCCTATGGGCGCCAAGCTATTCTGGCATCACCCTTGAACTATCGTGGTCGATCTGTGTCCTGCACTGCACTGCAGTCTTCAGAGAACACCGGCAAAATTTGGGGA
The DNA here is from genome assembly GCA_036245525.1 of Semisulcospira habei. Taxonomy (NCBI): domain Eukaryota; kingdom Metazoa; phylum Mollusca; class Gastropoda; family Semisulcospiridae; genus Semisulcospira; species Semisulcospira habei. Next base: position 68,708,311 of record BTPG01000001.1, read on the forward strand.
TTTCGGCGTTGGGGTAGAATGAGTTAATTAAACACACACAAACATGCGAATGTTAGAAGAGTTTTCTTTCATTTGCTCGCAGGCATGTCAGTTTGCTTTCGTTTGTTCAGAGTCGTTTGATTGCTTTTTGTTTATCTTTGTATTTATGTATCTTTGTTTGTGTTTGTTTGTTTCTTTGTTTGTGTTTGTTTATTTGTTTGTATGCCCAAGGATCACAACCAAATACCAAGATAGCGCCGATAGCGAAAAACTGCCTCACTTGCGCCACGTTAATCAAGCAGTACCTTTGAACTGTATCTACTTGCCAAGATGATCAGTCGAGCAGTACTCTTGAGCTGTCGTGGTTAAAGTTCAAGTATTTCGACCTATTACCCCGGTAAGTAAATCCATTATAATGTCACAGTGAGCACAGAAGCGCGCGCGCGCGCACACACACACACGCGCACGCACACACACACACACACACACACACACACACACACACACACACACACACACACACACACACACACACACACACACACACACACACACACACACACACACACACACACACACACACACACACACACACACACACACACACACACACCACACACACACACACACACACACACACACACACACACACACACACACACACACACACACACACACACACACACACACACCACACACACACACACACACACACACACACACACACACACACACACACACACACACACACACACACACACACACACACACACACACACACACACACACACACACACACACACACACACACACACACACACACACACACACACACACACACACACACACACACACACACACACACACACACACACACACACACACACACACACACACACACACACACACACACACACACACACACACACACACACACACACACACACACACACACACACACACACACACACACACACACACACACACACACACACACACACACACACACACACACACACACACACCACACACACACACACACACACACACACACACACACACACACACACACACACACACACACCACACACACACACACACACACACACACACACACACACACACACACACACACACACACACACACACACACACACACACACACACACACACACACACACACACACACACACACACACACGAAACGCTTCATTCGACATATGTATGCGACTGCGCGGGCGTCCCAGGCGATCGCGCCGAAGTCGGCCGCAGTGGGCCCGCGCACAGTTGGGCGGACTTCGGCCCGATGGTCTGGGGTACAGCTCTTGCGGCACAGTTTTCCACCACGCGCGCGTTAGCAAAATTTCAATCTGTTTCCACTGACATTTTCTGTACGTGACGTCAACAGATCTCGCAGTTTCTCCTGCAAATAAACAGACACTGGTACTCGTGTCCCGGCTAACACTTTTCAAAGCCAGAGACAAGCGTGGGACGTCTATCAGTCGCGACAGCTCAGGTGTAGTAGTAGTGCCCGACAAAACTGACTATCTCTTTGCGGTAGTGCCTCATCAGTTAATCTCAACACTGAACGGGCCGGTTGCGTGAGGGAGCTAGATCCTGCGCCAGCCGCTAAGCGGGAAGGTGCTCACATTGCTTAGTGGCTTGCGCAGGACACACAGTGCTAAAATGTAGTGGATGCTTATCCTTTAAGCAATCCGGACATGAATTGGCACCTGACTAAACTCTCAAGGGTGTTTTTGAAATCAGTCACTGTCCGTACTGACTTTTCAGCGTCATGAAAGACCTCCACGGGCTTAGGCCCGGCCTCAAAGCAACGTTGTTTCGCTTTCAGCAAGAGGCCGGCATATCCTCATGAGCCCTCGCAACTGCGGGGGCTCATGCGGATCTATAGCTCTTGCAGTTGGGTGGTGCGTATTTCCATGGTCCTCGACAGTCAAGGGGTTAAGCACATACAAACTAGTATGCTCATCAAGCACTGTACTGGACTGAGACAACACGGTCGCACGCCGTTCTCCCACCACCGCGTGTCTCAGTGATGTCATCGTGCTTTGCAAATACTACCTCGCCGGTTTGATAGTGCGCATATTTCTGTTTAATGACAAGAACCATCCCCGTTTCGTTCCGTGGCTAAGAAAGAATGACAAGGCGCCCGCCACAATTTACTGTTGCAGGGATTTTCTACTCATCTCTTTTACTCAGTTTGTGCGGGAGTCTTTGTCGGCGTGACCAGTCTTTATTGATCTGTGCAGGTGTTTGACGGTGGACCTTACTCTGCCTTGTTTGTAGAGAAGCGACATGTATGAAAAATGACACATGTGCTAATTACTTCATCTGTTGAGAAATAAAGTTTAATTTAATTTAATTTCTCTCTCTCTCTCTCTCTCTCTCTCTCTCTCTCTCTCTCTCTCTCTCTCTCTCTCTCTCTCTCTCTCTCTCTCTCTCTCTCTCTCCCTCTCCCTCCGCTCTCTCTCTGTTTGTCTGCCTCTCTCTTTGTCTCTTTCTCTCTGTCTATGTCTCTTTCCTGGTGTTATAGTTAAAATGTTATCATAGGACAAACGTGGGGGGAAAAAAACACCTGCTTGCCTACTGTCTTTATCCTTTAATACCTTTTCAGTTCAGTTCAGTTCAATTCAGATCGGTTATGTGTGTGTGTGTGTGTGTGTGTGTGTGTGTGTGTGTGTGTGTGTGTGCTCGCGCGCACGCGTGTGAGCTGGATGATACAACATGGGTTCAATGGTTGTTTCCGAGCGGGTTCAGTTTTTTAAGTGTGCGGCAACTATAACGAACGAGTTTGCAGCAGCGAAACATCACGTTCTGGCCATGACTGGATTGAAAAGCACAGCAATGATTTTTTTTTTCAAGTCACGTCTGTGAAATGCAAATGTCACCAGGACAGTACGAAGTCTGAAATATCGGGCCGAACGGCTCTCTTCTTAAAAGACTCCTGTGACCTGATTAACTCATTCAGCCCGACGCACGTATTTACCAAATTTTGGAGGTGTTATCTAATGACTATGCACCTGTTGCAGGAGATGGGTCGCCCATGATAATTCAAGGGTAGTGCCAGATTAGCTTGGCGCCGACAGGCGCCAAGCTAATCTGGCACTACCCTTGAATTATCATGGTCGACCCATCTCCTGCTGTAGTGCGTCAGGGCTGAATGGGTTAACATGGCCCAGGACAGACCATGATTGCTCGAGGTGTGCTTCAGTCCCCTTAGGCGCCAAGCTGATCAGACACTACTGTTTCACTCTCACGCGGTCCGCATCAGTTGGCGGTGGAGTTTAATGGCATCATTTAACCTTTTCACTGCAGAACGAATCAGAAATGCACGAGGGGGGGGGGGCTCATGAGGATCTGTGCCTCGTGATGCGGGTCTCATTAGTGAGGTTTCGTTTGAAACTAACGGCTATCAACAAAACGCAAAACGAACGGAAGCGAAGTCACGTGACATTTTACTGACTCGGTCGGTACGAGTTTTGGCTTTCGTTCTGCGGCGTGGCGGCCGGTCTCGTGCCGAACGAAAACTGAAGTCAAGGTAGGAAGTCGTTGTGGTCGCAACGAGTGGTTAAAAAGTTATTTTTATGCTTGAATCGTAGTCTCTCATTTGTATCGCTGTGCGACGTGAGAGCTAGTCTCCACACCGTATTTATTATGTGATTGAAAGCGGGAAGTGTTTCTCATTCAAAAGTCAGTTGTGTGAAAATTTGCGTTCAGTTGTTCGATGTTTAGGCCGCCTACTCATGAAAGAATATGATAGCCAGCCATTCTGAAAAAAAGATCAATAGCATGAGCAGCAAATTGACGTCATGGTGAGCTTCATGTCATGAATCGGTTTGTGATGTAGGTCGTGCAAAAAAGAAAAAAAAGGCATGACGTAAAGTATACAATGACGTAATTTTCTCCTCGTGCAGTGCAGTTGGTCTCGTCCAAAAAGCAACTCGCATAACGACGACGGAGCTATCCTAGTACCATGATTCAGAACGAATGCGCTTTCGTTCGTTTAGTTGTCCGTTCTCGGCTTAACAAACTACACACTACTCTAGTCATGTCTGGTCGCCTCAAGTAGATTGGGCTTTTCAGACACAGGCCTACTCCACGCTCATGACGGTGAGCGAAGGGGCCTTAGGCTTAACCCTTTGGCTGTCGGTAGCGCTTGTTGTCGAGGTGATTCCGGCAGGAATCACGCCGACAACCAGCACTACCGACAGAAAAGGGGTTACAGACAAAAACGGACCGGCGGTGGAAACCGCCCTGAGTCAGTCTCATGCATGGACCAAAGCGCCCGGAACCGTTAAATTACTGTAAATTCATTATGCAACCATGCTAACGATGTTAAAGCAGGCGGCGCTATATCAATTGTGCATCGAACAGTTTTAATCTTGCACAATATTACAGGTCAGTCGGACTACATGTATTATTATTTACGCACACCATTATACAGCGCTATCGGTATTATAACGCCGCGCACAGGTCTGTGGTGTGCCGCTCCAACGCGATTGCACGGCGAGCAAAAAAGGTCCTCGGGCTGATCCGCACACGGTCGTGTGCGGGCCAGCCAAGGCTGACGTCGGCCCGAGGACATCAAGTTTTGCTCACCAAGTGGATTCAGTTGTCTTCACAGGTGTAGTGTAAATTTCGCACTAAAATGATACATAACGCGATCCCTCAAAGCCCAGTCTGACTTTATCGTGGCACAGGGATCTGACGTCCGGCCGAGCCTTTTACAAACGCGACAACCGCTTCGCCACCACGTGCGCAACCACCCCACACAATACAATAACCCTTATCATTCGGTGTGTGAAATAAGTCCGACTAAAATAGTTCAAGGGTAGTGCGATAATAGCTTGGCGCCTCTGAGGCGCCAAACTATTCTGGCACCACCCTTGAACTAAAGCCATTGGTCTATATCCTTATCTGTGAGTACTATAATGTAGCTTGCATATGGCAGTGTACAGATTTGAAGCTTTTATCCTCAATATGATGTGGGTTAAGGTATAGTATTGATTGTGTGTGGTGGCTGCGCACGCGGTGGCGCAGTCGTCGCATTTCACGTGCGATTTTGACCTACTTCTGATTTTCAGAAAAAGAAAAGTCTGTTTGAACATTGAAGGTGGATTTTTGACGCTTAATGCTTAATGACAGAGTTTTCATGTCAGATTCTGGTAGGACATACATTTCTTGGTTATACTGAGTGATCCTCTGTGATTTTGTTGAAAACGAAGCAATACTGTGCATAGAAAAACGACACGCGACGTACATGCAAAAATCTTCATAAACCTAATGTCTCAAATCGAAGTTGGGTTTCAACTGATTTTATTACTTGCTTACGTCATACTTAGTGGAAACATATTGTTTTATCAGGAATTGTTTGTTTCAACTTGCGAAACAGAGATGCTTGATTTAGGAAGAGTACTTTCAAGAAGACGGAAAGAGTGTGATTAACTTTTTGCACGCATGTTTGTGGGTTATAAGCTGGCTATCTCCATGTGAATATTCCATGTTGTTCGCTTTTACAACGTTATACAGCATTGTATGGTATCACACACTTCGCAAAATTGCATGAATTTCAAAGATATTATATTTTAATAGTCAATTCTTAAACTCCCGGAACTAAATGACTTCCAGAGTTAAAGAGTTAAAGAAATCAGTCCAACTCTGGTCTGCACATCTCTCTGTTTGATAGTTTATAAATTATACCCAATAAAAGCAGTCGCAAAACCTGTGCCTCTCAGTATGTTTTCACCTTGCTTATTGATAGGCAGTATTAACGCATTGAATTTCAATAAACTGCATGTTTACATCAGGTAATATATTCTAAAATTGCCCGACATTATTAAATTGTCTGATTCACGCCGCATGTGTTTGCATGACCTACAAATAATCGGGATAAACGTAAACACAGGCGAAGGTTGTCAGAAGGCTGATTTGAGATTGATATATTTTACCTGCGACAGTGTTGTGTGAAGTAGAGCACAGGTCAAGAGTTTCGTGCCCCTGACTGGCTCCTAGCGTCAATAGGTTACAGGGAGAGAAAAATGATGTTATGGCAGTTATGGCAAGAGTTTTGTGCCCTTGACTCGGAGTGTCAGGGGCATGAAACATTTTGCCATAACCTCCCCTGTGAAAACCGAAGTTATGGCAGTTATGGCAAGAGTTTCGTGTCTTTAACGCTGCCATAACTGCCATAACGTTGTTTCTTTTCCCCTGTGGGAAATTTAGCTACAGTCCTATTGACGCTCGGTGGCAGCCAGGGGCACGAAACTCTTTTCAAAGGAAAATCATTGATTTCCACCTCCTGCGGGTATTAGTGAATATCAGATGATTGATCTTGCGTATTCCTTCGCCTGTGGGCCTAAGTGTTGCATTTTGATCTGGGTAAAACGTTCGCCGCAAAAGTGCTATAGTAATAAAAGTAAGTTTACGCATCATTTGATCTGTGAGTATCATACATTATTAATGAAATAATTATATGCCGCTGCGCTACGCGCGCCAAACGCTCACAAATCGCGTGAATGCGGATGTCACTGACGAACGACGTCTGAACAAGTCTACATCACAAGTGCTGGAAATTCCTTTTCTACGTGACATATTTAAGCTGTGTTTCCATTTAGCTACAAACAAACAAACAAACAAACAAACAAAAACAACAACCGAAACCCAACAACAGCAACAAAAACAACAGAAACCCTAAACAACAAAAGAATCACCAACCACCCCCCAAAAAACCCAACCAAACAAAACAAACACAAACAAACAAAAACCCAAACAAACAAACAAACAAACAAAAAAAACCAACAAAAAAACCCCAAACAAAAACAAAAAACAACAACAAACAAACAAACAAACAAAAAAGAAGAAACAAACAAACAAAAATCCAAAACAACAACAAAGAAACAAAAAAACAAACCAAACAAAACCCAAACAAAACCCAAACAAAACCCAACAAAACAAAACAAAACCAAACAAAACAAAACCAAACCAAACAAAACAAAACCAAACAAAACCAAACAAAACAAAACCAAACAAAACAAAACCAAACATAACAAAACAAAACAAAACAAAACAAAACAAAACAACTAGCTGACAAGCAGGCGGAAAATGTCATTATGTGTTTCAATGTATCGGCTGACAGGCGGCATCACGCCCCTATTTAAATTGTTTAGAATTGTTGCGATTTGTTGTTGCTTGCTTCACAGCGAAATTCTAGTTAGTTACTGGGGTTTAACGCGGAGCCGGCGACTAAGGCCATCTCACCGCGGCGAAATCAAAGCCAAGTCACCTTTGAAACACTTCATTACATGGGGCGATACAATTTTGACGCGCCGTTGTCTCCTGTCGCACGGCAGTCGCGCCACTGTCGCGTCGCGCATATCGAAACACCCGTTTAGTGTTTCCATGTTCTCGATTAATGCTGTGTAGCTGTCGTCACCGCTTTCACGCCGCTATATGGAAACACCCCCTTTGGCTGTCGGTAGCAATTTTTGTCGCGATGATTCCTGTAGGAATCATCGCGACAAAAACCGCTACCGACAGCCAGAGTCTTCACGGCATCAAGTAATGCGTTCATGCGCAAGCAGATGATGCATAAATGAATGCAAATACACGAGTACAGAATTCCTCAATTACACTCGCCGCGCGTTAGGCTCCCAGGAAACAAAAGGTGAACAGGCGGGTCGGCGTCGGCCTCATCACATTTTGTAAATTACGTTGCTCATTAACCCATTTAACCCCAAGGCCGCATTTCCAGCCAAGGCCGCTGTAGAGTCACTTCCGGCCAAGACCGCCGTTCTTTACTGAGACTACGAAGGATAACCACGTCATCGCGTTCTTGGATTCCATGGCCTGGCATTTTCTTTTTCGAGTAAAAGGTCAAGGCTGTTTGCTTTGCGTAGCATGGCTTTCCAGTAAGTAGTGCCTCTGTAGGTTCCACAGGCGTAATTTGAAGATCGACAACGCCACTAGGTCGCGCACTTATTGGGAGTAAAGGTCGAGGTTTTTTGCACGGCGTGCCGTGCTATGGCTTTTCAGTAGTGTCTCTATAGGTTAAATAGGCGTAATGTGTAGCCGTAAAATCGAGAACGCAACTAGATCGCACATTGTGTTGTCGTTTGTTTACTCGACATTTTCGTAGTAGTGCACTGCGCATACACGAAATCTATCATGCCGTCTCCTGTACAGGTGTCACTTAGACAACTATGTACTAATTCCACTGCAGGAGATGGGTCGATCATGATAATTCAAAGGTAGGGCTAGATTAGCTTCTTGGCGCCACCAGGCGCCAAGATAATCTGGCACTACCCTTAAATTGTCATGGTCGATCCATCTCTTGCTGTAGTGCGTCGGGGATAAATGGGTTAGCTGTGTTTCCCAAGGCGTCTGTTTTTATTCGTGTATTTGTGTCTGTGTGTGTGTGTGTGTGTGTGTGTGTGTGTGTGTGTGTGTGTGTGTGTGTGTGTTGTTTGTTTGTTTGCCCGTTTCACATAAGGCTCTTGTATTATTTGACAAAATTGATGAAACCACTCTGCTCATGAAATTCTCTACAATACTTGAAATTACTGTTTGATTAAAAACGTCCCTCAAGCAAAACAGCAATTTAAGTGAATTTACAGATATTTTCAGAGTCGTTATAAATTTACGGGTTTCATCAATAGGCGTCGATACTGCAGTACGTATTTATACGTGTACGTCCCCACTCCATAAAGTTTTCCATTCTTTGCACACGTACTGATATATTGTATAACATGCAAATTAATATTCATGAATTCACTGGTTATACTTGATATACGAGGCTGATGCCTCGGACATTTTCATTCGGGTCCCGTAATCACATCTGCCGGTTATCGGCACTATATCAAGCAAAATGTGGCTCAATATAATATAATATAATATAATATAATATAATATAATATAATATAATATAATATAATATAATATAATATAATATAATATAATATAATATAATATAATATAATATAATAGAACACAACATAACATAACATTGTAACATAATATAACATACAGCCGTATATCGTGTTTACTTATTCTCAGCATTTAAGGGGTTAACAGCAGCGGTGGCTTCAGGTACAAGGAGGGTTAATTAACGTGCACGCATAACCTCACCTGTGGCGTTTCATGTCTTACGTCAAACAGCAGTCAGACATTGCTCGCGAACACATTACATGTATTTTGTTTTCAAAGACTGCCTCTCCCCCCCAAGGTCCCCCCGCCCCCCCCCCCCCCCCCCCCCCCCCCCCGAAACATCTTGTGTATGACTAGGGCACGCCACGGGGAGCGGAAGCTCGCACAAAACTAGAAAACGCTCACACTCAGACGGTCATCTTCGTTACGATTTTCGCGAAGCGTGAGCACTGTGAGAGCCGTTATTCCCGACTCAAATACAAGCACACGTTTAGAATGGCAAAAAAGAAAAAGAAAAAGAAGAAGAAGAAGAAAGCTTTGCGTGCAAACTTGTTTAACCCTTTGCGTGTCGGTAGCGGTTTTTGTCGCGATGATTCCGATCGCGACAAAAACCGCTACCGACACGCAAAGGGTTAACCCCTTGACTGCTACTGGCGATACAGTTCGGCGAAAAAAACGCATAACTACGCGTCTTTTCCGCTGAGCGGTATCGTCAATAACATTGAAGGTGTCACAATTCAAATTGAAATACAATACACTTTATTATAGGGACACTGATGCTACCACGTTCATCATCATCATCATCATCATCAGTCCCTTGCCCGAACTGGGCGTTGGGGGGACTGAAAGGCAGCAGCAACAGACAGTGCTCTCCACTGAGTTCTATTTTGGGCGGTGGCAAGCAAGTCTGACATCTCGAGTTCGGTCCATTCTTTTATGTTTGCGACCCAACTCTTTCTCTGACGACCTCGCCGACGACTTCCTTCGAGAGTGCCTTGGAGGATAGTCTTGGACAAGGTGTTGTGTCGGGTCACGTGGCCAAACCAAGCAAGCTTGCGCCGTTTCACGGTTGCCAGAAGGGGTTCATGTGGGCCCACCAGGGAAGTGACGATGCTCCGTACATATTCGTTGGTCTTGTGCTCGCGGTACGAGATGCGGAGCAACTTCCTCAGGCACTTGTTCTCAAAGGCCTGGATTTTCTTTTCTGAGTCTGCAAGCAGTGTCCAAGTCTCACAGCCGTAGAGTAGAATAGACGCTACCACGTTACAGACACTGAAAAACTGATAATGCGTCAGCTGCTGTTCTTATGCTGCTGACAACCTGATAATGATGAAAGACCTATTACTTTAATAGTAATAATAATAAAAATACCGGCGAATACGACCACAGATACCATACGCAACTTGAAGAACAGCTAGGTGACGTGTGTCTTTTGTATGTTTGAAGGCTTTCGCGTGTTTTGACAAGCTAAGCTTGATGCTTTGCCCGAGGGTTTTGTCTCTGTGTACATACCGAATCATCACCTCTCTCATTTTCCGTCTGCAAGGGACATAGATCCGAACGGGCTTCTGCTGATGCAGGGGCTCATGGGGATTCATGTCTCTTGCTGACATTTGTGCAACAAGATTTACATACTTTTTGTTACAATTTTTGGGTTTGTTTCATTAAAGCGTCTCAGTCCATTTCACATTTTAGTACAAGACTTAGAGACATAGATCCTCACGAGCCCGAACAGGCTACAGAGAGTATTAGGATATCTTTTTCTTTTGCAGGCGGTTATCAGTCCTAGTTAAGTGTGTGTCAAAACTGATAAGCCCCCCCCCCCCCACCCCCACCCCGAAATATCAGCCTGGCTAACTAAGGATGTGTGCGCGTATGCTTCTAGATTTCAACAATGCAAGCAAAAATACAGACAAGTTTGGCCACCCACATATAAACGTAACAGACGAAACGTCGCATGCCTACCCACGCCTGCAGAACACTGATCCAAACGCGTCAGGAACAGGCAAAGATCATCATGAGCCCCCTGCAACCTTGCAGGTTGCAGGGGGCTCATGAGGATCAATGCCTGTTGTAGATGTCAGTTGCACGGGATTTATGCCGATGAGGACATTTTGCCTTCTTATGGAAAGCATGTGTAGATTACTAACGTCTGTCTCTGAAATAGAGTTGGATGAAAAGAGGCAAATTGCCCCAGCTTATATATATATGGCTCATGGGGATCTGTGCCTGTTGTCGATGATGTCGGCTACAAGGGGATCATGAAAACTTCAAAAACATGCTGTGCTAATGTCATGGAATTCCAGGCTGGTAAGCTTGCATTGTGTCATCAGGACATCAGCTGCCCTTTTTGTCACTGCATCGCTCACTAGATCTAGAAAGAGAAGGTAGTGGGAGAGAAGGAATGACAGACCTATCTTTTTGAGCCTTCCACTGAACACCTACTGCATATAGCAATAGGGACTACCCCCAAGCGCCCCGCAATCCGCTGGAGAATGTCCTGACCTCCCTCCGAGGGTGAGTAGTACATAAATATTCCCAAACAGATCTTGGACCTGCTGGGTAGAATTTTGTTTTTGCCGCCTACGACCGGTTTCGCCCCAAGGGAGGGCTTTTCAGGTAGGCATACGGCGTAACCTGAAAGGTTGGTTAGTTCGGGTTTAACGTCCACAGCACCGAGGTGATCATGGACGGCCCTGGCGGGCGGGTTATGGGGGACAGGGAAATCTATTGCCTATGGAGTACGACCTGAACACTGATCAACTCAGGCGCACTCCAACTGTGCCACTTTGATTTAACAGGACCTTTCAACGGACATGCTATTGAACAAATCCGTTTTTCCCCCTGGATTGTGAGTCCAGCAACCGGGGCCGGGACGGGATTCGAACCCACGACCCGGCGATTCCCTTCGCTCTCCTGCTCCGACGTTTAACCGCCTGAGTCCGTAACCTGAAAATTGCAAACACAACACATATACTAGAAGCCGCCTCCAGAATTTACTGTTAGCGCGGATTGCATCCCTAAAGCTTTATGCGGTGTTGCAGTGGAAGGAGACAGACTAAGTTTGAAAAGGCAACACCTTGGCAATTTTGTGGTATAATTATTATTTACTTTTAAACAAAGGCGTCGCCCAAAGCCAAAAATGCACTCAATCAGATTAGCTCCAAGGGACGTAATATTTCATTTCAATTCTGAAAATACTCTTGCTGTGCTAATGCCATGAAATTCCAGGCTGGTAAGCTTGCATTGTGTCATCAGGACATCAGCTGCCCTTTTGTGACTGCATCGGGGCGGTCCGTGGCGCAGTGGTTAAGGCGCCTGCCACCAATGCTAAAGGTGCGAGGTTCGATTACGGGTTCCGGCGTCGGATTTTTCTCCTCTAGTAAGTGTCACCGTTAATTCGGGCGGACCGTCGGGGGTTCTTTCTCCGGGTACTCCGGCTCTTCCTCCCCCTCCACTTTGGTATCAGTTTCAGTCCACTTAATCAAATTTCAAATACAAACGATTTTGAATTTCCAAAAACTACAGTAGCTCGCTTGAGCTTGCCCTTAGCACCACGTGAATGTTCTGTGTTTATGTACAGTGTGTGAGTGAATGCGCGTGATTCACGTGAGCGTGCTTGTTGGGTTCAGTTCGCGGCGGCGCTTTGAGCCGATTTTCAATTGGGATAAAGCGCCTATTTAATGCGCTTATTATTATTATTATTATTATTATTATTATTATTATTATTATTATTATCTAGAAAGAGAGGGTAGTGTGAGGGAAGGAATGACAGACCTATCTTTTTTAGCCTTCTACTGAACACCGACTGCACCACAAAATTGCCTAGGTGTTGACGCATGATTATATGTGCCTATAGGGTGGATAATTCTGCCGTTATTTCGGCAAAAGACAGCATGTCTATTTTTCAGAAAAGCGAGGTTTTCATTGTTTTACCATGAACATCTCGCTTTTTCAAACAATGATGTACTGGCTTTTGTCACGTGACGAAGGAATTCACTTCTGGGCTCGTAGCTCTTCAGGAAATTCTCATGACGACTTTGTGAAGACAGGCGATTATCATATTCTGACCAAAATGTCAACAGTAAACTCAGATCATTTAATGTAAGCACTCAGCGTTTACAGATATTTACTGCTCCAGTCTTGTTAGCGTTCTAACTTTTGGACTAACATGCTGGGGTAGAGATTTATGTAAAAGAGATCAAGATCGTCTTAAGCAAAGTAATCAAAAAAGCGGGCGGGGTGATTGGTAGAGCACAAGATACCTTCGGACACACTGTACAACAGACGGATTACGAACAAACTGGATGACATTCTTGATGACAAAACACATCCACTTAGATATGAATTTGACAGCAGACGTATCGAACGAAGTGGCAGACTTCGAGTACCCAAAGAGGATGTAGATGATCGTCTTGCTCTATACTTGTGTATTTCTCTGTGGGCTGGCGATTGGGTGCCTGATAGGTGGGGCAGGGGATATAACTGTTTGTCCAGCACTGAGTAATGTATACAATTCTGCCAGCGCTAGCCTCACCTATCTGGTTTGTGAGTATCTATACGTCGAGGCAAATTTATAACGTTACATTGCTGTGTATTGTCGTGTGCATCTACTGTGGGAAATCAAGGTATTTACCCGACCACATTTACTAGTGCACCTTCGTGTTTGTGTATGTATGTTTCTCCTGCCTACTTTCTAAGTTCCGGAGAAAGACATGGGTTATAAGCGAGACCTGATGCATCCTTTTTGAGGATGTAGATGATCGTCTTGCTCTATACTTGTGTATTTCTCTGTGGGCTGGCGATTGGGTGCCTGATAGGCGGGGGCAGGGGATCTAACTGTTTGTCTCAGTGTCCAGCGCTGAGTAATTCCCCTGGGTCTGTATACAATTCTGCCAGCGCTAGCCTCACCTATCTGGTTTGTGAGCAACCCTTTTGTCCCTCAGGCTGTTATCCCTTACAACAGTAATATCAGTAGATAATGTCTGTTAACATTCTTTAGTTATTTAGTACTAGTCCATTCAGTAGTTCACTGCAACATTGCTGACACTAGAAGCACATGGTGCATAAACCGTAAGTGTTTCTGATGCCAGGAGTGTTACAAACTCACCAGTACGTCCGTTACAGTTTATCTCTTTAACTGAGAGTTATAGGTTATTTAATTAATTGACTGAGTGAATGGTGATGCCATGTGTTGTATGGGCAGACAGTGAATTGCCCCATGAAGGATTAATAAAGTATTATTGTATTGTATTGTATTGTATTCTTCGTTATTTTTTCTTTCGAAAACGGGCAATAGTTCTTAACCCATTTAACTACCACGGCCGCATCGCTCCCCCCAAAAAAAAATAAATAAATAAATAAATAAATAAAAAATAAATAAAATTAAAAAAAAAAAAGAAGAAAAAAAAAAAAAAAAAAAAAGAAGAAGAAGAAAAAAAGAAGACAATTTTGGGAGGTATCACCTAACTAATTTGTACCAATGCAGGAGATGGATCGAACGTGATAATTCAAGGGTAGTGCCAGATTAGCTTGTCTACCCTTGAATTATCATGGTCGGTATGACGGCGCCAAGCTAATCTGGCACTACCCTTGCATTATCATGGTAGAGTCATCTCCTGCTGCAGTGCGTCTGGGCTAAATGGGTTAAATACGAGGTTGCATGCGAAAACCGGCCATATATATTCTATTGACGCTTCCAGTCAGGGACATGCAACTTCTGGATTTCCTGGCCCTTGTGCGGGCACAAGCAACGCTCATGACGATCCTTGCTCTAGCACGTGCAAGCAGCGTTCGCTGATGGACTACTCACCCAATGATGACCTACGTAGCTAAAAATTACGAGGACATGTCTGGAGGGATTTTATGGGTGTCTGGGTTTTTACTTGTCAAAAGACGTATCTTTATGGTTGTGGCACATGCCAGAGAAGGGCCGAGCGGCCATGACAGCTAACGAGATAGAGCGTCCGTAGCGCCCCTTATAAAGCGCCACCCTTGAACCAAATTCGACAGACCTTTTTCGGAGTGGGCACTATTAGTCTATCTGGACCATACAATGAGCTTTTAAAGTACCATTACGCTTAAATCTGAAGACAAGTTTCAGCACCATTTGTGTTTGTCATGCCTTATCGACACAGCTAATGCATTTTAACGGCAGTTTGAACATGCAGTAAACACGCACGCGTAATCGCAGTTATTCAATTCTGCGCAGTCGTTAGCGAGTCAATCTATTTTTTTGCTGTTTCTCGTACTGATACCGGCGTTGTATTTATAAAACGGAGTGGAGTCATTGTCAGGTTACTTGATATAAAGACGACCTGTGCTGAACTGGATTGTCCTGTGTCTAAATGAACCATAACTAGACCTGTGTGTAGTTTTCGTAAGCATATGTTACAGAAGTGTATATTTGAACAGTTACGGTGGTAGTGGGCTTTTAAGGTGCAACTGACCATACTAATTTCAGTTCCGTTAGATATGAAATTAAATGAATCTTGAAAAGGAATGACACTATTTCTCAACGGAAGAAGCATTTAGCGCATGTGCCATTTCCCATGCTTGCCGCGTGCGTGCGTGCGTGCGTGCATGTGTGTGTGTGTGTGTGTGTGTGTGTGTGTGTGTGTGTGTGTGTGTGTGTGTGTGTGTATGTGTGTGCGCGCGTGCCGCGTGCCGCGTGCGTGCGTGCGTGAGAGAGAGAGAGAGAGAGAAATGAAACTTTATTTCTCAACGGATGAAGTAATTAGCACGTGTGCCATTTTTCATACTTGCCGTTGCCACTCTACAAAACACAGGATAATAATTGTAATACTAATAGTACCAAATCACACAAAGAAAAATTAGGAGACATTAAACATGAAGAGACATTAAACAAAATTAATTCATTCATTCGGTCATACAAAAACAAACGAAAAACAGAAAGTACACGCAACGCGCGCACATACATACACGCTCGCGCGCACACACAGACACGCGCTAATGATAACTTGACCTATATACGAAGCAAATAATTTGGATCATAGTGAAAATTCATTTCAGACAGCAAAAATTATTTGGATTATAATAGAAACTTGAATTATGTAATTAGGCGATTATTATTAGTATGGACAAACCATACGGCAGCATGCACCGATTATACGATAAGCACATGTTTGATACGGATACTTGTGGTAGATTATGTATCAGCAGACAAGTACTTGAGGAGGCATTCCTTGAAAGAGGAGAGAGAGAGCTAGCGTGTGTTATACATGTAGGCAGTTTGTTCCAGAAAGATGCACCCTGAGAAAGATACACTGGTTTTAAATAGATCTAGCCTGGGGCGAGGTGTAATAAAGTTTCGTCTTGAAGTAGAATAACCTGAACTTGCCTTGGTAAAGAGCTTACAAAGATATTCTGGAGAGAGAGAGAGAGAGAGAGAGAGAGAGAGAGAGAGAGAGAGAGAGAGAGAGAGAGAGAGAGAGAGAGAGAGAGAGAGAGAGAGAGAGAGAGAGAGAGAGAGAGAGAGAGAGAGAGAGAGAGAGAGAGAGAGAGAGAGTGCAATTCACACCATTGCTGATCGAACCCCTTCTTCCAATCTTCTCCACAGCGATGCATCATCATGAGTGTGGAACGCGCACTGACATAATTTTTTTGCGGCCATCACCCATATTCACGTTCCCTTTTGGGTCAATATTAATTGCGTAGGGAGAAAAAAAAAATGCAAAGCCTCAGTGGGTCAGTCGGGTACAAATGTCTATTAACCCTTTCCGTGTCGGTAGCGCTATTTGTCGCTATGGTTCCTAAAGGAATCATCGCGACTAAAACCGCTACCGACACCCAAAGGGTTAATAATTTGAAAGCAACGGTGGAGACAAAAAAATGAAACAATAACATCTCCCTAGTATGCAGTGTCCCTGAAAGCTAAATACACTCAGAAGGGAAATTCTTTATCTTTTTAATGCTTCGCTTTTGATACCAGCCCAGCCCAATCCTTCCCCCCCCCCCCCCCCCCCCCCCGCCAACAAAAAAAAAAAAAAAAAAAAAAAAAAAAAAAAAAGAAAAAGAAAAAGAAAAAGAAAAGATAGTTAACTCACACATGAAGGAACTAAAAACGGAAAGTTGTACACATGAATACGTCTCCAAATCTCGCTGGACAAGAAAAGTTAAGAGTGTAGCAAGTGCAACGTGCCTGAAAACAAAAAATGTGGCAGAGCTTGTAACCCCTTCAATGGCAGTGGACGTTTTTTTTTTTATTTCTCCATCTTAAAGCAGGGAAAATTCAACACCGAATAATACCATGAACCCAAGGAACGCGGATATGAATATGGTCAGCAAGAGGCAAAGAACCTCATTAGCCCCCGCGTTCGTGGAGTCGCATGAGGATCTTTGCCTCTTGCAGCTGGGTGGTGTTTTCACATTCTTGTCCAGTATTTAATGGGTTCAAGTAATGTCACAAACAAAATATTAGAAGCAAGGAAAAAAAAAAAAAAAACTATGACCCTTGTGAACTTTTACCCCCCCCCCCCCCCCCGCCACACACACACATTAAAAAAAAAATAAAGTAAAAAAATCAGGGTCCAGCCAGTGCAGATTCCTGTAATTTAAATATGCTGCTGACTGTGTGAAAGAACATTCATTAAAAAAAAAAAAAAAAAAAAAAGCAGAAAGGAGGGGAGAGAAATCCTGCTGAACATAACTCGAAGGGAGAGAAATCCTGCTGAACGTAACTCGCCCGCAGATTCGCAACGCGCTGCTTTAATCATCTAATACCGGCCCGCTGGCGCCGACCAATTTTTGTTCTCTCTGCGAGTGGCATATATTCTCATGAGCCCCGTGCGGAGTGAGACTCTACACCTACTGTTGCAGAGACCTCGACCAGTTTAAATTCTCACGCGACTGCAGTCATCGCTTGTTCTTTTTTTTTTTTTAATTAGACCTCTTTGAAGTGAAAAATATCAAACATTACATCTAAGCCGCCGGATTTTTAGGCATCTGCATCACGCTAGCCGTCTTAGATTTAGAAACACGCGACCGTAATACCGACAGCAGAAGACATAGTACGTGTTAATGTCCCCAAATCCTGCCCCCCCCCCCCTTCCCCCCCCCACACCCCCCCCCCACTCCTTACCCCCCGCCCACCCCCCACCACCACCGCCCTTCTCGGGTATTGGAAAAACTGACAACCATAAAGTTAGCAAGAGGCAAAGATCCTCATGAGCCCCCGCAAATGCGGGGTCTCATTAGAATCTATGCCTCTTGAAGCTGGGACAAGTTGTGCAAGATTGAAAACGTTTCTGGTGCGGCAAAATCGACGCGGGCTCATGAGGGTCTATGTTCCTCGCGTGAGATTGCTTTCCCGCTGTAAAAGTGTACATTCAAGATTGAAGTACTATACTCAAACCAAGGGGAATCACAGCGCTGGACAGACAAACAGTAATGTTAGATCCCCTGCCCCCGCCTATCAGGCACCCAATCGCCAGCCCACAGAGAAATACGCAGGTATAGAACAAGACGATCATTTCCATCCATCATCCAAGATTGAAGTGTTTGAAGTGCAAACTCGACGGCGGACCATGCGGCTCTGTGTCTCTTGTCAAGGACTAGATTCTTTTTTGTGTGTGCAAGAAAGCATCCCTTTTGCCTGCTCTGTACGTAACAAGATTAACCCTTTGCCTGCTCTGTACGTACAAGATTAACCCTTTGCCTGCTCTGTACGTAACAAGATTAACCATTTGCCTGCTCTGTACGTACAAGATTAACCCTTTGCCTGCTCTGTACGTAACAAGATTAACCCTTTGCCTGCTCTGTACGTACAAGATTAACCCTTTGCCTGCTCTGTACGTAACAAGATTAACCCTTTGCCTGCTCTGTACGTACAAGATTAACCCTTTGCCTGCTCTGTACGCAACAAGATTAACCCTTTGCCTGCTCTGTACGTACAAGATTAACCATTTGCCTGCTCTGTACGTACAAGATTAACCATTTGCCTGCTCTGTACGTAACAAGATTAACCCTTTGCCTGCTCTGTACGTACAAGATTAACCCTTTGCCTGCTCTGTACGTACAAGATTAACCCTTTGCCTGCTCTGTACGTAACAAGATTAACCCTTTGCCTGCTCTGTACGTACGATAGGCAGGTGCCTTCCCCTTACGTTAGCAGCAAAATATTGCCTCTGCCTTCGAGTACCATTTTTTTTCAAAATTACTCGGACAAAATGCCTGTTGCCGGTCTACCGCCAACACTGGAAGCCACACTAGAGGCCCTGCTGCAAAATAGCCACCTAACATCGTGGAAAGTGGCCGGGGAAAACAACGTTACGGTCGTCGTGTTGAGACTGACGACCGGCCAGCCACCGGACAACATGGCTCATACGCACCGACCCGCCGACAGCTACTACAGGAGAAAGTCGCCCAGTCAGCTTCGCCGTGACAGACAAAGGGCGGAGGAAAGGAGGAGAGGACAACAAGAGACTGAGGCAAGTGAAAACGAACATGAACATTTGCTTTCTTTATTTATGGCAACACCATCAACTGAAACAAAAACAGGTGAAATCGACACGCCACAACACGTCAACTACACGTCAGCTGATCGCGCAGTGGGTTCACGTGCATCATGCCCCTTACTGCCTGGTGACGGTGTGTTGGGTACAGCTACCGTGCCGGCAAATCTGTGCAGCATTGACCTCCCAGCAGGTGCAAGTGCACCCCACAACAGTACAGTACCCGATCCGTGTGGCAGTAAGACTGATAGTGTCATAATGAACGCAATGGCAGAAGGCTACAATATTAGCATTATCATGGACTATATTGCAACACTAACAGATGTGCCCTTACAAAGGAAAATCAGAGACAAACGAAGAAACCGTGAGTTTCACAGAGTCGTTCTCAATCCCAATGACAGCAAAGGAGATGTTATATGTGAGACGGACGACTTTGTGTTCCACTTTGACTGGTCATCCGACAACAGGAAGCCTCTCTACTGGATGGTGAAGCGTGTCCCTGATCTCCGGACTCCGGAGGAACGGGTCATTCTACACAATCTAGATCACTGGCCCAATGCTGACAGGGAGAAACTGATCGAACAGGTGACAGGCGGACTGCAGTCCATGCGCACTATTGTGGACGTGTCCATGTGTTTCCTAGGGTGACTGACAGTGCTTCACGTCTATTTCGTCAATCGGACATTATCGCCTTGCGGCGTAGAGTCGAACTATAAAAGAACTGATTTGGCATACCATTTCGGGTCTGACTGGTCTCCAGTCAAATTTGATGATGTCCATTTATGGTAATATTTCGAAGTTCGCGTTTGTAACCCCCATATCCCCACCTCCCCTTGCATAAGGGCTGTTAGCCTACTGCAATAAACTTCTGTTCTGTTCTGCTCTGTACGTACAAGATTAACCCTTTGCCTGCTCTGTACGTAACAAGATTAACCCTTTGCCTGCTCTGTACGTAACAAGATTAACCCTTTGCCTGCTCTGTACGCAACAAGATTAACCCTTTGCCTGCTCTGTACGTAACAAGATTAACCCTTTGCCTGCTCTGTACGTAACAAGATTAACCCTTTGCCTGCTCTGTACGTAACAAGATTAACCCTTTGCCTGCTCTGTACGTACAAGATTAACCATTTGCCTGCTCTGTACGTACAAGATTAACCATTTGCCTGCTCTGTACGTAACAAGATTAACCCTTTGCCTGCTCTGTACGTACATTTTGTTTCTGAAATCTTTGTTCATTCCACGACCAAAAGCCAAAACCGCCCAAGAAACGTGGATGCAAACTGGTCTCAGCAAGAGCTAGAGGCATAGATCCTCATGAGCCCCTCACTCGGGGGGCTCATGAGTATTTATGTCTCTTGCAGTTGGATCGTGTTCACATTTTGGAGTTAAAGCGTTTCTTGTGCAAAATCGGCACAGGAAGTTAGACGGGTCGCAAACTGGAACCAGATACACAATAATGTCTCTGCTACAGCCTAGCCTATATTTTTAAGCTGAGATTATGTCGTTAGATGTGTCGTCTGCACTATATTTGTTGCAAACAGATGCTCAGACCAGACCACCTAACGAACTGCTTTTAGTCTGATGAGATTTAACAAAAAAACAAAACAAAACAAAAAAGCAACAACAACAACAACAAACAGATTTCGTTCCTAGTTTGTCTCTGAATTCCAGGCCATCTTCTAGAAAAGTCGTTTGACATCATAAACATTGTTGAGTTGAGTTCCATAAAATCGATGACATACTTATGTATTCCACCCCAATCATTTCTACGCCCCAAGCGTCGTTAAAAAAATGACCTGTATCTCTTGCAAATGGGCGCAGCTGTGAGCGGTTTGATTTAGTGATTTATTTTGTTCGTTAGACTGCCCAAAATATTTATCCTCGTGAATATGAAGACGATAGTCGAGCCGAAAACAGTTATTACACCCCAACCATTTCCACGCCCCAAGCTTAGTCAAGAAACCTAAGTCTCGTTTCCGCTTGCAAATGACCGCAGCTGTGAGCTGTTTGATTAAGTGAATGCTTAGACAACTCAAAGTTTTCCTCTTTGTGAAAATGAAATGATAGTCGAACCTGGTTTTTTAACCCGTGCAGAAAACGACTAGCAGTGAAGATCCAAATAATATGGAGATTTTATAGACCGGAACTATTTTGTACCGAAGCTTGGGGCGTGGAAATGGTTGGGGTCTAACAACAATAATAGACAATAATAATAATAATAATAATAATAATAATAATAATAATAATAATAATAATAATAATAATAATAATTACGGTATTTATAATGCGCTTATCTTATAATAATTATAACTCTAAGCGCGCACTCACAACTCGCGCACGCATGCGCACGCTTTAGACAACGACTCACGTACCACAAATAGTGAAATACATTACGACAGTCTGCTTAGGGTGGGGAGTGTGGTGGTATAGTGCTAGAACTGTTGAAAGAGGTGAGTTTTGAGGGCGGACTGGAAGGAGGAGAGAGAGTGTTTCTGACGGAGAGAGAGTGGGAGAGTGTTCCAGGTGGTTGGACCGTATACTGAGAAGGAGCGGGGGCCGAAAGTGCTGAGTTTGGTGCGGGGGACGTGGAGGCGGAGAGGGTCGGAGGCGGAGCGGAGGGAGCGGGGAGGAGTGTAGGGGTGAAGTAAGTTTGAGAGATAGGCGGGAGCGCAGTTGTTCAGGGATTTGTAGCAGAGACAAAATCTTGTATTGGATGCGTTGGGGGATGGGAAGCCAGTGAAGGAGTTTGAGCAGGGGAGTGATGTGGTCGGATTTTTTTTTTCTGAGGACGAGGCGGGCAGCATTGTTCTGGACGCGCTGGAGAGTGAAATGCACCATGGAGTGAGGGAGGCCGGAAAGGAGAGAGTTGCAGTAGTCGATAAGAGATAGGATGAGAGAGACAGCAAGTTTGGTGGTAGCTTCGGTAGTGAGGTATTTTCTGATCTGACTGATGCGGCGGAGGTGGAAGTAGCATGCCTGGGCCGTAGCGGAGACGAAGCTGGTCATGGAAAGAGAACATTCCAACGAAGAAAGAAACACGCTTAGAAAAGATAGTTACATCACAACATGATACATGGAGTCGTAACTCTCTTCTCTAAGCGTGATTCTCTTTTCCGTGGGTTGTTCTCTGCATTGTGCACGTTTGGCAATCAACTTCTTGGTCTGAAGTTAGTACTGTAGATCCAAATGTGCTTAGATTCTCAACGGCATAATAACTGCTCTGACGCGAGACTGAATTGACGGAGGCATGCTTGGGGCCCCAGTATGTATGTAGCCCCAGTGCACAAAAGGTCAACGGGCCGACGATAGTTGCCGTTGGCCCGCGCACAGCCGTGTGCGGGCCAACGGCGGCCATAATCGGCCCGATGGCCTTCTGCACACTGTCCCGGGCATCCTGCACTCGAACAGTTATTCCTTCCCCTCCATCCAAGCGCACACGTTGGGTGAATGTCCTACGCGTGTAATGTTCGCTTCTATATTTCCTCTCCACTGACTTCCCCTCCGTTCCCAGAAAGAAATTCGAAAAGACAGATCTAAGATAGAACTACAACTAAAACCCTAAGCTCCAGGGTAGTGCATGATTAGAGAGAGAGAGAGAGAGAGAGAGAGAGAGAGAGAGAGAGAGAGAGAGAGAGAGAGAGAGAGAGAGAGAGAGAGATGATGATGATGATGATGATGAAACTTTATTTATCAACGGTAAAAAGTTTTGACAGAAACAAATCGCCATTTTACAAACTTGCCGTTGCTAACATCTACAACATAAAATAAATTAAAAGATAATAATAATAAAAAAATTAAAAAAAAAATTATATTTACACATATTATTTCAAGCAACAATAAATTTTTTTTTAAAAATGACACAAAATAATAATAACACTTAACATTCATCTTATACCATACACACACACACACACACACACACACACACACACACACACACACACACACACACACACACACACACACCAACAATATAGATAAATGCATAATTATATTACATAAAAGCATTAACCATCAGGGTTTGTTTAAATGCCCAGTGTTGTTATGTTTGGCTCATCAGGTAATCGAAAAGTTTCGTTTTAAACATTCCAAGTGAGGCTATAGTCTTCAAATGTGCAGGAATAGTGTTCCATACAAACGGTCCAGAAAAGGATAAACTAGTTTTAAAGAGGTCAATTCTAGGCAGAGGTAGGGGTAAAGTATTGTTCCTTGAGGACCGTTCGCGTTCTTGCTGTGGCACAAATTTGGTGGTTAGATACTGCGGTGTCATGTTATTTAATATCTTGTGCACGAGGATGCATTTGTTGAACTTAAGTTGTTGACGCAGGCCGAGAATGTTTAGATGTCTAAATTTGTCTATGGTAGGAATGGGCCGCGTATCTATCATTTTGACAGCTCTTTTATATATAGAGTTTAACCTGTTCATGTGAACATCACTACAACCGTCCCACACTGTGGAGACATAATCAACGTGAGACTTGATATGGGAATGAAAAAACAGTTTACGAGTATGTGTATCCGTTACTTGTCTAAGCTGGGACAACAGGAAAGTGTTTTTAGCAATGGTTTTACAGACTGTATTTATATGCGTCTCCCAACATAATTGTTCGTCAACGTGTATTCCCAAGAATTTACGCTCTGTGACTTGTTCTATCGGTTTAGCGTTCAGTTGTAAATGTAACGGCTGTGGTCGGCGTTGGTGTTTTTGTCGTGTAGTGATTAAAATACTCTTTGTTTTTCCTGGATGAAGAACCATATGATTCTCTCTACACCAGTCGGAAACCTCGCTGAGACTACTTTGTAAGCTAATGTTAATGTCAGCTGTTTTTTTACCCGAAACATGGAGGCTCGTATCGTCCGCAAACAGATTGCAATTAACATCAGTGTTAGTAATATGCAAAGGCAAATCATTAATGAATATTATAAATAGAAGAGGTCCCAAGATCGACCCCTGGGGGACACCGTAGTTAACTTGTCCTTGTTTAGAGTATTTTCCATTAGTATATACCTTTTGTTTTCTGTCTTTTAGGTATGATCTAAAAAATGCTATGGCAGTTTCACTTATATGGTATGCTGCTAGCTTCTTTAAGAGAATGTCATGGTCGACAAGATCAAATGCTTTTTGTAGGTCTAAGAAAACAGCTCCAGACATCAGGTTTTTATTTATTGATTCCAGCCAGCTGTCTACAATGTGTGCCAGTGCTGACTGACATGAGTGTTTCGGTCTAAAGCCGGACTGATGAATATTTATGAAATTGCCCTTTTCTAGAAAATCGAGGAGGTGTTTTTGTATGTGTTTTTCAAGGGGCTTTGACAGGGCCGACAAAAGTGAGATAGGACGGTAGTTATTGACATCTTCAAGATCTTTTGATTTAGGGATTGGAATTACCTTGGCCTCTTTGAAAATAGTTGGAAACGTGCTGTGTTTTATACAGAGGTTAAAGATATAAGTGAGTGCCTCTACCGTATATGGTAGTGACATTTTCAGAATTTTGTTGTCTATACCATCCATCCCGGTGGACTTTTTGTTCGGCATGCTAGAGATGAATTTGCCGACTTCAGCGACGGTAATATCAGGAATGATGAATGTCTGCAGTATATTTTTGGCCTCACAGTATTTTTCCAGTACACTAGGAACTTGGTACTCTGCGTTACTACTTGCAGCTGACTGAGCAAGTGTTTCAGCTGTCGATAGGAAGTGCTTATTTAATATATCAGCTGACAAATGGGATGGTATTTCAGGGGCTGATTTACCCTTTGTTATAACATTCAGGGCTTTCCACACCGATGCTGTATCTTTTTTGTCCCTAATCATTTCCTGGAAGAACAGTTTTTTTGACGCTCTCACTAAGTATTTAACACGATTTCGTTGTTTCTTATATTCATCAAACTGTTTTTCTTTCTTAAGTTTGTCTCTAAATGACATGGCCTGTTTGACATCTACTGTTAACCAGGGTGGCAGGGTAGAGTGCTTAACTCGTTTTTCTCGTATGGGCGCATGCTTATCTAGGACTCCAAGGAATAGATCCATCCAGTACGACAGGGCACTGTCAGGAGAAGTGTGGTTATACACGTCCCTGAAAGGAGTATTGCGCAGATCCCGCAGAAAGTCGCCGTTATTAAATGTTTTGAAAGAACGATATTTAATTGTTTTATGTCTCTTTTTGTTCTCTTTGTCTAGTTTCATGGAGACTGTGCAACATACTGGGTTATGGTCACTGACAGCTAAGGAGGGAACATGTACATTTGATATTTTATCATCATTTGTCACATAAATATGATCAATCAGGGTTGAAGATGTACATGTGGTTCTAGTGGGGGTTTTAATTAACTGTTCTAAACCGAATAGTGCTGTTGTTGACGCCCATGCAGCATTGGACCCTTTAGATTTAGAAAGATCAATATTAAAATCGCCCAAAAGAACAACGTCAGCTTTATTTTGATTTACGCTATCCATCATTGCTACGAAGTCATCATACCAGTCCCAGCTGGCTGCGGGATTTCTATAAATAAAGCCAATGAGGACGGGGAGTGATTTAGATGTCTTCACTTCTACCCACAAGCTTTCCACTTGAGCTGACTCTAAGTCTTGTCGCCGTTTGACGTTACCAAGTATTGAATTATGTATATATACAGCTAGTCCAGTGTGTTGTGGGCTTGAGGCATCTCTGCGGAGTACTGAGAAATTTGGGACAGAAATGGAGTTATCCCTTATTGAACTTTTAAGCCTCGACTCGGACACACCAAAAATATGAAAATGTAAGGGCGTGTTTAGGAACACAGATAAATCGGGTACCTTGTTAACTAGATGGTATATGTTAAGATGGCCAATTCTCAGTTCGTCTGTTCGTTTCGGAACAGTATTTAGATTACGATTTTGCATGTCGGTAAAAACACAAATGTAACGAAAAATATAATACAAAATTAATATGGTCACAAAAAATAATCCAAAAAAATAAAAAATAAAAATCAACTAATATCAATATCTATAGAATGCTTGAAATAAGCTCAATAAAAGAATACACGGCAAAGAAACACAATGTTTATCACGCGCTTAGTCTAGGTTCAGCAGAATGTTTACGGTTTTCTTGCTTGGTTATGTCAACAAAAAATAAAAAAGTCAGCAACTATAAAAGAAAACAAATGAAAAATGACTTGTCAAGGAACTATGCACGTTCACCTGCGACAAAGTTCATAATACACAAAGCTAATTTGACGACTTAAAAATAAGAAGAAAGAAAAACAAACAAATTTAAAGTCTAAGAAAATGGTACAAGTATAATATTTTTAAAAATCGCTAAGTGAAAAAAGTATATTTAAATCGGGAAATGATAATAGCAGATTGGAAATTACTGTCAATAATTGGTCCACAAAACGCGCACAGTGGGACTTTATCAAAGAATGTCGAAATGGCTATCACGCGTGTCCTAATTTCCGGCGCGTGGCCTGAACTTTTGAAGAAGCGAAAACAAGGCGGCACAGTCACTCTCACTAAGCTGCGGCACTCCAGGGGGTGGGGGCGGCGGGGGATAGGGGAAAGTTGGGGGTTTGGGGTACGGGTAGGGGTACACAGGTCGACCGCCTGCCATGTAGGAAGGGGCGCCCATGAGTGTTGATGTGCTATCATAGCCGGGCTGCTGTGGCTTGTGTTCTGGAGCAGCCCCGGCCTTTGATCTACCGCCATACGCAAACGGCGCTGGTGTACGGTCAGCATGGTTCGGATCGTGCTGACTAGAGTCTTTTGCAATAGCCTGCTCTTGGTGGAATCTGGGCGCCATTCTGAAGACTTTCGTCACAGCCTGCTCCTCGCGGAATCGGGGCGCCAAGCTTGAACTGGCTGCGTGCTGAGGGCGCTGACTGTGTTGAGGCCCCTGGTCTCTAGGGCCGGGATGCCCGTTTTTACCGCCATGCCCGGGTACATTTAGCTGTCCGTGGCGGTGTGGGTTTTGGTGTCTAGCCTCAGTGGGGCGGGTTACGATGTTGTAGGTACGGCCAGAGTACGCCCGCTTGATGTTTACAGCGAGAGCACTGGTGCCCCGCTTGTTCGGATGGATGGCGTCTCTAAACCAACCGCTCTTTACCTCGCCGGTCCTTGTGTAGAACACTTGGTCGTTGTCAATAAAGTTTACCTTCAGCGAGTGGCACACCTCCCTGAGACAAAGGTTGGTGTCTGTGACGCATGGATCCGGCTGCTGACGTTCGTTGATCGTGGGCAGGATGGATGAGATGAAGATTTCTGCCTTGGGGAAGACTCGTCTGGCAGCAGAAATCACATCCTTCCAGCCCTTCTTGCCGATGACGAACCCACGCTTACAGTCATTGATGCCGACATGCATGACGACTGTGGTGACTGCATTCGTGGGGTCGGCATCGTGAAGGTGCTGGAGGATGCCGGCTCTGTCGAGGCCTGACACTGACACGACCTGCGCTTTGTCTGTGCCAGTGACAGACATCAGGTCTCCATGAAGGCCACGTAGTATCGAATCGCCGAGAAGTAGCGTCTG
>BTPG01000001.1:68741208-68898708 GCA_036245525.1 Semisulcospira habei
GTTGTGTGTCATTATCAAAGCCACATGCAGTAGGGACTGCATGATCACTGTCAGCGAACGGGTTGATGTACGGAATATAGGATCGTTTGTACAGCTGTATATGCTGCACTCATTATTTTCTGCTTTGAAAAGAAGACAGGCTATATATAAGCCTAGGTGTTTCATCAGAAATATAGACATTCGGGAGTGGGTCAAAACTGCACGTGATTCGACCATAACTGCGGATTAAAATCCCGGACAAGCTTATGAGGACATCGCATGTTTGTCCAGGCT
Source organism: Semisulcospira habei (assembly GCA_036245525.1). Taxonomy (NCBI): domain Eukaryota; kingdom Metazoa; phylum Mollusca; class Gastropoda; family Semisulcospiridae; genus Semisulcospira; species Semisulcospira habei. The sequence continues at coordinate 68,741,482 of BTPG01000001.1, forward strand.
CTGAATCCATTGTTTGCGTAAAAAGATCATAAAAACGAAAACTGCTTTAAAAAGCGCCATCTTTGTTCAAAAACGCAATCTATCTTGGGTTCTTTCATTAGGCACTTCACTGGCAAGAAAATGTGAACGGCAGACAACTGCAAGAGGCCTACGCAGCTGCGGGGGCTCATGAGGATCTATGCCTCTAGCTAACGTCGTCTTGTATCCCTATTCCTTAGCCAGTTGGGTGTCTTTGGCTTTGAATTGAACGCAGATTTCTGCAACCTCTGTCAACGAAGATTGCATTTGAAATGATTGGAAGCCACTCTTTTCGAGTCTGACTTTTGAGTGGACAGGCTCCCAGGTATGCCCGTCACTGTTCCTGGTGTTTCGCTATCAGGGAGAATGAGAGAGTGATATGGTCAGTCCAGAAATCACGCCGGGGTACGACTATTTTGACCGGCACACGTATTAACGTCATTGAAAGTCGTAAGAAACGGCAGGTCACTTCAGAAATCGACCTCAGATCCATTGAAAAAACGGCACAATCTATAACATATTTGGACTTTTCTGAAGAATAAAAGTAATGCCTGCTTTGCTTATCCCATTCAACCCTGACGCACTACAGCAGGCGCCAAGCTAATCTGACACTAACCTTGAATTATCATGGTCGACTCATCTCCAGCAACTGGTGCATAGTCATTAGATGACGCCTCCAAAATTTGGGAAATACGGCCGTCGGGCTGAATGAGTTAAGTAGCCCATTTTTTCACCGCAAAGATATGCATAGCTGGCATACAAGGATGGCGTTTTCCGTTAAAAGTGCGCGAGATAACTGCTCTCTATTCAAGGAACAGAGAAAGAAACGGAGAAAGAAACACGCTTAGAAAAGACAGTTACAACACATTTATTTAATTGTGTTGTAACTTGTTATATTATGTACGGGCAGTTTTCCTGCTCGCATTGCCGATCGTAGCGTTGTGCTTGCCCACGTCCCACTGCGCTTTATCGCCTCTCGCGCTAAAGAGCACGCTAGCTAATTTAATTAATTATACCAGCTGTTGAAACGAAAATGGCAGTCCACCGTGACTGGCTTCATCGCCACTAAGCAATTTTAATGTACGTTGAGAGATCGTTTTCCTCAGCATTATTTCCACAAAAATAAACAAAGGTTGTATTGTAACAACTGTATGGCCAGGAAGCAATCGTCCGCAGTCCTTTGTCAACGTCATTATATTAATTTTATTCAAGGAACGTCCAAATAACTGGGAAAAGACTATCTATGACAACTACTAATCCATTATTTGTTAGTTAAATGATTGGGAGCCTCTTTTCGAGTCTGTCTTGTGAGCGGACCAGCTCCCAGGTATACCTGTCACTATTCCGGTGTTTCGCCCGTCAGAGAGAGACTCAGTGATACGGTCAGTCCAGAAATCACGCCGGGTACCCGCCGTACGACTATTTTGACAGGTACAAGTGTTAAATATAAAAATAATCCATGTCCAAATAACTGGGATAAGATTATCCATAAGAAACAATCGTCCTCAGTCCTTTGTCAACGTCATTATATTAATTTTATTCAAGGAACGTCCAAATAACTGGGAAAAGACTATCCGTTAGAAGCAAACAATGAGTTCATATACAAATCTGTGGTTATTGGTGCCAAATTTTGGACCCCAGAATGCCAAACTGAAAGTACACAAAGCCAAAAAAATCATTATCGAAGTCGCGAGTTCCCCCAAGCTAGCGTGCTCTTTAGCGCGAGAGGCGATAAAGCGCAATGGGCAAGCACAGCGCGTCACTATGGACGATCATCAGTGCGAGCAGGAAAACTGCCGGTACATAAATAAATTATTTCCGTGAAATCGCCCCAGAATAGCAGAGTTTGCATTGACAAGATGCATCTGCTGTTGGTATAACAAAGTTAATTAATTATACCATCTGTTGAAACGACATGGCAGGCCATTTTCCGAAGCCACCGTCACTGACTTCATAGCGGCCATGATGCAGTTTTAATGTACGGTGAGAGATCGTTTACCTCAGAATTATTTCCACCAAAAATTAACAAAGGTTATAGTGCAACAACTGTATGGCCAGGAAGCAATCGTCCTCAGTCCTTTGTCAATGTCAGCTTAAATTTTGCCGCATATTACTTGTGATTCACAGCAAAGGAGTATCAGCTAAGCGTCAGAGCTGGCCGAGTTGCCCACATTTCGTGGCTCGCCAAGTCTAGTCTTGGCTCAAAGTCGCTTAATCTAGCGTGCTCTCTCGCGCTGCTCGGGAACTCGCAACCGGCCTATATGTACGCACCGGTAATGTTAGTGGAATTTCTGTTGTACGCACCTGTTTGAAGGGGGAGAATGTGCCGCACCGTACAGAGTCTGAACAGGACCGTACAGCCTAAAACTTTAGTCGCACTTTGTATATCTCGATTGCGTTGCCATTTTGCTCTTATACCGTTTAAAAATATGTACAGGAAGTCTTAAGATCTCTAAAATTTATTTGCACTGAGCAAAATCATGACACATTATAAGATATTTGTAAAGAAAAGTATTTCTTTGCCAATCCACTCCTTCAAGAAGAAAATGTCATCTAATAGCTGCATCATAGAACAGCAAATAAAGGAAAAACAGTTTGGTAGCAGAGACTGTCCTGGTTCAAGACAATAATTATGCTTTTACATAAATTTTTGCAGGTCGGGCCATTGATGCCGATTTCTGAAAAGACTCTCCGCGTCAGTCGTCGATCACTGCGCGAAAATGACGCTCACAAGAGTGCCGGTTAACCCTTTTCATCCTCATACATATATTGCTTGAAATAATTTTTTCAATGTTAGTTCAAGGGTGGTGCCAGAATAGCTTGGCGCCTGAGGCGCCAAGCTATTCTGGCACCGCCCTTGAACTAAAATGCTTGATCTGTCTCCTAATCTGTAATGTAGCCTTCATGGGACAAAAAGCAAATTAAAAAAAAATCAACCTCAGGATGTAATGGGTTAAAACAGGCGTACGGCGGGTGCCCGGCGTGAAAATAGACCCGAGCCTGAACACATTCATATTCGTCATCCCATGAGCCATAATGAGCCAGCAATCTTAATCATTATGACAATGACAAAGTCGATCAACCAGCCACTGCGCGCCTTCCTCCCGAAAGGGGCCATAGATCCTCGTGCGCAGCTGCAGCAGCATCGAGATCACCATCAAGTGTGCATTGTACATCAGCCAGCTAATTCCACCTGCAAGGGGCAGGAATTCTCACACCAGGCACCTGAAACCCCATGCCCCTTGCTAAGCAGACTGGATCAAGATTTCTTGCGTCTCGTCCGTTTCTTGGCAAAGCCGGTATGTCCACTTTTTGTTAACCCGTTCAGCGCCGAGAATACGTGAACACCAGCCGACTGCAAGAGGTATAGATCCTCATGAGCCCCGCAGTTGCGGGGGCTCATGAGGATCTATGCCTCTTGCTCACATCACTTTGAATCCATGTTCCTGGAACATCTAGGGTTTTTGGTCTTGAATTAAGCGAAGATTGCGTCAGCTGGCACTGCACGGTTAAAAAGACTAATCTCGAAATCCAGACTAAAAATGATTGCCAATGTGTAAAATGCAAAGCGAACGCAACGAAGAAGACATGCGCTTATAAAGAACAATTACGACAGATTTCTTTGTTAATTTTAAGATGGACTTTAAAAAAAATAGACAAATGAACAAGAGAACAATGCGTAAAAACACACATAAAAGGAGCAATTCCACCAGATTAAAAAATAAATAAATTACGACATGATTATAATCTATGCCATTTAGCCAGCAACAACATGTCAAGCATAATAAAACCGGACCCTTTTTATTTCCATATTTGCTCTCTTACACATAACAAAAATTAGTCGAGGCTCAAGAAGATGCTGGTAAAGACCTGTGAAGATGGACTCGATTTAGCTGTCTCTCTCCTGCTCGGATGGAGTAGGTCATCGCGTTTCCTGCTGCCACTTCATCTCAGACTCGCAAGGTTTCACACTGCGATTTGGACTCTCTCTCTCTCTCTCTCTCTCTCTCTCTCTCTCTCTCTCTCTCTCTCTCTCTCTCACTCACTCTCTCACTCACTCTCTCACTCTCTCACTCACTCACTCTCTCACTCACTCACTCTCTCACTCTCTCTCTCACTCTCTCACTCACTCACTCACTCACTCACTCTCTCACTTTCACTCTCACTCTCTCACTCACTCACTCACTCACTCACTCACACACTCACTCACTCACACACTCACTCACTCACACACTCACTCACACACTCACTCACTCACACACTCACTCACTCACTCACTCACACACTCACTCACACACTCACTCACTCACTCACACACTCACTCACTCACACACTCACTCACACACTCACTCACTCACACACTCACACTCACACACACTCACACTCACTCACACTCACACTCACTCACTCACACTCACTCACTCACTCATTCACACTCACTCACACTCACTCACACACACACACACACACACACACACACACTCACACTCACACACACACACACACACACACACACACGCGCGCGCGCGCGCGCGACGGACATCGCTGCCAAATCAAAATCTGTCTGAGCAGAGAGATGCAGGGACGTGTCGTTTGCCGGCAAGAGACATAGATTCTCATGAGCCCCTGCGGCAGCAGGGGCCTATGAGAATCTATGCCCTTGCACGTTAAATTTAAAAGATGTATGGGTGGGGGAATGACGAAGAACTGCAAAATGTTCCAAGCCTTAAATCTGCTCATAATGACACGGAGACATTAGCCCGTTTAGCACCGAGGCATTATAGCAGGGATGGATCGACCATGATAATTCAAGGGTAGTGCCAGATAATCTTTGCGCCGTCAGGCGCCAAGCTTATCTGGCACTACCCTTGAATTAACATGGTTGATCCATCTCCTGCATGTGGTACATAGTCGTTAGGTGACACCTCAAAAATTAGGGGTGGTTCATTTTGCAGCGACCATCCCATGCCCTTGGCGGGTTGGACGTAACGGCCACGATCCTCCCATGAGAATTGAAATAAATTTACATTAACAACATAATCTTGAATAATTAAATGCGATGCGATGTCAATTTTTGCCCCCGTACTACAAAACCGCCCTCTCCATCACTCAACCCATTTTGCATCATCCCTATAATTTAATTCACCTGTAGCATGTGACCGATAAACAAAACTACAATCACCAGAATAATTAAATGCTGAATCACCAAAATCAATACCATCTGTACCAAAACCACACCCCTTCCCCCCCCCCCCCACACACACACAAACACAAACTTTTTTTTTCCTCTCTCTCTCTCTCTGGGTATGCGTGCGTGCGTGCGTGCGTGTGTGTGTGTGTGTGTGTGTGTGTGTGTGTGTGTGTGTGTGTGTGTGTGTGTGTGTGTGTGTGTGTGTGTGTGTGTGTGTGTGTGTGCGCGCGCACATTGTCGTTAGATACGGAAATGTTTAACTTTTTTCCATGTTTGTCCATTAATATACCTTGTAGCAACGGCACATTTGCAAATTAACCATACTTTACTGTCATAACTTCTGCCGTTGACAAGTAAAGCATCAACATCATCGTCATCGTCATCACCATCACCTCTCTCTCTTAACCCATTTAGCCCCGACGCCCTACAGCAGAAGGATTGACCATGATAATTCAAGGGTAGTGGCAGATTAGATTGGCGCCTCCAGGCGCCAAGTTAATCTGGCACTACTCTTAAATTATCATGGTCAATCCATCCCATGCAACGGGTACGTAGTCGTTAGGTAACACCTCCAAAATTTGGGAAAAGCGTCCCTGGGGTAAAATGGGTTAATACGCACACGTTCTCTCCATTCTTTCTTTCCCGAAACATGCTGATACACCTGCTCGTCAGCGTTCTCGTGAATGGCACGCGACAGACGACAAAGTAGAGCCATTAGGCTTTGAAGGCCCACTGCCGGCGTAACTGTTGAAAGATGGTTCATTTAGACACGGGTGAAAATAGTTCAACACACGTCGTCTTTATATGAAGTAGCTTGACAATGACTCGACTCCGTTCTATAAATACAACGCTATCAGTACAAGAAACAGCTAAAAATAGATAGACATGCTAACGGCAGTGCAGAATAAATAAGTGTGATTACGCAAGTGCTTTTGCTGCATGTCCAATCTGCTGTTAAAGTTCACTAGGTGTGTCGACAAGGCATAACAAACACAAATGGTGCTGAAATGCGACTTTAGATTCATGCGTATTGGTACTTTAACCACTTGACTACTACCGAAGCGACAGCAAGACAAATTATTTCTTTCCTTGCCGTTTAAAAAAAAAAAACAGCTTTTCTTTCCCGGTACGCAATTCTTTCATATATGTATAATAGTTTTGTTTGTACTGCGAAAGGCTAGACTGTAAGTAGGGTTCTGACCACAATCGCTCACAAACGGAATTTGGCTAAATACGTTTGGCGCGCATCCAGGCAGCATGCAACAGCTGTGGCGACAATGTTTGTTTCAAGCCAGTTAGAATTCGAACCACCAGCTTGTTTCCTGTCATCATTTATGGCCATTACTCGCAGGCAACACGAGTCTAGCTTCACAGTCAGGTGTGAAAAACTATATGAAGGTCATGAAACAAAGACGCCAGTCAGTCGTACATGATCGTGCACAGTTACCGACAGGTTTGATCAGTAATATCTGCCGATGTGCACACACTTTTAAGAAAACTGTTTTGTTCTAAGGTTTAATCTCCTGACTGCCTTGACAAACGGCAAAAAAAAAAAAAAAAAAACAAACAAAAAAACAAAACACGTCAGACTGCAAGAGACATAGAACCTCATGGGCCCATGAGGTTCAATGCCTATTGCTGTTCTTATTTTGTGCCCGTGTTCGCTAGACGGCTGGGGTTTTGAGGCTTTGAATTTACAATGATAACGCAAACGGTGAGTCTGAAATCTTTGGAGAATGAAATCTTTGTTAATTTAGCGCCGAAGTGTCCCGGTCGTACAGGTGACATGGATAGTACAAATTAAAGTGGTGACAGCAAGAGGCATAGATCCTCATGAGCCCACGCGACTGCGGGGGCTCATGAGGATCCATGCCTCTTGCATTTGGGTGGGGTTTATTTTCCTCGGCAGAGAACGGGTAACCCTCTCACCCCCTCCTTCCTTCCTCTATCTTCCCTACCCCGCCCAGCAACCACCGCCGAACCATCCCCAAAACGTGACTCGCTGTAGCTGCACATTAGATTGATTAAGTTGTGTAAGTATGGTGCTCATCAATAATGTATGTGCGCCGACTTCTAGGCCACACTGGGCCAAGGTAAAACTGCAATGAACAGATGCCATGTTAAAGCGACCTTCCGGCCCTAGATTCACCTCCTTTTGTAAATATTCTTTGTATGTCTTTCAATGATTCCCCACACAATAACTATCTTAAAGCTGCTTTATCCAGGGCGGGCCCTGACTGCTAAAATCAATAAAAACAGGGTTTCAATGTTTGTCCTGCATTAACTGACTTTTTTACCCATCTTTTCACATGACAGAGGTGTCGCTACTGTCCTTTTGCGCATCGTATAGGTCTCCCACGTAGCTCAGGAGAAGAATAGAAATGTCTTTAATTTGACAACATTTAAACTTCATAATTCAATGCAAGTTATATCGGTGAGTCCTACTGTACAGCGTTATTAAAAGACACACCAAGAACATTCACAGAGAATATATTGTGAATAATTTACCCTTTATTGACTTGAGAAGGTCGCTTCAAACATATGGATTAATACTCTTACATGGCAAATGACCGCATATTGCGGTGACGCCAACGACCTACAATTTCCTTTCCGTCCTTTGAACTATCGTTAGCAAGTTTTGTCGAGATGATTTCTGCAGGAATCCCCTCGACAAAAAGCGCTACCGACAGTTAAAGTGATAGTGCAAAGTATGTGTGTGATTAGAGAACTAAATGCATTTTGGATTCACAGCAAATTGTATAGTTACACAAGGCGCCGTGTTACACATGCATGGGCTGTCCTCGATCAGTCAGTGCAGATCTACGCATAATTCACATAGTTTATTACATCGCCAAAACATTATAGAATGGAAAAGTTTTTTCAAGGTCAACAAAACATGTCAGAGGTTTATACGATGAACTAGACAGGTACTACACATCGCAACTGAAGCGAAAGAGCAAGTTTAAACCCTGAACAAAATATGGAATCTTAAGACTGAAACAGCACATTCCGTCTGCGATTAAAACTTAAGCCTGAAACAGCACAATGCGATTCACACACGGGTTCAAACTGGTTGTCTCCCTCGATTCGCTCCAGCGGGATCGAAACGAGGGAGACAACCAGTTTGATAAGGAGCTTATCAGATTATCTGCCTTTAGCCGTGATTTCACAGTCGCCTCCAGCTGTGCCTAAAAATGACGATTTGGGTTATGCATACGACTGAAATATATTCGATCTTCTATTGTCAAGGGTTTTATTTGTGTCACTGAGTGTGGCATGTCTTCCACATCAATTCAGTCCTGACAGCATTCTCTCAAATGACAGGACCAATCAGCGGGCTGGATTCGGCCAGGTGATCCCGTACAGCCTATCAGCATGCTGAATTAGCTGGCACTATATCCCCAATGCAGCCAACTGAATTAAGTCGGACTGCCCGTGTCATCCAATAAGCGTGAAGTATTCAGATCGGATCTGCGTCTGCACCAGTGCCCACATGCTGGATTTCAGTAAAGCGTATTAATCAGTGATTTGTTCCCTTTATTTGACGGGGCAGACGCGTGAACCTATATAGCGACTGATAGGTAGAATGTGTGTACTAGTGTGTGATTTTGGGCCTTACTGCTTTAGGCCGTAAGGTTCAAATTCACAGACCAAAGGCATTTGTCGAACAACAAATATGACATACTTTTAACCCTTTTGGCTGACGGTCGCGATTTTTCTCGCGATGATTCCTAGCGAAATCATCGCGACAAACACCGGTACTGACACCCAAAGGGCTAACCCTTTTTACTCTGAAAGTCGGACGGCCCGCTGCGATCGACTACGGCCCGATAGTCTTTTGCCTACTGGGAGAGGTATTCAAGGCTTCCAAAAGTACTATTCCAGAGCTATCAATCCGGCTCCTGCATCTGACGCGAAAATTAAAGAGTTACTCGAGCAGTTACCGGCAGACAGAGGGACGCCACTAAATCAGCTTTATCAAGTCTAACTAGGGACCAGTCACATGTGTACCGTAAAAACGCGCGGAGTCATGGGATGCGTATATCTAGCCAATCAGATGTCAGATGGCTGCGCGCATGTCCGTGGAGACTGACGGAGATCCAACTGAAGTCTGCGGCTGCTGGAAACAAAGCGAACACCACCCAACCACAAGAAGGACAAAGCCTAATAGGCCTCATGAAGTTCTACCCCGTTTTGACCTTTTTGGAGACTTTATTTCAAAAATTGAATACAATCCAACTGCAAGAAACATATATCCTCATGAGATCCCCGCAGTTGCGGGGGGGGGGGGGGGGGGGGGGTTCACGGAGATCTATGCCTCTTGCATGTATCTCTCGACAATACAAGATTATGATTAATCAAGAGAGGCAACCAGTTTGGACCCATGTGTGAATCGCATTATACTGTTTCAGTCTTAACTGTTTTAACTGTCTTTCAGGCACCAGCCCAGAATACTTGTCCTTTTTGCTGCACGTGTATACACCCTCTCGTGAGCTCCGCTCCTCTTCTGATAAACGGAAGTTGTGTGTACCTTCTGTCCAAACTAAAACATTTGGTCAGCGCACTTTTGTTTATCAAGCCCCAGTGTTATGGAATACACTTCCTCTTGAGGTCAGAAACAGTGAGTCTCTCTCTGACTTCAAGAGGTCGTTGAAAACTCACCTCTTCAAGCTTTACTTTGAATAACTGCCAGTGTTTGATGCCTTAGTTGTAGTTCTGCAATCCTCCTTGTTTAGACTGAATGTTAATTAGAATATAAATTATTATGTATGTATTGTTGTTTAGTTTATTGTAAAAGTGGTGTGTTCGGGCATTGTGCTTTGTTTGTTATGTGCATATGTCATTGTATTTTTATTTTTGTGTACAGATTGTAAAGCGCTTAGAGCTTTTGAGTAAGATTAAGCGCTATATAAATACTCATTATTATTATTATTATTATTAATGTATCCAGACACACATTGGCAGTGGAGGGGTTTATATAATTTATTATCTGATATAGTATCATATATACCAGATGCATATTCATGGACTTATTTTATGTTTGTATATGGTCAGCACTACTTCATAATCGTCAACTGATCATCGGACGGTTGAGGTTTACTTCGCTTTGAACTGACAATGATTTCAATATGACAGTATGAAAATCTAGCATTTTGCAACAATGTGCTTACTAGTGAGGTTACATTTACGACGAACGACTCCTCACAGCGAACGAAAGAAAAGACACGGTATATAACCAGCTTGTACCATAAGCACAGACAACGCTCATGGGGTCATGAGGATCTAAGCCTCTTGGAGATATTTGGAGCGTTGTCTGTGCTTATGGCGGAAGCAGCTTGTCAGCTGTGACTGCGCTCTCGTTCTTTGTTGGGAGACTTTCGTTTAAAACGAAACCTCGCTACTGTCTTTTGCCGTCACAGGGCATAGTTGACACAACATGGGCATGTCTGCCGTGTGGAGGCTAAAGAATGTCTTGTCCATTTTTGAACAAAGAGACATTTTTTATTATAATACAATGAAATCTCGCTTTTCGTAAAAATGGACCTACCGCCTTCATGCTTCCCTGGGTTCCTTCACAAAATATAGTCGCTGTTTTCGGAGCACGATCTCGGAATCGTCTATGATTTTCGACATTATCGCCTGGGTTCCGTCACGAATCTAATCACTGCTATTGGAACTCGATCTCGGGATCGTGTGTGTTTTCGACATTACCGCCTAGAGCACGCTGGCCCAAAATGACAGATCAGCGCGCAAATGCTGAGACGTTGGGTATGATGTCGGCTTATGACAACGGATGCGATACGTCATAGCTGATGCGGCACACAGTGTTTTACACCGCCGGTGACGTTGACATATGACGTATTGCTAACACAACATCACTTTTGACGTCAGAGACAGACGTATAGCATCTGCTGCGTCAGACACTATGCCACTTTAACACGTTCACTGCCGAGAAATTTTGCACACCACCCAGCTGAAAGAGGTATTGATCCTTACTCGGTCTTCTAGAAAGTCTCTCTGGGGGGGGGGGGGGGGGGGGGAAATGACATTTCTCGATTGCCTTAAACTGCAATTGTCATGCAGACAAACTGACCGGCATTTGGGAAGAATCTGAGTGACTTTGTCTTGTTGGTTTATCGATATGAACCATCATTATGTCCGGTTCTATTACTATGCCAGTTATAGCGAAGCACCTTGCTTAGTGGCTGGCTCACGACTAACCTCACTCTTGCAACTGACACCAAGACCTTCAAACCTTCATTAACCTGAGGCTGATTTTGTAAAATTTGTCTATTGTCCTATGAAGGCTACATTGCAGATTAGGAGATAGATGAACCCTATTTGTTCAAGGGTGGTGACACAATAGCTTGGCGCCTCAGGCGCCAATGTATTCTGGCACCACCCTTAAACTATCAGTCCAATTTATTTCAAGCAACGGGTGTATCAGGGTTAAGCAATGCTGATCGGGCCGACGAGGCCGGAGGATCATCTGCTTTGTGGGAGGGTAGATTAAATGAAAGACAGGGTGGTTTGGGTGGGGGTTGCGAGGTAAAGGGGCGGGCGGAGAGGTGGGGGGGGGGGGGAGGGGGGCGCGCGGGAGATCATGCCGTCGCATAAACTGTTATGAAGCTAAATTTTAACGTCGTTGCATACAGTTGAAAAGAGCTCGCATATCGTTATTTTGGCAGCTGTCGCGCGTCATCACGATGAGAGCACTTAATATACAGCTGTCACGGCAGTTTGGATGTATACAGCCACACGGTCCGCTGCACCTAGGAGATGGATAAGTTACGTGTGCATATAGTGCATGTCCTTGTACATAGCCCTTAATTGTATTGATATTTTACTACATTTTTTTGTGGGTAAAGTTGGGTTCGATAAAGTAGCATGAAATGGACCTCTTAACGTCATCACTGTCGGTGGACGCATATTGTGTTTTTGAAATCATTGTTATTTAAACGTCAAAGATGCCCAGCGGTCAAAAGAACATGGATACAATGTGGTGTCAGCAAGAGGCATAGATCCTCATGAACCCCCGCAAATAAGGGGGCTCATGAGGATCAATAGCTCTTGCAGCTGGGTGGTGCTCAAATTGTCTCGTCAGTGAACGGAGTAAAGTGGCACAGTGTCTGACGCAGGCAGAAAACCATACGTCATAATTTGGTGTCAATCGCGGTGTGTTTGCGAAATACGTCATAAGCTGACGTCTCAGGCAGTGTCAAACACTGCGTGCAACGTTTACTATGACGTAGCGCATCCAATGCCTCATATCATGACGTCACGCGCCGTGTATGACATAATACCATGCGCGACGCCAAAATCACGACATGGGTTGCCACTTTGCTTCGTCACACTGACAAGATAAATAGTGACTAAACTGTATACTTGTTTGTTTATTTTGAAATATTAATATTTTAGTTGTAACTGTCATTTCTAAGCGTGTTTGTTCGTCCGTTGGGGGTTCTTCTCATCCAAAATACGCCACAAGTTGACGACACGAGCATTTGGGTGGTGTTTACCTGGTCACAAGGGATTAACAGCACAGGCATGAGACGGTCGCTGTTATGGAATGGTCATCTCTTAACACGGTGATTAGTAAGTATACCACTGCGAGTTGGCCTATTACGCAACGATCATCCCACGCCTGGGACCTGTGGTCACATGCATGAGATGGGCGTTGCGAAATAGAACATCCGTGTAGTACGGGTAGTAAGAACTAGCACATTCCCTACTACCCGTGCTCCAGACGTGATCGCCTGCGCAACGAACATACGATGCCTGCTGTGTCTAGGGCTAACAGCAACAGCAGTCGTTTCTTGACCATTACATCCCGAGGCTGATTTGTAACAAAACTGCTTATTGTCCTAGGCAGGCTACATTAGAGATTAGGAGATGGATCAACCATTTTAGTTCAAGGGTGTTGCCAGAATAGCTTGGCGCCTAAGGCGCCAAGCTATTCTGACACCACCCTCGAACTATCATAGTCAAATTAATTTCAAGCAGTAGTGTATCAGGATGAAAAGGATTAAAATAAAGTTCCTGTGAATATACTGTGAATTATCAATACAAGAGTAAAACCCCCTGCCGGCCTGACGGACCCGAAAGTTACATCATATTTCGGTGTGCGCGCAGAAGCTGCTCGGGCTGATAGCGACCACGCACAGTGAGCTGTGCGCGGGCCGCCTGCGGCCGCCATCGGCCCGAGGACCTTGTATGCACTGAGCTTGTGTTTGTCGCATGACGTACGGTTATGACGCAGAGACATGAATCCGAAACATAAACCTCCACGTGACAAAAACATTCAAATTACTTTTCTGCACTCCGTTTCCCGCGAACGAAAGGTCCTCACGGTTAACCCGTTCAGCACCGAGAAACATTGAACACCACCCAACTGCAAGAGGTAAAGATCCTTATGAGCACCCGCAGCTGCGGGGGCTCATAAGGATCTATGTCTCTTGCTGACACCCACATTAAATCCACGTTCTTTCAGGGTTGTTTTCTTTCTTCCGTTTTTTTTTTTTTAGTCTTGGATTAATGAAGATTGCAGAAACGCAATCTGCTTTAGCTGGCACTGAACGGGTAAAAAACGCCACCACCCAACTACAATTGCCGTCATGAGGATCCACGCCTCTTGCTGAGGCCAATTTGTATCCATGTTCCTTGGGGGGTTGTGGCCACTGTTCGTTAAAGACCCACTACCGCCGTAATTGTTCAAATATACACTTCTGTAACAGATGGTTAGGAAACACTGCAAACATTAAGACACAGGAGAATCCAGTTCAGCACACGTCGTCTTAATATCAGGTAACCTGACAATGACTCCACTTCGTTCCATAAATACAACGATATCAGTACTAGAAACAGCTAAAAATAGATTGACACCCTAACGGGTACGCAGAATAAATAGGTGCGATTAGGCGTGAGTATTTTCTGCATGTCCAAACTGCTGTTAAAGTTCATTAGCTGTGTCGACAAGGCGTAATGAACACAAATGGTGCTGAAATGTGTCTTCAGATTTATGCGTAATGGTACTTTAAACAATCAAAACTTTCAGAAAGAAAATATGCATCCAGTGGCGCTGAAGGGTTTGTATGTAACTAGAAAGACATGTGAGACTAAAAACGGGAACAACAGTGTTAACACCCGAATTGCTCATACAAATGTAGCCCGTTCTCTACTGGAAACAAAACTGCTAGAGGCACAGATCCCTCATGAGTCTCCGCAGGTGCGGGGGCTCATCAGGATCTATGCCTCTTGCAGGCTTCATTCCACCGAAAAATTTTGCGATCCTCACGAAAAACGGCCATTGTGCTAACAACATCTACATCTGCGATGTCTTTGGAAATCAACAGTTTATGCCAAAACAGCAGGGAAAACCCGTTGAACGTGGGCGACGGCAGTCACGAGTGATTTAAAGCCGTGGGAGAAGAGAAATGCCAAATCAAATGACTTTTCTCTCAATGAAGAAAAACAGCGCAACAGCAAAGCTTCTGGTGGGCGAAACAGAAAGAAATGTCAAATCAAATGGTCTTTTTTCCCCCCTTCTTCTCCGGTCATGAAGGAAACAGGAAACTAACAACTTTAGAGCTGGTAGACGGCAAAGCTGTGTCTCTGACCGTGTCAGTCTTTGTCAACTCAGCGACAAAGAGCCCCCGCCTGTCCAAAGAGCATGGGTAAAAAAAAGTGGTGCCATAAAAGAGGCAAAAGAGGCTGTCGCGTGGGCTCATGAGGATCTATGCCTCTTGCAGCTAGATCTTGTTAACCTTTTCTCGGCAGTGAACGGGCGAAACAACCAGTTTCTGGTGGGCAGAGAAGGCAAAACACATCAGTAATTAAATCACACTAAAAATCACTGGTGTTTCATTTCAACAGTGGAAAAACCGACAAAACAGCTCCATCACACCTGAGCTAATCACGTGACTCTCGCAACTTCTGCGTCCGTGCGTCTGTTACAACGCTCTTTATAACAACGTAACAATTGTTACAAAGCTCAGTCCTGGAATGGAGTGGTTACGTTCACGCCGAACGACTCCCAACAAAGAACGAAAGCGAAGTCATCATGGCGGGTAACCAGCTTGCACAAGCCATGAGCATAGACAACGCTCCAGACGCCTCCAAAAGGCATAGATCCTCAGGAGCCCAAGGGGGCAGAGGTGCAGAACTCACTGTAATATTGGGTTTGAAGTTGCAGGGGCTCATTGAGGCTCTATGCCTCTTGCTGACACCACTTTGAATCCGTGTTCCTTGGACGGCACCACTTTTTGTTTTCTTTGGCGTTGAACTGTAGCAAGATAATGATGAGGCTTCGTTTGCAACGAACGACCCCCAACAAAGAAACGCGAGCGAAAGCACGGCCAATAACCAGGGTGCACCATCAGCATAGGCAACACTCCGAAAATCTCCAAGAGGCATAGATCCTCGTGATCCCGTGTTCTTTGGACAGGCGGGGATCTCTTTGTTCTGAGCTCGTCGTGACTTTGCTTTCGCTAGTTGTGTTAGTTCTTGGGAGTCGTTCGTCTCAAACGAAACCTCACTAAACTACTTCGACTGGCAGTAAACTGGTTAAAACACGTCAACCACCATACTCTACCTTTACCTTTTAACTCATTCTACCCCATCACCGAAATCGTTAAATTTTGCCGTTGTCCTCTGAAGACTGCATTGCAGTGCAGAACACAGATCGACCATGATAGTTCAAGGGTGATGCCAGAATAGCTTGGCGCCCATAGGCGCCAAGCTATTCTGGCATCACCCTTGAACTATCATGGTCGATCCTTATCTTCCTGTGGTGTGTCTGGGGTAGAATGAGTTAACTGACATCAGCTACAAAAAGAAAAGTCTACATGGCCTATGCATATTTTTTTTTTTGGGGGGGGGGGGGGGGGGTTCCATATGCATTGCTTTCAGTCACTTTTTTTAGCGCCCCCTCTCTTTCCTATCTCTTTTTTGTGTGCTTTGGCCACAGTAGATCTATGATCACTGGTCGATCATGCACATTTCTCTCCCCTGACAGTGCTATTATCTACTTTACTTTGTAACCTCCCGGGGCTCAGTATATCTTGCGTTGTCTTTGATGTAACTTTTTTATTTTATTTTATTTTTATTTTTTACCGCACTATGCCATTGGCAGCCTATAGCTTAATATGGATAACTATGCAAGGCCGTTCCACTTGTAACTGATTAATTTATCATAGGACACATTTAGTCCTAGCATTAAATATTTTTCCTTAGGAAAAATATTTAATGCTAGGACTAAATAATGTATCATGGGACAAATTCGATTTAATCATAGGACAAAGTCGATTGAGTATACTCCTAGGACAAATTCGATTTAATAATAGGACTAATTACTAATTCCAACCAATCAGCTATGATGCCTTGAGCGAATTTGTCCATTGAATGAATGTATTTTCCACCAATCACCGCGCGTCATGTCACGCGGGACGATTCCTGCTGTCTGATTGGTTGGAATAGGAATGGTCATTTATTCCTAAGATTACATCGAATTTGTCCTAGGATAAATTATTCTAGCGTTAAATATTTTGTCCTAGGATGAATTAATCAGGTACAAGTGGGACGGCTTGCCATCCTTCACGGTACGGATGTTGAGTGGCACCTGGCGCATTAAACTGAAACAGGTGCCAGCGGCTGCAGCCGAAATGCTATGTACACCAATGTTATCCTCCGCAATCATTTACCGTTTTTGCCGTATCAGGCCAGCTTACCTGCCGAGATAACCCAATTTTCTAGCCCATCTCATCTGCAGAGCCAAGAGGGGCAACAAAAAACAAACATACTGTAGGCTAAATATAAGTAAACGGCAAAGACCAAACCCTCATGAGCCCCTACAGTCGCCGGGAATCATGAGGATTTATCTTGTTAGTCCTGGGGCTAGCATGCCGCACACAGACACACTCGGCTGTGCGGCACGTGTCGAATATTAACCCCTTCCTTGCCACTGGACGCCTATTATTTTTGTTTCTGAAATCTGTGTTCAGTCAATGACTAAAAGCAACAATCGTCCTTTGCCGCGTACCCGGAAAGTGATCCCAACTGGTCTCAGCATGAGGCATAGATCCTCATGAGCCCCCGCAGTCGCGGGGACTCATGAGGATCTACGTCTCTTGCTGTCGGATAGTGTCCTCTTTTCTCTGCAGTGAAGGGGTTAATGGCCTATGATCCGACCAACCCAGGGCGCCCAAAGCGCTAGACGAAAGGTTCCTGTCTCACACGAAACTAAATAAGATTAGAGCGCCTTGGAAGATACACTGAAATGTGCACATGGAATCAGCCAGAGGCATAGATCCTCATGAGCCCCCGCAAAATGTGGAGCTCCTGAGGATCTATGCCTTTTGCAGGTGGGTGAGTTTCACTGCAGGACTGAGGGGGGCCAGCCAGGTAATCTAAACTCCTGCTTATTTGTGTTACACCCAAAACCGAGTAGCTTGGTTCCCGACAAGTCTCGGCTTACCGCAGGCTGCCCGCTTGAATAGACGACTTCCGGAAATCAGAAGTAGGTAAAAATTGCACGAGTTTCTACGAAAACAACAAATTAAAAGCCAGGATGTTTGTCCTAGCTTTTAATCCTGGCTTTTAATCCACCGTTTTCGTCGAAGCTCGTGAAATTTTGAATTACTTCTGACTTCCGAATATCGTCTCCTCTTTTTCTAAACATATAGCGTCGAATAAGGTTATTTCTATACGCAAAGAATAAATGGCCTTTTCCTTACGGCGCAAGAGTTATAGATCTACCTCCCTCCCCCTCGGCCCCCCCCCCCCCCCCCCCCCCCCCATCCCCCCAGAACTTACGAGGATCTATGCACTTTGCAGGCATCGTTTACATAATCCTGATATCAAGAATTAGAAGGGAGTAGGGGTGGTGGGGGGAAGGGGGGTGTTGAGGGTGTGTGGCGGTGGCGGTGGTAGGGTTGTGTAGACAGTCTTGAACTGCACAGATAGTCTGCTAACATCAGTGTTTATTGTGTCCGAGCATTAATATATCCAGGTAAAGTCTTTCTTATTTAGAGTGCAATAGACCGTGAAAAGGCTGCAAAGAAAGACAACTCTTACGACGGGCAGCGCGGTCTGATACCGACATTAACCAGAGCGAAGGACATATCAAGTGAGTACCAGTTACTCAGAAAAAAACAACCAAAAAACAAACCCGGTGCACACAAAACAACAGGCCGGATGTAAAGACGATGAAAACAGACGTGGAAGAGGTGGGTCTGTTTTTCGTCAGGTCACAATCACCAGCATAAACTCTTTCGTAAACGTATTTATTTGTTATCCTCTTTTCGTGTGATTAGCGAGGTTCCGTTTGCAACGAACGAATCCCCACAACGAACGAGAGCGAAGTCAAGGCGGATAACCAGCTTCTATCCTAAGCATAGACAACACTCTAAACATCTCCAAGAGGCATTGATCTTCATGAGCCCGGAGGGCTCATGAGGATCAATGCCTTTTGGAGATGTTTGGAGTGTTTTCTATGTTTCTGGCCCAAGCTGATCACTACCTGCGCTAAGGAAACGACCGCACACTATCATTCACGTGAAGAACACAGATATCATGAATGGGACTAAAATAGGCATACAGAACATAGAGACGTTTAAGTTTTCATGAGCCCCACGCAATCCAAATCACTCTCTAACAGCGCCAGCCAGATCTAAAATCTGTACCTGCCAGCTCTACTCACTATTAGATCTCAGAAACGTTTTCAGAGTGCCTACATAGGACCTACAAAAAAAACTTTTCTAATTCTAGTAGGATTGATATGAAAATGCACACACTTATAGAAAAACGATTTGTCTACAGGTGTGCATTTTTTAAAAAAACAAATATGTTCATAATTTTAGGTTAATGAGGAAGGTGAATAGAGACAATTACCGGTCCTTTAACACAATATTGCGTTTTCGCTGGAGAAATCAATGTAGGAAAATGCGTAAAACATAACCAACAAACCCCAAAAGTTTATTCACGTAACATTACGTAAAAATAGCACCAGTTATATAAATATAAGGTCGAAAATGGCGATCAAAGAGTTGTCCATGAGCCCCCGCTAAGGATTTATGTTTCCTGCAGCTGGTAGAGGGCGCCTTGCCCCGGCACAATCATATCATAGCTGAATGCACGATCCATGCGCTATTTATTCAAAGCCAGCTCTGCTTGTAGTTACGTCTAGACCGCCCCACAACCAAGAATCGCGTTATTTACGTCTCACATATATGCCTGGACAGGTCAAAACGACCTGAAAAAAAAAACAAAAACGAAAAAAAAAAAAAAAAAACGAAAAAAAAAAAAAAAAAAAAAAACACTCGCTGTTGACCCCGCTGTTCGCTGAAGAGAAAAATTGAACACCACGAAACAGCAAGAGGAAACCAAATTGTATCCATGTTCGTTTGAAGGCTGGGGACTGATCTCTGACGTTGAATTTACAATGATTTCAAAAACACAATGTGCGTCCAATGGCAGTTAAGGGTGCTGTGTTTGTCAATAATATATGTCAGTCGGGCAATATGTCAGGCTGACATCTACAGCAGCCGAAGTGTTGGAAGTCTTGTAACAGCGCAGATGACAGATGATACATCGACTGTACCCTGCACCCCCCCTCCTCTTCCCCTTTTCCCCCCTCCCCCCCCCCTTCCCCCCCCCTTTCCCCCCTCTTCCCCTCCCCCCCCCCCGTGCTGTTTGGGCAGTATCGGTGGCTACCTCTAGAATGGGACGTCGGCACGATGACACTATGCTCACTTTGTTCCTGTTTACTCAGTTCGGCATTACAGCACCTGGCTAAAGGACATCCCAACGAAGAAAGAAACACGCTTAGAAAAAAAAACTACTACAAGACAACTATACATCAATATTTCAAAATAGACACGCAATCGTGCGTGTGTTACACACATGCATATAAAGACGTAGATACCGGCTGAGGAGCAAAAGTAATGCGACATTTTTGGAATCATCAGACACACAACACACACACACACACACACACACACACACACACACACACACACACACACACACACACGGCACACACTTACACACACACACACACGCACACACGCACATAAACACACACACACACACACACACACACACACACACACACACACACACACACACACACACACACACACACTTTCTCGGACACTAAACAGGTGCTCCGTAAGGAAGAAACTGAAATCCATCGTGGAGGTATTTTCGGGGTTCGTGTGTCAGCGTCTAGACAGGCTGGCGAAAAGGAACGCACAACACAGTGAAGATTTAAAACGCTTCTGCCCTGAGGGAATTTTCAACTGAAATAATGAATGTTGTAAAGACGAACGGGCAAGAGCTCAAGGGACCGACAATCCCAGTAAGCGAAGGTCCTCGGGCCCACGACGGCCGCAGTGTGCCCGCGCACAGCCGTGCGCGGGCACACTGCGGCCGTCGTGGGTCCGAAGACGTTTAGCTACTTGGGATAGGCCGCTGTAGGCATGATGATTTTTTTTTTTTTTTTTTTTTTTCATTCTGGAAAGTTTGTTTCGCCCCGGTGTTCTACATTTAAAGGGACATTGTTCAGGCAATAAAAAGTCAAGTTTATAGTTCGCAATATCTTCTTCAGGGGCGGATCAGTTACCTCCGGAGGGGAGGGGGTGGGGTGTGGGGGTGTGGTGTGGATTGTTCTAGCTTTTTGTTTGGTAGCATGTCTGTGTATTATTGAATCAGTTATAGGCTTTCTAGTTCAATCATCGACTAAAAGACGAGGAAAAGTATTGTATACAGAATCTCTCTCTCTCTCTCTCTCTCTCTCTCTCTCTCTCTCTCTCTCTCTCTCTCTCTCTCTCTCTTCTTTATTGGGAAAGGCGAGGGGGGTGGTCCCCCGGATCCCCACGCCCCCCTCACATCCGCCCCTGTTCTTATAAATGTTCCTAACCCGTTCAGTGCCCAGAAAATCTGCAAACACCACCCAAATGCAAGGGGTATAGAGCCTCAAGAGCCACCGACCGCTGTTGCGGGGGCTCATGAGGATTTATGCCTCTTGCTGACACCATTTTAAATTCATGTTCCCGGGACAGCAACAGTTTTCTGGTGTTGATTAACTCATTGTACCCCAAGACCAAAATCCCTACATGTTGCCGTTGTCCTCTGAGGACTGCATTGCAGTGCAGGCCACAGATCGACCATGATAGTTCAAGGGTGATGCCAGAATAGCTTGGCGCCCATAGGCGCCAAGCTATTCTGGCATCACCCTTGAACTATCATGGCGATCAATATCTTGTGTCTGGGGTAGAATGAGTTAACAAAGACTGCAGAGACCCGGCCAATCTGCGTCAACTGGGAATTTACGTGTTAATGTGTCGTCCAATAATGCTGGACACAATGTTGATAACATTTGAATGTTGTAACGTTAAAGACATCTTCTGCTCTTCCTTCTCCCTTAACCCATATAATACTGAGGCAAAAAAGCTTCAAATTTGTGCACTGCCACATGCAAGCTACACTATAGTACTTACAGATAAGGATATAGGCCAACGGCTTTAGTTCAAGGGTGGTGCCAGAATAGCTTGGCGCCTAGAGGCGCCAAGCTATTCTGGCACTACCCTTGAACTATTTTAGTCAAACTTATTTCACACACTGGTGTATTCCGATTGATAAGGGTTAACTTGTACACTGATAACCGTTGTATCGGCAAATTCCCCCATGGAGCAGATCGCTTTAAGACAACAACAACAACAACAATAACAACAACAGCACACACACACACACACACACACACACACACACACACACACACACACACACACACACACACACACACACACACACACACACACACACACACACACATATTTTGAACCAGTGGGCGCAAATTGTGTTCTTGAAATCACCGTAAATCTCCATCGTCGAAGATCCCCAGCCGTCAAAGGTACTTGGATACAAAATGGTTCCTGCAAGAGGCACAGATCCTCGTTAGCCCCACGAAGCTACGGGGGCTTATGAGGATCTATAACTCTTGCACTTTTAGATGCTGTTCCACGTTTCTTGGCATTGAAGGGGTTACATTTTATTCGAAAAGATCTCTACCTCTTGCAGTTGCGTGGTGTTCAGTTTTTCTCGAGCACTTCAACATTTCTACATTGTAAACCTCTTTATCGCTGCCGACTAGAAATGATGTCTGATCAAACCTTCACAGATTCCTTGTTGTACATAGATCTAAATAGGGTCGACAAAAGGCATAGATCCTGATGAGCTCCTCTCACTGCGGGAGCTCATGAGGCTCTATGCCTCACGCAACTGGGTTGCTTTTGTTTCCAGACAAAGGAATTTTACAATGAAATGATGAAAGTTAAAGACAAGGGGAAAATAGGGTTGTTCGACTCTGTGCTCGGTTTCATTTAAAGCACAGGCATATGAAAACAGTCGAGAATACCCTCTAAAAACATACTGTGGACAGATTTGTGATTTTGTTTCTTTCTTCTGTGGGTTCTTATCTGCATTTTACACGCTTGGCAGTCACGGTTTTGGTCTGCATTTTGCAATGTGAACATTTCCATAACAAAACAAACAAACAAACAAACAAACAAACAAACAAACAAACAAACAAACAAACAAACAAACAAACAAAAAGGTTCCAAAAGCACAGGACCATACTAGAAGTTATTGACTGCCCTCTCTCTGTAGAATAATAGGTCTAATAATTACAATTGTAAGGGAAATGTAATTTTCCGTTAATCTCCAAAAGTTATTTTTTTAAAAAGCAGTTAAAAAAATTACCACAGCGCAAAATTCGTGTGCACATGTGACACCTGACTCAGAAACACACCTGTTCCAATCAGCAGGTGTAACAGGTGTAACAGATCACACCTCACATACCATGTGTCTGTGCAGACCGCAGATTGCTGCCGGTTTGTTTGTTTTTTTTCTTTGATTTGTGAAACGCTAGCAGCTGCCCTCGAATTATCACGGTCGATCCATCTCCTGCTGTAGTGAGTCGTGGCTAAATGGGTTAACTTTTGTTTAATTATGAAGCTTGAATGTAGTAGTAAAATGAAAGACTTCTTCTCCTTTGTACATAGGAGAGTTCAAACAAGGGACATTTGCACACATCTGTTACTCGTGTCTATTGACGGATTGTAAAAAGAAGGGAATAACGCACAGTCTTAACTGGGGTAATACATCAGTTAGTTCTTGTCTCTAAACGATTGTTTTGGCGGATTTTAGCAATGAAAGCCAGCCCTAGACAGACAACTTTAAAGGCTCCGCTGGCGCAAAGTTCCATCTCTGTCACTTAAATTAATCAGCCCTAGCCGTGAGCGCCGCCGGATAAAGAAATGCCTGTGGCTGTGCGTATAATACAGAAGGTGCACTTACACGATTCTTTGTGTTCGGAAACCGAGTCTTTGGGAAAACATACTAGCAAACCACTCAAAGAAAACACAAAACGAAGAAAGAAACACGCTTAGAAAAGGCAATTCATTACAACACAACTGTGTTGAATTGTCTTTTATAAGCGTGTTTCTTTCTTTGTTGGGGAATTTCTTTGCAAGTTACACGCTTGTCAGCCACCATTTTGGTCCAGATTTCGGAAATTTCTCGGAGAGTATTGAAATTTCTTCTACTTCTCACTACTTCTACGACGAGAAACAGATGCAACAAGCTAAACTAAGTTACCTCCACGCCAAATAGACGATCGAGTATGTCAAACTTGCACGTGTGCCGAAGCAAAGAGTGTATTAAAAGACCGGGAAATCATGCGCTATCGCATGTTTGTGTATGTGTTTAATCCACTGTTTTTGCGTCGAAAATGACGCGTGTAATTTTGACCTACCTCTGATTTCCGAAGAACGTCAGTCTATTGACCCCAGGTCGATGTTGTATTCGCGGTTTAAGTTGATTTGGCGTATGACATACGCCAGATCAACTTTCAACAGCGAATACTCAATCGACCCAGGGTCAATTTTACGTGAGGGGAGTAACTAACGTGGCAGAAATAATCCCTTGGCTGTCTGCAGCGCTTTTTGTCGCGATGATTCCTGCCAGAATCATCGCGACAAAAAGCGTTACATACAGCATACAGCGTACGCGTCAAAGTGACGGGGGTCAGTCAAGCGTGAGAGTCACTGTAGCGTGCCACTACGGGGTCAATTCAAAATGCGTTACCTTCAAACGCCGCTGCAGGGCAAAAATCAAAAAGAAAGAGACAGGAAACAGCGAGAGCAAAAACAGATGCAGAAAGAATGATAACATCAAGGAAAGATAAAGTGATGCTTCCCTATCAATCACGTGTCAAGAAAAGATTGATGACAATATCGTGCGTCAAACACACGTTTTGCTGACGTTCGTCTGCGCGTCGCTTTTGATGAACGGTTGCGGGGACATTTAACTGTTGTCTCTTTTTTAGCGCACATACAAAAGTTGATACAACTCCTGAACCTTAGTATAACGCGCACCGCTATAATATATCGTCGAATCGGTTACAACGCGGGCATGACTATGACTTCTCACAGAGATAATATTAGAACACCGTGAGCGAAAAAAGCTCGGGCCGACGTCGGCGTCAGTTGCTCTCCGAGCACAGTCGTGCGCGGGGCAACAAAGGCTAACATCCGGCCGAGCGCTTTTTTTTTTGCGTCAGTATCAGCGTGTTTTTTCTTAGTCACCGGTCCGTGAAACTTCAGCACCCCATAAAACCGCGAACGTAAATTACTTGATCTGAATGCGTGGCTCTCAGGAATCGCGATGCACTGATGCTGATCTGTGCTTTTAACTCATTTCGTCCTGAGAATGAAATAATCTTCCCTCTAAAGAACTCCTCTGAGGCCTACGTCACACTCCTGAAGATATATCGACCATGATAGTTTAAGGGTGGTGTCAGAATAGCTTGGCGCCTGAAGGCGCCAAGCTATTCTGACACCACCCTTGAACTATCATGGTCGGTCTAGAATATGTTGTAGCGTGTCAGAGCTTCATGGGTTAATCCTTTAGCGCTTTCTGTCGAGGCGAAGATAAGAAAACCCACTGCCAACAGCCAAAAGGTTAACACAGAAGAGTGTAAAGTTCTTAAATGGCATTCCTTTCCTTTGGAAGGAATGTGCACGATGTAAACGCACATAAATAACACTGACGGGGTCACATGCTGAATACAGACATACACGATTTTAGTTGCCCGTGGTGTTGCTGTTGATGATCATGGCGGAAGTGGGAGCGTGTTGTTGTTGTTGGTGTTGGTGTTGTTGGTGGTGGTGGTAATTTGTTTTGTTTTTCATTGGCAGAAGAACACATAAACAACAGAGCAGCAGCATTTAAAAGGAAAAAAAGGAAATGTTCGGTGGTAGTGGTGGAAGTGGTGGTGGTAGTGGTTTTAATTTGTTTTGTTTTGACTGGAAGCAGAACACATGAACAAACAGAGCAGCAGCACTTAAAAAGAAAAAAAGGAAATGTTTGGTGGTAGTGGTGGTGGTAGTGGTAGTAATTTGTTTTGTTTTGACTGGAAGCAGAACACATGAACAAACAGAGCAGCAGAATTTAAATGGAAAAATGAAATAGTTAACTGGATATGAGTTTGTACTTGTAAACAACAATGAGCGAGTGTGTGTGTGTGTGTGTGTGTGTGTGTGTGTGTGTGTGTGTGTGTGTGTGTGTGTGTGTGTGTGTGCGTGCGTGCGTGCGTGCGCGTGTGTGTGTGTGCGTATGTGTGCGTGCGTATGTTTGCGTATGTATGACTTGTGTGCGTGTGTGTGTGTGCGTGTGCATGTGCGCGCGTGTGTGTTAACTCATTCTACCCCAGACACACCACAGCAAGATAAGGATCGACCATGATAGTTCAAGGGTGATGCCAGAATAGCTTGGCGCCTATGGGCGCCAAGCTATTCTGGCATCACCCTTGAACTATCATGGTCGATCTGTGTCCTGCACTGCAATGCAGTCTTCAGAGAACGACGGCGAACTTTGGGGATTTCGGTCTTGGGGTAGAATGAGTTAACAGAAGTTTGTTGAAAGCGGAATAATTAAGGCCCTTCACTGCCGAAGAAAGGCAAACACGATTTAAGTGCAAGAGACATAGATCCTCACGAGCCCACGCAATCGCGGAGGCTCATGAGGGATCCATGTCTCTTGCTGAGACCAATTTGTTTCCATGTTCCTTGGACGGTTATGGCTCATGATCGTTGAGTGAATGAGATTTCAGAAACTAAATATGCGTTCAGCGGCAGGGAAGGGGTTAAAGCCATTATTTTGGTCGCTACGTCTGGAACAGCGCTATTAATCCTTTGCCTGAAATGTACGTACATTTTTGTTTTATGAAATCTTTGTTCATTGAACATCCAAACTCAAAACCGTCCCAAAAAAATCAAACAAAAAAAAAAATCATGGATATAAATTGATCACATTAAGAGGCGTATATCCTCATGAGCCCCCGCGGTAGCGGGGCCCATGAGGATCTATGTCTCTTGCAGTTAAATCGTGCTTGCGTTTCTTCGGCAGTGAAGGGCTCATTACTCCGCTTACGACAAACTTCTGATAACACACACACACACACACGCACAAGCGTGTCTGTCTCAGCAAGAGGCATAGATCCTCAAGAGCCCCCGCGGTCGCGGGGGCTCATGAGGATCTATGTCTCTTGCAGTTGATCGTGTTCACTTTTTCTCGTCAGTGAATAGGTTACAGCCGAATTTCGTGTGTGTTGTTGTTGTTGTTGTTGTTGTTGTTGTTGTTGTTGTTTTGTTTTTTTGTTTTTTGTTTTTGTTGTTGTTGGGGGAGGGTGTGGGGGATATTCGACGTTATAACAAACAGATCAAATAACAAACAATGCAGATTGTCTCCCCTTACCTGTTTCTCCGTTTCCCTCCCCTTGATGGCAGCGGGCGTGATGGCTCTGTCGCAGTAACTGCCCTCCAGCAGCGCTACTCCGGAAGGCCTGGTAGAGGTGTCGGACTCGAAGTACATCAGCAGGTTCTGGTACAGCACGAACCACCGCAGCTGCCACTTGCCCAAGTCCGAGGACTTCTTGTACAAGTATCCCGAGATAGTGTTCTCCTGCTTGGCCTTGGCCGCCAGGTACAGCACCTGGCTGTCGTTAAAGCGGATTCCCTTCTGCATGACCTTGAGCGACTTTTGCCGACGTCCTTGAAAAAAATGGGGCAAGGTCGAAGGAGGAGAGTATTGTGATGAGTGGGTGAAGTGTTAGAAGCGTCTCAAGATCATGGCCTCACCTTGCGGCGTCCTTCAAGAGGTCACGGTCAAGGTCGAAATTTTGAGCACACTGGCGCTAGAAGTGTCCATGTGTCATGATGCGACAGCCCTTGCTTCAGATCCATACAACGCACATCACATTACTTGATGAAGTCCTAAGGAATATATCCTTTACATTTTTCGAAAATGATGCGGTTGGGTCATTCTTCAAATGTCAGGTTACAGCACACAATTGAACCATTCGGCAAATGGAAGTCACAGTCGTGATTCACTGACATATTTTGCTAACACTGTACACTGCATGCAGCAGTCGTTTATACAATAATGCGGACTATACAATAATGCACATCTCCTGGCTTCAGTAACTACGGTTGTAATCCTTGTTCGTGTTGAAATACTTCTTGACAATGCACATGCGTAAAACAAAAGCATTCCAAGATACGGTGCAATTCCACGAAAATGTCCTCGCTTCTCTTCGTGGAATGTTTGATCTATGCACACCGACAATCAAGACAGTTCAATAGTTTCTCTTTCCAAAAAATGCAGATCCAACATGATACACAAAAATGTATCCCAAAGCTTCATTTACTCTCGACTGTTGCTGCTTTGATTATATACACACAAGAATACATGCACCCACTTCTCATTCAGATTTTGTTTTTGACTTTCCGCGATAGGTAAATCAATACAGAATAAGTCAGAACATACAGGAAACACGAGTCACAGTATCGATGTATTCTCTCGGCTTCTGAAAGTTTAAAACAGTATCGTAGTTGCCTTAAAAAAAATGTTACTAGTGAGGTTACGCTTACGAATCCAAACAACGTGACGAACGACCAGCTTCCACCACAAGCATTGTCACCTCTCCGAATATATCCGAGAGGCATAGATCCTCATCACCCCAGAGGGCTCATGAGGATCTATGCCTCTCAGAGATATTCGGAGTGGTGTCTATGCTTATGGTACACGCTCACAATCCAGATAGGTGAAGTTAGCGCTGGTAGAATTCCCCTTGGTATGTGTACTATGTTCCACGCTGGATATTCGCCGTGACCTTGCTCTCGTTCGTTGTTGGGAGTCGTTCGGCGTAAACGCAACCTCATTACCGACACTCTGGTCACAATAGAACACGATGTTAGCCGCACTTTTGCTCTTTTGTTGCTGCCTGCAAAAAAGGAAGTGACGTTTCTTTCCAGAAATATGTCAGCGGAATAAATGTGTTCGCCAATTCCTGTGACACTTTCGAACATGTCAGGTCACTCCAAATAATGAAGTAGTTTCAGTCATTCTGATATTTAGGAGAATTTTGAAAGAAGAAAAAAAAATGGAGGACCCACTTGTGGACTTTCGATGTAGCTTTACACAAGGAAGTGACTCCTTTTTCTCAGTCTTTCTGATAATATTTCAGAATAAGTCAGGCACAGCACCAGATTCTGGTCAGACCCATTTGTACTGTGGAGGTATGCAGCTGCAGCTAACTGTGAATAAACCAAGGGTCCCAGGTGCCGTGCTCGGCGCCATCCATCATTTTCAGATGATACAACGAGGATTTCGGCACAAGCACAACACATGGGCTCACGACCGCGAACAAAGAACCGCCACAGCACTTTTTTGTATCCAGGGGAAACGACTGCGTACATAAACGATAACTCCAGTATGAATTCAGTGAAATTGCTTTTCAAGAGTGAAACCTTTGGCTGTCGGTATCGCTTTTTGTCGAGGCGATTCCTTGCAAGGAATCACCTCGACAAAAAAGCGCTACCGACCGCCAAAGGGTCAAAGCGAGACCAACCGTGGGCAGCGACTGCGCATGGCAATCAAGGGATTTAATGATGTCCAGGAACGACAATTCACTTTCCACTCAAAAGTGCCCAGGAACAGATAACCCTACTTTGCACCGAAGCAATCTAATGGCACCCTGGACAGCTAATTCACTTTACAACAAAATGAAGTTAAATGTGCGAATGCATTCACAACTCCCAAAAGTAATAACAGCCAGAAAGACCTCCCTGGATAGCAGACCTATCCCTTTGGCTGTATACAGCCAGCGCTCTGTGTCGATGTTATTTAAGTCGTACAGGAATCACCTCGACGTAGAGCGCTACGGGACGTCAAAAGATTAATTTGACACAGAAAGCTTTAGCATGCAGCGCCTCAAGAAAGTGTGGATGTCATGTTTACTCTAATATGCTTACCGGAAAGCCAGTATTTCCGTTTATTTAACTCATTTTACCCGCAGACACACCACAGCAAGATATAGATCGACCGCCAAGCTATTCTGGCATCACCCTTGAACTATCATGGTCGATCTGTGTCCTGCACTGCAATGCAGTCTTCAGAGGACAACGGCAAAATTTGGGGATTTCGGTGATGGGGTACAATGAGTTAACTCGTTCAGTGCCGAGAAAATCTGAACACCACCCAACTGCAAAAGGTATAGATCCTCATGAGCCCCCGCAGTTGCAGGGGCTCATGAGGATCTATACCTCTTACTGACACACTTTGAATTCATGTTCCTGGGACAGCTAATGTGGTACTCACAAACCAGATAGGTGAGGCTAGCGCTGGCAGAATTGTACAACAAACCAAAGGGAATTACTCAGCGCTGGACATGTATGTTGTGTATGTATGTTTCCCCTGCTACTCTAAGTTCGAGAAGCATGGTTATATAGAGACTGATGCATCATTTTGAAGATGCAATGATCGTCTTATTCTATACCTGCGTATTTCTCTGTGGGCTGGCGATTGGGTGCCTGATAGGCGGGGGCAGGGGAGCTAATGTGGTGTTTTTTTTTCTGTTTGTTTGGTGTTGGATTAATGAAGATTGCAGAAACATGATCTGCGTCAACTGGAACTGAACGGGTTGAAAAGCGAGATTGTCAATGTCATATATTGGAACTCTTGCTTTTCACAAAGTAAGACATGCATGCAGGCATTGGCGTTTACCTAATCAAGGCGGAAGTACTGAAACATGAGAATCTCGCGAGAATATACGAGATCTAACAGTAGGGCCTTTTCATTGCCACTTTAATCCACCAGAATTGACATGTATGTGACGATTTGTGTGTGTGTGTGTGTGTGTGTGTGTGTGTGTGTGTGTGTGTGTGTGTGTGTGTGTGTGTGTGTGTGTGTGTGTGTGCGTGCGTGCGAGTGTGTGTGCGCGTGCGTGTGTGTGTGAGCTTGTGCGTGCGTACGTGTGTGTGTGTGTGTGTGTGAGTGCGTTTGAAAAAAAACGTACCCCCCAAAAAATTCTTTCACAATCAAAATTTTGGTCGTCAGCACTTCGGCACCACAAATATTTTCCCAGGACAGACTTATGACACCCTGGTTGTCCCCCTCAATTAGCTACCGCTGACAGCGGTAGCGAATCGAGGGCGACAACCAGTGTGGGACTTGCGATTGACTGTTCTAAAGGCCTACAAAGGCCTGGGTATGTGTCACTTACCAAATTTTTCACCTCTCAGTTTTTAACACACTTCTGCGGAAAACGCACACAGCTCTTTACAAGGATGTAAAACACGTTCTCGTGATGAAACGAGTGAACAATGAGCAGAATATGAAGAGTTCGATGACCGACGTCAGATTATCGTAATTAAGTCGTTGGAAACATCCGCTGCAATGGAGTCCAATCTGAAAAGGAAGAAAAATGAAAGTAAATTAAACCGGCGATGTAATTTTCAACGAATCACCTGGGGTTCAGTTGCATGCGCCTAGTCCTGCGCCAGCCACTAAGCAAGGTGCTCCGCTCTAGCGGAGCACCTTGCTTAGTGGTTGGCGCAGGACTAAGCTCACTCATACAACTGGCCCCTGGACAAAACCGCCCAGAAAGGGACGCAATGGACAAACAGAAAATCTTAACAAAAGATTCGCCGAGACTGACAACACGAACCTTCAGAAACATAAAGATTTACGAAAGGACCGGGCACAAATAATCCTTTCGCTTCCAGCGCTAAGCGCCACATATAAATTCCTGTGGGTACAGTGATTAATCCCTTCACTCCCGAGAAAAATAAATGATTCCCGTAAATCATGAGTACGTAACAATAATCTGCTCATCTTTTGACGCGACCAGTGGATTAGGATCCCGGACTACATGTAGCCCAATATCGCTCGTTCATCCAAGCTTTTCATAACTACACTGTTTTCGTCGATTTCGTGCAGTTTTCACCTACTTTCGATTCAGAACAACTTCTATTCAACAAGACCCAGCTTCAAGAGGTCTATATAGATCCTCAGGAGCCCGTGATGCCTGGAGATCTTGGACGCTAAGTCTACGATTTCAAAAGACAGTCTGCGTGTACAGACACAGACGAGTTTAGCAGTTTGTACACAATACATAATGGTCTGCTGCGTGCCCAGCACCCAGCACAAGGCATGAACAATGACTCGATCACGATAACTCAAGGGTAGTGCATGATTAGCTCGGCGCCTGGAAGGCGCCGAGCTAATCAAGCCCTATCCTTTATCTGTCGCGCCCGCTAAATTTGTTCGGCCTCAAGCTAGTCAGACAGAAACTTTGAACTAGGCTAGTTCATCGTATCATGGTCGAACCATCCAGATGCAGTCCACGCAGATCAGGCACGGCCGTTGCGCTGTCATGGTGAAACCCATCTTATTCGAACTGGCAGTTAACGCTTCTGGCTGTAGGTAGCGCAGTTTGGTCGCGACGACTCCTACAGTAATCATCGCAACAAAAGACGCCAGACCTGCTACTTGATATGAATCAATAAGTCAGCGCTACTGTCTGGAAGGATGGGCCGTGAAGGGCGTTGACCTTTGCACACCTTCGCTGCCAATGGTCGTAGCCTGTAATGTGACTCTGAAATCTTGGTTAATGCAACGCCAAAGAGCCACAGGTGTCCAAGATAACATGGATACAACGTGGCGTCAACAAAAGGTTTCGATCCTCACGAGTACCCCGCAACTGCAAGGGGGGGCGAGGCGCATGAATATCTATGTAGCCTATCTTGCAGATATATGCCAAAAGCCGTCCCGGCCAAAGACTATGGATACAACATGGCGCCAACAAAAGGCATAAGACCCCCCCCCCCCCCCTCCCGGGAGGGTGGGGGTTAGGGGGGGCGGTGAGCTCAGGAGGATCTATATCTCTTGCAAGTTGGATCGTGTTCGATTTTGTTCTCTCGGCGGCGACGGGGTTAATTCGAACCCTGATTGCAGCGCAAGATCACGTCTTTTCGATTCCCTGTTCAGTTGACTGATGCGTACCCAAGGCACACAGCCTCACAGCGGCGGTTTCCTTTGTCAGTCGATCTAGTGGATAAGCCGTGGTGCTAAGTTTAACCCATTCAGCCCCGACGCACTACGAGAAGACTTGACCTGTAGAGGACAACGTTCAACATTTGTTGGAAATTTGAACTCTAGGTTACAATGTGTTAAACGTTTTTTTTTCAGGTCGGCCGACGGCTTCTCGAAAATGAGATAAATGTGGCATATTAACCCCATCAATGTCGGAAGACGGCGAACCATACCCAAATGCAAAGATAGTTACGTTCTTTGTCTATTGCTGCCCTGATCTCTTTGCACGTTTAAGTCTCAGACAGACCTGGAGTAACCGGGAGCAAGTCACAGTGGCAGACGGAAATCACTTTTTAGCGACTGACAGGCAAGGGGTTAACCTTCTGGACCGTTGGTAGCGCTTTAAGTTGAGGTGATTCCTGCAGGACTCACCTCAACCAAAAACGCGACGGACAATTTATTAACCCCTTGACTTCCGCTTGACGTAGACAGTCTTCGTTAATTCAACGCCAAAGAGCCCTAACCATCCCAGTGAAATGGATTCAAAGCGATGTCTGCAAGAGGCATAGATGCCCCTGGGCCCCGAAAATGCGGGGGCTCAGGAGGATCTATGTCTCTTGTGCTTTGGGTCGTGTTTTGTTTTCCCTCGGCAGTCCAAGGGTTAAAGCGCAAAAAAGGAACTGGGGTGAGTCTGTTCGCTGTCAAACAAGGTATGTGAAACATCACAGACGTTACAGCGCAACCCTTTCGGCCACGCCCCAAATTAGTCTCGATCTCTAAAATGTATTTATCATTATTTGGATCTACAGTGGTAACCGATTTCCACTTGCGATTGGACTACCATCCATTTTCATTTCAAAAGGAGAAATGCTGCACTTTGAGGTGTCTAAACAATCACTCAATCAAACAGCTCACAGCTGCAGCCATTTGTAAGCGGATAACAGAATTCCGGTTTTTGTTGGTTGTTGGGTGGTGGTGGTGGTGGTGGTGGGGGGGGGGGTTAAGGGGGAGGAGGGTGGGGGGGGGGGGGGCAAAGGGGGGAGGCGAAGCTTGGGGCATAAAAACGGTTGGAGTGTAACGTGGGACCTCTTGTTTACAAAGTGGTTTTTTCTTCACACGTGTATATACATTCAGCACTACTATAACGCGATCGTCAAAAAGGCGTGGTCTGACGTTATGGCTCCCCGATACACCGCGATATCCTGAGGCTGACCTGTGTATAGTTACGCTTGCTGTATTCTTTGGATGTTGCTCAGTCGTTGACTGCATTCCGGCAGTTAACGGGTTAACGTGAACAAACATCGTTTGCCTATATGTTACCGCGACGAACATACTACAAATAGTACCGGGGAAAACTGACCTCTAAATGACCCCAACTTTTCCTTCCGAGGGGACAAAACTCACCATTGCAAATGTAGGCCTAACAACAAAAATAAAAAAAAAGGAGAAAAATGTCTCCCTCCCCAATCAGTGCAGAAGGTCATCGGGCCGACATCGGCCGCCGTTGGCTAGATGACCTTGCGCTCATTGGGTCGTTGCTCTTTTTGATATGCGGCTTTTTTTGTAGTAGTAGTAGTGCTGGTGGTGGTAGTTGTAGTTGTGATATATATTAGTTCTTTGTGGGATGTAGTCCATAAGCTAGCCAGGCCTACGGTGCATCCTACTCAGTACTCAAAAAGATGGGTTTCAAAGTGCACCTTAGTATGTCCTGAGATGTCTAAGCCATGTTCCCTGAAAATCCTTAGGAACACACCAGAGATGTAGCCGATGGCGCAAGGGTACCCCCATTCACGCACTTCGCAGATGCTAAAAGGAGGTTGAGAAACATTTTCCACTAAATAAATCAGAATTCATTCCAGAAGCCCAAATCAGGCAATATTATGTTACGGCACACCTTCTGCATCCTCTGCAAAAAACAGAATGAAATAATATTGAATCTCTGGCTCACAGTGAAGGTATTTGTGCACCCAGTAAACGGCCATTTCTGCGAAATCGCAAAAAAGACAAAATAATGTGTCAGATGCCTTCAGACATTTCCTGTAGCACTGACAGTCCATTTCAAGCTTACATCATTAAAACAGGATGTCACAATTATTATAAACTTGACTAGGTGATGCTGTGATCACTGTGAGTGCCACAGTGGTTGATTTTGTATCCCTACCCCCAAGTTGTAAAAATACACAAAATTAATTAGAAAAAATTACTAAAGTTATTCCATTTCATTTTGACCTCTCTTTACCTATTGAGTTTCAATAATGTGAGCATACAGTGCAAGAAAATAAGGAAAGTCGGCATCCTTTACGGTACGTTCGTGGTGAATGATAGCTTTTCCCATTTAAATTTGACGAATTAAGAAACGTACGTTGTTTCTGATGCCCTCAAAAATTTTGTATACAACTGATAGATCTTTTTTTTAAAGGTTGTATTGGTTAGGATAGAGTATCACAGTTACTCCCAACCTGATTTTATGATGCTGTGATGCATTTAGGGGCCACAGTGGCTGAATCTGCTGCCCTATCCCCATTTTACCTGTACGTAAAAGGAACGCAAAATGATCATAACAATTGCTTATGTCATACTCATCTGTTTAAATATTTTTTGTTGCCAGTTTTCTAACAAAATATGCATATTGAGCATAAACATTTGTGATCATTTCATTAATTTCAATGTGACCCATCAATTTAATTGTAATTCGTTTTAGTTAAGCCATGCTTAACAGGGGCTGCCGCTGAAGCTTCTACCGTCTGCACATTCAGCAGTGTTGTCAAACTCGGGGAAGGTGTACCTCAGGGAGATGTTGTGTCACGATGCTGTTCTTGGTTAATGACATCAGTACAACAGTACCAAGGTTCGTCTCGAACATCCTCCATGCGGATGACTTTGCAGTGTGGAGCGCAGCAGAACATAAAGAAATAGCATTCTGCAGAATCCAGGATGCTGCCAATAGATTCAGCAGCTGGACTGAAAGAGGTCACTCAAACTGAGCTAGACCATCTCTTTCAATCAGACGGAAGAGGTCACCTTAAAACTTCCAGTACCAAAGACAGACAGGCCAACTTTACTGGCAACAAATAAGTTACTGGATTCACGTAGAGGCCTCACATCAAAGCCATGGAAGCTAGAGCTGCAAAAAAAAAGGTGCCTGATGAAGAAACTGGTGGGGACCACATTGGCGCAAATTACAGCATCCTGGCACAAGCAAACACCTGCTCGGTCAGACCAGTAGTGCGGTACCAAGATACATCGACAACATGAAACACTGCCTGCAAAACCCCAAAAGCCAAGCTTGACAAGATGCAGAACATGGGTCATTCTCATGATACAGAGACATTCTTACAGCCATCTGGAGCACCCCAATTTAGGAAATGGAGGACATTGGAGACACTGGAACGCAGAACAGCACACACGATGAAGAGACTTTTACTAAACACAGACAGCACTGGATATTAAAGGAGCAGACCAAGAACCGTTAGAAACGCCCAAGTCTGAACCGCCAACTGAAGGTCCTGCAAAGGGCTAAAACTGACGTCCTGGAACCAAGCCCAAAGATGTGTGAAGAGCTCCCTTCAGATACCTGGACATCTCAAAAGAGTCTTCTAGACAACATAAACAATGTTCCAGGACTCTTTGCCAAAGGTCGCGGCACTGCACGAAGCCATTTCGCTGGAGATTATGCACAAGCGCTACCCTTACAGCAGCTGTGGTACCACACAAGATGCCGTGCGGAATGAAGGAAGTGGCGTGTACATCTGTTGTGCAGACCGCACTACTACCTGCCTCTCCTTACCAGCTGGCGGCAGCAGCTCCAACTATCGTACAGATCTGCAGGTGCTCAACACAACAGCAGCTAAGGAAAGGCAGCAGCTTGATCCACTGATCTCACCAGGAAGCTTAAATATAGACTGGACGCCCTGTCCACAAAATAGTGCTGCAGTGGATTCCAGTGCATTCTGGAGTAGCTGGGAATGGAGAGGCTGACAGCCTAGTCAAAGCAGGCACCAGACTACCTCAAGATCACAACCTCCTGTAAAGAAACCAAGACACTACAGCAACAAAGTGATTGGCAACAGCAGAACGGCGACTGCAGCCCGTGGGCAGACGACATCAACAAGCTGAACAGGAAGAACCAGGCCACCATCTTTCATCTACGCACCGATTACTCTGGACTGGGTCCGTACAGAAAAGCAGGGACGAAGATCACAAACTTTTCATAAACGTTTCACAAACCCAAACTGAAGCCTGAAGGTTTACACACTTTAATTAGATCACTCTGTATCAGCAGCTCATTTGAAGCTTTCGTGCCTAATGCATGAAGAGATACCAAAATAAAAGAACGCCTAGCGAATGGTAAAGTTCGGTAGAAGCGTAAACAACCAATCAGAATGTTCGGCAGAAAGGCCATGCAGTCACTTTATGATCAGAGCTAAATATAGATCCCTTGCAACAAGCGTCAGCATGATCGTTCGCAATGGAATAGTCACAAATTGGGGGAGAAAAAAAAAAAAGAAGTAGATAAAAGTTTGTCAGCACTTTGTCATTTCTTTTACAAACTTTCACAGACTTTAAGGAAAAGGACTGAGTTGAAATTGACAGACTTTCCAGGGCCCTGAAAAAGCCTTGTCATTTTTTTAACAACTTTCACAAATGTTCACAGACCGTACGGACCCTGCTGGACTCACCTCGTGAGACTGGGTCATGCGGAAACAGCCCTATGCGAATTTGGCGTAGAAAATCAGTCTCCTTAGCATATTCTCCAAACCTGTCCATACAGAGAAGCGGTCTGCTGGCAGTTCTGACCAGAAGAGACACCCCTGTACACGAAACTCTGAAAACATGCTGCCGAGCTCTTGACAGCTTACTTATTGGCAGCCAGAACAATATAAGATTTGAAGACGGACATCAAGAAATTGAACGTTGCAGAAGAAGGTGGAAGTGGTGATCTCGTGGTGGACATGTGGAAACTAAGTATTTTGATAACATTGTTTTGGCTGTTAGGAA
This sequence comes from Semisulcospira habei, assembly GCA_036245525.1. NCBI lineage: Eukaryota > Metazoa > Mollusca > Gastropoda > Semisulcospiridae > Semisulcospira > Semisulcospira habei. The sequence continues at coordinate 68,779,121 of BTPG01000001.1, forward strand.
CCATGAAACTTTATTACGCATATTCATATTTACACATTTCTAGACGAAAATAAATGAAAGGAAAAGGGGAGACCTTACTAGACCCGCCTTACGCTAGGAAAAATATCACCTAAAAGACCAGGAAGTTAAAAGTAGTTACAATTAAATTGATGTGTCACATTGAAATTAATGAAATGATCACAAATTTGTATGCTCAATATGCATACGTTTTTAAGAAAACTGGCAACAACAAATATTTAAACAGAGGACTATGACGTAAGCAATTTTTATGATTTTTTTGCGTCATTTTGCGTACTGATAAAATGGGGGTAGGGCAACAGATTCAGCCACTGTGGCCCCTAAATGCATCACAGCATCATAAAATCAGGTTGGGAGTAACTGTGGTACTCTATCCTAACCAATAAAACCTAACAAAGACATATTGGTTGTATACAAAGACATATTGGTTGTATACAAAATTTCTGAGGGCACCGGAAACAACGTACGTTACCTAATTCGTCAATTTTAAATGGTAAAAAGCTATAATTCACAACGAATGTACCGTAAAGGATGCCGACTTTCCTAATTTTCTTGCACTTTATGCTCACATTATTGAAACTTAATAGGTAAAGAGAGGTCAAAATGAAATGGGGTAACTTTAGTAATTTTGTCTAATTAATTTTGTGTATTTTTACAACTTGGGGATAGGGATACAAAATCAACCACTGTGGCACTCACAGCAATCACAGCATCACCTAGTCAAGTTTATAATAATTGTGACATCCTGTTTTAATGACATAAACCTGAAAATGGACTGTCAGTGCTGTAGAAAATGTCTGAAGGCATCTGACACATTATTTTTGTCTTTTCGTGCGATTTCGCGGAAATGGCCGTTTACTGGGTGCACAAATACCTTCACTGTGAGCCAGAGATTCAATATTTTTTCATTCTGTTTTTTTGCAGAGGATGCAAAAGGTGTGCCTTAACATAATATTGCCTGATTTGAGCTTCTGGAATGAATTCTGATTTATTTAGTGGAAAATGTTTCTCAACCTCATTTTAGCACCTGCGACTGAAGAGCGTGAATGGGGGTACCCCTTGCACCATCGGCTATATCTCTGGTGTGTTCCTAAGGATTTTCGGTGAACATGGCTTAAACATCTCAGGACTTACTAAGGTACACTTTGAAACCCATCTTATTGAATACTGGGGGCAGGGGGGGGGGGGGGGGGTGCACGGCAGACCTGGCTAGCTTATGGACTAATGGTTGTTGTTGATGTTTTTGCTGTTGAAGCGGCCCTTGGGCTTGATGCAATGCCCTCAGTTCTATAAACGACACAGTTTTCAGGCTTTCAACATTTTCACGCGGACCGTTTCATTTTGTATGCCTACGTATTATTTTTCCCATGTATTATCAATCACATCACCTTCGCGGTTGCAGAGGGCGCTCAAAATCTTTCATACCCGAACAAGCCGCGAGTTCTTCGGTATCAGGGGAGGTAAGTACGAATGACAAAGGGGCGGAACTCAGGATGCCGAGCAACAGAGGGTAATTTCCGCTTGCAAACACCACCCGCTGACAACATCTCGATGTGAACCTCCCTGACCTCCCCGCTCTGAAAATGCAAATGGAGCACTACTCTGTCAACAAGAGGCGTGGATTCTCATGAGCCTCTGCGCACGCAGGGGCTCATGGGAATCTATGCCATACATAGACGTAAGGAGCGGGGAGGGGGAGGGGGGGGGGAATGGGGAGGTGGTGAGCATTAGTTGCAAGATCAATCTGGCGACAATCAGGCGATCGTTACTTCGACAGTGAACTCAAGAAAGGGGTGTGTGGGGGGGGGGGGGGGGAAGGGGTAGGGGATTGAAGGGGTCAGGGTGAGCGGGTGAGGGGTTAACCAGGAATGCATTATATTTCTAAACCCGTTCCAGTGTTAACCCCTTCCTTGCCACTGTACGTAATTTTTGTTTTTGAAATCTTCGCTCATTCAAACGACCAGAAAGCTAAAACCGTCAAAGAAGCATGGATACAAATTGGTCTCAGCAAGAGGCATAGATCCTCATGAGCCCCCGCGGTCGCGGGGGCTCATGAGGATCTATGTCTCTTGCAGTTATGATCTTGTTCACTTTTTTGTCGGCAGTGAACGCGTTAAAGAGCAACAATAACAACAACAAGCTAGCATTATGATTCAAGTTCTGACAACCCTTACCCTAAAGCCAAAACCTAACATATTTCTTGTGGTCATTCTCTAGAATTCAAACTAAAAAGACAATTGCTTGGCAAATGGTTTCTTCATAATCTTCGTTATGCAACTCTGAAATGAAGTCCGTTTCAGGAAAATGGTGCCGCCATCTCAGTAACCAAAAAAATATGTGTGTGTGTGTGTGTGTGTGTGTGTGTGTGTGTGTGTGTGTGTGTGTGTGTGTGTGTGTGTGTGTACTTCTCTCCCAGTTGCGGAAGATGGATCGACTGATTGGACAGCAGTCGTATTAGTGAAAATTAGTCCTGACAGCGGACTGACAACGTAGATTGCGATCTGACTACCACGGGAAAGAATAGACGGACCATGCTATACTCCAGCTATGCCTATTAAGACTTCGGCAGTCAGACAGTTTCAATTGCCAGGGGCACAGCCGATTCTCAGGAGCCCCAGAAGCGGAGGAGGCGTTCAGCGAATCATTCGGCAAAAAGCTCTTTGCTGTCGACTGCAAGAGGCATAGATCCTCATGGGCCCCTGCAGGGACCCATGAAAATCTAAGCCTCTTGTTGATGCTTTGAAACACACCGTTTATCTCCAGTGACGGATTGCTTACAAGAGCAGTGGAATCCATTGTTCGAGCTCCCAAGTCAACGTGGTGCCATCTGCAAGAGCCATAGATTCTCATGAGCACCATGCATTTGCAGAAGCTGTATGAGAATCTATGTCTCTTGCTGGCACAGCAAATTACCATTTTTTTCTCTCTCTCTCTCTTTTCTTCTTTTTGAATTAACGACGATTGCAGAAACACAGTCTGTGTCGGCTGGCACTGCACGAGTTAAATCGATTGGCGAGATGAGCTACGTTTATCGTTCTTTTTTTTTTTTTTCAACATACTCCGCAAACACAACCAAATACAAGCGACCTGCTCCAGACAAGAAAGGGTTAACAGTCCACAGTACTTTTTTTTATAAACGTACTTAGTAGACCGTACGGTGCTGGACAAAAGGCATAATAACTTGTGACTTTTACATTTAGAGAACTAAACAGCTGTTGCTGTTGTTGTTGCCAGTCTACCGGTGTATCACAATGACATGACATGGAGCCGCCAATGAAGGTACTCCGGCACTATCCTATAACTATCTTGGTCGATCCAGATGATGTCAGCCTTTTCACTATTAGAATCCTTATCTGCCAGTGAACGCATTTTTTTGTATTGTTTTGTTCAAATTATTGTAAATTCAACGTCAAAGGAACGTGGATACAAAGTGCCCTCACCAAGAGGCATAGATCCTCATGAACCCCGCGACTGCAGGGGCTCATGAGGATCTATGCCTCTTGCAGATGGGTGGTTTTCCTTTGTCTCGACAGTGAGCGGGTCAATGCCAGCTGACGCGGACTGTGTTTCTGCAATCTTCGTTAACCCAAAACCCCAAAAGCATAGATGTCCCAAGGACATGGATTCAAAGTGGTGTCGGCAAGTGGCATAGATCATAATAAGCCCCAGCAACGGCGGGGGGCTCACGAAGATCTATACCTTTTGCTGTTGGGTGGTGTCCACTTTTTCTCGGCAGTGAGCGGGTTGATGTAGTCACATGGCTCTAGTATGACACTGCACCGGCGGTACATTTACGGAGAGAATTAAGTAGCTGAAAAGCTAATGTCGCCAGTCGGTTGCTCATGGCAACAGGACCCGTAGGCGAGTGTTGGCATACTCGCGTATCATTATAGTCCAACAATATACACGCCAACAACGCTCAAATGGTCCTTGTCGCGAATGACTTTAACCCCTTCCCTCCCAATGCACGTACATGTTTTTTTTGATTTTGTTTCTGAAATCACTGTTCATTCAACGATCAAAAACCGTCCAAGAAATATGGACACAGACTGGTCTCAGCAAGAGACATAGATCCTCATGAGCCCCCGCAGTCGCGGGGGCTCATGAGGATCTGTGTTTCTTGCAATTGAATCGTGTTCGCTTTTTTTCGGCAGCGAAGGGGTTAATCCTAATGACACTGCGATCAAAGATCAGCGTCCCTTCAAAGGGATATCGTCTCTTGAAATGGGCCCCCGACATGCACCGTTCTCAGACCGAGAAAGTGACAGCCAAGCAATGAAATTCACACTAACCTAAATCATTCGGAATACACCAGTGTGTGAAATAAGTCTGACCAAAATAGTTCAAGGGTAGTGCCAGAATAGCTTGGCGCCTATAGGCGCCAAGCTATTCTGGCACCACCCTTTAACTAAAGCCATTGGTGTATGTCCTTATCTGTAAGTAATTTAATGTAGCTTGCATATGGCAGTGTACAAATTTGAAGCTGTTAGCCTCAGTATGATATGGGTTAAAGAAAGAAACACGCTTAGCATGGTACAACATTAATTGCGGTGTACTTGTCCTTTCTAAGGGTGTTTCTTTCTTTGTTGAGAATTTTTGTACCATTTTGGTAATCATACAAGCAACCCCCAAATCACTAAATGAATGAATTAATGAATGATCGATCGATCGATAGATCAATCAATCAGTCAGTCAGTAAGCATTATTTTAGTATGATAAAATTATTGTGGCACAATGTTCTGGCAGCGAAACACCCTTCACCCAATCTCTCACGAGTCCGGCAGGAGTCACTCTCCATACAAACTTCACCACTGTCGATTGATTGGTTGGTTGCTTGGTTGGCTGGTTGTTGCCCCGCCCCACCCCACCCACCCCACCCCTCTTCCTCCTGCCCCACAGAGACACTGTGTGGTACTGGCATGATGCACGGAGTATAACGTGCCTCTGTGAAAACAAAGCGACGATCTTCAGTTTTTTCCGTGTGTATAGTCTGTTGGAGCAAACCTTGCCTCCTGCTTTTTTGCAAATAATATTTGAACGCAGACGATTTCAAGACACATCTAAGAAGAAAAGATGATCATCAGCCTTCGTCCTAACTTATTTTAATTTTCCTTTAGCAGATGCCCTCGGGGAAATTTTGAACATGACCTATTTAAAACTGCTCAAATATACTCCATATCCAGCCCCACTCAGCAACAGTGAATTTCAAGCTCCTCATGTTGAATGTTCGATAGCTTGGTTTTGCAAAACGTCTGATCCGTGGAGAAACATGTCACAGTTTCATCGACAGTGATGCAGGTCAGTGGTTATTGAGGCCTGAACAGGGTATATATTTAAACTTTCATGTAGGTCTCGGGAGGGTGTTGGCTAAACTGTTGGTTTAAAGCCAACTAACATTTTTTAATAAACTGGGACCATGCTCGGTGATCAAGTTTTGCTCTTAGCGTTGTCCTGAAATATGTCTTCTTCAAAAGTTAACTGGAAAAACACGAGGTAAGCTTTGCTCAAACGGCCTATACCTCGCGTGCATTGCTCTAACAGTTCGTGAACACGAAACCAAAGGGGCGGCAGCCAGCGCTTTGACCAACTAGATCTATGAACATTGGTCAATAAATGCGCAGTTCTCTCCCCTGAAAGCGCTTTTATCTTTTTACTTGTCAGTTTTCCTAAATTAGGGATTGCAGCGGCGTTGTCAGTTGTCACAAATACACGACAAAGGCCACTTCAGCGCAAATAACCTGCTCGACCCATAACCCCTGCCATTTGGAGTGTGTATACAGTATATAAGCTGGTTGTAGCAATTAGAGTCCCACCGTGCATTACCCACATAATATTTCCTTAATTGAGGACGAAACAAAGGAATAGATTCAGCAAGGGGCATAGATCCTCATGAGCCCCCGCGGATGCGGGGGGCTCATGAGGATCTATGCCTCTTGCAGATGTCTGTCGCCATTGTTGAAGAAAGGAGCTGTGCTCACCGATGCTAAGGGCAGGAGTTCTGCATTGTTTTGTAGCATAATGCGTATTAATGATAGCTGCCTGGGGTTTAGTTTGTTCTTTACAAATGTGTACGGCTGGGCTTTGTGTGAAACGACGCTTATGAATCCACACATAAAATAAAACCTGAATAAACTGATGCAGAAGACGAATTATTTTGTAGCACATAGGGTCGCTAAAATATAAATGAAATTGTAATCGCTAGATTGATATTTTTCCCCATTTCGACCTGGATGCCACTGAGTTTTTGTCTGCGGGCAAATAAGAGATATAACCTTCCTTGTAATACAAGAAAAATCGTGCCGTCAACCGAGAAAAAAGAAGAAGAAAAAAATTTAAAAAAAAAGAAAAAAAGATACACACTGTCTTTTATTTCGCAGGATAGCATTGCTGAAATTATTGGTTTGTTGAGCTGTTATGTTTTCAGAAATGTGTTAACTTTGTTTACTATGGAGCAGCAATCTTGCTGTATTCTGGTGTTTAATTTAATTGTGAGTCAGGCTTTTTAAAATGTCATTCGTGTGCTGTTTATGGTTCCACCAGCTGCCAACCCTTTGGCTGTCGGTCGCGATTATTATTATTTTTTTTTTTTTTGTCGCGATGGTTTGTGCAGGAGTCATCGCGACAAACAGCTCAACCGACAGCAAAAGGTCGAATTATGTTGTGCCAACTTATTTGTTAATTTGTTTTCAGTTTCAGGTGAAATTTGTTTGTTGTCGCCGGCTGGTCTCCGTGATGGGGCGTAAGCTCTAGATTAGAGCGAAGGCTGATATCGGCCCGAGGACATTTTGCTTACCAAGAGGATTTTTTTTTTCTCTTGACAAGTCTATGCTAAACTTCAGCACTACGATAAACGTCGATCGCGATTAGCGCGGTCTGACTTCATGGCTACGTGCTATCACCGCAATATAACGGAAGCTGGCCCATATATCCGCACTGCATTCCGAAAGCCTTGCGCTGGCGCGGGTGCCAGATGGACGACTGCGAACTGGAATGGAATTAATTGCTTAACTCATTCTACCCCAGACACACCACAGCAAGATATGGTTCGATCATGATAGTTCAAGGGTGATGCCAGAATAGCTTGGCGCCCATCACCCTTGAACTATCATGGTCGATCTGTGTCCTGCACTGCAATGCAGTCTTCAGAGGACAACGGCAACATTTAAGGATTTCGGTCTTGGGGTAGAATGAGTTTTAAACAGAAATTAAAACAAACGACCGCCAGAGATCTTAGAATGGCCGAAACAACGCCGTTTAGCTGTAATCACTTCAGGTTCGTGCCGGGTATTAAAATCCACCAATCACAACCAGTGGAAGCAGATTGTTTTTTTTTCAAGTCACACGTCCACGGCCGTCCAAGGAGCATCAGTCAGTTCCGGTCAACAAGAGGCATCGATCCTCATAAGCCCCCGCAACTGCGGGGGCTCACGAGGATCTCTACCTCTTTGCGGCTGGGCGGCGTTCATTTCTTTCTCTGCAGAAAAAACAGTTAACCACTCCACTGCCGCGAATGACACCTCAGAGTGCCTCCGACTGCAAGACACACTTAATAGTGAGGTTCGTTCAGTTTGAAACGAAAGACTCGCAACAACGCGGAACGAGAGCGAAATCACGGCGGACAGACAACACTCTAAATACGTCCAAGAGGCCTCTTGGAGATGTTTGGAGTGTTGTCTGTGCTTGTGGAACAAGTTGGTTATCCGCCCTGATTTCGCTCACGTCCGTTGTTGGGAGTCGTTCGCCTTAAACGAAACCTCACTAGTAGATCATCAGAGGCTTCACGGAAGAAGAAGCAAGTGAGAAACTCTATCTGGGTTCATTTACATCATCGTTTCTGAGGCGGGCGAGTTAATCAGACAATGAAGGTTAGCAACAATAGGTGTCTGGTCTAAAGGCCCCGCTACACGAGCCCGGTTTTGAGGCCGATTCACGATCAGTTTTCGAATCGGTAGGTGATCGGGCCGGACTAAAAAACGTGTGCACTGCCACACATTTCCCGACTTGTTTAGCCGACCGGTTTGAACCGAAGATCAAAGTCATACCTGTTCTGCAAAATGACTGCTAGTTTTAACAGTGATGATGATGTGCTTGCATTATCAGCTGTTTTGCATCATATTCGGGAAGAGGCGTGCGAACAGCAACGGCGGTGGTACTGATCACAACAGCCTTGTTCGGCCATTTGCAAACCGTGCTGAAACGACATGCTTTGCGAGACGCGCTCTGATTGGTTGAAGCTTACGATCGGGACCGATTCGGATCGGGAAAATAGAGCAGGTTCTAGACACCCGATTCCCAGCCGATTGGGACCGGATCGGATAATTGACGTCATCCGATCGCAATCGGATCGGAATCGGCTTCAAAATCGGGGCACAACCGGCTCGTGTGGCGGGGCCTTAACTAACCTTGTTTGGAAATCAGAATTCGGTCAGATCTGCACGTGTTTTGACGAAAACAGTGGATTAACCCATTACATCCTGAGGCTGATTATTAAAATTTGCTTAGTCTCCCAAGAAGGCCACACTACAGACTAGGAGATAGATCAACCATTTTAGTTCAAGGGCGGTGCCAGAAAAGCTTGGCGCCTTAAGGCGCCAAGCTATTCTGGCACCACCCTTGAACTATCAGAGTCAAATTAATTTTGAGCAGTAGGATAAAAGGTTAAAACCCCGGGAAAACATGAATTATCATCGTATGTTTGTCCAGGCTTTTAATCCACTGTTGTCTTCGAAATGCAATGTTGACCTGCTTTTAAATTTCCGGAAATCGACTCTTCTATGATACCGGCAAACATTACACAAGAAATGTAATTCTCAGAAGAAGCTGGCACGGAAGAGATCAACTTAATCACAGCATCCGGTCCGTTATAGCCGGAAGTGTTGCACATTGCTGCACTGTGGATTAAATAACCCATTATAATCCTGAGGCTACATTTTTCAAATTTATGTTGGCCTATGAAGATTACATTACGGATCAGGAGATAGAGCAAGCATTTTAGTTCAAATGTGGTGCCAGAATAGTTTGGAACCTCAGGGCGCCAAGCTATTCTGACACTACCCTTGAACTAGCATAGTCAAATTTATTTCGCGCAAGAGTTGAAAGGGTGAAAGCGACCACCTCCAATCAATAACAGATCAATCGTTCGCAAAATCTCCTTTTTATACATGTTTTTAGTATGTCATAAGCGGGTAATAGTGGAAAAAATGGCGAACTAAATTGCAGACTGTCATCTCCCGTTCCTCTAAATATATGCAAAAGTAATCTTAAGTAAATGAAGAACCCAACGAAGCAAAGAAACACGCTTAGAAAAGACAGTTACAACACAATTGTCTTCGTTTTTTGATGGATTATATTCTGCATTTTGTGATGTAACTGTCGTTTCTAAGTGCGCATCTTTCAGTCTTAGTTGTTGTTTTTCTTCTGCATTTTACACGCTTGGCAGTCCGTTTATTATTATCTTAAGAAGTCCGTCCGTCTGAGAATTCTATTGCTCTGTGTGTCTCACAGGCTAAGGCAGAGAAATGTGTTTTCCTGTGTATCAAAGTACACTATTTACTGTAAAATAAGCCCTAACAATACAATACAATACAATACAATACAATACAATACAATACAATACAATACAATACAATAAAATACCTTATCCCATTCAGCCCGAAGCATGTATTTCCCAAAGTTTGGAGGCTCATCTAACGATTACGTACCTGTTGCAGGAGATGGACCGACCATGATAATTCAAGGGTAGTGCCAGATTAGCTTGGCGCCTTTAATCTGGCACTACCCTTGAATTATCATGGTCGTCCCATCTCCTGCTGTAGTGGGTCAGGGCTGGATGGGTTATTCATCCCTCATGGGAAAATTATGTCTGCCGATTAACCCATTTAGCGCCATTGCCGCATTTCCCAAATTTTGGAGATGCCATCCAACGACTATGCTCCAGTTCAGGCGCCAAGCTAATCTGGCACGACCCTTGAATTATCATGGCCGATCCACCTCCAGCTGTAGGGCTTTGGGTTAAGATAGATTAAAAAAAAAAAAGAGAAGAAATCCACATACTGTCACATAAGAATATCACATCGCGCCTGTCACAACACAAATACCATACCCCACTCTTTTTTTCACTTTAGCAAAATAATAATATAAAAACATACCAAACTCTCACATTTGCGTCTAAGCGCTCTCTCTCTCTCTCTCTCTCTCTCTCTCTCTCTCTCTCTCTCTCTCTCTCTCTCTCTCTCTCTCTCTCTCACACACACACACACACACACACACCGCATACACACATGCATGCATTCAACAGCAGTCATTCAAGCAAGCAGATAAAGCATTAGAGTGGACGCCGTTGGCCCGCGCACAGCCGTGCACTGACGGTTGTGAAAATGGGTGTGAATACTATATATCTGTGTTACAGAGGCGGTCAATATCATATGCGCTATTACCTACTATATACCCATGCTACAGAGCCGGTCGATTACCCGTGTTACACAGGGGACAATTACCCGTGTTATAGAGGCGGTCTATATAATATGCACTGTTTCCTACTTGGCACCCGTGTTACAGAGGCGATCAATATCATATGCGCTATTTCCAACTATATGCCCATGTTACAGATGCGGTCATTATGATATGCGCCATGTCCTATTATATATCCGCGCTACAGAGGCGATCGATTACCCGTGTTATAGAGGCGGTCAATATCATATGCACTGTTTCCTACTGTACACCCGCGTTACAGAGGCGGTCAATATCATATGATCATATCACCGTGTTACAGAGGCGGTCATTATCATGCGCTATTTCATACTATATACCCTGCTACAGAGGCGGTCGATTACCCGTGTTACAGAGGGGGTCAACAGCATATGCACTGTTTCCTACTGTACACCCGTGTTACAGAGGCGATCAATATCATAATTTATGATCATATATCACCATGTTACACAGGCGGTCGATTACTCGAGTTACAGAGGCGGCATCGATCATCCCGTGCCTGTGCCTGAAATCGTTCCAGAATGCCATTTAGCGGTATATCACGTCACGTGGGGGTCGATATCTCCCGTTGTCACCTAGGATATGCAGTAGCGCACATACGCACAGTTATAATTGGTATCCCCTGACTATATTTGCTTTCCCTTGTTTTCTATTTTTGACGCAGTCAATCTTTTTTGTATCTGTCTAATTCCAGCGCACAAAAACGTGTTATTTTGCTTCAGTCTTAAAAATGACCTGCGAAATTTGTTTTTCCGGCGTAGACGATGCTACTGAAACCAATACCTCTTTCTTACCCGGTTATCCTTCCCCGACTGTTCCTCCTCCCCACTCCACCCCTCACTCCTCTTTCCCCCCTCCATCCTCTCTCCCCCCTCCCTACCCTCCCCCTCCTCTGTCCTCTTCTTCGTCCGTTTCTTCTCCCTCTCCCTCTGCTGTCTCTTCCAACCTAAAACTGTGTCTATTTAATGCCCAGTCTGTCTGCAAAGATGGCAAAGCTGACGTGATTTCCGACTTCATTCTAGACAATGACCTAGATATTGTCGTGATCACCGAAACGTGGCTCCGCTCGGCTGGCGACGAACCCATCATCGCCAGCGTCACTCCGAGTGGCTACCGCCTGGCCTCCTTCCCGCGCGCTTTCAGAGGGGGTGGCATTGCCATCATCTACAAGGACTGTCTTTCCGCTCACCTCTCCTTCTCTCAGTCTCTACCTTTTGCTCATCCCTCCTTTGAATCTGTCGAGGCCGTAGCAACACTCCCTGGCCAGTCCCTCATTTTCTCATGTATATATCGCCCCCCTCCAAGCTCTCAAAACAAACTCACAAACTCCATGTTCCTCACCGAGTTCGACCTCCTCCTCGACCACTACAGCACACGACCCGGAAAACACATCCTTCTAGGCGACTTTAACTTCCACTTTGACAAACCCGACCACCCTGACACAAAACGCCTCTGCACGTCACTTTTAAACCACAATCTTACACAACACATCACTAAACCCACCCACCGACGTGGCCACACCCTCGACTGGATCATCACCCGCACCTCCGATCAACTCTTTCTCGACTCGGACACCTCCACTGTGCTTCCCTCTGACCACTTCGCTATTCTCGTCTCCCTCAATCTACCTCCCCCGAAAAAAACCAAGCTCGTTGTCTCTCGCCGCAAACTAAAATCTGTCAACCGCGAGAGCTTCTTCGACGAAGCTGTCGACCTTCTCTCGGACCCCGCCCCCTCTCCCGATCTTGCATCCCATTTCGATTCCTCCCTTCGAAAACTTCTAGACACCCATGCCCCTGTCACCACCTGCTCCATACCCAACCGACTCCCCTCGCCCTGGCTCACTGATGATATAGCTGAGGCCAAGCGCGAGCGCCGACAAGCGGAACGCCTCTGGCGCTCAACTGACCTCACCGTTCACAGACAGATCTTCCAAACAACTAGATCCAAAGTCTGCAAAATGATCTCCGAATCTAAACGCAAACACCTTCAAAACCAAATCCTGGAATCCACCTCTTCCAAAACCCTCTACGCCACCATGAACACACTCCTAGGCACTTCTAAAGACTCTCCTCTCCCCAACACACACAGCAAAGAAGAACTCCCGTCTGCTTTCTCTACCTATTTTTCGGACAAAATCCAAAATCTGCGCGACACACTCGACACCCTGCCTCCTCCGCCTTGCCCTCCCGACCCCACCTTTTCCGGCACTCCACTCTCGTCCTTCCGCCCCGTCTCTCAGGATGAAGTCCTCAAGACTATAAAGTCCATGCCCTTCAAAACCTGCGAACTTGACCCCCTCCCAGCTTCTCTCTACCATGACGGCCTTCCAAAACTTCTACCCTTCATTACCGACATCATCAACGCATCTCTAGAAAACGGCTCCGTCCCCGATATCTTCAAGTCCGCCATCGTCCGTCCTCTCCTCAAAAAACACAACCTCGACCCAAACGAACTCAAGAACTATCGCCCAGTCTCCAATCTCTCTTTCCTGTCCAAGCTTCTTGAGAAGGTTGTTCTCAACCAGCTCAACCTCCATCTCACCGACAACAACCTCCTCAGTCCATTCCAGTCTGCCTATCGCAAACATCACAGCACTGAAACAGCCCTTCTACATATCTTAAACGAGCTGCTTCTCTCCACCGACTCGGGCAACATCTCCCTTCTTACACTACTCGATCTCTCTGCCGCCTTTGACACTATAGACCACTCTATCCTCCTCCACCGACTCCACCACTCCTTCGGCATCACCGACTCTGCTCACTCCTGGTTTCTCTCCTACCTCTCCGACAGACAGCAGTACGTCACCATCAACGGCGTCTCTTCCAACCCGGTAACGCTCTCCTGCGGAGTTCCACAGGGATCCGTCCTGGGCCCGGTCCTTTTCACACTCTACACCTCTCCTCTGTCCAACATCATCCAGTCTCACCGCATACACCACCACCTCTACGCTGACAACTCACAACTGCAAGACAATGACAAACTCGACAACACTCAGTCACTACTGACTCGCACGGCTGACTGCTACGAAGACGTGAAAAACTGGATGACAGCAAACAAACTGAAACTGAACGACGACAAAACGGAAGCCATGCTGGTAGGCACTCGCCAGAAACTCTCCCAGCTCCCTCCCTCTCTCCACCTTCAACTCGATAGCACCCCCATCTCCCTCTCTGACTCGGCCAAGAACCTCGGCGTCATCCTCGATTCCTCTCTGTCCATGACCAGCTTCGTCTCCGCCACGACCCAGGCATGCTATTTCCACCTCCGCCGCATCAGTCAGATCAGAAAATACCTCACTACCGAAGCTGCCACCAAACTTGCTGTCTCTCTCATCTTATCTCGCATCGACTATTGCAACTCTCTCCTTTCCGGTCTCCCTCACTCCACCATCTTCACTCTCCAGCGCGTCCAGAACAATGCTGCCCGCCTCGTCCTCAGAAAGAAAAAATCCGACCACATCACACCCCTGCTCAAACTCCTCCACTGGCTCCCAATCCCCCAACGCATCCAATACGAAGTTCTGTCTCTCTGCTACAAATCCCTGAACAACTGCGCTCCTGCCTATCTCTCTAACTTACTTCACCCCTACACACCTTCCCGCTCTCTCCGCTCTGCCTCCGACCCTCTCCGCCTCCACATCCCTCGCACCAAACTTAACACTTTCGGCCCCCGCTCCTTCTCCGTCTACGGTCCATCCACCTGGAACACTCTCCCACTCTCTCTCCGTCAGAAACACTCTCTCTCCTCCTTCCAGTCCGCCCTCAAAACTCACCTCTTTCAACAGTTTTAGCACTATATCACCACACTCCCCACCCCAAGCTGACCGTCGTAATGTATTTCACTGTTTGTGGTACGTGAGTCATTGTCTAAAGCGTGCGCATGCGTGCGCGAGTTGTGAGTGTGCGCTTAGAGTTATAATTATTATAAGATAAGCGCATTATAAATACCGTAATTATTATTATTATTATTAATAGTGATACAGGTTAGCCTCACCAAGTCAAACCAGTACACAGCGGTACCAGATGTAACCGTCCCAGTCAGCGCGGGCCAACTAAGGCAGACGTCGGGCCGAGGACCTTTTGGCGCACGAGCTTAACACCACTAAGCAATGTGCTCTGCTCTAGTAGAGCACTTTGCCGCTTATTGTGCCTTTTGGCACACACACACGACTGACCCCTGCCTCTGTTGAATGAGTGCGTTGAGCCCGGCGCAAACCACTGAGCGACGTGCTCCGCTCAGTATAGTACTGATAGCACCTTGATTATTGTCCTGTGCAGGACTAAAGCTGACACATGCAACTAACTGGCCCATGGTGTTGCTCTTAGCAGAGGTCCTTTGTATCCATGGCAAAAAAGCTCGAGACGAGTCGGTGAGACTAAATTAAATAGACCTCAAAATAGCATCAGTAAGACATATATTCACGACGTGACGCATTTGGATACACGGAGGCTATATGACGTGTATGCGCATGCGGCAAAACTCGAATAAGTAAACTCTTTTAAGGCGCATCGCATCAATAGCTGTGAAAGTGTCGAATAGCGTTGCCGCCGGCAACGCTATACGACACTTCCGCAGCTATTGATGAAGGGTACCTTGAATGAGCTAAAGCGACCTGCTCTAAGAGATAATGGTTCGCAGTATCACCTTTATAATTGCACCGAATGTGTCTTACAATAATGCTGGACAAAATGGTAAACTTTGTTATGAAGTTCCAATTTTGTTAAATGAAACATTTTTCAGCTCTCCTTATATGGGTTGTGAAAAGAAGGGTAGAAAAGTTTTAGCTGAGGCAAGACAACATTGATAACCCGTTATATATATATATGGGCGAATTTTAGCAATCAAAGCCGGCCCTGGAGCACGAAATCGCTTTAAGACTTCTTCACACAGTGTGCTTGTCTGTGATTTTGAACCTTACTACCACATGCCGTAAGATGGGAAATCACAGAACAACATATAAATTACACACATTCCTACGAATGTAAACTAGGTTACACATACTAAAAGGGATGTGATGACAGTTATCCGTTTCTATCGGCGATTGAACGCCACTGAAAATCCTCCGTCCAAGGAACGCCGATATTAATAGATTGAAAGCAGGAAGCACAAATCCTCATGAGCCCACGCAAGGCTGCGTGGGCCCATGAGGATCTATGCTTCTTGCAGATAAAAGGTTTTCGCTGTGGTCGTTTTATCTCTGTAATTCCTTTCCAAACGAGCTTCGCTGCAAAAGTGTGTGAGAGCAAACAGAACGGCTGAGCCCAGCTTGAAATTGTGACGGCTACTTCAGTCAGGCCGCGTCGGAGTAAAGCACGGCACAGGACCCCTTTACTGCCACTGAGTGAACATGAACATGCCGTCTCAGAAAGCAAACAGTTAACCCTGCACTACCAATGCACATGAAGGGCGTCTTTAACCCCGTCACTGACAGTGGAAACCGAATCGTGGTTTTGTGATTCATCGTCAGTGATGCAAATTCTGCGACAAATATCCCTAGCCGACAAAGGAGCGTGGATACAAAAAGAAAGTTTCAGCAAGATGCATAGATCCTCATGAGCCCCCGCAGTCGCGGGGGCTCATGAAGATCTATGCATCTTGCTGTGAGACCAATGTGTATCCACGTTCCTTGGACGGTTGCGGCGTTTTGGTCGTTGAATGAACGCAGAGTTCAAAAACAAAATGCGTCCAGTGGAAGGGAAGACAGTTACTCGAATAAAATAAATAAGGCATAAATCAATAAAAAAAAAAAAAAAAAATTGAGGTCAAATTCAATCGCAAGAGAGAACAGAATCTGATAACAATTTCATTTCCGTCAAGAAGATAACTAATGCGATATCACTTCGTAACACGAATGAATGTTAAACTGTGATTTTGGACTTTGTGGCCTAGAGAGGAGCTGTTCGGGTCACAGCCCGGCGCACGCCTCTGGTAAAGGCTGCTGCCGTTAGCCGAGAGGTCAGCTCAAGTTCAACTGTTGCAGCAAAACTTGGCAATGTTATGTTATTCTAGCAAAAAAAAAAAAAAAAAAAAAAAAGAGCAACGACCTTCCGCCACTACAAGATCCCAGCATAACAACTTTTGTTGTCTAGAACCAGTGATGAATAAAGAAAATCCTCTGAATCAGAGTGTAGGGTAACTAAAAGCAGCCACACACGCAACCCACAATTTTCCTAAATTCGGAGACAGGTCACCTACACGGTTGGGTAATGAAAAGCAGTCACACACGCAATCATCTCATTTTGCTGGGTGACCCTGGGTGTGTTCCGCCTGGGGTCAGTTGCATGAGCGAGCTTCAGGAACGCAACAACAAACAACAGAATAACGCAATCCAGACCAAAAAGGTGACTGTCAAGCGTGTAAAATGCAGAGAAGAACCAAACGGAGAAAGGGACACGCTTAGAAAAGACAGTTACAACACAATTTAGTTAATAAATGTAATAAATTGTGTTGTAACTGTCTTTTCTAAGCGTGTTTCTGTCTCCGTTGGGTTCTTCTCTAACCAACAACAGTAATAACAGAGCAGGACCCAAATAGAAAGTACATTTTAAGGCAAAAACAAATAAATAAATAAATAGATAAATAAATAAATAATACCAAAATATCCCTCCCAAAATAAATAAATAAATAAATAAATAATTTTTTTTTTTAAATCGTCTATGTCAATTTCGTCAACCAGCGGTGTCGATAGCCTGTAAGCTTATGTAACTAAAAATAGCTATAAATGGACGAAAACAGCATATAATTCATTGAGGTAACTACCGCTAAAAGGCAAATATGTCCTCATATCTCCCCGAGGCTGCATATGGTAATGAAAAGAGAAAATCCCAACGAAGAAATAAAAACGCTTAGTAGAGACAATTACGACAGATAATAATTTTTGTGGCAGTCAGTCAGTCGTCGATCGATCGATCGATCGATCGATCGATCGATCGATCGATCGAGAGAGAGAGAGAGAGAGAGAGAGAGAGAGAGAGAGAGAGAGAGAGAGAGAGAGAGAGAGAGAGAGAGAGAGAGAGAGAGAGAGAGAGAGAGAGATATTTAATTGGCTTTTCTAAGCGTGTTTTTATTTTTGCTGAGATTTTCTTCTCACGAACGCATCTAGGGTTTTTTGTTGTTGTTGCCATAGGAGCCTAGCGATCAAGCTTTTACTGAAATGCGACAAGCGCTGCGCCACCGCAACACACACTCACTACAATAAATCAACATTGTATGGAGTGTGTGTGGTGGTTGCGCACGCGGTGGCGCAGCGGTTGTCGCATATAAGTACAAGCCCGATCGTCAGGGCCGCTATAGTTTTTTAAAAAAAGTTTTACAAGCATGGCGTTCAGTCACCATTTTGGTCTGGATTTTGTGTACATGTGTGTCTGATCCTGTTAGCAAAATTAATAGATATCCAATGATGATGACTTCGCTACTAGACCTTAAAAGTAGAGAAATCGGGCCTGCAGAAAAGATTGGGACCGTATTAGCCAACACTTACGTACATACTTGGTCGATAAACCCCTTCTAGTCTAGCAGATGCCCTTCATAGACCGTTGTTCAGAGTAACAAAGGTTTGGGTATGTCAAAATGAAGTCTGGTATGAAAAAAAAAAGCAGTGCGCACTTATTTTAAACCGCCGGAGGATCATGGAAACATTTTTTCTGCAGCTGACATTTTGTTTCCAGTACCTCTGCAAACGAAACCAAAACTGTCGCAGCCATGTTTTCTGGGGATCAGTAGTTTACACGGGCCTCAGTCATTGTTGCTGTATTCAGCTGTACTATGCACTGTATATTACTTAAAAGGATTTCAATTTTATTTTTTAAGTATATTTCTACACTTAATTATATTAAGAGAAGAAACAATTACGAAAAAGCATGCCTTGAGCTCAAATATCGTTACTCAACAATAAGGTATCCCAAATCACGTGATGTTTACATGATACAAGATGCACGCGGACTCGTTGCCGTGAATTTTGGTATGCCGAAGAGTTCTTTAGATATTTTCTACATAAGCTTGTTTTTTTTCCCCCAAGAAAAGCAAACGTGTAAAGTCGCTGTGTATATTTTTACGTCTTATTAAAGTTTGTCACGTTTATTTCCATTCACTTTACCATCGCTTTACCCATTTCATTTCGACACCACGTACAGCACCAAAACAAAACGCAACCCACAAAAACAAACACTATCTTCGAAACCGATGTCCGAGTGCAGCATGCTGCATGCTGTAAGAGAGAAAGAGTGCCACACCACTTGGTTTTAACTGTCATTGATAAACAAAGTTTTGGAATTTGATTAATTATATATTACTGTAACATTTAATTCAGTCAGTTGCACTGGTAAGCTATGCTGTGATGTGTGATCACCAATGCAGTCTCAGTGATCACTGATGGTACAGTACACTACGCATTGAAAGAATACACAGCACAATGTGAACACGCTTGGAAGTTAATGCAATGCTTCGTTTAAAAATGAAAAAAATCTAGCTGTACAAAAGAGGAACTGAATATTGCTGCTGCGTAACGTAGGGATGAAAACAAATATATATATTATAATTTATTGGTAGCAGGGGTTTGCTACACGGACCCTTGTAGGCCTCAGGGAGGTCAAAGGAACCATTGTACCCCGAAGGCCGAAGGCCTGAGGGGTACAATGGGTTTTTTTAACCTCCCGAAGGCCTACAAGAGTCCGTGTAGCAAGCCCCTGCTACCAATAACGTATTTGTTTTCATTCCTCCACTATTTTCGTAAAAGAAATCAAGAAGAAATCTTCCGACCTGGATCACACCAGACATGTCTGACGTCTGACATTTATACATATTAGACTTATGACGTAAATTAAAATATTTCATGACGTTGCCGTCTCCAGTAGTGTGCCTATTGTTTCGAACAACACTAAGTAACTTTTGACTTTGTAACGTTTTGGTGATCTTTTATAGAATTAGAACAAAACTCGCATCCAACATGCGTCACAAAGAGGGCTACAAGGGTTTTTGTAGCTCGGTCATGTGGTACAGTTTGCGCTAAAGAGATTAGTCGTGTGACGCAGGGATGAAAACAAATTATATATGTATATATATATACTTTATTTTTAAACAAAGGCGTCGCCCAAAGCCAAATGATGCACTCAATCAGATTAGCTCCAAGGGACGTAATTTTTCATCTTAATTCTGAGAATGCTCTTGCAGTGCTAATGCCATGGAATTCCAGGCTGGTAAGCTTGCATTGTGTCATCAGGACCTCAGCTGCCCTTTTTGTGTGTGTATATATATGACTTAGAAGCGGTCTGCGCCACGTCGAGCTTTGCTTGCTAAAATTGTGCAGAAGCAACGGGCTATCAATATTGTCTTGCCTTAACTAATACTAATCTACCCTTCTTATCACAATTCACGCGAATGTCGGTCAGCCTCGAGTGGCATAAAGACGATCAGTTTGTGATCGCTGGCAGAGAAGGGGTTAAACATTCTATGATCTTCTCTCTCTATTAGCTGCTTGGACTCTTGAGCATCTGCGCGTCATGCAGACGCACGGCAGCGGATGAGAAACAACGCATTTAACCCCAAGCCTGCATTTCCCAAACTGCGGATGTGTCACCTAAAGACTATGTGGTCTGGTTGCCATTTAGCGATTTTGAGCATAACCTATAAAAATAAATAAATAAAAAAAAAGCACCTCATAGTGGATCTGTGCGGTTTGTAACTCTCTGGCACCCATAGATTACACATCTACCTGATGGCACTCTGTCACAGTTGAGCATTATTTGTATATTCAAGATGGCCGCCAAACGATAAAAAATGCCATAAGGCCAGATAAGCTTGGCGCCTAATGGTGCCAAGCTAATCTGGCACTACCCTTGAGTTATCTCGGCCGATCCATTGCCTGCTGTGGTGCTTCGAGGGTGAAAGGGATCAGCAGTATTACTATAATTAGTATAAGCCTTAAAAAGCGTCAGAACAGCCCAAAGACGGCGTGTCCGTTGAAAGATCCTGGTAGATCAAAGTGGCACAGTAGCGGTGCACCTAAAATGATCGGTGTTCAGGTCGTACTCCTTATGCGATAACTGTTCGCGTCCCTCAAAACCCACCCGTCAAGGCCGTCCATTATCATGCCGGTGACGTGGACTTAAACCCCAAATCAATCAATCAATCAATCAATCAATCAATCAATCAATCAATCAATCAATCAATCAATCAATCAATCAATCAATCAATCAATCAATCAACCAACCAACCAACCAACCAACCAACCAATCAATCAACCAATCAATCAATAATCAATCAATCAATCAGTCAATCAATCAATCGATCAATTAATCGATCAATCAATCCACACTAGTCTACGGTCAAGATTAAGCGATAGGATTCAGAACCCTATCTCTCTCCCTCAGTCCAAGGAACGTGGATTTAAATTGGTGTCAGCAAGAGGCATAGACTGCGTGACCGCATGAGGATCTATGTCGCTCGGCAGTCTATGGTAAAATTCTCTCTCTCTCTCTCTCTCTCTCTCTCTCTCTCTCAGCTGCGTGGGCTCCTGAGAATCTATCTTCACTTGCAGGCAGGCGGGCGGAGGTCGATGCGACGAGATCCTAATAGTATAAGCCTCCATCAGAACGCAGTCTGCCTGCGGTCAAGAATAGTCCAGCACAATTGAGTGGACAGCTAGCGCCACTCTCATTAGTTGGCTGTTTGCTACTAGGTCAGCAAAAGGTCCTCAGACCTATGTAGGCCACAGATGGCCCGCGCGCGGGCCATCTGTGGCCTACATAGGCCCGATGTTCTTTTGCGTACTGGTGTGTGTGGTCGTTTTCATTGTGCGACAATAGTCTACTCTAGAGCGTTCATAACTAACTAACTAACTAGATCGCTTGCTCGCTCGCTCACTACCTCACTCGCTAACTAGCTAACTAACACAACTAATTAACTAAGTAACTAAGCAAGTAAGTAAGTAAGAAACTAAGCAAGCAAGTAAGTAAGAAACTAATTAACACAACTAACACAAATAACTAACTCACTCACTACCTACCTACCTATCTACCTACCTAACTAGCTATGAATTATAAGTAAGCAAGTAAGTAACTATCACAACTAACTCACTACCTACCTATCTACTTACCTACCTACCTACCTAGCTAACTAACACAACCAATTAAGTGCCGGCCACGTTGCTTGATGCTTAGCATACAACCAGTAGCCCGCAGCAGGTTTCTATCTTTTTCTTTTTTGAAACACTTTGGACAATAATTGTGCATACATCTATCAGTACTGGGTCAGGGGTCTCTGCCTGACTCAAAGGGTGGGGGCCCCAGGGGAATGAGTTGCGTTAGTGGTGCGGGTAGTGGGGAACTCTTACAGCGCCTCCCCCGGGATCACCCTAGTCTAGGGCCTCTTGGCCTTCGTGAGGCACCCTCGTGTGTAATCTCTCCGGACTAGCATAGCATCCCTCTATCCCAAGACCGTCTGTGCGTGGTCCCTGGCCACATCCTCTCCGAGATGACCTCAAAAACTGGGCAGCACGAGCCCCCAGGCTAAACACGACGGATCTAGAGGAGAGAACCTCGAAAATTAATCATCATTGTCCTGCTGCCTTGCAGGCCTGGCCGTTTGGCTGCGGAAAGGCTAAAGGAGGAAAACCCTGACTTCAAAGCCCCCGTGTCTCCGGGGAAGGTTTTTGAGCCAGAGACTAGGACAAGGACAGTCTGATATAAAACCTACGACCCAAGGACCTCGATGCTATCGTCCCAGCTTGCTAGGCCATGGCAGACGAACCAAGGGTTTAAAGGGTGGGGCCAGTACTGTGCACACTGCACTCCACCCAAAAGCTCCACCGCGCAGGCTTTAGGAAACGTCCATGGACCATCCTGCAGATGTCGTGGGCAACCCCCATAGACTTTTCCTATAGTATCTTCGTTCGCGAAGTCAAGCCAAGAGACCTAACTAGCTAACTAACACAACCAATTAACTAAGTAACTAGCTAAGTAAGTAAGTAACTAACACAACTCACTCACCCACTCACTTCACTACCTACCTACCTACCTACGTACCTAACTAGCTAACTAACACAACTAAGTAAGTAAGTAAGTAAGTGAGCACATTGACGTGACATAGGTTTTCAATTGCCCAAATAACTATCTAACTAACCTTCACTGCCAATAAAATGTGAACACGGTCCAACTGCAAGAGACATATAGTCTCATGAGCCCCCGCGACTGCGGGGGCTCATGAGAATCTATGCCTCTTGCTGGGACCAATTTCTGCTCTGTTTCTCTTTCGTGCGCGTCAGGGGAACTCTACTGCGTAGGGAAGAGAAACAAAGCAGGAATTCACGTCTTCCATTTTGCGACATATCCAAACCCAGTAAATGAAAGTCCTTTTTCTGTGCACTGAGCTTCATAAAACAGAGAAGTTATGAAAAATATTAACCCTCAAGCACGAGCAAGTCGTAGTAACCCCTTCCTGCCACTATACACACATTCTGTTTCATTCAGTCGTCCAAGAACTTGGATACAAACTATTCTCAGCAAGAGGCATAGATCCTCATGAGCCCCCGCAGTCGCGGGGGCTCATGAGGATCTATGTCTCTTGCAGCTGGATCGTGTTCACTTTTTTTTTCTCGGCAGTGAAGATTAACTAGTTGTATATTTGGGCTTAACGCCGAGCAGGCGACTAAAGCCATCGCACGTCGGTCGGCGGTGATGGGATCAAAGACTGGTCAAGATAACCCACATTACTAAACCCTGAAAGTACATCATATTTTTTTCCGTCTCGGTTGTACTTTTCTAAGTATGTTTCTGTGCGTCTCACGATTTAATTATCTTGCGTTTACACAACGGTATATCAACACTTCACATCAAAACGACGGCTGCTTTACTTTAGCAGGTGAACATTTTTTTGCACGGAAATGAGATTAGCACAGGAATGAAATCTTTGAAATCTACTGAGATATTATTAGAAACGTGCAACCTCATAAGGTTTCAAAAATCCCTTTCAAGCTAAGCTAGCGTATTCACGGTTTTGAAAAAGTTACGGAGAACTATGTTTAAAGTTTTATTATCTTGGTTAGTTGGTTGGTTGGTTGGTTGGATGGATGGATGGATGCCGGACGGATGGATGGATGAATGGATGGAGGGGTAGATGGATGGATGCTTGGTTGGTTGATTGGGTAGCTGGTGGGTTAGTTGCTTTCTTCTTGCTTGCTTGCTTGTTTGATTGATTGCTTGGTTTGATCGATCGTTTATTAGTTCGCGTATATATCTTGCTTGCTCAGTTGCTCGCTCACTTGCTCATTTTCCGCTCGAAATAACAGACAGCGATTAGACGTTACAATTTAAACCTCTGGGTGTCGGTAGCGGTTTTAGTCGCGATGACTGCTGCTGGAATCATCGCGACCAACACAGCTATTTACACCCAAAGGGTTATAAGACTTACTGTAACCCATAAAGCCCTGACACGCGACAACAGGAGATAAGATCGACCATGATATGTTCAAGGGTGGTGTCAGAATAGCTTGGAGCCTCAAGGCGCCAAGCTATTCTGACACCACCCTTGAAATATCATGGTCGGTGTCAGAATAGCTTGGAGCCTCAAGGCGCCAAGCTATTCTGACACCACCCTTGAAATATCATGGTCGATCTGCCTCCAGAATGTTGAACCAGACCGTAGAGGCTATCACCAAACTTGAATAATATCGTCCTCCGGGCAAGGAATTAGCCTCGACCAAATCGCTGCCAACAACCAAAGGGTTAACACGCTAAATTGCAAGCGGCGCCGCGCGAACATTTCAGAAACTAAAACACGCATGGCGGACACTCCTCGCTTCATGGTAGTAATACTGTTTATCACTCATTACCACCTGCAAACACAAAGAGAGGCTACGTCACTAGACTGCAGGTCTGTGATTTTGGACCTGACGGCTTCTAGCTTCTAGCCGTAAGGTCCCAAATCACAGACCAGCACATATGATTGCTGGAACTTTTAACGATCTGGTCTTCCAAACTGGATTCTCCTGTTTCTAGCTGCCGAACCAAAGCGAGACCCGTATGTAGCGTGTCGCAACCATCTGCTGCATAAAGGCCCCGCTACACATGCCCGGTTTTGAGGCCGATTCCCGATCAGTTTCGAATCGGTAGGTGATCGGGCCGGAAAAAAAAACTTGTGCACTGCCACACATTTAGTCCCGACTTGTTTAGCCGGCCGGTTTGAACCGAAGATCAAAGTCGTACCTGTTCTGCAAAATGGCTGCTAGTTTTGACAGTGATGATGATGTGCTTGCATTATCAGCAGTTTTGCATCATATTCGGGAAGAGGCGTGCGACACATCAGCAACGGCGGTGGTACTGATCACAACAGGCGTGTTCGGCCATTTGCAAACTAAACGACGTGCTTTGCGAGACGCGCTCTGATTGGTTGAAGCTTATAACCGGGGCCGATTCGGATCGGAAAAATAGAGCAGGTTCTAGACACCCGATTCCCAGCCGATTAGGACCGGATCGGATAATTGACGTCATCCGATCGCAAATGGATCGGAATCGGCTTCAAAATCGGGGCACAACCGGCACGCTTGGCCGGGCCTGAAGTGTTTCTTTGAATAGTCATGACAATAGGGGCTTTCAGTACTGAAATCCTGAGGGCGGGATTTCAAAATGCATGAAATTGTCCGAAGAAAACTACAGTACTGCTCAGGAGATAGATTGACGAAGACAGTTCAAGGGTAGTGCCAGGACAGCTTGGCGCCTCTGGGCGCCAAGCTGTTCTGGCACCACCCTTGAACTGTCATGGTCACATTTATCTCATGCTACAGTGTAGCATTGCTGAAAGGATTAATGGCGTATTTGTGTTACCATATACCTGATACTGGGTTACTTTTGTTGTTGTTTTTTGTTGTTGTTGTTGCAAAAACATATTTTATTTTCGAATCAAGTTTTTTTCTTCAAATAAATAACCAGATGAATCAAAAGTGGAATATTCACAACACGTGTTTACTATACACGGAAACAAATTGTAAAATTGTACATTGTAACAAAAAACTTTGTCGCTGGTTGAGGCGTGTTAGAAATGTAGGTTTAAAAAATAAAAAGCACATTAGCACTGCCATGCCCTCTAGGGCATAACACAAGCTAAAAAAAAACAACAACAAACAAACAAACAAAAACAACAACAAAAAATCCAGCATATAAATATTCATTCAGCAAAACCACAGGCATGCGATAGTTGCGAAGTCGACCACCTCTGTCATAGGATATCAACGATTATCCCACGCCTGTGAACAAAATTTGTCAGGGACTGGCAGCTAGTAGTTGTTGAAGAGGTGGGAGGTGGGGGATAGAAATAAAGCACACAGCTGTGTCTTCGTGGCCTCTGCGGTAACTGCAGGGCCGGAGTCAGGGGGGTGCTTTGGTACTACAGCACCCCCCTCGGCTAGCATCAAACTATAAATAAGTGTGTTTAAAATTGAGTTGTAACGCTTGTGTTTCAGTGCCGTACGCAACACCAGTTAGAAACTTTCAAAAACGTCAGAAGAACAGTTTCGGTTGTGGTGTTTTGATATATACTAGACCCTGGCAATAGAAATAATAAAAGTTGAGCACCCCCCCCCACCCCCCACCCTTGAAAACTGATTGATCCGGCGCTGGTAAGATATTATACTGGCGAATGGTACTGGTGCAGTTGTACTGGAAAGCACAGGTGTCGCGACGGGTACATGATTAATGCACGTATACATAAATTACAGCTTAACCCCTTCCCTGCCATTGGATGTACATTTTGTTCATGTAAACGTTGTTTATTGAACGGCCTACAGCCACAACTGCCGCCCAAGGGACACCATGGATACAAACGCTAGCTCACGGCTGGAGGCATAGATCATTATGAGTCCCAGCAGACGCAAGGGGTGGGGGGTGGGGGGGGGGGGGTGCTCATGAGGATTCATGTCTCTTGTAGCTGGACAGTTCTCACTTTTTCTCCGTAGTGGAGGGATTAATGTTGCTAAAACTGACACACGGACATTACCATGGCGCGAGCTGAGAGAACATCTGAACTAGCGTGGAATTTCGAGATTATGGTAGGCGCACTGCGTTAACCTCTTCACTGGCGATCAAAGGTGACCACAACCCATCCACAAGAGGCATAGGGGCGGGGGGCTCATGAGGATCTATGCCTCTTGCTGACACCACTTTGTGGCCACGTTCCTTGGACTGTAGGAGATATTTGGCGATGGGTAAACAACGATTCCAGAAACACAATCTGAGTCCACTGGCAGTGAAAGGATCAACTGATAAAATTAACCGATACAACGGGTTCTCAGTGTTGTCTTGCCTCTCAAGTCGACAAGTAAGATTTTTTCTGCCCTTCTTTTCACAATCCATGCGAGCTGGCACTCGCAACGGAGATTTTCTACTCGCCTGCATGCACCATTTGGGAACTCTCCTGCGTACTGTACGATGTAGAAGAAGAGCAGAAAAATCTTTCATTTTACATTTAAACTTCATAAGCTTAACTCCTTCTACCCCAGCACCGAAATCCCCAAATTTTGCCGCTGTTCTCTGAAGACTGCATTGCAGTGCAGGCCACAGATCGACCATAATAGTTCAAGGGTGATGCCAGAATAGCTTGGCGCCCATAGGCGGCAAGCTATTCTGGCATCACCCTTGAACTATCATGGTTGATCCTTATCTTGCTGTGGTTGTCTGGGGTAGAATGAGTTAAGCTAGACCTTTTGTGCAACATTAGTGCAAGCCATGTAAGGAAAATGTATCATGGAGATCTTTTAACCCTGTATTGCCTGAACAGGTCGATTTACCATAATAACCAACATTACCATAATAACCAACACAAATAAAAACCATCCTCAAACCCTCTACCCCCTCATGCACGCCCCCCACCCCCACCCCCCGACACACACACACACACACACACACACTCGCACATATCCCACCCCATCCCCACCCAACTATACTGACGAGCAAAAGAAATGCGACATTTTTTTAGTCATCGGAAACACTTTATGTTTCCGATGATTGATGAAATGTCGCAATTCTTTTGCTAGTCAGTATGCTAGCTACCACAAATACCATCACCAGCAGCAACATCGTGACCGGCACAACCACCGCCACAACCTAAATCAATATTAGTCTGTATACCCGCAAATCAGCGATGCATCATGAGCGAACAACTCACATGACGCGCTGGTCCAAAAAAAAAAAAAAAAAAACCCACACTAACTGAGAAACCATTTCCTCTGCACACAAAAAAGGCACAGATCCAAAAGCGCTTCTGCAGCCTGGCGGCGCAGCTGTTAGCAGCATTAAAACGCCTGCCATCTGCAAGAGGCATAGATGCTCATGCGCCACAGCATCTTGCAGGGGCTCGTGAACGTCTACGCCTATTGAATGCCGGTAGCGGTCTTTGTCGCGATGATTCCTGAAGAAACCACCGCGACAAAAATCACTACCGAGAGCCAAACGGTTGCATTGTATTCTGGGATAAGACGGGGGAAAATAGTTAGGGACAAGTTAATTAATTTTAACCTTTTCTATTGCTGAGAAAAACTGAACACGATCCTACTGCAAGAGCGACTGCGGGGGCTTGTGAGGATCTATGCCTCTTGCTGACACCACTGTGTGTCCGTGTTCTGCGGAAGAACAGCGCCGTTTGGTGTTGAATCAACACGACAGGGTTCAGAAACGCATCATGCGTCCACTGGCAGTGAAAGGGTCAAACTGACGACCCACCATTCCGCTATCTCGGCAAGAAGAGAACAGTCCAGCGAAGAAAGAAACACGCTCAGAAAAGACAGTTACAACACTGTATTAACCCATTCAGCCCTGACGCACTACAGCAGGAGATGGATCGACCATGATAATTCAAGGGTAGTGCCAGATTAGTTTGGCGCCTGTCGGCGCCAAGCTAATCTGGAGCTGCCCTTGAATTATCATGGTCGATCCATCTCCTGCAACTGGTGCATAGTAATTAGATGACACCTCCCAAATTTGGGAAATACGGCCGTCGGGCTGGCTGAATGAGTTAATGTTTCCAACTTATCTTTCCGTGCCAAATGAAAGTGCCTCTATTGTAATTTGAAAGTTATGCCTTTATTGGAGTTTGGAAGTCATATTAGTCCTATGTGCTTCATACCCACTCATGCGTAACTAAAGAGACAGATATCCTGATGAGCCTCCCCCCCCCTATCCCCCCTACCCCCCCCCCCACACACACACACACACACACCCTCTCTTCTTCTCCCCCTTTCTGATTTTTCGGTCAGTGTGGAGCAAGGTCTTCCCTCTGAGCGCCATCTATGTCAGGGCGAAGGTCCCTCCGAATAGTTGGAACCCTCCCCCACCCCCACCCCCTCACCCCCGCCCCTCGGGAGGTAACTGATCCGCCCCTTGTGTGCCCGGCCCTAGATGTTACCAGGCTTACAGTCGAAACGGCCATTATAACGTTCGCGAAAATTTTCCTTTGCAGCAATGTCCCTAAAGCGGGAAAGGAGGGGTGGTGGGGGAGGGGGTGGGGTGGAGGGTTGGGGGGGGGAGAGAAAAATAAAAGCAAAATCATCAGCACTAGTACTACAATTGCCAATTGCAAAGCATGCGGGAGATAAGGGGGGGGGGGGGGTTCACAAGCAGACTGCAAAACAAGGCGTTCAGGTAGTGCATACCGATATGTCGTATTGTTTGCGAATTAATCAAAGCGATTAACTCATTCAGCCCGACGGTCGTATTTCCCAAATTTTGGGAGGTGTCATCTAATGACTATGCACAAGTTGCAGGAGATGGATCGACCATGATAATTCAAGGGCAGTGCCAGATTAGCTTGGCGCCGACAGGCGCCAAGCTAATCTGGCACTACCCTTGAATTATCATGGTCGACCCATCTCCTGCTGTAGGGCGTCAGGGCTGAATGGGTTAAACATTCGCGCCGACCAGCGGTGCCAGGTGCGAGTGTCCTGGCAGTCATTGCGTCCCCCAAAGATAACAGATTTGGGTTTTGTGTTCGTGTGTGTGTTGGTCTGTGATTTGGGACTTTACGGCCTCCGGCCGTGGTCCAAAATCACAGACCAGCACACGTTCCTGCCGTTAAAAAATAAGAAATAAAATGGCGCACTTGGAAGCACTCGCGGTTACAATGACGTATGCGATCAGCAATCCGTCATGCCCCCTAAATCAAATGACAGTACTCGTGTTTCTTTGGCTTTGCAAATTCAACCATAACCTAATTCAGGCTCTTAGAGAAAGAGCGGCAAAGCTCGGAGCTGTTTGGTGGTGGGGGGGGGGGAGGAGGGCGGGGGAAGGGGGAGGGGGGGAACACACGCACCTGCGGGGCTCACTAGGTTCACGCCCTATTGCAGTTGGGTGGTGTTCGCTTTTTACCGGCAGGTAATGGGTTAATTTCAAATCATTATTGGTCATCCTCCCTCCTCCGCCTCTGTGTGTGCGTGTGTATGACAAAGCGTTTCTTATCGCGCTTGGCCCGCGAGGTGTGCGAAATGCATAATATTACAGAGAACAACCCAACGAAAATGGCTTTCTCTCTGCTTTTTAAACGCGTGGCGGTCGCCTTTTTTACTGACTGGATTCTAATTGCACATGTATATATTGTAAGTTATTGGTAGCAGGGGTTTGCTAAACGGACCCTTGTAGGCCTGAGGGAGGTCAAAGGAATCATTGTACCCCGAAGGCCTTCGGGGTACAATGGTTTTTTTGACCTCCCTCAAGCCTACAAGGGTCCGTGTAGCAAGTCCCTGCTACCAATAACTTACAATAATTATATACATATGCATTTAGAATCCAGTCAATAAAAAAGGCGACCGCCACGTATTTGTTTTCATTCCTCTACTATTTTCGTAAAAGAAATCAAGAAGAAATCTTCCGACCTGGAGCACACCAGACATGACTGACGTCCAAGGAATATACATTTATACATAATAGACTTATGACGTAATTTAAAATATTTCATGACGTTGCCGCCATCTCCAGTAGTGTGCTTGTTGTTTCGAACAGCACTAAGTAACTTTTCACTTTAGAACATTTTGGTGATCTTTTCTTGAACAAAACTGGCTTCCAAGATGCGTCACAAAGAGGGCACCAAGAAGACCGCCATTTTTCGCTACAAGGGTTTTTGTAGCTCGGTCATGTGGTACAGTTTCCGCTAAAGGGATTGGTCGTGTGACGTAGAGATGAAAACAAACATGTTTGTTTTCATCTCTATGTCACACGACCAATTACTTTAGCGCAAACCGTACCGTCATGTGACCGGGATACAAAAACCCTTGTAGCGACAAATGGCCGACTTTTTGTAGCCCTCTTTCTGACGCATCTTGGATGCTAGCTTTGTTCTATAAAAGATCATCAAAACGGTCTAAAGTACAAAGTTGCTTAGTGTTGTACGAAACAACAGGCACAGTACTGGAGACGTCAACGTCAAGAAAGATGTTAAATTACGTCAAAATTCTATTATGTATAAATGTATATTCCTTTGTCGTCAATCATGTCTGGCGTGATCCAGGTAGGAAGATTTCTTCTTGATTTCTTTTACGAAAACATTGGAGGAATGAAAACAAATACGTTATTGGTAGCAGGGACTTGCTGCACGGACCTTTGTAGGCCTCCGGGAGGTCAAACGAACCATTGTACCCCTCAGGCCTTAGTCCTTCGGGGTACAATGGTTCCTTTGACCTCCCTCAAGCCTACAAGTGTCCGTGTAGCAAACGCCTGCTACCAATAACTTATAATATCTACTGGCGACAGGAAGGCAAGTTCTCACGATTCTTTCAACTCCGCGGCCAAGCCTCAGTCAATGCTCTCATTTTAACCCATATCATACTGAGGCTAAAAGCTTCACATTTGTTCACTGCCATAATTATGCAAGCTACATTATAATGCTTATGGATAAGGATATAGATTTTGTTTAGTTCAAGTTAGTTAGTTATTTGAGGCGCCAAGCTATTCTGGCACTACCCTTGATCTACTCAGTGTATTGTAGTCAAACTTATTTCACACACTGGTGTATTCCGAATAATAAGGGTTAAATTAACCCAAAAATGTGACTGCCACGCGTGTAAAATGCAGAGAACAACCCAACATAGAAAGAAACACGCTTAGAAAAGACAGCTGTAACTGTGTTTTCTAAGGGTGTAGTATTCTTTCCTTGGGTTCTCCTCACACCCTAACCCCCGTTGTGCATGCATCCACCAGTATTGTTGACAGTTCTGGTGGCTGTATGTACAAGGGGGTTAAACTCTTCAGACCCTACCCCACTCCCAATCCCCCTCCCCCTTCCCTTCCCCGAATCAGATAACCGAAGTCTGATGCACTTTTTTATGTGACAATATTGACGTGTCTGAACTGTACAATGTTTGTTCAACCCATTGCATCCTGAGGCTGATTAAAGAAAACAAAAACTTGATTTGCTTATTGTCCAATGAAGGATACATTACAGATTAAGAGATAGATCAACCATTTTAGTTCAAGCGTGGTGCCAGAATAGCTTGGCGCCTGAAGCCCCAAGCTATTCTGGCACCATCCTTGAACCATGATAGTGTTATTCATTTCAAGCAGTAGTGTACCAGGATGAAAAGATTTAAACTATTCTTCCTCATAGGCAAGTTAAATAAAGGCCTGTCATGCAAATTATTTACCGTTGCTAAGGAAAGGTTTACTGTTAACTGGTCGGTATGTTAAATCTTCAAGAAATTCTGGGCACCAAAATTTCTTCCGCTGTGAATAGAGGTTCGTTGTTCATTAGTGATGTCACAACAAAAGCTGTGAACAAAAGCTTCTATCGTTGACAAATAAAGGTTCATTGTTCATTGTTTATTGGTGATGTCACAAAAGCCTCTGAACTGTTCAATGTGTTTTAACCATTGTATTTTGAGGCTGATTTAAAAAAAATGCTTATTGTCAAATAAAGGCTACTTACAGATAAGGAGATGGATCAACCATTTTAGTTCAAGGGTGGTGCCAGAATAGCTTGGCGCCTCAGGCGCCAAGCTCTTATGGCACCACCCTTGAACTATCATAGTTCATTGTTTCATTGTTCATTGGTGATGTCACAAAAGCCTGTGAACGAAAACTTCTATCGTTGAAGAACAAAGGTTCATTGTCCATTAGAGAGGTCAAAAACTAATCTGTGAAAGAACATTTCTCCCGTCGCAGGAAAATGTTCACTGTACGTTGTTCAAAAGCAATGTAAAATTAAAAAAAAAAAATGTGAACCAAAACTTCTGCTGCTGTTAAAAGAAAAGTTCATTGTTAATTGCAGAGGTCGACTACTTCTGAGAAACAAAATTTCTGCCATTGTTAAATAAATGTTCACTGTTCATAGTTCACTGGAGAAGCCAAGAAACTGTCAAAATTTCTGTCATTGTTAAATAAACTTATAAGGTTCATTGCTCATTAGACACGCCAATAAGTATGTGAACCAAAACATATTTTTCAATAAACCTTTTGTTAAATAAATGTTCATAGTTGGTTATTTATTACAGATGTCAAGAGAGCACTGTGAACAACTAACTAGAAAAATGGACTTAGCCGAGGCTAATCGTGGGTAGTGGCCGATCAGCATGGACAGAGGTGGATCGACCATGACAGCTCACTGATAGCGCACGACTGAATAGCTTGGATCGACCGCTGGCGGCTCATGGGCAGCGCCTGACTAGCTTGGCGCCTGCAGGCGCCAAGCTAGACAGGCATTACCCATGAGCCACCGCGGACGACCACCTACACACGCGCCACTAAGGACGACTTTTTTTTTTTTTTAATTTTTTTTTTTTAAAAATTCTCCCCGCACTTGGCGGCGGCGGTGGCAGCGAGGGCGTTAAACACAAAACAACGGCTTCTTGTTTTCTACAAGTCGATTCAAACTGGCGAGCAAAGAGCTGCTGCGAGCAAGCAGCCATAGTTGGGGGGGGGGGGGGGGGGTCGAACTAATCGAACTAAAACTACAGTGCACAAGAATGTCAGACATGCTGGTAACAAATAGCAGTGTTCTCCGGACAAATGTGTAATTGGGAAGGGGGGGGGGGGAGGGGTAACTGAAGCCGGAGGGGAGAGGGGGTGAGGGAGACTCAGTGGAGTGATGATAGTCCACTGAAAGTGAAGGTCGGGGGGGGGGGGGGTGGAGAGTCGCGAACGTGTTCAGTCGTTAGTAAAATTTTAATTGAGGTATGTTGAGAGAGGTGGAGGAGAGGTGGAGGAATAGGGCCCTCCCCCGAGGGGGGACGAGGAGACTAGGATAGAGACAGAGACTGAGGCCGGAGTAGGGGGAAGGGGCAGGAGCTTCGCGCAAGTGGTAGTTTTGACGAATTTTTTAGAGAGAGAGAGAGAGAGAGAGAGAGAGAGAGAGACAGAGACAGAGACAGAGAGACAGAGAGCATTAACAGGGACAGGTGAATTTTTCTGAATTGAAATCAACACCATCCAACTGCAAGAGACATAGATCCTCATGAGCCCCTCCCCCAGTCGCGGGGGCTCATGAGGATCTATGTCTCTTGCTGACACCACCTTAACTCATTCTACCCCAACACCGAAATCCTTAAATTTTGCCGTTTTCCTCTGAAGACTGCATCGCAGTGCAGGACACAGATCGACCATGATAGTTCAAGGGTGATGCCAGAATAGCTTGGCGCCTATGGGCGCCAAGCTATTCTGGCATCACCCTTGAACTATCATGGTCGATCCTTATCTTCCTTCTGTGTGTCTGGGGTAGAATGAGTTAAATCCATGTTACTTGGACGGCTGGCGTTGGGTAAACTGGTTGGTTGGGTACTAACTTTTTGAATCGAGCCAAAAAACAACAAACAAAAAGCCAAAAACGCGAAACACACGACTTGGCCGGATGTCAGTAGCACGTTTCTTGCAAGAATCACCTCGGCACTAAAAAGTACTGCCGACAACCAAAGGGTCGAGGAATCAACTCCACAAATAGTGCCACCGACAATCAAAAGGTGAACACTTTTCGTTCGTGTCGGCGACTGATTCATGCAGTTTTCGGACTAAAATATGTTATTCAACTGACAAAACTTTACGCACAGCATCCAGTAAGAATCAGCACAGGGACTTTTTCAGTCTCATACTCAACTAGTCTTATCTACGACTACGACGACCAGAGGAGACGTATTCAGTCTGGTCTGCGATTCTGGACGTTATGAAGCTATGCAGTAAGGTCTACAATCACAGGCTCACCGGCGGCACACGGAACGGAAGATAAACACCACTCAGAACAAATAAAAAATTTGAGCTTCGTTTTTCCACGCAGGCTAAGACAAAAGACCTACAAATTACCGGCACAAAACGACTCTGGCTGCCGGTAGCGACTTTGTCGCGATGATTCCTGCACTGAGAACCATCGCGACAAAAGTCGCAACCCCGCCGGCGACAGCCCAAACGGGATTACAACTGACTCTAGAAAATGAACTTTTAAGAAAAAAAAAAGTCATACTTACATAGTCTCAGAATATCCAGAAAAAAATTTCACTTCTGTGGCTAATACAACACGGCTTCAATTGGAAAAGAAAACTCAAACAAGTAAGTCCACTTCAATGGGGGGAAAAACAGCAACGCTACAGTGCCGTACAGTCATACACTTCAGTAAGAAAAAAAGAAAAAAAAAAAAACCCGCTAAACAACGCACAGTAGACCGCACTCTATTCGTACAGACTGTCACACCACTACTTCCACTGAACAGAAACTGTCGCTGCGATGACGTGACAACAGCACTCCTGTAGCACTGAACAAAACCCCAGCTAGAGATGGAAAATCTACCACGGGCTAGAATCTCTCTAGCCCACACGAACAATGTAGTTCCGCGGTTCCAGAGGAGAGCCTCCTCTGCACGTCTGATCTACCTGTGCCGTCAGCTGCTTGCAAGCCTGGTACAGCACCCACCAGACACACTACGCGCACACGCACGCACGCAAGGTCTGCTGCCTCACGCACCCAGCAAGCAAGCAAGGCGGCATGCGCTACACTACAAGGCGTGTCCTAGAGTCTATACAGAAGGGTTGTAAGGGGGTTTTGGTTACTACATCGTTTTGCGATGCGGCCGCATGCCCGTACATCGCTTGCAAAGCCGAGTCAGTCTAAACTATGTGTAAACAAGCGACGAGACTGAGCACAGAGACTATGCTGGTCTGTGATTTTGGAGCTTACGGCCATTAGGCCGTAAGGTCCAAAATCGCAGACCAGCACAGAGATAGAAGGAAGTAACAGCTGTAGTAGAGGGAGATAACCTCACTCACGAATTTCTTTATATGCTTGGAGGCACACTGAGACTCCCATGGCCCGATAACTGAAGCCAACTTCTAAAATTAAGTATGGACGGGCACAAAGAGAGACAAACGGACAACCCTGCAGGTCTCATCCAGAAATTGTAATTCATCTCAGCACAGTCCATAGACTGTCCATGAGACTTAACTTTGTCAGTCGTGAGTCGGAGTCCCTAGTCTAAAACACCGTTTCAGTTCATCATATCAATGATGATCTGCAAGAGCCGCTGTTCACCAGATGAAAATCAGTTTGGCTTTAGTTTTGGGAGCGAGTTAAGTTCAGACGTTTATCTGTATAATTATCTACACCGACATCAGGGTGCTCATGCAAATATATTTCAGCCTACACTCACTTATTCACTATTAAGCCTGACAGTCAATGCTTCTCAGTGTATGGAGAAAAAAAATGATCACCGTCTTAACCCATTCAACCCATGGATGTCATTATTTTAGAATTGTGCAGGTGTCACCTAACAACAATGCATCAGTTGCATGAGAAGGATGGACCATGGTAATTCAAGGGTAGTGCCAGATTAGCTTGGTGCCATCAGGCACCAAGCTAATCTGGCACTACCCTTGAATTATTATGGTCCATCCATCTCCTGCTGCAGGGCGTCGGGGCTAAATGGTTTAACTGTGACGAGAGTCTAAGCGTCTTCTCAGAAAGACAAGCCGGGTATGATGTACCCACCCACAAAGGCTCATAAGACTCCCGGAGAAACCTTTTCATTATTTGTGACATTTCTTCTCAGCTTACTTCCATTGTGACAGAGCTTCTGCTGTCACAGCCGCGAAATGAAACTCGAGAAAAATTCATCGGAATGCAACTGGTGTAAACATTGAAGACACGTCAACGAAGACTGAAAAGAAAAGAAAAGAACACACACACACACACACACACACACACACACACACACACACACACACACACACACACACACACACACACACACACACACACACACACACACAAAACTGTTTTTGCGAGACGGCATTGGTGAGGTTTTGATTGCGACGAACGACTCCCAACAACGAACGCGGAGAACGAGGTCACTGCTAATAACAAGCTTCTGCCGTGCATATAGACAACGTGACACTCCAAGCATCTCCAAGATACAGCAGTTAAGTTTCGTTTGAAGCGAACGATTCCAAACAAAGAATCAGAATAAAGTCACTGCGGATAACCAGGTTCTGCCACAAGTACAGGAAACTTAATGCTCCGGACATCTCCAAGAGGCATAGGTCCTCATGAGCCCGAAGATGTCCGGACGCATGAAGATCTATGCCTCTTGGAGATGTTTGGGGTGTAGGTCAAATAACACACTTAGCCTCCCCTGCAGTGCCATCTGTTAAAATGCCTTAGCCTTAGTCTGACCCAGTCATCCCCTAATTTTTCAATCCCCTAAACAACACAGCCCACTTGCTGCACATTTGCCATGCACAAAATAAAAAAAGGACATCAGCCGTCTCATTTCCTGGCTATCAACATGATTTTGTACCAACCCTACATCCAAGCGCAGCCAAAACTGGTACACACCTCAAATCACCATCCGCTTGGCAACTCAGACTAGGCCATAAAGAGTCCGCTGGTTAAGCCAAGACTGGTATGAATCAACGCATCAAACATGTCTCTTCTCATCTATGAAGAGATTTTACGCAAATTCCAGCATACTGCCTATGTACAAAATGCCAAAGAAGGCAGAAGATTAAAAAAAAAAAAAAAATACACCGGTCCTCAGGATTTTATTTAACGTCTTTTCACAAATTGATGATATTAGACCCCCCAAAAACAACAACAACAACAACAACAACCAAAAAAACCCAAACAAAACCCAACAACAATAAAACACACAACTTGTTAATATCAAAGAATAGCAATAATTAACATCCAAACCCACACACAAATTACTTATTATAATAGTTTACCCACCGGACTATGAATTATTATATTAACTATTTGAATTGCAATAATACTATGTAAGATGTCTTACATATTTTCTGCTAATTTTTCAACTGTTATGTTATTGTGTCAACAGATTCGTTGTAATAGGACATTCACAAATTATACGTTTAACAGATGGGTCTTAAGCACTCAGATTTGATGTCTTTTGAGAATTTTGTTTTCCAAGAATTTAGTCTTAACTTGTATATCAACGAAGCTGTTTTTCTTGAACAAGGTGGAACATGATAAATATATTTCATACCATCATTGTGAAAAAACCTGTTTAGCACAGAATACATCTCATGTAGAGATAATTGCATATTATTACAAACTGCTGAGTTTTCTCTATTTATAGATCCTTTTATTGCTTGTCTATCACAAATTGTATTCCAAATAATTCCGCAGTGTGAGGATATCCAAAGAAAATATGTCCCTATTCCTCTGGACATAATATGTTTTATTTCATATACTAAGTCTTTACTTGTTTTACAATCCCATCTTTTTAGACTATATATGACAGATTTAGAATCGACACAAATCAAGATGTGAAATATATCATAAGGTAGAAGTTGAATATAATTTAGTGCCATGAGAATCGCATACAGTTCAGACGTAAATATAGAAAATTCTTTACCGAGATAAAACGATTTCTTCACTTTGAGATCCGGAATAACAAAGCCTGCACCACAGTCTGAAGAATCTAAGACAGACCCATCTGTGAAATTTGTCAAATGTTTAAAATATGTTTTCTGTAATTTTTCTTTCACTAAATTTGCTAAAATTTAGTGAAACATCGGTCCTCTTCCTGCCTCACCTACCTCATTTGAATATGTAACGTGACCTGTAGTTTTGCTTACGGCACAAACTTAATTTTTATCCGCCGTGATTTCGCTCTCGTTCGTTGCTGGGAGTCGTTCTGTAAAAACATAACCCCTCGAATTGAATACTGTTGTGTGGCTGTTACAGGCCTGTGCAAGCAGAAGATCATGAGGCCGACCTCCGCCGCAGCTGGCCTTCGTACTACTTGGCGCGAGCCAATGAACTACATCTCACCTGTGACGGAGCCGGACGACCTGTTGCGAACTGGAAGTGCCGCCATGTGTAATGTGTGTCGCATCGCGGCCGGCTCGAAAGACTGGTTTCCAAGCTTGCTGCTTTGCTATAGCTTGGTTTGCATTTATTTATATTTATATATAAATGCTCTACACTCACCGGCCGTCAAGCTAGGCCGCTCGGCTATACAAATAAGTGTGTGAATACAAATAAGTCAACTGGGCACAGTTACACAATTGCATGCGTCCTGCTCACGCCACTGAGCAAGGTGCTCCGCTATAGCAGAGCCGCCACCTTGCTCAGTGGCGTGCAAAGGACTAAGATCACTCATGCAACTGAGATCTGGTCCGGAAAGTTAAAAAAAATCAGAGAACAGCGCATTACTTCTGTCTTTCGCTATCGAAAATGTCGCGCTCGCTGTTTCATTTTTTCCTTCCAGTTGAGCGGTGTTGGCCGGAGTTGACCAGTGACCATTTTTCCAGCTTACCATTGCGGCAAATGTCAACATCAGTCGCAGCCGATTGGTCGTCCCAACTCCCTCAGCTTGGCTTCTGGAGGTGCCATCCATTAGCTTTGGCGTTAAAAGTACTGGATGCAAAGGTTGTAAGGTTCCCCAGGCTGTACAGTACACCCAAATGCCATGTCATCAGACACTGTCAGTATCAGGCTAAAAATACAAGCAGAACTGAACGAGCAGAAGGTGGGGGGGGGGGGGGGAGAGAGAGAGAGAGAGAGAGAGAGAGAGAGAGAGAGAGAGAGAGAGAGAGAGAGAGAGAGAGAGAGAGAGAGAGAGAGAGAGAGAGAGAGAGAGAGAGAGAGAGAGAGAGAGAGAGAGAGTACAAAAAGAAAGAAAGAGAGAAAGAAGAACAGCCCCAGTGTTGAACTAGGTTGGTATGTTACTGTTGACGAACTGTAAAATCCCTTTTCTTTTTGGTAGGAAACTCGTTTTAATCATCATAATAGTCATCGATGTCAAAGTCGTCTTCTTTCTCATCACCGTCGTCGTAATTGTGGTCGTCTTCGTGATTGTCGTTGTCGTCGTCGTAATCATCATCGTCGTCGTAACTATCGTCGTCTTCGTAATTACCGTTGTCGTAATCATCATCATAATCGTCGACGTAATCGTCGTTGTCGTCATTATTATCATTGTCATCACCGTACTTAACATCAACGTCGAAATCATCATCATTGTCGTCATTATCATCATTGTCATGGTCGCAACTACCATGGTCTTCGTAAACATCATCCTTGTCGTCATTATCATTATTATTTTCATCGCTGTAATATCATCGTCTTTGTAAACATCATTATTGTCGTCATTATCATCATTGTCATGGTCGTAATTATCATCATCCTTGTAAACATCATCGTCCTCGTCTGTTCTTATCGTCATTATCGTCGTAACCACATCGTAATTATAACCAACGTCATCGTCATCTTCGTTGTCGTCATCGTCGTCGTCATCTATCATTATCGTCATCTTCACTGTTGTTGTCATTAGCATTATTTTCGTCGTATCGTCGTTGTCGTCGTAATTGCCATTTTCATCGGCGTCATCACCATAGCCATTATCGTAGTAATCATCATCGTCGTCGTTGTAATCATCATCATCAACAACATCATCATCATCATCGTCGTCGTCGTCGTCATCGTCGTCCTTTGTTGACTGAGCACTATCCGGGCCAGGTAGACAATAAAACTCGTGCATCGGGATCACAAAACACTGTTTTTCAGTCCACTTTTTTTTTTAATCGTCGGAATCAACAGGATTCTGCATACTGACGAGGAAAAGAAATGCGACGCTTTAGTGTTTCCGATGATTCCAAAAATGTCGCATTTCTTTTGCTCGTCTTTTGCTCGTCAGCATAACTGTATGTGTCAACACTCATAAGATCGTGTTTGTTAGAGTCACAGCCGAAACCTCTTCCCTACCTCTGTACGCAGATTGTATTTCTGAAAACTTTGTTAACTCCAAGGGACCTTGGGTGTAAAGCGAAAGTTCAGCAAAAGGCATAGATCCTCATGATCCCACACAACTGCGGGGGCTCATGAGGATCTGTACATTTTACAGTTTTGTGGCGTTCACTATTTCTCGGCGTTGAAGGAGTTATCATTAGAGTCATCCGTTCCAAGCAAAACACCCCCACCCCAGTCTGACCTGGGGGACTTGGGTGGGGTTAACTACATTTTGTTTCCAGGGTCAC
Organism: Semisulcospira habei; assembly: GCA_036245525.1. Classification (NCBI taxonomy): domain Eukaryota; kingdom Metazoa; phylum Mollusca; class Gastropoda; family Semisulcospiridae; genus Semisulcospira; species Semisulcospira habei. The sequence goes on from BTPG01000001.1 coordinate 68,820,069, forward strand.
CCTGTCAGCCTCACAGGGTGTTGTTTTTTTAAAGTCCCATCTATTTATAGAAGGGACTTTTTAAGACGGGTCGCGGTGGGGCGAATTTAATAGCATATTCATGATGTCAAAAGCGGGCAGGCTAAACCTCTAACAATTGACGTAACAAGATAAAAATTACGTCATGTCTAGTTACGCTAACCTGGCTGCTGAACGTACATTTGGCGCGAAGCGCCGTATGTGCGTATGTGTGTATGTATGTGTGCGTATGTATGTAAACAAGAAAATCTCCGATATTTCTGTACACACAAGCTTGAAACTTGGCGAAATATTTTCTTATATGGGTGGCTAAGAGAGACTCCGAGCATATTGTAATTGAATGTCTCATTGAAGACATAAACAACCGTTTATAGGAAGTCGGTTGACCCAGATTAGAGTCCGTAATGTTTTTCATATTTACTTCAACTTTTGCATATAGCTAGTTTGGAGAAAAACATTGGATGAGTTCGTTAGCCAGCTTTGTATCCTTTCAACTTCGTTAGTAAAAATTAATTCTTTTCAACTCTCTCTCTCTCTCTCACTCTCTCTCTCTCTCTCTCTCTCTCTCTCTCTCTCTCTCTCTCTCTCTCTCTCTCTCTCTCTCTCTCTCTCTCTCTCTCTCTCTCTCTCTCTCTCTCTCTCTCTCACAAAGCTTGTCTCGTATTTTTCGCAAACAACTTTTGAAAGCAAATGATTCCAAGACAACTATAACAAGGAAAGATGATCACCAACTTCGGTCCTAACTTATTTTAATTTTCCTTTAGTCTTAACAGCAGTGGTTTAGCCGCTGCTGCCGTGAAATGTTGAACATGACCTGTTCAACACATTCTGCTCCACGACCGAAATCCTCAGGTTTTGAAGTTGCCCTCTGAAGACTGTTGGAAACAGATCGAGCGTGATAGTTCAAGGGTTGTGCCAGAATAGCTTGGCGCCTATAGGCCTATAGGCGCCAAGCTATTCTGGCACAACTCTTGAACTATCACGCTCGATCCATGTCTTGCCGTGGAGTCGGAGTTAAATGAGTTAAACCTACTAAAATATACCCCGATCAAGCCACAGACAGCAACACTGACACTGACATTTATTCCGGTAAATTTCACGCTCCTCGTGTTGAATGTTCCACAACTTGGTCTTGGGAAATGTCACTTTTTTGTTCTTAGCGTTTTTCTTATATATGTCTTGTTCAAAAGTTAATTGGTAAAACAAAACCCCTCGAAAACGCTAGGCAAGCTTTGCTCAAACGGACTATATATATTTCAACTTTTAAGTAGGCCATCTCCATGATTTCCCGAGGGTAATTAAGACCAGTCTTGGCGATCACCTTTTATCGTTGTCATGAAATATGTCTTGTTCAAAAGTTAATTGGGGGAAAAGAAGAAGAAGAAGAAAAAAAAAAAAAAAACCACGAGGCAAGCTTTGCTTTAGCGGACTAAACGAGAGAATCAAAAGTCTACGGCAGAACCCGGTATCGAACCTCGCACCTCTCGCATCGGCGAATGGCGACAGGAAGTGCCTTCACCGCTGTAACGCCACAAACCGTCACATACCATTTCTTAGACAGGATATACAGTTTTATAAATACATATGAATATTGTTAATCTGTTTTCGTTGCGGCTCACTTTTGCGGTTTTTGTTGTCAGAATATGCTTATTATGCGATAGATTTATCTGTTTACTTACTTAGATGTGTGTGCATATTTAATAGAATGACTGCTATACATATGTGTGGTTTGGTATTTTAGAGTTTACTTGATTGTGATGTATGTATGTTTTATGTGTTGATCTTAGAATGACTGCTATACATATTTATGTGTGGTTTGGTATTTTAGAGTTTACTTGATTGTGATGTATGTATGTTTTATGTGTTGATCTTAGAATGACTGCTATACATATGTGTGGTTTGGTATTTTAGAGTTTACTTGATTGTGATGTATGTATGTTTTATGTGTTGATCTTAACATGGACGCTCGTCAGTTACGCCGCAAATATTCCGAATGTTTATGCATATGGCAATAAAGTGTATGTTATCTTATCTTATCTTACACTGCAATCGCATCTTTGCTCTCGATAAACCGTCGGCAACGCTGTTCGACACTTTCGCAGCTGTTGATGGGGACACCCTGAATGAGTTAAGCCTCGGAAAATCAAACAGCAGTTGGGGGTTGTGGCGGTCGGGGTCCCACAAAAGCAATCGGAGGGGGGGGGGATGGGGGGTGGGGGTGCGGTACGACCAAAGAGACCTTGAAAAATCAAATGAGAGACACAACGAGCGCAACTTCATTCATTCATTCATTCATTCATTCATTCACTCACTCGGTATCACTGCTTCCACAACAGGTATTTCCACAGAAGACTGTGTCAAATATTGAAATGATTGAAAATGGTCTACAGACTAACTATGCCCCATAATCCATGGTCAGCAAGAGACATACATTTTCATGAGCCCCTTGCCTCTTGCAGATGAAACACTCTGGCCGAACGGTTATAAGTTAACTCATTCAAGGTACCCCGCATCAATAGCTGCGGAAGTGTTAAATAGCGTTGCCGTCCGTCTGTAAAAAAAAAGAAGAGTTGAAATTCAGCTTTCTGGGATTTTTGTAAAAGCTGACTCAGACTCGAGTACTGAAGACTGTCGCCCGAGTATTTCTCATTTATCGGTATAATCGTCTACCGGCTATAAATTTCCTTCCCGGTAAGTAGTTCCCTTCGAAAACTGGCAGGAAAAAATGTCGAGAATTACCCCGGCAGACACCGTAAACAACACCGCAACAACAACCTCAAATAAAATGGACTTTGCAGACAATGTTTAGCGTGGAGGACTTGCCTAGACCCACCAGAAATGCAAGGGTGACAGCGCTCAGTTAAAATCGCTGCAGGCGAAATCACCCTAGCGTCATTTGGTCCCGAAAATAACACCGTTCCGTGTTCCGTCAACATCACGCCAAGACACAGATTGTCATCGCCATCATCACTATCGCGCTTGCACACACACACACACACACACACACACACACACACACACACACACACACCGGCACACACACACACACACACACACACACACACACACACACACGCACACGCACACACACCATCACACACACACACACACACACACACACACACACACACACACACACACACACACAGAGCCAGTGACACATAGAGAGACAGAGACAGAGAGAGCCGGCTTTCACACTGAACAATTACCAAGTTATTATCGCGTTTGACACAAAGGCAGATGATGAAGCGTACATTGAATACAAGAACGCAGTCGCTGCACTGCCCAAAGGTCACATCAACGTTCTGACCTTATTGCAGCGTATGGTACAGCCCCGGCATGGTACGGCATACCAAACCGTCGCCAGCCTTCCTCGCGGCACCGCAGGTCATGAAGCTAGAGCTTTGAAAGATCAGCAGTATCGAATAGAGGGAAACAACCAGTGTGTCAACTTTGAGGTTCTTGTGCACACTCTTTTCGAACAGTAGGGATAGAATTGATAACATGCGAAATTGAGTATTACCTCCTTCACGGCAGAGAAAAATTGAACATCACCCAGCTGCAAGAGGTATAGATCCTCATGAGCCCCCGCAGTTTCTGGGGATCATGAGGATTTATGCCTATTGATGATACCACTTTTATCCATGTTCCTCTGACGTCTGGACATCACTGACGCTGAATGTGCGACGATTTATAAAAAAAACAAAACCTAACGACCGCAGTCTGCGTCAGTGAATGGGGTTATGCGTGCTGTTCATTTATTTATTTATTTATTTATTATTCATTTATCTAGTAATCATTATTTATTTATTTATTAACTCATTCAGCCCGGCGCACGTATTTTACAAATTTTGGAGGCATCATCTAACCCGCGATATGCACATGTTGCAGGAGATGGATCGACCATACACTAGTGCCGACAGGCGCCAAGCTAATCTGGCACTACCCTTAAATTATCATGGTCGATCCATCTCCTGCTGTAGTGCGTCAGGGCTGAATGGGTTAAAAGAGCCTCATAGCGTGCTCGGCGATTGATATAGTTTCACAAATTGTCCACACCGAAGTGATGTCTACACACTGTCTCGAACTTGCTTGCAGATGTAAATTAGCATGTTTCAAGTGGAGAGGTAGGTAACTGCCAGTGTTGGTAAAGGCCTCACGTAGCAGCTGTGTCAATAAAAGTCCTCAGAGGACTTTTCCAACACCCTCCCTCCCCTCTCAACAGGGGGTTAAATTTGACTTGCCGTGAAACGTTAACCCCTTGGCTGTCGGAGGCTTATCAGGATCTATGCCTCTTGAGGCTGGCTGGCATTAAACCTCTGGCTGTTGGGGGCTTACCAGGATCTGTGGCTCTTGCGGCTGGCTAGCATTAAACCTCTGGCTGTTGGGGGCTTACCAGGATCTGTGGCTCTTGCCGTTGCTGGCATTAACCCTCTGGCGGTTGGTAATTTTTTTTTTTTTTTTTGTCGCGAGGATTCCGGCAGGAAAAAAGCGCTACCGACGGCCAAAGAGTTAACAGTGTCTTGGAGGTGAAGGGGTTCGTTTGGCTGTGAATGTAAGGTGCAATTTCCATCGCAGAGCCAAAAGGGCCTTAGCAAGAGGCATAGATCCTCATGAGCCGCCGTCACAGATCCCATGTTGTGAACGGAACACATGGCTACAAAGTGGTTTCAGCAAGAGGCAGAGAATCTCTTGTGCCCCCAGGTAAATTTAACTGAATTTAAATCTTGACTGCCGAGAAGAACTCAACACGATCCAACCGCAAGAGATACAGATCCTCATGAGATACTCATTCCCGCGATATTCCCCTTGGTTTGTTGTAAGATCCTCATGAGCCCCCGCATTCGCAGGGGCTCATGAGGATCTATGTCTCTTGCAGTTGGACAGTGATCCTCTTTTCTCGGTAGTGAAGGGGTTAACATTGTATGGCAGTGAAAGGATTTAATTCCCTATGAATGCTGGGAGGGGAGATTGCTGACGTACTCAGTGACGCTGTTGTGTAATCACGTGACCTGTCATGGGAACTGAAGACATCTAGGTTTATACTTAAAATTCGCACATCGGCCAGGAATTAAATTTTATCTTTTGTTACGTGGTATTGGTAGTCGTAGTATGATGCAATCACGACACCAGACGCACGCACGTAGGGTCGTTCTTGTAAAGAAACTTCACTCAGCTGCAACTCGTCACACGTGGAACAACTTGAGGTTGTAGACCACACTGGAGTAACAGTTCCCCTCTCTTGGCTTGACTTCGCGAACGAAGATTTTATAGGAGTTGCCCACGACGTCTGCAGGCTTGTTCGTGGCTGCGGAGGCCAATCCGAGACAGGCAGGTTCGACCGCAGTGGCTGCAGGGGAAGGTATGGCCGGGGTTCTGAGCTGCGGCATCTCTGTTTTTTCTCCTGAGCCGCTTGTCCTTAAGGCTAGCTCTGTGAGAGTCCTCAAAGGAGACAGCTGCCTTGTAAATGGTGGAGCGCCAGGTGTCACGGTCCGCAGCAAGCGAAGACCACTGGTGGTGGTCGATTTGGCAGGCACTAAGTGACTTCTTGAGACAGTCTTTGTATCTCTTCTTTGGTGCCCCTCTGTCACGGTGTCCAGTAGCAAGCTCGCCGAACAGGGTGATCTTTGGTAGGCGATGATCCTCCATCCTGGAGACATGCCCCGCCCAGCGGAGCTGTGTCCGCAGCAGCAAAGCCTCGATGCTCACAGTTTCAGCCTGTTCAAGGACCTCGACGTTGGTGACATAGTCACTCCAGTGAATGCCCAGGATGGTACGCAGGCAGCGCTGGTGGAAGCGTTCGAGGAGTCGTAGTTGGCTGCGGTAGAGGGCCCAGGACTCGGAACCATACAGCAGGGTGGTGAGGACCACAGCTCTGTACACGCTGATCTTGGTGCCTGTTTTCAGCTGTTGATTGTGCCACACCCGCTTGAAAAGTCGCCCGAAAGCGCTGTTCGCTTTTGCCAGCCTGCTGTCAAGCTCCTTGTCCAGCTTGGCGTCCGACGTGATAATGCAGCCAAGGTAAGTAAACTGGTGCACTGACTTTAGATCAGACTCGCCAATGGTGATGTGAGGAGGGCGATACACTGTCTTGGGTGCCGGCTGATGGAGGACCTCTGTCTTTTTCAGACTGACCTCGAGTCCAAAGAGCTGGGCAGCATCTGCGAAGCAAGACGTGATGCGCTGCAGGGCTCTCTCTGTGTGTGCAACGAGGGCAGCATCATCAGCAAAAAGCAGCTCACGAATCAGTTGGTCTAGGGTTTTCGTGTGAGCCTGCAGTCGTCTGAGGTTGAACAGGCTGCCATCGAGACGATACCTGATGTACACTGCATCGTCATCATCAAGGTCCACTGTGGCCTGCTTCAACATCATGCTAAAAAAGATGGTGAAGAGGGTCGGTGCCAGCACGCAGCCCTGCTTTACGCCGATGAGAATAGGGAATGGTTCTGAGAGGTCATTGTTGAGTCTGACCTGGCCTTGCTGGTCCTCGTGTAGCTGGACAATCATGTTGAGGAACTTTGGGGGACAGCCAAGTCGCTCCAGGATCTGCCACATGCCTTGCCTGCTCACAGTGTCGAACGCTTTTGTTAGGTCGACAAATGTTACGTACAGCCCTTTGTTCTGCTCGCGGCACTTCTCCTGTAGCTGTCTCAGCACAAAGACCATATCGGTGGTGCTCCTGTTTGCTCTGAAGCCACACTGGCCCTCTGGGAGTTGGTCTTCAGCGATGGCAGGTACCAGCCGATTCAGGAGCAGCCTTGCAAGGATTTTCCCAGCAATGGACAGCAGGGTAATTCCCCGATAGTTGGAACAGTCAGACTTCTCGCCTTTGTTCTTGTACAGGGTGATAACGACTGCATCACGGAGATCTTTTGGTAGTGTTCCTTCCTCCCAGCAGCAGAGAAAGAGGTCATGGAGCTTGTTGTGCAGTGCTGTGCCTCCATGTTTCCAGATCTCTGGCGGTATTCCATCAATGCCTGCTGCTTTGCCACTCTTGAGCTGGTGGATGGCTGTGAGGGTCTCTTCAGCGGTGGGCGGTTCGTCCAATTCAACCTTTACTGGGAGGTGTGGGATTTGTAGGACGACTGCTTCTTGAACAGTGCGCTCAGCGCTGAAGAGGCTCTGAAAGTATTCCGACCAGCGGTTCAAGATGGAGGTATTATCTGTGAGGAGTGCCTGGCCATTCGCGCTTCGCAGGGGACTTTGTACCAGGTGCCTTTGTACCAGAAGCGCGAATGGCCAGGCACTCCTCACAGGCACCTGGTAACAGTTCCAACAGTACTTTATTCTCACGATGCAATCTCAGCACAGTGCATCCACAACTGCATCCGCACGTTGCTACACTGTTTCATACAATGCATCCACAATTCCGATACACTACAATGCACACACATATTTCCTAACACCGTCTTTTATACTATTACATATTTTCAGAACAATCCAGCAAATTCACACAACTCAACCAATAATAATTTTAAAAAACCGTAACAAAAACTCATTAATATTCATTAAAAAAACCACTCTAGATCTATCTACAGTTTTCTACTAACATATAGGCGCACTCCGCCGTAAATGTTACAAAATATTACCAACATGTGTCACTGGACAACATTGACGTCATCCTGAGGTCACTAGAATAATCGCGCCCCTACCAGAACCTTCCAGTTCTGTAATGTAGGTCAGACTTTGCGACAGTGTAGCGAAAATATGCAACGTTCGAGCTACACAACAAAAATCGATCGGAGTTCTCCATGCAAAAGAAAACGAAAGGTATGTGATACTTATGCAAAACAACTAAACTGAACACCGGGCCTTTCCTATGATTAACAGAAACATGCCCAAAAAAGAATAACACAACCACAAACGTAACATCTCTGTTGCGTTGTATTTGATGGGATATGGATCTGCGCGCCGCAAGACTGAACGCGCGAGCTAGCGAACAGGCACAGGCACGGGATTATCGTTGCGTAGTTGATCACTTCTTAACTCATTCAACTCCGACACGCCACGGCAAGACATGGATCGAGCGCGATAGTTCAAGGGTTGTTCCAGTATAGATTGGCGCCCATAGGCGCCAAGTATTCTGGCACCACCCTTGAACTATCACGCTCGAACTGTTTCCAGAAGTGTAATACAGTCTTCAGGCGGCAACTTCAAGATTTGCGGATTTCGGTCCTGGAGCAGAATGTGTTAACCCTTCACTGCCAGTGGATGCATATTTGTGTCTGGAATTTTTTATAATTTGCTATTTTATTTTATTTTATTTTATTTTATTTGCCGCTTTTGGTTGCTAATTCAACGACTGACAGCCACATTCGACTAAGAAAGCATGGCTGCAAATTGGTCTCAGCAAGAGACATAGATTCTCATGAGCCCCAGCAATTGCGCGGACTCGTGACAATGTATGTCTCTTTCAGTTGGATCGTATTTATTTTATTCTCGGCAGTAAACGTGTTAACACGTGCAGTAGTAGCAACAACGGGGAGCATCGCCCCTGAGAGCAGAACAGTAGCAGGAATTTGCTGCGGTAGTTTCCCGACAATTTTAACCCATATAGCCCTTACGCACTACAGCAGGAGACGGGTCGACCATGATAATTCAAGGGTAGTGCCAGATTAGCTTGGCGCCTGTCGGCGCCAAGCTAATCTGGCATTGTCCTTGAATTATCATGGTCGATCCATTTCCTGCAACTGGTGCATGGTCATTAGATGACGCCTCCAAAACTTGGGAAATACGGCCGTCGGGCTGAATGAGTTAATTTGTAAAGCGGGTGCATTCCATTTTAATTTTTAATGCGGCTGCATGATGCACCCGTTTTCGCGCATAGTGGAATGAGATCGAAAGTGGGACAGGCAAACACAAGATAGACACTTTGACTCGACTTCGGCCGGTAGAAAACGTGACGTTATTAATTTTTATATTTAATTTTTACAATGACTGAGAAAATGGATGTTGAGACTCGAAAATAGCACGTTCTGGGAACCTTCCAAGTAGGATTTCAGTGTGTCTCGTCAGTACTGGACACTGCCTACTGCGTTAACACTTGGGCTGTCACGCACTGCAGACTGCTTGTGTAAAACTGGTTTACAGACCCCAGAGCATATACTGCAGTCCTGTCACCTGTATATAGTACCAAAACGCCAGGATACAGCACTCGCCACATGGAGCGACGATGGCAGAGAAACTCTGGGGCTCCATTCAATACCTACTGCAGACCACGAACTTCATCTCAACAACCAATCTTGACATCTGAGGCAAAAACCCAGGAACGCTGAAGAAGTGTGTTTCGTGTAGATCTGTGTAGGAAAATGTGAAGAACGTGGCTCGACGGCATGCTGGATTCGCAAATGTGACGTGCCTTAGGGCTATTTACTACAACTGGTGTTAAGAGGTGACCACCAGTTATCAACGATCTTCCGATGCCTGTGTGTACGGTTAAGAGTTTAAACAAAAACTATCAACAAAAACAAAACAAAAAAAAAAAAACAAAAACAAAAAACTTACCGCTGACACCTATTGCAGATTTGACACCTGCTAAATAACATTTTAACCTTCTTATACCAAGATCATTCATGATATGCTGACGAGCAAAAGAAATGCGACATTTTCGGAGCCAACGGAATCACTAGTTCCGAAAATGTCGCATTTCTTTTGCTCGTCAGAATAGTACAGTACCCTAATAAACCGACCTGCTCCAGGCAATAGGTTAATAGTTCGCAATATATCTTGTACACAAATCCTCTTAGTACGTCGAGACGAAAGTGGTAAAGTTTGAACGTTGTACATGATGATGATGATGACTGATGATAGAACTTTATTGCTATATGTAAAAATCCATTAGGAAATCGTGTCGGTGCTGCGCAACTTAAGAAGAAGAACATAAATACATCAAAATATAATTAAGCTGCTCACGTGCACACACACACACACACACACACACACACACACACACACACACACACACACACACACACACAAACACACACATTCACATACACCCGCACACGTTAATAACTATTGTGGTCTAAACGTAAAGGCAATAAACACGATTTCACAGTGACACAAATCACAGAAGACATATCACAACATAAAACACATCGAAAGACTTTCTCTGTTCTTCGGCGTCTCCTTCGTTCGTAAGGGAGTACAGAGGACGCGCACCAGAGGAAGCAGCAGAAAAACTCTGTTGCCTGTGCCTTTACTCAGATGGCTTGTGCAAGTAAGGTTAGAAATGTCCTAGTTAGAGCGCGCCGAGTGTGCTACCAATTGTACCTGAAAACTGAGCTTGAATCCGTTCGCCAGTGCCACTTAAGGCAGATTGCGTGTCTGACAGTCTTTGTTAATTCGTCAACAACAACTGAAAACCTACCCAGGAACTTGGATTCAGTGTGGTGTCAGCAAGAGGCATATATTCTCATGAGTCCCCGCAGATGCGGGCACTCATGAGGATCTATACCTCTTGCAGTTGGGTGCTGTTTAGCTTTTCTCGGCACCGAACAAGTTAAATGAACCCGATCCTCCCTTTAACGTCGCGTGGCAATAGCAAGAGTTACCGCGGCCACTAAAAAATCTGGACATTCGCAATGATGAATTTTGTCCCCTCGTAAACACCGAGAGCTGGGGTCAATTAGAGGTCAGTTTTCTCGGGTAAAATTCGTGGTATGTTCCTGCGCGCTTTAACCCATATCATACTGAGGCTAAAAGCTTCAAATTTGTACACTGCCATATGCAGGCTACATTATAGCACTTACAGATAAGGATATCCAATGGCTTTAATTCAAGGGTGGTGCCAGAATAGCTTGGCGCCTAGAGGCGCCAAGCTATTCTGGCACTACTCTTGAACTGTTTTAGTCAAACTTATTTCTCACACTGGTGTATTCCGAATGATAAGGGTTAAGACAAGGCAGTATATCGGCATAACGCTTAACCCATGATATCCTGAGGCCGCGCTGCATTTTCCCCCTTAAATCTGTGAGTAGTTCTATGAAGATCACAGTACAGTTCAGGGAATAGCTCGACCATGATAGTTCACGGGTGGTACCAGGACAACTTGGCGCCTGAGGGCGCCAAGCTGTTCTGGCACCGCCCATGAACTATCATGGTGAACTTGATCTCATGTTCGTGTGTATCAGGACTTAAGAACTGAGAGAGAGAGAAATGAAATGAAATGAAATGAAACTTTATTTCTGAACGGAAGAAGCAGTTAGCACATGTGCCATTTTTCACGCTTGCCGAGAGAGAGAGAGAGAGAGAGAGAGAGAGAGAGAGAGAGAGAGAGAGAGAGAGAGAGAGAGAGAGAGAGAGAGAGAGAGAGAGAGAGAGAGAGAGAGAGAGAGAGAGAGAGAGAGAGAGAGAGAGAAATGAAATGAAATGAAATGAAACTTTATTTCTCAACGGATAAAGTAATTAGCACGTGTGCCATTTTTCATACTTGCCGTTGCTACTCTACAAACACAGGATAATAATTGTAATACTAATAGTACCAAATTACACAAAGAAAAATTAGAAAACATTAAACATGAAGAGACATTAAACAAAATTCATTCATTCATTCGGTCATACAAAAAACAAACGAAAAATAGAAAGTACACGCAACGCGCGCACACTGACACATACACGCTCGCGCGCACACACAAACACGCGCTAATGATAACTTGACCTATATACGAAGCAAATCATTTGGATCATAGTGAAAATTCACTTCAGACAGCAACAATTATTTGGATTATAATAGAAAGTTGAATTATGTAATTAGGCGATTATTATTAGTATGCACAAACCATACGGCAGCATGCACTGATTATACGATAAGCACATGTTTGATACGAATAGTGGTAGATTATGTATCAGCAGACAATTACTTGAGGAGGCATTCCTTGAAAGAGGAGAGGGAGCTAGCGTGTGTTATACATGTTGGCAGTGTGTTCCAGAAAGATGCGCCTGAGAAAAATACACTGGTTTTAAAGAGATCTATCCTGGGGCGAGGAGTAATAAAGTTTCGTCTTGAAGTAGAATAACCTGAACTTGCCTTGGTAAAGAGCTTACAAAGATATTCTGGGTGAATCTCATTCCAGATTTTATACATAACCACACCCTTGTTTAAGAGGTGATGCTTGCTAAGAGGTAGCATTTTCAGTTTTTCAAGTCTTTCATCAGTTGTTAGGGCTGAATCAGGCAGGATATGTTTCGCTGCTCTCCGATGCAGGGAGTTAAGCCTCTTCAAGTGTATGTCACCGCTGCCATCCCATATCGTGGACGCATAATCGATGTGGGATTTGACATGTGCATTGTAAAATAACTTGCGAGCATCAACATCGATAAAGTACTTCAACTTTGAAAGCATAAAAACATTTTTAGCAACAGTTTTACATACAGCATTTATGTGTGATTGCCACTTCATCTGGTCATCAACAATTACACCAAGTAATCGGTGTTCCGTGACCTGAGTAGCGATGTCGTTATGGATAGTCAGGCTGAGTGTAAGTGGCTTGAGCTGGTGCTTCTGACGGGTTGCTATCGTCATGCATTCCGTTTTGGAAGGATTTAAAATCATTTCATTGTTTGCGCACCAAGTGGAAATTTCGCTCAAACCCTGCTGCAAACGGCCATTTAAAGAATCAATACTCTTGTCCGGGGTGTGAATTGTGGCGTCATCAGCGAATAAATCACATGCAATTTTGTCGCTAGTCAAATGTAGCGGCAGGTCATTTATAAAGAGGCAAAACAGAAGAGGCCCTAGGACTGAACCCTGGGGAACTCCCCGTGTTACTAATCCGCTTGAGGAGTATGATCCATTGACCATGACGCGCTGCTGTCTGTCGCTACGATATGAGGCAAAAAATGGAGTTGTGCCATGGTGGTAAAGGGATTTCTGGCTGTAGTTAATTGAGGAAGAAATGCATTTATTGCCAAACGAACTACCGAAGTACACATTTAGCTTGGAAAGTAGAAGTTTATGGTCCACAAGATCAAAGGCTTTTCGTAAGTCAATAAATACAGCGCCGGTAAATTCGCCCTGATTTATTGAGCGTAGCCACACATCAGTTAGACGTGCTAGGGCCGTGCGACAGCTGTGCTTTGGTCTGAATCCCGACTGAAGGGGGTGGATTAATGTATGATTTTCTAAATATTCCAAGAGATGTTTATGGATATGCCGTTTAAGTGGTTTACTAAGGATGGACAATAGTGATATGGGGCGATAGTTATTAACATCAGTCATAACTCTTGTTTTCGGGAGGGGTATAACCTTGGCTTTTTTAAGTTCCTTTGGGAAAATATTTGTTTGAATGCACAAGTTATAAATAAAGGTTATTGTTTCAATAACATAAGGAATAGCTAATTTAAGTATTTTGGGGCTAATTTCATCTGGCCCGGACGATTTCTTATTCTTCATTGAACTAATTGTCCTACCGACTTCGTGCACTGCCAGTGGTGGAATCACAAAAGGATCAGATCCTGCATTTCGCGTTCTACAAAAGTCAACTAGTCTGTCTGAGCAAGAGTAGGGCTGAAAACTTGCTTCTGAAGGGACAAGAGACTCGGCAACTGAGAGGAAATGGTCGTTAAACATGTCTGCAGTCAGATCAGTTGGTTGGTTAGTTCGGGTTTAACGTCCACAGCACCGAGGTGATCATGGACGGCCCTGACGGGCGGGTTATGGGGGACAGGGAAATCTATTGCCTATGGAGTACGCCCTGAACACTGATCAACTCAGGCGCACTCCAACTGTGCCACTTTGATTTACCAGGACCTTTCAACGGACATGCTATTGAACAAATCCGTTTTTTTCCCCTGGATTCAGATCAGAAGGGATTAAAGGAGATTTATTACACTTGCCTCCAGTCACTACGGCCATAGCGCGCCAGAGCGTGGACATGTCTTTGTCTTGTTTAATCAAGCGATCAATGAAAGATTTTTTAGCCTGTCGCACAAGAGATTTTACGCGATTACGCTCACGCTTAAATTCAGTAAAGCACTTCTGCTGTCTCAGATCATCTCTCACCCTCATGGCTTGAATGATGTCTTGAGTAAGCCACGGCGGGAGTGATGCGTGTTTGACGCGTCTCCTCCGCAGGGGCGCATGTTTATTTAAGATCTTAAGAAAGATGGTATACCAAACAGACAGAGCGCTGTCAGGGTCAGATTTACCAAATACTTCATCAAAAGGTGCGCTGTTAAGATCAAACAGAAACTCGCTTTCATTAAAACTTTTAAAGGAGCGATAGGTGATATACGTATGGCATCCTTTCTTTGCTTTAGGGAGTTTAGTAGACCACGTACAGCGGATGGGAAAGTGGTCGCTGATACTAAGGTTACCGACAGATACATTATGAACAGACTCTGGCTTGGTTGTGTATATATGATCTATGAGTGTGGATGTTGTTTGTGTGATCCGTGTGGGTGAAGTGATTAACTGTTGCAGACCCAACAACGTTAACGTAGAGTCCCACGCATGGTGAGGCTTTAGCATGTCTATGTTAAAGTCTCCCATGAGGATGACATTGGAGTTGGGATTACAAGCTTTATCACACATACTAAGGAAATCATCATACCACTCAAAATTCGCAGCAGGGTTGCGGTACAGAAGGCCAATAAGAAATGATGGAGATTGGGGGGCCTTCAGTTCAAGCCACATACACTCAATATCTTTGGTTTCTAAATCATGTCGTCTACGTATAAAATCTTGAATAGACGAGTGAACATAAGCAGCTAATCCTGTCTGTCCATGGGCCGTAGGATCACGTCTCATGACAGTAAATCCAGGAACTTGGATGGATATATCTGATACATTTGAATTGAGACGTGTTTCAGACAGTCCAAAAAAATGAAACGGGTCTGCTCCATTTAGATAAACACATATGTCAGGCAATTTATTGCAAAGATGGTAAATATTGAGATGACCAATGCGGAGAGTTTTACGCCACTCATTTCACGCAAAGTCAATGTGTTTGTGGAAAAACAAAAAAGAAGAAAATCAACAGAATGTATCCGTAACACGTGCCAAATAGAAAATAATAATAATGATACAAATAAAAAGTATAAAATCACTAACTAAACTATTCTAAGTGCAATAAACACAATAAACAAAGACTAGAGGCGTAATCACTGTACGCAGGGGAATAGGCCTCCAGAAGGCTTGTTGCACTATGGACACGTAAAACAACTGAAGTCCAGTGATGGTTTTCTCTCGTGTTTATTTCAGTCTAAAGAGCATTGTCTGGGGTTGGGCAAGACCAACCACAGACTACAATTCGGTCGTTCTCTCACTATTTGCTCTCTCTTCTACTTTCGTCCATCTCTCTCACTCTCCTCTCACTCTCCTCTCGTTGTGTTCCCTCTCTCGTTGTGTGTCTGGTTGTGTGTCCGGTTGTGTGTATACCCTTGCCCTTATCAATCATCTTCCCACTTAGGGCCCGCCCCTCGTTTAGGGCCAGTCCCGTTACGTGATTATGGCGTCCACGCTTGCCAACGGTCCCGTTAATTAGATGCCACTCATTTCCCATATAGTAACAGTTTCCGGAGGGCCGGTCCGTTATCTTGATTAAGGCGGCCCGGCAAGTCCGGTAGTTACATACAGACGCTGACCATGTGTTACATGACCGGAAACTACATCCAGATGCCGGATGTGGAGGCACGCGTCAGTAGTGCAACAGGCTTACACACGTCCGTGAGGACTAAAATATCCC
Organism: Semisulcospira habei; assembly: GCA_036245525.1. Lineage (NCBI taxonomy): Eukaryota > Metazoa > Mollusca > Gastropoda > Semisulcospiridae > Semisulcospira > Semisulcospira habei. Next base: position 68,835,773 of record BTPG01000001.1, read on the forward strand.
AGGTACTCTTCAATGTCTCACACCCCGAATCAACAAAAGATTAAAATCCGGAGAAAATTAGTTTTCAGCAATTGTCACAAGTAACAGTGAGAGTCTGTGTGGCTGCGATTCGTGCAACTAATGAATATTAACACAGACAGTAGCATTGAAAACTATAGTCCACACTTTTGACGGAAATATCGTCAATGAGACTGCAGAGCTCGATAGAGAAAGTCCTTCAAGCGACTCCGTATACAGTGTAATTAATCTTTCTGGTGAAGAACAAAACTGGACGTCCTAAGCACTCGCTCTAAACACACGATGCTAGGCCTGTAATGTTTGGTTGTTGTTTTTTCTCATCAACAATGAAGGTCAAGTCACTGACGTCTTTGTATCACGAAAGAAAATGACACATAATCTTATTATTTCCTGATAGAGAATGCAAATGAGAAAAATAGCACACAACCTAAAAGAAAAGAAAATTCAAATGACTCAGAAACTCTGTCCACCCGAGCAGTCACGAACACTGTTTCAAACGACAGTTTTATATATTCATATATATGTGAACGGCACTTGGCACTGAATTCACAAATGTCCACGTTCAGCTTGCAGTGTCCTACAACGCGAACCAACAAAATGATGCAGTCTGCAACAAACATCCCTAACTTCCCTAATTACACCGGGGGAGGGGGTTATGGGCGGAAAGGGGGGAGGGCGGAGGGTGGCGTGCGGCGAGGTGGAGGGTAATGGGGTGCGGTGGGGGTTACTGCTGTGAGTAGAATTGCAATATGGCTTGTGCAATGCTAACACTTAGCGCCTGAACTTGATGTGAATCAAGAGGGGAGGCAGTGAGGGCTAATCCCCTCTTCTCCCATCCTCTGGTATTAGGCGCTGAAAGATGGCTCGCTGTCATAGTAGATGGTAAGGAAGGGTACTCCGTAGCAGCGGACAGTTGTAGCGGCCGACTATGCCTCTGTTCCTGACACAGAGGGGTGGTGGTGTGTGCCCGAGACCTGCGAGAAGCCTCCAGGCCACTGTTGGTCGCAGAAGACTCACGCCTATCAGCGGCCTGGCCAGGGGCTGCCTCAAGAGCGGCGGGGGCAGGCCCGGGCTGCTGGTGGTGTTGCGTAATACGTTTGTCCTCACCAGTGTACTGTGACCCGGGGAGAGGACGCGAATCGGATGTGGCCACTGCTCGGCTGTGCGGCCCGTCTGTCCTCACCCGGGGACGTCGGCGGCAGGTCAGCGCGTTCCGGGCCAGTGCACTAACACCGTGGTCGCTGGGGTGCAGCTTATCATAATACATGACCTGCTTGGGTGCACCTCTGCTTGACAGGAAAGTTGATGTGTGGTCGATAAAAGTGACCTTTTCCTGTTTGCACACAGTTTTGAGGGCTTTGTTTGAGTCGTGTGCAGGTCGGTGTAGGGGATGATGGATGCCACGTGTCGGGAGGAGGGAAGATATTTGTAGTCTGGCTTTGGGGAACTTTGCTGACAGCAGGCCACAAAGTTTGAGCCACGTCTGTTGGCTGACAGCCCCATCCCAGCAGCTGTTGATGCCGACGTGGATGGTGACAGTCCGTATATTAGGGTTTAGGGGTTGTGCACTCAGCCACTGACCCAGGTGATCCACCCTGAGGCCTGACACTGATAGATTCTGCACCATAGAGTCAGCAGTCGTCATTCTCTTCTTATCGATGAATTTGGTGACAGAATCTCCAATGAAAAGAGTGTTTACCTCAGGGCGGATTTTCATTCTGCGGAGTCTGTCCAGTGGTGTCATATTGCTGTCCTGCTGCTTGTAAGTTTGCTGTCCCTTTTTCACGCCGGTATTTTGGGGCTGGAGGACAGCAGACTGATTATCATCCTGGCCCAACCCCTGGAATCTGTTTGATGTTGACACGTTGGCTAGGAATTCAACGCTGACAATGTCAGCATGATTGTGCTGGAAGGAGGGTGCAGTAGTGGAGGGTGCTGGGGAAGGTTGTCGAGCATGAGGGGTTTTTATCGCAATGGACTGGCTAACGAAAGTGTCAAGGCGTTTGTTGATTTCGTCTAGCTTTCCTGCATGACAGTCTCTGGAGGAAACGAGGCTGCTCATCTTTTAGGTGAGTATAGCCTGGTCGTTTTTCATCCCTGCTCTAGTTGTGTTCATCAACTCTCGCAGCCCTGTATCAGTAGCCTTGATTTTCATTTTGGCCTTTACCTCGCTGTCGAGGACAAGGGATGCCAAGTTGTGCCCCTGTCTGAGGTCAGCACACTCCTTCCTAACACCCTGCAGCTCGGCACGGCACTGACGCAGCTCTGACTGGAGAGTGGTGATGGCGGCTGTAGACTCGGCCAGTTGATGTTGCAGGGCGATGATCAGTCTCAGTGCCGTACTCTCAGTCAGAGGAACCAGGGCGCATGGTGTTAAAGGGGCTGCGTTGATCTTGTCCGGGATATCGGTGATTTCAATAGCCACGGGTGTACCCGTTGGTAGGCGGAGCTGTGGGTGATTATTTGCGTTTAAGACTGGATGGCCGGGCTGAGATGCGAGTGGAGACTGGGAGGGTGAAGTTGAGGAGTCAGATGAGGGGGGTTCAATGGCAGTTGACGGGGTAATCAGGGGGTGTTCGGACGAGGATTTAGATATCGGGGGTTCAATGGCAAGGGTACTTGTCTCGTCAGACATTGTGCTCACTATTGTTTTCATCTTGTCAAATTCCTCATCCACCCACTGTCGGCATACGGTCCCTTCGGCACAAGCACAGTGCCTGTAGTATGGTAGAGGGTGATAGTGATGAGCTTGCTCGATTCGAGGCAGAGTTGGATAAATGTCTTGTAGAGATTAGGAGGGGAAGGGTTGCACATTGGAGTATGGAGGGTGATAATGCTGAGCTGATTTCTGGTTTGCTCGTAGTCGAACCAGTCGGCGGTAATGGCGGCTGGACACCCGGCGACGTACCGTGTGTGGATTATGAATCTCCATAGCGGGAGTTTATCGCTAGTGAAAGTCTTTTGAATAGGATCCATTGTATGGCGAATTTTCTCAATGGAAGTGTCCATGGCGTGCTTGGAGAGAGAGAGAGAGAGAGAGAGAGAGAGAGAGAGAGAGAGAGAGAGAGAGAGAGAGAGAGAGAGAGAGAGAGAGAGAGAGAGAGAGAGAGAGAGAGACAGATAGACAGACAGACAGAGGTATATTCAATCGCCTCTACCTCCTTGAAAATAGGACATAATTTTATTTTAAACGTGTGACCGAGCTAACTGGTTATTCGTCTTAGTAAATGAAAAGAAAAGGGGAGACTGCCAGTGCTAATATTTTAGGAAGGTTACAAAGTAAAGTAGATTATAGCACTGTCAGGGGAGAGAAATGTGCATGATCGACCAGTGATCATAGATCTACTGTGGCCAAAGCACAAAAAAAAAAAAATAGGAAAGAGAGGGGGCGCTAAAAAAGTGACTGAAAGCAATGCATATGGAAGCCCCCCCGAAGGGGGGCGTATCACATATCCCACTGTTCCAGCCACTCAGTGCATGGAAATTTAAATCTAGGTCCCCCCGAGGGGGGTCCCGATATTTAGCCGGTGTGGACAGCTGTTTCGGTCTTGGCGACCTCCTCAGGACACCATCGGCGATACTGGAGGAGGCAGGAATTTCTGCCTACCTGCAAAGACAACCACATTTTACTGTGGTGTCTGCAAGGGCATACATTCCATGCCACCACCTAGAGCCAAATTTCCATGCACCCTAAAAGAGAACCTACCAAAAGGGGGGAAGGGGTTGCAGTCGATATTGTAGTAGTAAATGAAAAGAAAAGGGGAGACTGCCAGTGCTAATATTTTAGGAAGGTTACAAAGTAAAGTAGATTATAGCACTGTCAGGGGAGAGTGCTATAATCTACTTTACTTTGTAACCTTCCTAAAATATTAGCACTGGCAGTCTCCCCTTTTCTTTTCATTTACTACTACAATATCGACTGCAACCCCTTCCCCCCTTTTGGTAGGTTCTCTTTTAGGGTGCATGGAAATTTGGCTCTAGGTGGTGGCATGGAATGTATGCCCTTGCAGACACCACAGTAAAATGTGGTTGTCTTTGCAGGTAGGCAGAAATTCCTGCCTCCTCCAGTATCGCCGATGGTGTCCTGAGGAGGTCGCCAAGACCGAAACAGCTGTCCACACCGGCTAAATATCGGGACCCCCCTCGGGGGGACCTAGATTTAAATTTCCATGCACTGAGTGGCTGGAACAGTGGGATATGTGATACGCCCCCCTTCGGGGGGGCTTCCATATGCATTGCTTTCAGTCACTTTTTTAGCGCCCCCTCTCTTTCCTATCTTTTTTTTTTTGTGCTTTGGCCACAGTAGATCTATGATCACTGGTCGATCATGCACATTTCTCTCCCCTGACAGTGCTATAATCTACTTTACTTTGTAACCTGGTTATTCGTCTATTTACGGTTTACAGTTAGGGCGGGGAAGTACACACGCACAAACATGTGACGCTCTATCGGTAAACGGTGAATGTACGCATAACCAGTCAGGGCTCGGTCACATGTGTGTGTTTATTGGGGTGGGGTGGGGGGGGGGAGGAGGATGGTGGAAAGGGAGTGCAATTGGGGGAAATAGGGGTTGGGGGGGTTGGGAGAGAAGCGGAATAATCAAAGATACAAAGACGGCGTGATGGGTGTGGCCGTCACAAAAGCCCCCCTCCGTCATTTTTCACTCACTTCTCACAGACCCACGCCCCCTGCTTTTTCCCTCCGCTGCCGGAGGAAGACAGACATGAGTCAATGGATGTTACCCCAAACCAGCGAAAGGTGTCCATTCTTATGAGGATCTAAGTCATCTTGCAAAAGCAGAGTGTCAAATGATGCCCTTACAGTCAATATTGCCTGTTCCTTTTATATGATATAGAATTAAGACTTTTCTTTTAACATTGTGGCCAATAAGAGGCATTGATCCTCATGAGCCTCCGCACCTGCTGGGGGCTCATGAGGATCTATGTCTCTTGCACGCATTAAGTAGCATGATAAAGAACTTTGGCCCCGTATATTCAGAGAAACATGTCCGTTTAGTTTGTACACTGCCCAGAAAAACCAAACGCCAGCCAACTACAAGATGTATAGATCCTCATGAGCCCCCGCGTTTGCAGTTGCGGGGGCTCATGAGGATCTATGCCTTTTGCTGAAACCACTTTATAGACATGTTCCTTTGACGAATCTTTGACGTTGAATTTACTTTGATTTTGGAGAGAAAAAAAAGTCTGCTTCAAATGGCAGGGAAAGAGCTGATACAAGAAATACGAACGTGAATCAGAAATCGTGGCAAGGAAGATTCGCAGATTATTATGATTGTGCGCAAGCTGCGAGGACACGAGGCTTTATTGCCTGTTGCAGCTGGCTCCTCATTTTTCATTCACCAGTGCGTGCCCCCTCCCGCTAAGTTCGTCTGGTCGAGACAGGCAAACACACATTCATTGCAGACGTGACACGATGAGAAACTGTCGCTAGATGTGGTACCGCTATTCGCGGCAAGTTACTTGGACATTGGAGGGGGGGGGGGGGGCAGGTGGGGGGTGGTGGGGGGGGGGGGAGGAAGGAACGAGGGAGATGAATGTAGATCTCGCTTTTAGTGCACAAAGGTCTACTTAACAGTTTACTTGTAGAACGGCCCCTATAGCATTAACCCATATCATACTGAGCTGAAAGTTTCAAATTTGTACACTGCCATAATTTATGCAAGCTACATTACAGTACTTACAGATAAGGATATAGACCAATGGCTTTATTTCAAGGGTGGTGCCAGAAAAGCTTGGCGCCTAGAGTCGCCAAGCTATTCTGGCACTACCCTTCAACTATTTTAGTCAAACTTATTTCACACAGTGGTGTATTTAGAATGACAAGGGTTAAGTAAGTCAAGTGTTTGAATGGCGACAGTGTCTGCCAAGACAAGATGCACTTTCGGTTTGAAACTGAAGCTGAGGCTGAAGTGAAAACGCAAAGCACAACTCAAAATAGCATTAAGTGCTGGTCTGTGATTTTGGACCTTCCGGCCCGTGGGCCGGAAGGTCCAAAATTACAGACCAGCACACAATATGATTGAACCCAGTCAACCAAAAACAAGAACAAGAAGAACAAAACCAACAGTACACAACTATAGTGCTACGACAAACTGACGTGTGTATATCACGAAAACGTCTTGATCATACAATCACGTGCCGAGAACAGCTACACAGAACTTTTTCAAACGCATCGTTGTGACGTCGTCTGCAGGAGGCATAGATCCTCATGAGCCCCCTGCAACTGCAAGGGGCTCATAAGGATCTAATCCTCAATTTGGCCAGCCTCGAAAAAGTGTGCCGGATTTAGGTTTGGGGCTGAGAATAGCGATACCGAATTTTTTTTTCTTCAATCGGGTAAACTGATGCGGTCCCGTTTTGGGACAATTACGTTCTGAATGAAACCTTTTTTTGATTGTTGTGGCATTTGTGGGGCGATTGAGCGGCTTTGCAGAGCGTTAGTTCCGTCCATAAGAGGCTTAGGTGGATCATAGGCGAAAGGGGACACAACTCCATAATTATGTACACGATAACTCGTGATGACGACATCATGATATAAACAAGGTCTTACTATTTCCTGCTGTTTAAGTCATTAACATAAATCATAATCGACATTCATGCTCTACCAGTGGTGCGATCCTAGAAGAAAGTTTGCTGGCCCTAAATGTCGAAAACGGCGCATCAGTGATCATCAGTGTTGTACACTGACGAGCAAAAGTAATGCGACATTTTCGGAAATTTGTCGTATTACTTCTGCTCGTCAGTATAATATCAGCGGTTTTTTTAGAAGAAGTTTTAAAAAAATTAATAATTAAAAAAAGTAACAAGTGCGGCTGTTGACGCAAAATGTGGATTAACCCATAAAGCCCTGAAAGACAAAGACACGGTGTGGATCGACCATGATATTTCAAGGTTGGTGTCAGGACAGTTTAGCGCCTCTAGGCGCCAAGCTATTATGACACCAATCTTGAAATATCATGGTCGATCTGTCTCCAGAACTGTGATGTAGACCTCAGAGGATATCTACAAAAAATTTACAATTTCGTCCCCCGGGCCTAAGGAGTTAAAAACTCGGAAAAACATGCGATACCGCATGCTTCTCCAGGCTTTTAATCCACTGTTTTCGTCAAATGCAATTTTGACCCCTTCTGATTTCTTGACGTCAACAACTTGACTTCAGCTGACCTGGTCACGTTTATCTACAAATCCAGAAGTGACGCCACAGCTTTTATGTCATCGAATGATTACTTGCGATAAAAGTGAATCCCTTTGGTAGATGTGGGTGATTTTGAAGTAATTGTTTGCTTTGTCTCTATTCATGAAAAAATCCAGCGGACAAAAACAAACAAACAAACAAAACTGTTCTTTGTGACGTCATATAATGGCTGTTTGCAACCGTGACGAAATAGGCTGATACCCACCGAGTGAATGACATAACGTATGCTGTGCTGAAGATAAATAAATTTCAATGCAGAGTCTAAGCAGAAGAATTCTTACGCTTAAAACACCTCAAAAACACCTGAAAACTGAACTTTAATCCGTTCAGTGCCAGCCTGACGCAGATTGCGTTTCTGCAGTCTTTGTTCATTCATCACCAAAATACCCCAGCCGTCTCAGGAATATAGATTCAAAATGGCGTCAGCAAGAGGCATAGATCCTCATGAGTCCCCGCAACTGCGGGGACATGAGGATCTATGCCTCTTGCAGTTGGGTAGTGTTCAACTTTTCTCCGCACAGATTAAATGAACCAACCCTCCCTTTAACATCGCGCAATGGCAAGAGTTATCGCGGCCACTAAAGAATCTGGACATTCGCAAATGATGCGTTTTGTCCCCTCGTAAACAGCGAGAGTTGGGTCAATTAGAGGAAATACGAAGAGTCAGGCCACAGTGGAACCTCCGAACAAGCCCACACAAAGGGGAGTGGGTTGGGGGGGGGGGGGCGCCCGTTAAACAGCCTTGAACCCCCCCCCAAAATAAATAAATAAATAAATAAATAAATAAATAAATAAATTTAAAAAAATAAAATAAATAAAATCTTACGATTTTTTAAAACTGTATATATTTTAATTTTTTTCTCTCCTTGTTTTCTCTTAAAAAATGTTGAGGGGCTGCAATTTTTGTGGAGGAGCCAGGCCAGCACCACCACCCCCACCCCTCCCAAGGCCTCCCCCCCTCTTACGCCCCCCCCCCCCCCCCCACCGGATCCTACGCCACTGTAGCTTAGTGTTACTCTTCCACAGAAGATGATGACGACAGACGAAGATAACAACGATGACAATGATCCAACGATAGAGATGATGATGAATAACATAACAAATAAATATACAACAATGTACAAATAAATCTCATAATTAATAATAATTAAGTAACCCATAACACGCTACGGCAGGATGTGGATCGACCATGATAGTTCAAGAGTGGTGTCAGAAAAGAGTGGCGCCTGTAGGCGCCAAGCTATTCCGATACACCCTTGCACTATCATGGTCGATCTGTCTCGGGACTGTGAAGTAGATCTCAGAGGATATGCACAAAATGTGATTTGTCTTCCAAAGGGTTTAATCATGGGTTACATTTGAAGTCTTGAGAGATTAATGCTTTTCGGCTTCTCGCTGAAAATTTTTTGTGCGTGCTCATAATGGATTTTCTTCTAAAAAAAAAAAAAACCCCATGGAAACTGTCACTTTCTTTGTGTTGCGTGCACAAAATCTAAAATAAAAAAGAAATCAACAAATAAAAATTCACAAAAATCCCCAGCGAGCACGAAGAGTCACCTAGTCATTCTTTCTCATTGTATTTCACTTTCTGCGGAGCTGCGTGTTCTCTCACAATGTTTTAGCGCTGACGGTCTTGCTGACAAACGGGGGGAAAAAGTGTATGTTGTGTGCGTGCAAGCAGTACCGCCAACATGACGAGAGAGCCCATTACTGCGAAATTCTGTCAGAATTCTGTTTTGTGTGCTGAACAAGCCTGTGACATTGCAACTGATTAACCCCTTCACATCCAGCTGACAGAAGACTGTATAAAAAAATAAAATCATTGTAAATTCAAAGTGAAAGATTCCCCAGCCGCCAAAGGGACATGGACACGAAGTGAGAAGCATAGATCCTCATGAGCCCCAACGACCTTGACGGGGGCTTGTCTATACCTCTTGCAGTTGGGTGGGGTTCAAAATTTTCTCCAGCAGCGGAGGGCTCATATTATAACCGCTTCGCTGCCAACCCAATGCGCAAAAGGTCATCGGGCCGACGTCGGCCGAACCGGCCCGACGGCCTTTTGCGCATTGGGAACGGACGCAAAATGATATCTCTGAAACGCAGGGCAAATATAACACCGGCGAATAATATACTCCGAGCGATGCAAGGAACGCGGACAATGAATAGAGTCAGCAAGAGGCAAAGAACCTCATGAGCCCCCTCCTCCCCCATCAGCATCCCCCCCCCCCCCCCCCCATATCTGCTGCTTGGGAAGCTCATGTCCTTTTCTGTCTCTTGCAAGTGGGGCCGCTTGTTCGCCTTTTTTTTTTCTTCTCTCCGGTCAGGGAAGAGGTAGAGCAACAAGCTCTGACTGACACACAGTTCGTCTCCGCTTGGGGACTCTGTTAAGACCTGATGGGTGGGGTGGAGCAGGTATGGGCCTCTTCAAGCGCAGAGAACTGAACTGAACTGAACTGTGGATGAAGGCTGTAGTGTTAGGCTAATTAACAGAACTGACAATTGCGATCTGAGTCACTCAAGGAACCCACACCCCCTGCCTCCCCCCCCCCCCCGCCTCCCCCTCCCTCCCCTCGCCTCCCCCCCCCCTCCCCGCCCCCTTCCCCCATAACCCCTACATGGAAATTGATGAATTGATGCACATCGCGGGGGGTGGGGGTGAGGGGGGAGGAGGGAGGGGGAGGGGGAGGGGTGTATTTGTCGACCATAGCCTGCAGCGAGTAATTTTTTTTTTCTTCAGAAATATGAGTAGTTGTGTTCGGGCGACATTAGAAGCGAAGTACAAAGATCAGCGTAGTTTTCCATTATTGATTTTAACATGCTCAAGACAAAGACCACCCTCCACCCCACTTCTTGTTATTCTAGATTACGCTACGGTGTCACAATCGCTCTCATCTGCAAGAGGCAGAGATCCTCATGAGCCCCCGCATTCGCGGGGGCTCATGAGGATCTCTGCCTCTTGCGGATCCGCCTGTTTTCATTTGCGTTCTTCAAACGAAAACTTTCCCCTGACCTCTCTTGTTATTCTAGATGACACTCGACACAGTAGGCAGAGTTTACGTGCAAGAGGCATAGACCCTCATGAACCACCGCAAGCCGAGAGGACTCTTGAGGATCCACTCTTACTGCAGGACTAATCTGAATCGGTGCTGCTTTGATGTAGGAGGTTTGTAGGTTACACACGTTCTTCTTCTTGTTCTAGATTACGGGGGCCATAAAATGAGAATGTCAAAGCGTTTACCATCACGGATCAAACACCAGAAAAGACCCTTCCCTCGAAGAAACACAGACGTAAATAGCTTTAACAGCCCTTTGCCACGTGGGCTCATGAGGATCTGTAAATATAGGACGTGACTTACATAGGCGTATCTTCTTTGCAAACGTTAGCATCAAAAGAAAATAGTGTAAAGAGACGAAGACAAATATTTTGCTTTGCAGATGGAATCAGCTCAGTTGTGTGCTTGGATGGCGTCCTGCTTTATTTTTCCCTCGTGATGTAACGTGGTCATTTTAGGTCAGTCATAGTTTCGGGAACCCTGTTCTCTCTTCTCCTTGCGTATTGAGAAGAATGGCTGGCTTATAGGATTCCTGAACCTGTTGGCAGTGTTCTTTTTTGGGGGGGAGTGAACTAAACTGGAGGGATGAGTTTAGAAAAGAGAAAACGTTGCAAGTTTTAGGATTCGCGTGTTTTATCTAGCGTCCTTTCCAAATAGATAAAAAAGATGTATTAGTGACAACAAACTTAGAGAACCGCCGGGTTAACCCATTAAACCCAACGCACTACGGCAGAAGATGGATCGTCCATGAGAATTGAAAGGTAGCACCAGGTTAGCTTGGCCCATCCGGCGCCAAGCTAAGCTTGCACTACCCTTGAATTATCTCGGTCTGTCCATCTCCTACAACTGTTAGTCGTTTGGTGAAACGTGGGAAATGCGGCCATTGGGCTATACGGGTTAACATATACCAACAAACATAGTTATGTGTCCGTGTAATGTAATAAACACGCAAGAAGGACGTTTCATTGGCAACGGAAACATCGCTTTGCTATTTCTAAAACCTAACCCTTTACGTCTCTGTAGCGGCTTTTGTCGCGAGGATTCCTGTAGAAATCATCCCGACAAAAACCGCTACCGACACGCACAGGGTTAATATGATTCGTTTATTGCGACATTTTTTGCTGTTACGTGTTTTCGGTAGTGATGGCCATCCTCAAGTATATATCACGGAACCCTGGAGCCATTAAGTCATATTCGCGATTGTGATGTAGCTCTATGCCCACGCACAGAGTTCACACAGAGTTTTTGTATGCTACAGTCTTGTCTGTAGTTTGTCTTGTGACAAATATCCCGTGTATGCACGTGGCCACGTGCAACCAGTGGGAAAGCGTTTTGCACGGGGTTTTAGCGAGAGTTCAGGCGAACAGATCTGTTCGGGCTATGCTGTCAATGAGGACGGACACATGTTGGATATGCTAGCCGTATTCCAAGTGTCTGAAACCTAGAATTCAGGTATGTTTTTATATATATTATCGACAGCTACTGAGTTAAAGATAGTAGGCGTTAGTAGGAGTTAATTCGGTTGTGTAGCGTTGATTTGGTTCAGTTGTGTCGGTTTCGAATTCGTTGAGATAACCGGTGATTTTCCTATTTAGTTATTTATCGAGATGGATAACTAAGGAATGTGAGGTGTGTATGCCTAAGTCATTAGGAAGGTAGTACGTGGTTGTGTTAAGAATAGTCTTTTCCAATATATGCAATAATGTATGGCGGGAGTGTCAGGTTATAGTCTGTTTCAATGTAGTAACAGAGTTATGGTGTGTTGCGAAAGTAGTTCGTGTAGTTTGAAGCACGTGATGTAAGAGTTATTTGTATCAGCCAGGTTACGTAAGGTACCTCATATTATCCAAGTTGTGTGTGTGTTATGATGTTAGGACTTTGTATACAGAGTTCTTGTGTGGAGTGCAGCGACGTGACGCCGAGACGTCAGTCATGTCAACGGAGGCTGCCGCCAGAGGACCTATCGTGAGGTCATTTCACCACTCGAGGAGTGAGCGACCGGTGCCTAGACACCAGGGTCATCAGAGACTGCACTACGGGAGCGAGTCAGGAAGACGTCCACGGTACGAGAAACGGGGGACTACTCAGAAGCGTGCGACGCGGGAAACTACACGCCTAGACGTGGACGGACAGAATGTTACAGAACGATAACACCAGTGAAACAGGTTGGATTGTGAGGACAATTACCTAGCCTGGCTCAGTTTTATGTTGTGTATGTGTATGCGGTGTTGATGTGCTTGTAGGGAGAAGTGTATGGTGTAAAGAATCTTAAGTTTACGTTATTTATTTGTCTTAAGAGTAAAAGGATCCCAGAAGAAAGAGATAGTGTTTGAGTTATACCGCGTGAATGCGCCTGACTGAGTCAGTGGCGGTGCGTGCGTCTGTTGTGCTGAGAGTCTGTACGTGCGACTGGGGAGAGTCTGCGTGCGTTACAGCGATTCGAGTACATTATTGTAACAAGTGCGACATTTTGCATTGTATTTCACATATATATGTATATATATACCCACTGCATACACATTTTCCTTTTTTGACACGTGTATAACAAGCAAATTAGTAGTCATGAATTTGTTTGATATACTTCCCTTCCTAAAATCCCTTGCGCGCCAAGATTCGATCTTGATCATACGCACATTTTACAAAACAAACGCGAAATATTTTCATACGGCAACATTAATAAGTTTCTTATATGTAGTAGTAATGAAAAACTTATTAGTGTGTACTAACGCTCGAAATTTACATCATACACACACACGAAGAACAGACGCCAGGAAACGTGCAAGTTCGCTGGACTGACTAGCGAAATTGTCGATGTCACCTGGCGATATCGGAGAAAAGAACTAAATAAACAAACCTGCTGGCATTTTCCGAAGTTATGCGTGATCTAGTAACAAGTATAATTTACTCAATAACACGCACGGTTATCAAAGCACTGGATGTGCCCATAGACAAAATATACGCGCCTAGTCGACAGCGATATGCAGTTGTCTGCCATTCATGTGTTTTGTCTCAACATCGCAATCGACCGCAAAATGAATGTTTTGTTTTATTTTGGACTGGGTACGTAAATTATATTGAGCAACATTTTGCTTGATATAGTGCCTATAACCGACATATGTGATTACTTCAGTGACCCGAATAAAATGTCCTCGTCTTACGACTCGGACATTTTGATTCTAGTCTCGTAATCACATCTGTCTGTTATTGGCGCTATATCAAGCAAAATGTTGCTCAATATATAATGTAATGTACTGTAATGTATACATAATACCTAATACATACAATATATAATGTAAAATATGTATACTCATTAATCCCACAAGGCCAATGGCTTTCTCCTACCAAACGTTTGTCCTTGTAGCATTTTTTTTTTGGTTTCTTTTTTTATTTTAAAAATACGGATGTAGTAAATGCATGTTGCTGTTTTTCATATAAATTTAGAAAGGGGAGGGGGGGGGGGTGCTGGGGATGGAAGAGAGAGAGAGATGGGGGGGGGGGGGGGTGAACAAACAAAATACAGCAAGTGCATTTTTTCATAAAAAGCGATTTTCATTGTATAGTAATGGTCAAAACTTAAAGGCCACCCCACTTTTTATGTCATTGTTTATCGTGGCAAGTACGCTAATAAAATACAATGTTTTTTTTTCGATCAAAATGCTGCGCGGCGTTAAACCCAAATAACTAACTAACTTGATCCAAATGGGTTAAAAGTTGACTTTAGTTTACTGTACAGAGAACAATAGACAACAATTCATCAATTTCCACGAACGTGTCAAATGCACTCGAAACATCGTCAGTTTTTGTGAAAAAGCTGTGCGATATTGGCAAGCGTACCAAAGGCAGGCAGGTGGAAAAACTCGGTAAAGTCGTGATGCACGTACTAAAGGGGTCAGTCGTGAACACTGAGCACTTCTGTTTCACTACAAATACCGGTACAGTAGGGGCATAATTGTCACTTTCCTAACCATGCCACCACGACGAAGCCTAACGCCAGTAGATCAAGGCCGGGCGCTAGCATGGCTGCAGGATGGAATTTCCGGACGAGAAGTTGGGAGACGTCTTGGGGTGTCCCATTCAGTGATCCAGGAGCTGCTGGCACGATTCCAAGAAACTGGAAGGGCAGAACGACGACCCTACTCAGGACGCCCGCGCTGCACCAGCAGAAGGGAGGACAGATGCCTCTGTGTGGCGGCTCTGCGCGACCGAACTGTCTCGTCAACCACTCTGCGACGTCAACTGATGCAAGCTGCAAACGTTAACGTCAGCAGAAGCACAGTCTGCCGACGTCTGCGCGAAATTGGCCTAGCTTCATGCAGAGGCAGCAGTGAGAATACCCCTCACCCCAGCTCATCGCAGAGCCCGGGTTGCCTGGTGTTACGATTGTGGTTGTGTTATCCTGTGAGAGCGTACATGTGTTATTCGTAGGTAACGATATGTTGTTGTTTATTAGTACAGAATAAATTGAGGAAGCAGATTTTAGACGCTAAGAAAAAGTATAAAGAGAAAGTAGAGTCACAGTTTGAATCAGGTAGCTTAGCAGATGCATGGAAAGGACTTAAAACTTTATCAGGCCACAATAAATCAAAATTCAGTAGCAGTAGCATGCCAATGAAAGAACAAACTGAATTTTCTGAAAAACTGAATGAGTTCTATTGTAGATTTGAGAAAGATGATCTGAAGGATGATTTAGATAGCATGATTTCCCAGCTTGAAGTAAATGTGGCAGGCAATGTTGATGAAGACTTTGAGATCCATGGCAAGGCGGTTGAGAAGCTTTTTAGCAAACTGAATGTTAAGAAAGCAGTAGGCCCTGATAATATTTGCGGTAGAGTTTTGAGAGTATGTGCCAGTCAATTGTCTGTTGTTTATAGCCGTTTGTTTAGCTGGTCTCTGAAGGATTGCACTGTACCTAGGCTCTGGAAAACATCTACAGTCTGCCCTGTCCCCAAGAACAAAAGCCCAAGACACTCAATGACTATCGCCCTGTAGCTCTCACCTCTATAGTAATGAAGTGCTTTGAGCGTGTTGTCCTTTCTAGACTGCTCGATCAGGTCAAGCCCTATCAAGATCCTTTCCAGTTTGCATACAAGCAAAACAGATGTACTGATGACGCCACACTCACACTCCTGCACCATGCATACACACATTTAGAAAAACCTGGCTCTTTTGTACGCATTCTTTTTATAGACTTTTCTTCAGCCTTCAACACTATACAACCCTATCTCATAGCTCAAAAACTTCTCTGTTACAATGTAACGCCAAGGCTTATCCTATGGATTGTCAACTTCCTTGTAAATAGGACCCAGTCAGTTCGCTTTCAAACAGCTCTCTCATCCCTTAGGTCCACTTCCATAGGCGCCCCTCAAGGTACAGTTCTCTCCCCTGTGCTGTTCACACTCTACACTAACGATTGTAGTGGCACTGACTCTACCCTTCTTATAAAATACTCGGATGACACTGCCTTAGAAGATCTCTCCAATAATGATGCGACTTACTTTACAGAAGTAGAACGTTTTAGTGTTTGGTGTAAAGATAATTTTCTAGACCTAAATGTGAGTAAGACCAAGGAACTACTGATAGACTTTCGAAGAAACCCTGCCCCTGTCCCTGTTCTGATGATCGATGATGTGTCTGTTGAGCGTGTGACTGAGTATAAGTATCTTGGAACAGTCATAGATGATAAGTTGTCATTTAACGCAAACACCTCCCTCATACACAAGAAATGTCAGTCACGCATCTACTGCCTCCAGAAACTCAGGAAGCTGAATGTGAACCCCTCTGTCCTTCAAACTTTTTACCCCACCCGGGTCTGCCCTGGGGGACTTGGGTGGGGTTAGGTATTTTTTAGTTCCCAGGGTCACCCTGGTCAGCCCCACAGGGTGGGTTTTTCTCTCTATTCTGGGGCATGTGTTTCTGTCTACCCTTGGTCCATTCACCTGTTCCCCACCCGGGTCTGCCCTGGGGGACTTGGGTGGGGTTAGGTACTTTTTAGTTCCCAGGGTCACCCTGGTCAGCCCCACAGGGTGAGTTTTTCTCTCTATTCTGGGGCATGTGTTTCTGTCTACTCGAGGTCCATTCACCTGTATTTGCCTTTTTAAAGCTCTCCCTACTGTCTGCACTGCCTGTAGCTCTTGATATTGGATGTGTGTTGCTAAATGGTATTAGCTTTATTTAGGCCCCATGTGTTAGGTTTATTTAATGTATTTGACCGGCTGGCGACATACATTCAATGTTCTGTTTAGTTGTTTTTTTTTTCACAAGCAGTGCAGGCACGTCCTGAGAAAGCCTTGTTGCTGTCGGGACGTTAAGCAATGTACAATCAATCAATCAATCCATTCACCTGTATTTGCCTTTTTAAAACTCTCCCTACTGTCTGCACTGCCTGTAGCTCTTGATATTGGATGTGTGTTGCTAAATGGTCTTAGCTTTATTTAGGCCCCATGTGTTAGGTTTATTTAATGTATTTGACCGGCTGGCGACATACATTCAATGTTCTGTTTATTTTTTTTTTTTTCACAAGCAGTGCAGGCACGTCCTGAGAAAGCCTTGTTGCTGTCGGGACGTTAAGCAATGTACAATCAATCAATCAATTCAAACTTTTTACTGCTCTTTTATTGAGTCTGTCATCACTTTCGGTTCTGTGTGCTGGTATGGAGGTCTGAGTGTGAAAAACAAGAACACCCTGGCACGAATGGTAAACATCTGCAGCAAAGTGACTGGCAGTAAGCAAAACAGTGTGGAGTCCCTGTATGAACAGCGTGTGGTGAGAAAGGGTAGGCGGATAGCTTCAGACAGATCCCATGTCCTTGCCCACCTCTATGAACTTCTCCCCTCTGGCTGCAGACTCCGCACGCACAAAGATAGAACACTTAGACTACAGCACAGTTTCATCCCCAAATCCATCACTCTAAGCAATCTGTAGGTACATCCACGCATACCCAAACCTAACTCCTCCCCCTATCCCCCTTTACCTGTGCAATCAGTAGGAATGGAGCTTGTTGATTTTAGAGAAGTGATTATATTGTGTTTCATTTGGTGGTGAACATGGACATACTGGGATTGTTGTTACTGAGTGTTTACCCACTAATTATTTTACTATGGTAGACTTTAATTATGCAGCTTGTGTAATAATGTGTAATAATGTACTGAGATGCTTGTATAATAAGTAGTGAGGGTTAGAACTAGGTTGAAACACGCGTATTATGTATGCATATGTAGAGTTGGGTGTGAATGTATAAGTGCCGCTCAGTTCAGTCCATAAAAGATGTTTGTGTGAGATGTGTAAGAGTTTATGTGTAAAGATTGTGTAGTGTTTACTTTATCCATTTGGAATTTGTAGCTGTGCAAGTGCAGGGAGAAAATGTTCATAATTATGCTATAATGTTTTTATGTCTTGTTTGTACTATTTGTTATAAATGTACCACAACCGAATTTCTCTTTTCGAGATAATAAAGTACTCTTATTCTTATTCTTATTCTTCCCCCACCGGGTCTGCCCTAGGGGACCTTGGTGGGGTTGTCTACTTTTTAGTTCCTAGGGTCACCTTGTCTAACCCCTGCAAGGTGGGTTCTACTCTTTTGGGGGTTTGTATTTCTGTCTTTCTGGTCCATTCATCTGTATTTTTCTTTTGAAATTCTCCCTCCTGTCTGCGCTTCTTGCAGTTCTTTTCTTCATTTAGCGCAGGCACGTCCTGAGAAGGCCTTTGTCGCTTGTGGGACGTAAAGCAATCTATATATATATATATATATATATATATATATATATATATATATATATATATATATATATATATATATATATATATATATATATATATATATATATATATATATATATATTATTCTTATTCTTATTTGAGCTATCACGGTTATGATTTCGTGCCTTTTTAGTAAGATTTTCTTTTGTTCGTGAGTAGAGCCGATTTCGTTTTATTGTGTTTAGTCCGGTGCGTACTAGAAGGGTCGCACTGTCTGGTGGCCTCGTAAGTGTCACGTCGGTTAGTTGACATCGCTACATTTTTCGCTACTTTTCCTGTGCGCGTGTAGTGAGCAGCTTTTATTTTGTTTGGTGAATGTTCTCGTACCTTTTTGAGCTATCATAGATAGGGATACCATACTTTCATGTGTCTTCTTTCTCTCGTTTCTTCTCTTCTTTCTCTTCTCTCTCCAACCTCTCCCCCCACCCGGGTCTGCCCTGGGGGACTTGGGTGGGGTTAGGTACTTTTTAGTTCCCAGGGTCACCCTGGTCAGCCCCACAGGGTGAGTTTTTCTCTCTATTCTGGGGCATGTGTTTTTGTCTACCCGAGGTCCATTCACCTGTATTTGCCTTTTTAAAACTCTCCCTTCTGTCTGCACTGCCTGTAGCTCTTGATATTGGATGTGTGTTGCTAAATGGTCTTAGCTTTATTTAGGCCCCATGTGTTAGGTTTATTTAACGTATTTGACCGGCTGGCGACATACATTCAATGTTCTGTTTAGTTGGTTTTTTTTTCACAAGCAGTGCAGGCACGTCCTGAGAAAGCCTTGTTGCTGTCGGGACGTTAAGCAATGTACAATCAATCAATCAATCTCCAACCTCTCCTTTTCTTCTCATACGTCATACGTTAGAATTTAGAGCTGAAGTGAGCAGCCGTGTTTTTGTAGCCTGATATATTGTTTCTGGAAAATTCATGTTAATGAGTTTCGGCTGCGCGTTTCGTTCTGGTTGTTTGAGTTCATGATTTCCGTAGAAGATTCTAGATTTTGATAGTGTATATAAGGAGGGCGCTGGGAAAGCCCGGGAGTACATTGTCTTGCTTTGTCAGTTGTAGAGATACGCAGTTTATTGCGAGAGACGCTGTGTATGAGAAACTTTGAGTGGTAGTGTGGACATAGCAAAAGAGACTTTGTATTCAATAGTTTGTGCATTTGAGAGTGCATTATTGTGTGGATATCGCATCGCTGAATTAAATATTGTTGGAACTGTTACTCCAGTTTTGTCTACATCCTTAAGCCACGGTTGACGGATTGCAGCTGAATGAGGTCTATTTAAAAGAACTCTACGTGCGTGTGTGTCTAGTGTGTTTATCATACTTCGACTACAACTTCACCACGTAACATTTTGGCGACCCCGACGAGACCTCTTCAGTTGGTTCAGTGGAAAGGGTAGCAGGAGAAAACAGCCAGCAGTGAAAGCAGAGATGGCGACATCGGAATTGGAGACATTCCTGAAAATTGGAAAGGAATGTGGACTCGAAGGAGCTCAACTCCTCGAGTTTGTAAAGGAGAGAGAGGAGAAAGAAGAAAAGAGACGAGAGAGAGAAGAAAAGGAGAGGTTGGAGAGAGAAGAGAAAGAAGAGAAGAAACGAGAGAAAGAAGAAAAGGAGAGATTGGAGAGAGAAGAAAAAGAAGAAAAGAGACGAGAGAAAGAAGAAAAGGAGAGACTGGAAAGAGAAGAAAGAGCCAAAGAACGTGAAATCAGGAGACTCGAAATCCAAGCAGAAGAAGCAGAGAAACAACGAGAAGAGGAGCGAGAAGAGGCGGAGAGGCAGCGTCAACACGAAATTCATCTAAAGCAGATGGAGATTGAGGCACAGAGCCAGAGAACTAATGAAGCAACAGCATTAGCGAGCAGAGAACAAATAGCCCGTGCGCCAAAACTTCCACCTTTCATTGAAAATTCAGATAAGATGGACGCTTATCTGGAGCGATTCGAGCGCTTCGCAAATAGCAACAATTGGAAACAAGAGACTTGGCCTATTAAACTGAGCGCACTTCTAACTGGCAAAGCGCTTGAATTTTACACCCGTTTGCCAAGATAAGAAGCCGAAGATTATACTCAGTTGAAAGCCGCCCTGTTGAGACAGTACGACTTCACTGAAGAGGGTTACAGGCGACGATTTCGGAACTGCAAGCCTGAAGAAGGAGAAACACCCGGCCTATTCATTGAGAGAATCAGAAGCTACCTGGAGAAATGGATAGAGCTGGCTGGCCTAAACAGAGAGTACCAAGACCTGTGCGACCTCATCATCAAAGAACAAGTTTTCAGCGCATGTTCTAAGGACCTGGCCGCCCACCTTAGAGAGCAAAAAGACCAGTCACTAAAGGCCCTGGCCGACTTCGCTCAAAGATACCTTGACGCTCACAACATGAAGTTCGGGTCCAGTAAACCACAGCGTGTGTCTACACCAGCAGAGGAAATCTACAATATCAGAGACACCCCGAGATACAAGCCGGTGGAGAACCTGACATGTTTTCTATGTGGAAAGAAAGGTCACAAAGCGATACCGTGTCCTTCTAAAGATGTTCCCCGAGGCGACAACATCAGAAGATCCAACCAAGATCGTGGGATAGCAGGCAGAAGCAGTACCACGTCTCAACACAGAGCTGCCGCTGTATTAGCCAATGATGTGACGTCATCCAATGACTTTGAATCCAGAGAAAAGCGAGCGACACCAGAACTGATCGAATCTTTCAGAAAGAATGGACGCATCCCAGTAGGAGATGGGACTACATTTTTACCAGTCTCAAACATCGCGCTGCCTGAGAATGAAGTGCCGAACATGCCGGTGGTGTCAGGATTCGTCGGCGACACACCAGTGAGAGTGTTGAGAGACACTGGTTGTAGCTGCATCATCGTGAGAGAGGACCTAGTAGCTGAAGACCAGAAGCTACAGGAGTGGACCACCCTCATTTTGGCTGACGGAACTGTAAGGATTATCCCCCTTGCCAAAGTCAGTGTCGACACCCCATACTTGACAGGAGAGGTGAAGGCGTTGTGCGTGAAGACACCAGTCTACGACCTCATCATCGGAAACATTGGTGGTGCCAGAAACGCAGACGATCCAGATCCAGAGTGGAGACCTATGTTCTGTTACCACGAAAAGTCAAGCAAAGAAGAGTCACCAAACCATCCCTCTTAAAGTGGCGGACAACACGGAAGCAGCAGTGGTGAATAAAGAAAGGCTGGTGGAGCTACAGAGAGGTCAAGACAAACCAAAATTGGTGGAATCGGTGCGTCTTGCTGATGACGAAAGACTAGACGACGAGAACCTGTTTGACCTTAATGAACTCCGACACAAAGAGGATGTAGAAGATATCCAGTTCGGTCAAAATCTGACCCAGACTCAACGTGAAGAACTGCGCGTCCTGACTCAAGAGTTCGAGCATCGGTTTACACCTGACCCAGGGACAACAGACACCATCCAGCACGAGGTAAACCTGACGTCAAACGAGCCAGTTCGCAGCAAACCTTATCGTCTTCCTTATAACACGAGAGAAGAATTGAAAAAGGATATCAAGGAAATGCTGAGTCTGAATGTCATCAGAGAGTCCAAGTCACCATATGCGTCCACAGTTGTCATCGTGAAGAAACCAGATGGATCCAACCGAGTGTGTGTAGACTATCGCAGACTCAATAAACTAACAATCTTTGATCCAGAGCCTATGCCCACAGCAGAAGAACTGTTCCAGAAGGTCAGTGGAGACCAATTTTTCTCCAAAATTGACCTAAGCAAAGGGTATTGGCAAATCAAGGTTGCAGAAAAAGACTGTATCCCCAAGACAGCGTTCGTCACACCCGACGGTCATTGGGAGTTCCTGAAAATGCCTTTTGGTATGGTGAACAGTGGTGCCACATTGAAGAGAGGACTGAAAAAGATCCTAGAAGATGTGCAAAATGTGGTCTTTTATTGGGATGATATTTTGATCCATACCAAAACTTGGGGGGACCACCTCAAAGCCCTCCGAGAACTGTTCCAAAGACTGTCAGATGCGAATTTCACCATCCGTCCAAGCAAGTGTATTTTTGGGGCTAACAACATAGACTTCATTGGACATAAATTGAGCGAAGGTTTAAAGGGGCTACACGACGCCAACGTGCAGAAGATCAGGGATGCCCCGCGACCTACGACCAAGACGCAAGTCCGCTCATTTATGGGCTTGGCGAACTACTACCGGGAGTTCATACCAAACTTTGCGGCAGTTACAGCACTCCTGACTGATTTGCTGAGGAAAGGACAACCTAACATAGTGAAGTGGGAGGATGCCCAAGAGCGAGCATTCCAGGCGGTTCGAGACATCCTAACCGAGAAGCCTGTTCTACATCTTCCTGACCCGTTGAAAACGTTCTTCCTGAGAACAGACGCCTCCAACGAAGGAGTAGGTGCAGTCTTGATGCAAGAAGATAACGGAAAACTCCACCCAGTGAGTTACGCCAGCAAAAGGTTGACCAGAGCTGAAAGAAACTACTCGACCATCGAGAAGGAGTGTCTAGCCATCATCTGGGGAGTAAGGCGATTCGAACTGTACCTTCTGGGAGTGCCATTTGTTCTCCAAACAGACCATCAGCCCTTGAACTATCTAAACTCTGCAAAGTTTACTAATTCTCGTATTATGAGATGGGCGATGTTCTTGCATAATTTTGACATTAAAATACAGTCTATCAAGGGTTCGCAGAACTTTGGAGCAGATTACCTGAGCAGAGCAGTTTAAATGAACATTTCTGTGTCCAGAACTTTTGTATGAAACATTTCGATGCTCAGGACTGTTTACAGGAACTGTGAGACGTTGTTTTTTTTAATTCGATTTTTGATGTATAGCTATATTTGTTTAGGGTTTTGTGTAGGTATACACAGCCACGACCGTATTTTTGAAATTTGAGAAGAAATTTTTGTGAAATTTCATTCTTAAGAGGGGGGGTAATGTTACGATTGTGGTTGTGTTATCCTGTGAGAGCGTACATGTGTTATTCGTAGGTAACGATATGTTGTTGTTTATTTGAGCTATCACGGTTATGATTTCGTGCCTTTTTAGTAAGATTTTCTTTTGTTCGTGAGTAGAGTCGATTTCGTTTTATTGTGTTTAGTCCGGTGCGTGCTAGAAGGGTCGCACTGTCTGGTGGCCTCGTAAGTGTCACGTCGGTTAGTTGACATCGCTACATTTTTCGCTACTTTTCCTGTGCGCGTGTAGTGAGCAGCTTTTATTTTGTTTGGTGAATGTTCTCGTACCTTTTTGAGCTATCATAGATAGGGATACCATACTTTTATGTGTCTTAATTATACGTTAGAATTTAGAGCTGAAGTGAGCAGCCGTGTTTTTGTAGCCTGATATATTGTTTCTGGAAAATTCATGTTAATGAGTTTCGGCTGCGCGTTTCGTTCTGGTTGTTTGAGTTCATGATTTCCGTAGAAGATTCTAGATTTTGATAGTGTATATAAGGAGGGCGCTGGGAAAGCCCGGGAGTACATTGTCTTGCTTTGTCAGTTGTAGAGATACGCAGTTTATTGCGAGAGACGCTGTGTATGAGAAACTTTGAGTCGTAGTGTGGACATAGCAAAAGAGACTTTGTATTCAGTAGTTTGTGCATTTGAGAGTGCATTATTGTGTGGATATCGCATCGCTGAATTAAATATTGTTGGAACTGTTACTCCAGTTTTGTCTACATCCTTAAGCCACGGTTGACGGATTGCAGCTGAATGAGGTCTATTTAAAAGAACTCTACGTGCGTGTGTGTCTAGTGTGTTTATCATACTTCGACTACAACTTCACCACGTAACACCTGGTGTCGTCAACGTGTGAGGTGACTCCAGTGGACTCGGGTTTTGTTTACTGATGAGTCACGGTTCACTGTGTCCTTCAACGACGGCAGGGTGAGGGTCTAGGGACGCCAGGGCGAGCGATTCACAGATGGATGCGTCCAAGAGGTGGATCACTACGGAGGAGTCTTGGTCTGGGCAAGCTTCCACAGGGAAGACAGGACTCCCCCCCCCCCCCTCCCTCCACGTCATCCGAGGCACCCTGACTGGACTGCGCTATCGGGACGAGATTGTGCAGCCTCTCATCCAGCCAGCTCTCCAAGCCATAGGTGACAATGCTGTTCTGCAAAACGACAACGCTCGACCTCATCGCGCACGTGTGGCGGATGAGCACCTTGAGCAACGGGGCAACATGAGGATGGAGTGGCCAGCTCGTTCACCTGATCTGGCTCCCATCGAGCACCTCTGGGACGTGCTGGGGCAACGTGTAGTCAGCAACCACCGGCCACCTCAAGGCGTCCCCCAGCTGACTCAGTTCCTGCATCAAGAGTGGGAAGCGACCCCACAACATGTTCTCCGAACCCTGGTGAACTCCATGCGTCAACGCTGCATTGAATGCTTGGCTGCAAACGGTGGGTACACTCGCTACTGACTGGACCAGTCTTGTGTGACTTTTCAAATGAGGGGTGGGTGAACATTCTAACGTACTACTGTTGTTACAATTGCTTGATTTACTCAAAATTTAAATGAAATTGTTACTGAATAAATTAGCAAAGTACTGACTTCAAATATTGTTACATTATTTGTGTGGTGTTGTCGGTGCGTCTGCGATAAAAAAAAAAAAAAGTGGCCCTTAAGTTTTGACTATTAGTATATTACGATGGAAACCACGCTTTGGATTACACACAATGGCCTTCCCGTGTTTCGGTTTTGTGTGTGTGTTGTGTGTGTGTGTGTGCGTGTGTGTGTTTTGGGTTGTTTGTTTTTTTGGTTTCTTTTCGTAAGCTGAGAACTTTGGACGCACTGAAGAGCGACGACAATGATGGATCAGTAGCGACCCAGTGAGCAAAAAGGTCCTCGGGTCGACGTCGGCCTGGGGACCTTTTGCTCCCTGGGAACGCATTGGCCAAAAAATGATACTTGGTTAGAGAGACTAGTATACATAGGTGGCCACCAAACAACAACAACAACAACAACAAAATGTCCATGCTTGTCAATCGATTCGGTGACAATTATGATTTCTGTCACGAGGCTTGTTGTGACTGACTGACTGACTGACTGTCGATGTCGACAGCACAACTTGTGACCCGCGCTCTCAGGTCAACCTGCTTCCTATCAGCCAGAGGCGTGGCGCAGATTCTCATGACCACCTTGCAATTAGCCCATTTCAGCCTGCCTGCAAGAGGCGTAGATTCTCATGATCCGCTGAGAAGCAGGGGATCATGAGAATCTATGCCTCTTCCAGACGGGACTCGGTGGTTTTGGTCAAGCTGCCGTCCTTGTGGAAATTGAAAAACTTGGTGGATACGGGTTGCTACCGTTTTAGGATTAGAACAACCTGTCTGCGCTGGAAATGCCAAAGCTTTGGCCGTGATAGAAGCGAACTGCGTCGAGCCTGCAAGAGGCATAGATCTTCATGACACCCCGCAGATTGCGGATGATCATGAGGATCGATGCCTCTTGCATGTGTGTGTGTGTGTGTGTGTGTGTGTGTGTGTGAGAGAGAGAGAGAGAGAGAGAGAGAGAGAGAGAGAGAGAGAGAGAGAGAGAGTGGTGTGTGTGTGGTGTGTGTGTGTCCAGAGGCTAGGGATTGAACTGAGTTGGAAGGGCGACGGTACGCGACATTTTGAGTGCTTTCGGCGGATAAGGAGTGTCGTGTTTCAAACATTTTGATCATGGTCTGAAGCACTGGACGCGCACACGCACACAAACACACACACACACACACACACACACACACACACACATACACACACACACACACACACATACACACACACACAAATGTTATGTGATTGCGTATTATAAACACCTGCCTGTATTTTTTTGTTGTAAATTGCACTCTTTGTTCATATGGGCCTGATGGCCTGCAAGAACTGAAATAAACTTATTATTATTATTATTATTATTATTATTATTATTATTATCACACACAACAGACACAACACAACAACACCACAACAAAACACAGCACCGCGCCGCGCCGCGCCGCGCCGCGCCACGCCACGCCACGCCACGCTGGCACCGGCACCGGCACCGGCAACCACAACCACAACCACAAATAAATAAATAAATAAATAAATAAATAAATAAATAAAATAACTACTGTGGACCGATGTTAGATTTGTGTACAGACACTGCACACTGATTGTAGCGAATCGAAAGAGACAACCAGTGTGCAGCTCACGATTCTCATAGTCAAGCTACTATAACAGAGACTCCCGCACCAGAGAGGTTACGTTTACGCCGTACGACTCCAAAGAACGAACTAGAGCGAAGTTCGAATAACCAGTGTCTGCCATAGGCATAGACAACAGTCCAAACACTGTCACTGTTCTGGAGGCAGATCGACCATGATAGTTCAAGGGTGGTGTCGGAATAGCTCGGCGCCTAAAGGCGCCAAGCTATTCCGACACCACCCTTGAACTATCATGTTTGATCCACATCATGTCTTGTTTTAGCATGACAAGCTTAAGGGTTAGTTATTAGTTCGTATTGCCCGCGGAAGAGCCGACGTCAGACGGTTAACTCATTGGGGACGTACCGCAACCACATCCGCGGCTTCATGCCGCGTATCCGGATACAGTAGGTCTGAAATGAGTTAATGACGTGCAGGATTTCTGAACCTGTGGACAGGCACGAAAAAAATCAATTTCATTTCACAGTTCGGAGACAGAGTTGGAGAACGTAAAACAAAAGAATGCCTCTTTAATTTCTTTCGAGACGTGCCGCATCCGGATTCGAGGCGTAAAGCCGCGAATCCGGATGCGGCACGTCTCAAAAGAGTTAAACACTTTTTTGTTTTTTTGCTTAACTTATTTTTAATTTACCCCCTGACTGCCCGAGAAAGAACTGACACCACAAAACTGCAAGAGGTACAGATCCTCATGAGCCCCCCGCAATGCTGGGGGCTTATGAAGATCTATACCTATTGCTGCTGATGCCACTTTTCATATCCATGTTCCTTGCACGGCTGGCCGGACACTTTGACGTTGAATTAACAAAGATTCAGCAAACACACTTGTGACCCATGATCCACCGCTTAAGTGTATCGTTCATTGCACTTTTGAATCGCGCGACACTTCTACACGACCACTTTCAACGCTTTTATTATGTTATTCTTTTCCTATCGACCATTTGGGAAAAAACGGCTTTGTCTATTGACTTGGTCCTTGCACACACAGATCAAATGCACCTCCGGCGTATCGGGGAAATAATCGTCCAGAGATTTCCATATCGACCAATCAGTTACGCTGTACCACTTAAAGGCAACCAATCGATGCGCGGCTTTCGTGACGCGAGAATAGAAGGCGAGACGTGATTGGGAGTAAATATCAGACAGTTGCGCGCTCACCCTGCCAAACCATAGCCTGGTGCTCATGCACCTGTTTGAGATTGTTACGTTCAGCGGGCCGGCCGTGATTAGCGCAGCATAGCAACTTTGATCGGACACACTTTGAGTTGTCCTGGCTGGGCCATTTCTACCGAACTGTTGATCTTAGTCTTAACCCCCTGACTACCGAGAACGCCACTCAACTGCAAGAGGTATAGATCCACATGGGCCCCCCGCAATTGCAAGGGCTCATGAGGATCTATACCTCTTGCTGAAACCACTTTTTGTCCATGTTATTTCGACGGCCTGGGATCTTTGTCGTTCAATTTACAATTATTTCAAACACACAATCTGCGTCCCCTGACAGTGAAGGGGTTAAGTATATGATCCGAAGCCAAGATAAAATTACTTCGCCATTTTGCTTATTGATCAGTAATTTCGCACCTTACGGACCAGAGCGGAGAGGTCGTCGATCACAAACCGGCACACAGTTATGGAAGACAATATCGTGTAACTTTAATCACAATCCTGCAAATCAGAAGTCAGAAGTTAGTGAGCGCAGTTTTATTTAGTGCATGATCGTTTGCAGCTAACTTCATGAAGGATTCCTCACTTTTTATAAACACTCCCCTCCACTCCCTGCACATCCTCCCCCCCACCCTCCCCCCACCCTCCCTCCCCCTTCCCGGTGACCTTTGCTCGCCGCCCGGGACGTATCCTACATTTCCTCCATAAGAGGTCACACTGCTCAGTGAAAGTGGTATGATGTGCGCCATATCGCATCCATGTTTGTTGTTGTTGTTTGTACGGAGATGAACACAACGAAGAAAGAAACACGCTTAGAAAAGACAGTTACAACACAATGTATTGAAATAAACTGTGTTGTAACTGTCTTTTCTAAGCGCGTTTATTTCTTCGTCGTATTCTTCTCTGCGTTTTTGACACTTGGCAAGTCACCTTTTTTAGTCTGGATTTCATTTTCTGTACGATACAGAACGTCACTGGCGCAATAATCTTCGACAGAAACCCTGTGCATACCAGTTTCTCGCTGCCTTGCAATATTTAGTTGCAAAACATATTCTTAAATTAGTTTATTCACTCTTTGAGTTAAACTAGTAATTTACACATACATTTTCAGTGGTAACAGGTTGGTTTTTGTTTTGTTTTATTTTATTTGTTACGTCAGGAGCGGATTTTGTTCTCTGTTGGCTATTTAACTCCCTTAACTGCCGGGATAAGGCGGAGGCCACCCATCTGCAAGAGACATAAACCCTCATGAGCCCCCGCAGTCGCGGGGGCTCATGAGGATTTATGTCTCTTGTCAGTCCTGTGTTCTTTATGTCTATTTTCGGTCCCGTTTACATTGCCTTCTTCACGCGAATATCGGCGCGTGCGCAGTGGTTTCAGACGCGCAATTGGAGGTCACTGGCTGCGAAGAGGTAAATTCTCACTTCACACGCTTAGCAGTCACCTTAAAGTACCATTACGCATAAATCTGAAGACACATTTATTTTCAGCACCATTTATTTGTGCTTGGTATGCTTTGTCGACACACCTAATGAACTTGTACAGCAATTTGGACACGCAGAAAAAGCACACGCGTGATTGCACTTATTTAATGTGCGCAGCCGTTAGCGTGTCAATCTAATTTTAGCTGTTTCTCGTACTGAAAGCGTTGTATTTATAGAACGGAGTGAAGTCATTTGTCAGGTTACTCGATATAAAAACGACATGTGCTGAACTGAATTGTCCTGTGTCTAAATGAACCGCAACTAGACCTGTGTGTAGCGTTTCATAACCATCTGTTAAAGAAGTGTGTTGTTTGAATAGTTACGGAGGTAGTGGGCCTTTAAGACCTTTGTTGTCTGTACTTCGTGATCACATGTTTCTTGCACTGTGACAAACCACGCTGCCGTTTGAAGAAGTTATCCCGATTTATCTGCTGCCTGGTCATGACACAGGCATGGTAAGCCACCGTTATTATACAGCAAAAAAAATCGGCTTTTCCATTCGAACAGTGTACAGTATCACGCAAATGTTAGAATCTTTGCAGCGAACCTGGCCCTGCCTGAAAGAAGCATAGATTCTCATGAGCCCACTCAGTCAGCAAGGTAGAAAATTGGAGATCTATTCTACTGCGCATCCACACTGGTTGCCTCACTCGACACGATTCTGCAGATGTCAACTACAGTTTCCACACTGGTTATCTCACTCGACACGATTCTACACTGAGATGTACTACTGTGTTTCCACACTGGTTACCTCACTCGACACGATTCTACAGATGTACTACTGTGTTTCCACACTGGTTACCTCACTCGACACGATTCTTCAGATGTGCTACTGTGTTTTCACACTGGTTACCTCACTCGACACGATTCTACAGATGTACTACTGTGTTTCCACACTGGTTACCGGGCTCGACACGATTCTACAGATGTACTACTGTGTTTCCACACTGGTTACCGGGCTCGACACGAGTCTACAGATGTACTACTGTGTTTCCACACTGTTACCCCGTGACACAATTCTACAGGTGTACTACTGCGTCTCCACAATGTGCTTCTACACTGGCTACCATCCGAAGCCCGAGTCTACAGAATGTACCACTGTGCTTTCACATTGGTTACCGCCCTCGACTCACTACGCATGCGTAGCGGGTCGAGGGCGGTAACCAGTGTGGTAGCACAGTAGCACATCTCCACCGCCAACCCTCAGAATCAAGTGACAAATTTCTATTATAGTTCACGGGTGGTGGCAGAATAGCTTGGCGCCTATATCTTGCTGTGGTGTGTCGCGGGTAAAAGGAGTTAATGATAAACAAAATACGTCATTTTCATTAGGCAGTGACAAAAAAATAAAAGAACATCACACGCAGAGAATGTTTCGCTGCTTTCTACAAATATTTTACCGAAACAAGCTAAGCCCAAAGTAAAAACGTGTATGCTATATGGACGTAGGCCTAATTCACAAGTAGCGACTGGGAAAAAATATCACACGGAAGGAATGTTTCGCTGCTTTCAAAAACAATATCTTATAGAAATAAAAGAATATCTTATAGAAATACACCAAGTCCAAAGTACACACTTCCATTCTAGATACCTTTATTCACAAGTAATATTTAAGGGAGAAAAGCTTCGCGTTCACTTCCGGGTCATCATGCATAGGTTCTCTTCTGCCGTTATACACACACACACACACACACACACACACACACACACACACACACACACACACACACACACACACACAAATCAAGAGGTGAATGCCAAGCGTGTAAAATGCAGAGAACATCCTAGTGAAGAAAGAAATACGCTTAGAAAGACAGTTACAACACACAATTTATTACTATTTCGGGTTATGATCCTCTTTTCAAAATAGACATGCAAACAAGTACATAATTTGCAACTTATCTTTTCGCGACGGGAGGATGCAACTCTGTGTTTCTTTCTTCGTTGAGATGACAAAATCCAGTATTTAATTTTTCAGAAAAGCTAGATTTGCATTGTATATACAGTGAAATTCTCGCTTTTCTAAAAAATGGCCATATAACGGCAGCGTTCCAGAAGATTGCATATAGAGATGATGATGATGATGATGATGATGATGAAACGTTTTTATTCAGGATAAAACGTTTTAGGCATAACAATGCCTATCTTCCAAACTGTCATGCTACTCTACACATATAAAAATACATCAGACGATACAGCAAAAGACCAGAGATGTTCGCGAAAGGTCCTGGCCAGGCAATACATCTGCACGACCCTGTCTTTTTCGGACCAAAAACATCGCAAATCTCAAACGCCGACCGGCATCACACAATCACAGAGCGCGTGCGAGAAACACAGTACGCTACTAATTCGTTCCAACACGCAAATGGTCGTTTGCTATCCGAGGCCTGGTTAAGTGCAGGGAGAAGGGGGAGAGAAGGGGTCGGGGACGGAGAGGGGAGGGAGAAGGGGGAGTGGGGGGGGGGGGGGAATGAAGAAGGGATGATTAACAAACTGTCCCCTTAAGGTCGACATCTCGAAATTCGCGAGTTGTTCACTAGAGAATACATTGCCCTTAAGGAAACAGTTCGCCCATGATATTTTAAGGGTGGTGCCAGAATAGATTGGCGCCTACAGGCGCCAAGCTATTCTGGCACTCGGCTTGAAATATCATGGCCTGTCCACATCCTGGTGTGGAGTGTCAGCGTTGTATGGGTAAAACGTTCACCGGTGCGGACTCAGTGAAACGTCGTTTGCCACGATGATGGT
The DNA here is from genome assembly GCA_036245525.1 of Semisulcospira habei. Taxonomy (NCBI): domain Eukaryota; kingdom Metazoa; phylum Mollusca; class Gastropoda; family Semisulcospiridae; genus Semisulcospira; species Semisulcospira habei. The sequence continues at coordinate 68,867,384 of BTPG01000001.1, forward strand.
GATTTCAAGTACGAGTACGAGTCCCTGGAACGGGTCTGTTGGCCAGCGGAAAGATGTGATTTTGAAAGCAGCCTTTTTCTCTTCTCTCCAATATTATGAAACGCGTTCTCCACCTCAGCCTATGGGAAGTTAAGACTACATGTGCTCAGATAACTCTTTTCAGGGTTTTGACTGCATGTGCGTTCGTTCAGTCGTACATGTGTGTACGTGTCCGTGCGGTGCTGCAAAGTACGACATTAAAGTCTCTCTCTCTCTCTCTCTCTCTCTCTCTCTCTCTCGTCGGTGGGTGGCTTCCCCTTGGACAAGCTAGCAGTACCCGTTTTTAGGTCTCCCAATTTTTTCGAAAAATATCCTGAAAATGCCAGTCGTCGGGCTTCCCAACGCTGTGGAGCTATTGCTAAACACCCTGCTAGCTGACCATTCCATTAAATCGTGGAAAATCGCCGGGGAAGGTGAGGACATGACTTTTGTGCTCAGGCTGTGTACGGCAGCAGAGCAGACCGGGACCGCCATCACTACACGCAAGGGACAGTGGCGACGTAAACCCCCAAGCCAGGTGCGGCGTGACCTGAGGAGGGCCGAGCAACATCGGGCGAGACTGGACAACAACAACACCCAAGCCCAAGGTACACAAGAAACACAGAATGATTGTGACAACAACAACACAGAAACAAAGGCAAGTGACAATGACAAACACTTCAGTTTATTTGTGTCAACACCAGATACTGACCTACATTCCAACACGGTCACAGTGGCAACAGAGGACACATCACGCACCCCACGTGCTGTTCACGATATTGAAAATGACTTAACACAGTGGAATGCTGTTCAGGGAGCGTGTGCTACAGGTGTGTCAAACGTCGAAAACCTCGACAGGACTGTGGACTATTTTGGTTTTTCCACTTCAGCATCTCAACAAGATGATGTGTTTGACATCGAAAAAGAAGGAGAAGCAGCTGGTTACGACGTACACGCTACTAAACTGTATGTGGCGGGAATCACAGGGCGGCTAACACAAAAACTGCTACGAAAACCAACCAGAAACACAAAGTTCAAGAATATTGTGTTTGACAGTGGGCCCTCACAAGCTCAGCAGTTACTGCTGGGAGAGAGTGATGATATTATCATTGTGTATGACTGTCAGCAGCAGATCGTGGTGAACTGGTTCATCAAGCACGCAACAACAACAGAGACAGAACGTTACTATAGGGACAGGTTACGTCAAGGTGGCTCTGTGGACAGACAGACACACCGTGATGACTTCGACATCATGGAGACAGACCTACATCTCCTGGCGACTTTGGTGCGACATCTCCTTGGATAACACTGCACAGTGCCGCTGCGTGACTGTCGGACTACACGTTGAAGCCCGTACACCAGTGACTATTAAATTGACTGAATCAGTCATGATATAATGAACTGTCGTGAATGACGTCGGTTTCCGCGTCGGTTCATTCGATCGTTTTGTTTTGTATTTTTTATCTCTGAACGAAATATTATACCCCCCCCCCCCCCCTTTTGTGTATGGGCAAAATGCCTAACGCAATAAAGACATCTGAATCTGAATCTGAATCTCTCTCTCTCTCTCTCTCTCTCTCTCTCTCTCTCTCTCTCTCTCTCTCTCTCTCTCTCTCTCTCTCTCTCTCTCTCTCTCTCTAATAAGCTTATAACGGTCATGTTTAATCAGGTTTTAGTGTGTGTGTGTGTGTGTGTGTGTGTGTGTGTGTGTGTGTGTGTGTGTGTGTGTGTGTGTGTGTGTGTGTGTGTGACTGCTAAATAGTGTGTGTGTGTTTTTTGTTTTTTTCATTTTTATTTTTTATCACGTTTTGCCTTTCCAATTTTATTAGTTTTAGTCACACGCGCGTGAGATTGTTGTGTGAGTGCGTGTGCAAGGACATGATTGAAAAAAGGTCTGTGTACCTAATCATTTATCCTTGAGAAATAAAGTTTCATTTCATTTCATATCTCTCTCTCTCTCTCTCTCTCTCTCTCTCTCTCTCTCTCTCTCTCTCTCTCTCTCTCTCTCTCTCTCTCTCTCTCTCTCTCACTGGTCCTGTTACCAATAACTTCTACCGTTGGAAAATAAAGGTTCATTGTTCATTGTTCTCTCGTTTGAAAACTGGTCATACTACTAATAACTTTTACCGTTGGAAAATAAAGGTTCAATGTTCATTGTTCATCTCTCTCTCTCCCACTCTCTCTCTCTCTCTCTCTCTCTCTCTCTCTCTCTCTCTCTCTCTCTCTCGTTTGAAAACTGGTCATACTACTATTAACTTTTACCGTTGGAAAATAAAGGTTCAATGTTCATTGTACACCTCTCTCTCTCTCTCCCACTCTCTCTCTCTCTCTCTCTCTATCTCTCTCTCTCTCTCTCTCTCTCTCTCTCTCTCTCTCTCTCTCTCTCTCTCTCTCTCTCTCTCGGCAAGTTTGAAAACTGGTCCTGTTACCAATAACTTCTACCGTTGGAAAATAAAGGTTCATTGTTCATTGTTCATTGTTCATTGTTCTCTCTCTCTCTCTCTCTCTCTCTCTCTCTCTCTCTCTCTCTCTCTCTCTCTCTCTCTCTCTCTCTCTCTCTCTCAGTCTCTTGTATGTATATGAAATTTGCCTGTATTGAGCAAGGACAGATATAACCTGAAAAGAGGCCTGTGCGCCTATTGTCTTCATCCTTGAAAAATAAAGTTTCATTCAATTCATTCATTCATTCATTCATTCTCCTTAGTTCCAAAATCAAGTAGTCAGACTTTCAGACCTCCGCAATTCATGAGGATCTATATCTCTTGCATCCCCATCAAATTTGCTCTCGTCAGCGAAAGGGTAAAATAGAGGTTATGCTCGAATCAGTAGTAGGTCAGAAAATGCACAGAGTTCGCGCAGTCATGGGACTTAGCTTAGTGGATAAGACACTGCGCTGTAAGATCCCGGGTTCGAATCTCCTGGTGGGCAGGAATGGAATGTGGACTTTTCCTCATTCCCATCGAGTCAAATTTACGTACAAACTCGGCTTACGGTTGCCTGTCTCGCCTTCGTGTGTACAGCCACGCATAATCAAGTGCGCACGTTAAAAATCCCATTACCACTATTCGAAAAGAGAAGGCCCAGAAGGGCCGGTGACTGAAATGGAAACAGAAATATATCACATGCACCGAAGTTAATAGTAGGGTGGAGGTTTGCACATAAAGTAGCGCTTAGTAGCTGCAGACTTTCAAAGCTTCAGCTTCCATCCCTACGGCGCCTTGAGCATCTTTAATTAGATGGATATGTGCGCCTCGGAGGCACCATACAATACCATACTATACCAGTCAGCGGACTCATCCAGTACCATAAACAAAAGAGCTTGACGAGGCATTTTATTCTCATGTGATACATCAGGATTTTGTCCACTGGCCAAAGTTTTTCAGCTTGAAGTCAACTGACAGCTCTGAGCGACGTTCCCCTAGAATCGTGGCGTGCTGGGGTCAGCTGCATGGTTCAGCATTAGTCCTGCGCAAGCCACTAAGCAAGGTGCTCCACTATCGCGGAACACCTTACTTGGTGGCTTGCGCAGGACTAAGCTCAATCATACATGCGCTGTTGCAGCCAGTAGCAGGAAACTTTTCAAGCCAGTAGCTGCCAATCAACTTGCCTCCGCATTGCAGCGAGATTTTGGCGCGGGACATTCGACTCTGCGGGACCCCGGTCTGTGATGTCGGTGAAGTCGTGAAGTATATAAGGCCCTAACTCACAGATCAGCGCTCACTCCTATAACCCCTTCACAGCCGAGAAAACGTGACCACAACCCAAGTGCAAGAGAAAGAGATCCTCATGAGGTCACGCTGAAACCACTTTGTATCCATGCTCATTTTAACGACTAGATATTTTTGACCTCAGTTGAATTTTAAAATGATTTCCAAAGTACGATCTGCGTCCACTGGCAGTGAAGGGGTTGGGAATACGGGATTTGAACCTGCCAGCGGCAGAGATGGGCTTGGTGACATTTGCAGGCGTTTTTTTTTTTTAAAGAAAAAGCTGATTTTTTTTTTCTTGAGCGGGGCTTAGTGCGAGATATTACCCAGAAATGTCCTCGCTGGATCGGTTGCGACCAAACACAGCAAGCCGCTGCTGGTGCCGTCAACCCGTGGGCCTGTGTCTTGTTCATCCACGACAAACGACCCTTTAACCCGTTCAGTGCCGAGAAATGGAGACGAAGGACGACACGCGACATAATCGGAAAAACACATTAACCCCTTCACTGAACATGGACGGCGCAGATTGTGTTATGAAATCTTCGTGAACTCAACGACCAAAAGCCATAACGGATCCAAGGCCACGTGGATACAAACTTGGTTTCAGCAAGAGACATAGATCCTCATGAGCCCCCGCGAATGCGGGGGCTCATGAGGATCTATGCCTCTTGCAGCTGCGTCGTGCTCACTTTCCCTTGGCAGTAAAGGGGTCAATCTAGGCACAGTTCAGAAGTAAACGGCCACCAAACTATACTTTATATAGTAACTGCCAACAGTAACTCTTCCCGTTTCTACCCCACCAAATAAAGCTGGGTGGGGTGGGAGGGGGGGGGGATGAAGGGAAGGGGGGCAGGACTATGGACGGGCTATCAAAGCGGCATTAACAGCTTAACGTGGAAATGAACTGGAAAACTTCCGCGGCCCTCTAGCTTCCAACGCAAGCCATCTACAACAGGCTACGATCCTCAGAAGCCCCGCACAGCTTACTAGCAGAGTCTAAATAGGGCCTCTTTGTGTGTGGCTGCGCTGTTCAGCGCGCAGATACAAGAGTGGCCGTAGATTGAATCTCTATCAGTTTCGGAGCTTTCCTTCTAAAGACTATGCATTACAGTTTTGGAGACAGATCGACCGTGATAAGTTCAAGAGTGGTGCCGAAATAGCTTGGCGATCTTGATGAAGTTCAAGAGCGGTGCCAAAACAGATTGGCCCCTCTAGTTACCAAGATATTTTGGCGTCACGCGGAACCCCTTCGGTTGACGAGAAACAGTGGACGATCAAGCTGCAACAGACATAGATCCTCATGAGCCCCCGCGACTGCGGGGGCTCATGAGGATCTATGTCTATTGCTGAGACCAATTTGCATCCGTGTTTTTTTGACCTTGGACGGTTGTGGCTTTTTGGTCGCTGAATATAAAGATTTCAGAAGCAAAATATGCTTCCAGTGGCAGGGAAGCGGTTAGACCTCACGGGTCGATCCATCTCTCGCTTTCTTTCTTTTCTTCTGGTGCGCTTACATACCAGCATGACTCTTTCCTATTAATAAAATGCATTATTTCGTGTCGGTGTTGCTGTTGTTGGTGTTGTCGCTGTCGTCGTGGTGTATTCGGAAGTGGATTTACGCTCTCTAGCGCTGATCTAAAACAACAGACAACAGATAACGCCGACAAAATGTACAGGGGCCGGAAAGAGTATCGCCACCCCCCCTCCCCCCCACTCCCCATATATTTTAATGGGAAAATCGGAAGATTCGATTTTTATGCTGGATATTTCGGAGACTAGCCTACTTTGTTCGATTCGAAATAACCGTGCTATTTCTCCGCCTACTAAACGACACTGAGATGACATCGGTGGAACTTAACCTTTCATAGGACCCCGGAAGTCAATTCGCAGCATTTTCTTTTAAAAAAAAAGACTTGTTCATAAGTTATTTAAGGTGAACGTCAAAAAATATAATTACAATAACAAATGCACCTTATCGTTTGAACACATACATAGTTTGCAATGAGATAAACTTTGACCTGATGAAATTCCCGCCACGTCCGCTGTAGCCTACTTTGTTCGCTCCGAAATAACCGTGCTATTTCTCCACTTCAGCGGAGAAATGGCACAGTTATTTCGAAGCGATCAAAGTAGGCTAGAAACTCCTTCAGCATTCTTTGGACAATCATTGGAGTCACCATTCTACAAAACAATTTGTTTTCATCCCTGCCTCAGACGACCAACTACTTTAGCGCAAATCGTACCTTTGTGGATTTTAAGAAAGTGTTTGACAGGGTGTGGCATGCAGCCCTTTGGTCCACCATGAAGCTATACAACATCAATGCCAACCTGATCAAAGTCATAGCAAACTTTTACAACAAGGCCACTAGCGCAGTCTGCTTTAACGGCAAAATAGGAAACTGGTTTAGGACTACAGTTGGAGTCAGACAAGGCTGCTTGCTCTCATCTACTCTTTTCAACATCTTCCAGGAAAGAATCATGACAGACGCTCTGAAAGATCATGAAGGAACTATCAGTATTGGAGGCAGAACAATCACGAACTTGCGCTTTGCAGACGACATTGATGGCCTTGCAGGAACAAAAAAAGGAGCTAGTTCAGCTTGTGGAAAAGCTGGACAGTACAGCCATTGCGTATGGGATGGAAATCAGTACAGAGAAGACCAAACTGATGACAAATAACACCAGTGGCATTGGCACTGACGTCATGATTGGAAGCCAAAAACTAGAAACAGTAAATAAATTCAAATACTTAGGAGCCATTGTGACAAATGAGGGATCAAAACCAGAAATACTGTCCAGGATTGCACAGACAACAACAGCACTGACAAGATTGAAGACCATATGGAAGGACAGAAACATCACGCTCTGCTCCAAGATCAGACTGATGCGCTCCTTAGTCATCTCAGTGTTTTTGTATGCCTGCGAGTCATGGACCCTCACAGCAGACCTTGAAAGGAGGATACAAGCCACTGAAATGAGATGTTTTCGAAGGCTGCTTGGCATTTCATACAGAGATCACATCACGAACGAGGAAGTGGAAAGCAGAATCAGGCAAGCCATCGGGCCCTATGAAGACCTATTCTTCTTGGCTTGACTTCGCGAACGAAGATTCTATAGGGCTTGCCTACGTCGTCTGCAGGCATTTTCGTGGCTGCGGAGGCCAATCCGGGACAGGCAGGTTCGACCGCAGTGGCTGCAGGGGAAGGTCTGGTCAGGGTTCTGAGTTACGACAACTCTGTTTTTTCTTCTGAGCCGCTTGCTCTTAAGGTTAACTCTGCGAGAGTCCTCAAAGGAGACGGCTGCCTTGTGAATGGTGGAGCGCCAGGTGTCACGGTCCGCAGCAAGCGAAGACCACTGGCGGTGGTCGATTTGGCAGGCACTAAGTGACTTCTTGAGACCGTCTTTGTATCTCTTCTTTGGTGCCCCTCTGTCTCGGTGTCCAGTGGCGAGCTCGCCGAACAGAGTGATCTTGGGTAGGCGATGATCCTCCATCCTAGAGACGTGCCCCGCCCAGCGAAGCTGTGTCCGCAGCAGCAAAGCCTCGATGCTCACAGTTTCCGCCTGTTCAAGGACCTCGACGTTGGTGACATAGTCACTCCAGTGAATGCTGAGGATGGTACGCAGGCAGCGCTGGTGAAAGCGTTCGAGGAGTCGTAGTTGGCTGCGGTAGAGGGCCCAGGACTCGGAACCGTACAGCAGGGTGGTGAGGACGACAGCTCTGTACACGCTGATCTTGGTGCCTTTTTTCAGCTGTTGATTGTGCCACACCCGCTTGAATAGTCGCCCGAAAGCACTGTTCGCTTTTGCCAGCCTGTTGTCCAGCTCCTTGTCCAGCTTGGCGTCTGACGTGATGATGCAGCCAAGGTAGGTAAACTGGTGTACAAACTTCAGTTCGGACTCGCCGATGGTGATGTGGGGAAGGCGATGCTCTTCCTTGGGTGCCGGCTGATGAAGGACCTCTGTCTTTTTCAGACTGACCCCAAGTCCAAAGAGCTGGGCGGCATCTGCGAAGCAGGACGTAATGCGCTGCAAGGCTCTCTCTGTGTGTGCAGCGAGGGCAGCGTCATCAGCAAAGAGCAGCTCACGAATCAGTTGGTCTAGGGTTTTCGTGTGGGCCTGCAGTCGTCTGAGGTTGAACAGGCTGCCATCGAGACGATACCTTATGTACACTGCGTCGTCATCGTCGAGGTCCACTGTGGCCTGCTTCAACATCATGCTGAAGAAGATGGTGAAGAGGGTCGGTGCCAGCACGCAGCCTTGCTTCACGCCGTTGCGAATGGGAATGGTTCTGAGAGGTCACTGTTTAGTCTGACCTGGCCTTGCTGGTCCTCGTGGAGCTGGACGATCATGTTGAGGAACTTTGGGGGACAACCTAGTCGAACCAAGGGTTTAAAGGGTGGGGCCAGTACTGCGCACACTGCACTCCACCAAAAAGCTCCACCGCGCAGGCTTTAGGAAACGCCCACGGACTATGACACTGAACTTTCCAAGTCCTGTAGCGATGGGCAAGGGGCAAAACGGCAGGTGAAAGATGTCACTGGAAGCCGCAGTCTCAAACCTGCATGTAGGCGGTTCAGGATATTTGTCGCCTGATGTTGACCTGGGGATGACAACGTCACTCCGCACACCCTGAACGACCAAGCAGCCTTCTCTAGGGACAGCACTGCTTGCTCCACACGGAGAGGGGCCTAGAAAAGGTGGCCTAACCAAAGCTCATCCCCTCGTAACCCCAGTTGGCTAGCCGCGGTCAACGGGCATCTTCTCATGCGGTCAGAAAACAAGAAAAAACAATGGATCCACTCTCATGACGACCACGACCGGACTCAACGTAGCATGCTGGAACATCCGAACCATGCTCGACACAGCAGACAGCGGACGCCCTGAACGTCGCTCCGCCCTCATTGCCCATGAATTGCGGAGGTTAAACATCGACATCGCCGCGCTCAGCGAAGTACGCCTTCCGGAGGAAGGCAGCCTCCAAGAACTTGGCGCTGGCTACACCCTCTACTGGTCAGGCAGGCCTGCATCAAAAAGACGGCTCTCAGGCGTGGGCTTCATGGTGAAGACCCCCATTGCGACTAAGTTGGAAAACCTACCAACGGGTCACTCCGACCGCATCATGTCCATGCGCCTCCCACTGAGACACCAGCAATACGTCACCCTTCTCAGTGTGTACTCCCCAACCCTCCTGGCAGAGCCTGCAGAAAAAGACAAGTTCTACTCTGACCTGCGCAGCCTCCTGCAGAGTACCCCTGCAGACTACAAAGTCATCATCCTTGGCGACTTCAACGCCAGAGTGGGCCAAGACTCTGAAGCCTGGAAATGAGTCCTCGGCAAGCATGGCGTTGGGAACTGCAATGACAATGGTCGCCTACTGTTGGAGCTCTGTGCAGAGCAGCAACTTGTCATCACCAACACTACTTTCCAGCAAAAGGACAGTCGAAAGACCACCTGGATGCATCCTCGCTCCAAGCACTGGCACCTTATCGACTATGTCCTAGTGCGTCAGAGGGACCGCAGTGACGTCCTCCTCACCAGAGTGATGCCCAGCGCAGAGTGCCACACTGACCACCGCCTTGTTCGCTGCAAACTCAGGCTCCGCCTCAAGCTGAAACCCAAGAAAAGCCCCCCCCCCCCCAAGAAAAAGCTTGATGTTGCCAGCCTTCAGCGTGACGACAAGAAAGCTGCCCTTCAGGCCGATTTACAGCGCATGCTCAAAGACACAGTTGATCCAGCAGACTCCTCCCCTGAAACACTCTGGAAACAACTGAAAACTGCTATTGTAAAATCCTCTGTGGAAGTCTTGGACTTGCTAGAAAGAGGAACAAAGACTGGTTTGACGAAAACGACGTAGACATCCAGGAACTTCTAGCAAAAAAAAAAAAAAAAGAGCCGCCCACCAGGTCCACCTAGCCCAGCCTTCCTGCCCTGTGAAGAATTCTGCCTTCCGCCTCATCTGCAGCAGTCTCCAGCTCAAGCTTAGAGAGCTCCAGAACGAGTGGTGGTCCAGACTCGCACAGAGGACCCAGCTCTGCGCTGACAACGGTGACTACAGGGGCTTCTACGAAGCACTGAAAGCAGTGTATGGCCCTAGGCACCTGGTACAAAGTCCCCTGCGAAGCGCTGATGGACAGGCACTCCTCACAGATAATACCTCCATCTTGAACCGCTGGTCGGAATACTTTCAAGACCTCTTCGGCGCTGAGCGCACTGTTCAAGAAACAGTCATCCTCCAAATCCCACACCTTCCACTAAAGGTTGAATTGGACGAACCGCCCACCGCCAAAGAGACCCTCACAGCCATCCACCAGCTCAAGAGTGGCAAAGCAGCAGGCATTGACGGAATCCCGCCAGAGATCTGGAAACATGGAGGCCCAGCACTGCACAACAAGCTCCACGACCTCTTTCTCTGCTGCTGGGAAAAAGGAACACTACCAAAGGATCTCCGTGATGCAGTCATCATCACCCTGTACAAGAACAAAGGAGAGAAGTCTGCCTGCTCTAATTATCGTGGAATTACCCTGCTGTCCATTGCCGGGAAAATTCTCGCAAGGTTGCTCCTGAATCGGCTGGTACCTGCCATCGCTGAAGACCACCTCCCAGAGGGCCAGTGTGGCTTCAGAGCCAACAGGAGTACCACCGACATGGTCTTTGTGCTGAGACAGCTTCAGGAGAAGTGCCGCGAGCAGAACAAAGGGCTGTACGTAACGTTTGTCGACCTAACAAAAGCGTTTGACACTGTGAGCAGGCAAGGTATGTGGCAGATCCTGGAAGACCTATTAGCCATTGTGAAAAAACGCAAACTGAAGTGGTATGGGCATGTCACGCGTTCAGCAGGGCTTGCCAAAACAATACTGCAAGGCACTGTGCAAGGAGAACGAAGGAGAGGAAGACAGAGGAAAAGATGGGAGGACAATATCTCAGAGTGGACAGGACTGAGGCTGGGTAATACGCTAAGAATGGCAGAGAACAGAGAGGAATGGAGGGAGCTGGTTGCCAAGTCATCAGTGGTGCCCCAACGGTTGGCAAGACTACGGGATATTGATAGATAGTACCATGTGACCTCTCTACAAAACCCCTTGCAGCGACTAATGGCAGACTTTTTGTAGCCCTCTTTTTACGCGACTTCGATGCCAGTTTTATTTATAAAAGATCCCCAAAGTTACTTAGTGTTATTCGAAACAATATGCACACTCCTGGAGACGGCAACATCAAGAAAGTTTTTAGATTGCATCATAAGTCTATTATGTATTAATGTATATTCCTTTGAAGTCAGTCATGTCTGGCGTGATCCAGGTCTGAAGATTTTTTCTTGATTTCTTTTACTTCGGGAGGTCAAAGGAACCATTGCACTCCTCAGGCCTTCGGCCTTCGGAGTACAATGGTTCCTTTGACCTGCCTCAGGCATACAAGGGTCCGTGTGGCAAACCCGTGCTACCAATGACTTATATTACGTGGTGTGATTGAGGCCCGGATCGGCCATCATTTCAAACTGACTCTTCTATATGACAGGTCGCTTCCCACCTGACCGGAGTCTTATAATATGTGCCCGTGGCCTACGGCTTTGGGCAAATTCGCCAAATTGTTGCTCTTACTACAGTGATTTGTAATTGTTTTCTCCACTAGTGAGGTTACGTTTACACCGAAAGACTCCCAACAACGAACGAGAACGAAATCACGTCGGATAATCTCTATGTCTCTTTGAGATGTTCGGAGTGTTGGCGATGCTTCTGGTACACACTGGTTATCCGTCGTGAATTCGCTTTCGTTCGTTGTTGGGAGTCGTTCGTTGATGACGTGATCTCACTACCATCTTACATTGAAACGTATAACTTCTGTCGTCAAGTACAAAAGAAATGCGACATTTTTGGAATCATCTGATACACGGAAGTGTTTCCAATGATTCCAGAAATGTCGCATTTCTTTTGCTCCTCCGTACGATTTGGTCAACTTTGTGTGACTTCATTGTGGTGGCAGATGATACAAGACCAGCGCTTCTAGACTTTTCAAACATATTGTATGGATCCAGATCTGACCCGCTGCATTACTATGTACATACTGACGTGCAACAGAAATGCGACAGTTTTGGAATAATCGGAAACGCTAATGTGTTTCCGATGATTCCAAAAATGTCGCATTTCTTTTGCTCGTCAGTATAGATCAGATATGCGGATGCTGCACAGCAATCATCACTCACCGTGTCCAAAAGCTGACCGCTAAGTGTGTTAAATGCAGAGAAGAACCCAACGGAGAAGGAAACACGTAACTGTTTTTTTCTAAGCGTGTTTCTTTCTCCGTTGGGTTCTTCATTGACCCTACAGCCACTGACCTCATAGCCTACAGACAGGCCACTGTACCATGCCGGACCCTCGGCTGTGTAACAGTTCTAGATATGTTACTGAGCCCTGGCATGTGTCAGAAAAGTGTGCTGATTCACCATTTCTTACCAGCAATGTGAATTATTATTTACCTATGAAAACATTGCTGGATGCTTCTTCGTCATTTCAGACATGTAGTATTGTTTCTCTCATGTATCTCATGCGATATGGTCAGCTGGTGCAAACTGTCCATTTATGGCTGAAAAAAAATATATACATGAAATTTGGTGTTTAGCTACGAATATGGGTTTATCTGCTTTATAAACAAACCCCCACTACGTACACAGAATTTAATTAGACATTTTTTCACAGCATGTGTCATTACAAACCATTAACTCATTCGCGGCCAGCCGCATTTGGATGCGAGGCATAAGCCGCGCATCCGGATGCGGCTGGCCGCGAATAAGTTAAAGAACCTATAGAAAGCAACTTTTCATCTTTTTCATGCCGTCTGTTGTGTGGCTGAGCGAAAGTTTCAAGAAATTATTATTGTTTTGTTACATGGATTTACTGTGCTCCGTGATGTCTATGCGCTGTGAGTCACAAGTCCTCTACATGTAATCTGACTGCACAAAACAGCAGTGGAGTGCCATGTCTAAGTGTGCCTGACAATAGTATAAAGCAAAATAATATGTTATAAACAAAGTGACTTATGAGAAATCTTCCTTTCGCGCATAACACTTCACGAAACGCATACCCTCACAGCAGATACCCTCGTAGCCTCAGAAATGTCTGAAATCGTACCCCCAAAAAGTGCTAATGTAAAACAATGAGATTCAGTATTTCTGTACCGCTGCGCCAAAATATTCCCTTGGGAACGATACAGTATTGTATTGTATTGTATTGTATTGTATTGTATTGTATTGTATTGTATTGTAAACGTCGGTTATGACCGAGAACAAAAAGAAACTAAGTTTGGGTCTTCTGCCGATTTGTGATAACGGAAGCTTACTGTGTAGTTTAGTGACAGACGGAGTAGGAGGCCGACACTCCTGGGACCTGCTGTCATGGACTTTGACTGGTAGCAGAGGGCCTTGATGCGTTTCTAATAGGCTGGCTGGGCCAGTAAGTTAAATGGGAGGGAAAACGGTATTCCCAAGAGAAACCGGGCTCTTAACCCTTTCACTGGTGCCGAGAAAAGGTGAACATGATCTAGCTGCAAGGGGCATAGATCCTCAAGAGCCCCCGCAGTCGCGGGGGCTTTTGAGGATCTATGCCTCTTGCTGACACCAGCGTGTGCTCTTGTTCCCAGGACGGATGGGGCTCTTTGGCGTTGCATAAACACAGATTTCAGAAACAGATTGAGAATCTGCCACCACTGGCGGTGATGGGGTTAAAGCCTCGGCCGGCCTAATATAATGTATTAGCCACGCAAAGTCTTGCGTGTCATTTGTCAAAGTACCACAATGTCTCAATAAAAAAAAAATTAGGCAAAGCCAAAAGCCCTTTCCCCTCCTCTCCCGTCCCACCCAACCACCCCCACCCGCTCAACCCTTCCTCTCCTTTTTCTCTCTCTCTCGTCCCCCCGCCCCCCCCCCCCCAATCATCTCACCACCCCCTCTCCTCCCTCCCCCCCCCCCTTCGCGGTAAAGCTTTCTATAGAGAAGATTCCTGCTCTCAGTAACATTTATTTATTTATTTATTTATTTATTTATGTGGAGGCGATTGCTGCTGTCAGTAAGGCTTTATGCGCAGGCGATTGCTGCTGTCGGTAGGGCTTTTTGTGGAGGCGATTCATTCTGTCGGTAAGGCTTTTTTTGTGGAGGCGATTGCTGCTTGTAGAAAAACCTCACTCACTTTTGCCAAGGCGACTTCTACTGTCGGTAAGGCTTTTTATGAAGGAGATTCTGCTGTCGGTAAGGCTTTGCTGCTGTCGGTAGGGCTTTTTGTGGAGGCGATTCCTTCTGTCTGTAAGGCTTTTTGGTGGAAGCGATTGCTGCTTGTAGAAAAACCTCCCTCACTTTTGCCAAGGCTACTCCTGCTGTCGGTAAGGCTTTTTAATCAAGGAGACTTCTGCTGTCGGTAAGGCTATTTTGTGGAGACGATTCCTTCTGTCGGTAAGGCTTTTAGTGGAGGCAATTCCTGCTGTCGGTGTGGCTTTTTGCCAAGGCGATTGCTGCTGTTGGTAAGGTTTTTGTCAAGGCAATTCCTGCTGTCGGTAAGGATTTTTGCCAAGGCGATTCCTGCTGTCGGTAAGGCTTTTTTTTTTATCAATGTGATTCATGCCGTTGGTAAGGTTGTTAGCCAAGGCGATTACTGCTGTCGGTAAGGTTTTTGTCGCTGCAATTCCTGCTGTCGGTAAGGCTTTTTGCCAAGGCGATTGCTACTGTCGGTAAGGCTTTATATCAAGGTGATTGCTGATGTCGGTAAGGCTTTTTGCCAAGGCGATTGCTGCTGTCGGTAAGGCTTTTTATCAAGGTGATTGTTGCTGTCGGTACGGCTTTTTGCTAAGGCGATTGCTGCTGTCGGTAAGGCTTTTTGCCAAGGCGATTACTGCTGTCGGTAAGGCTTTTGTCAAGGCAATTCCTGCTGTCGGTAAGGTTTTTTTGCCAAGGTGATTGCTGCTGTCGGTAAGGCTTTTTATCAAGGTGATTCCTGTTGTCGGTAAGGCTTTTTGCCATGGCGATTGCTGCTGTCGGTAAGGCTTTTGTCAATGCGATTCCTGCTGTCGGTAAGGCTTTTTGTCAAGGTGATTCATACTGTCGGTAAGGCTTTTTGCAAAGGCGATTGCAGCTGTTGGTAAGGCTTTTTATTAAGGTGATTCCTGCTGTTGGTAAGGCTTTTTATCAAGGTGATTCCTGCTGCCGGTAAAGCTTTTTATCAAGATGATTCCTGCTGTCGGTAAGGCTTTTTGTCAAGGTGATTCCTGCTGTCGGTAAGACTTTTTGTCAATGCGATTCCTGCTGTCGGTAAGGCTTTTTGTTAAGGCGATTCATACTGTCGGTAACGCTTTTTATCAAGGTGATTCCTGCTGTCGGTACTGCTTTTTGTCAAGGTGATTCATACTGTCGGTAAGGCTTTTTGCAAAGGCGATTGCTGCTGTCGGTAGGGCTTTTTATCAAGGTGATTCCTGCTGTCGGTAACGCTTTTTATCAAGGTGATTCCTGCTGTCGGTAACGCTTTTTATCAAGATGATTCTTGCTGTCGGTAAGGCTTTTTGTCAAGGTGATTCCTGCTGTCGGTAACGCTTTTTATCAAGGTGATTCCTGCTGTCGGTAAGGCTTTTTATCAAGGTGATTCCTGCGGTCGGTAAGGCTTTTTATCAAGGTGATTCCTGCTGTCGGTAACGCTTTTTATCAAGGTGATTCCTGCTGTCGGTAAGACTTTTTATCAAGGTGATTCCTGCTGTCGGTAAGGCTTTTTGTCAAGGTGATTCCTGCTGTCGGTAAGCCTTTTTATCAAGGTGATTCCTGCTGTCGGTAAGGCTTTTTGTCAAGGTGATTCCTGCTGTCGGTAAGGATTTTTGTCAAGGTGATTCCTGCTGTCGGTAAGGCTTTTTGTCAAGGTGATTCCTGCTGTCGGTAAGGCTTTTTATCAAGGTGATTAATGCTGTCGGTAAGGCTTTTTATCAAGGTGATTCCTGCTGTCGGTAAGGCTTTTTGTCAAGGTGATTCCTGCTGTCGGTAATGCTTTTTGTCAAGGTGATTCCTGCTGTCGGTAAGGCTTTTTATCAAGGTGATTCCTGCTGTCGGTAAGGCTATTATTGTGGAGACGATTCCTTCCGTCGGAAAGGTTTATAACAATGCGATTCCTGTTGTCAGTAACGCTTTTGGTCGAGACGATGCCTTCAGTCGGTAGCGTGTTTGTTTTTTTATTATTGAGGCGATTCCTGCTGTCGATAGCGCTTTTTGTCGAGATGATTCCTGCAGGATGGTTAAATCCGCGGTGGATAACGGAACATCAGATGCATTCCGACTGCATGAACAACACAGAGATAGGTTACCACTAGCCAGGAAAAGACAAACAGATTCTTTTGAGCCCCGCATATGCAAATCCGCATTAACTTGGTAGGGAAGGGGTTAACACCTTTCCAAAGGGGGTGAGGTGGGTGGCCAATTTAACTCCACGGCCGTGTCACCAAACGACTACGTACCAGATGCAGGAGATGGGTCGACCATAATCCAAGAGTAGTGCCAGATTAGCTTGGCACTGTCTACTACACTACTAATCTGGCACTGCCCTTGAATTATCTTGGTCGATCCATCTCCTGCTGTAGTACGTCGGGGGGTAAATGGGTAGTCTCGCTTTCGACTCGTGAGAGTAAATATGAACCTCTGCAGAAAGTGAGCTGTTGGTTAGTTCGGGGTTTAACGTCCACGGCACCGAAGCGATAATGGACGGCTCTGACGGGCGGGTTATGGGGGACAGGGAAATCTTTTGCCAGTGGAGTACGACCTGAACACTGATCAATTCAGGCGCACTGCAACTGTGCCACTTTGATTTACCAGGACCTTTCAACGGACATGCTATGGAACAAGCCCGTCTTTTTTCCCTGGATTGCGAGTCCAACTACCGGGGCCGGGACGGGGACTCGAACCCACGACCCGGCGATTCCCTTCGCTCTCTTGCTCCGACACTAAACCGCCTGAGCTATTTCGGACTCCAAGTGGGCAAGCAGCTGTTGCGGTCGATCCGCAGCTAAAAGTGAGGAAATTTCCAATCTACTCGGTTGCGCCTCTTGAGTGACAGGGCATGAATTTTTCATGGCTACTCTGGTGCGTCGTGCAGCCACGAGTGGACACCGGTCAGCAAGCGAGGGAAGCTTTCAGAAGCTTCAAGAGCGAAAAGGTGTTCGGTATAAGCCATTTGACATCGGAGCGCATAGCGCTCTTTCGCAAAGATCTTCGCAAAGAGCCACTTTCCTTACCAACCTTAACCCATTCAGCGCTGACGCACTACAGCAGGAGATGGGTTGACCATGATAATTCAAGGGTAGTGCCAGATTAGACAGGCGCCAAGCTAAGCTGTCGGCGCCAAGCTAATCTGGCACTACCCTTGAATTATCATGGTCGATCCATCTCCTGCTACAGGTGCATAGTCGTTAGATGACGCCTCCAAAATTTGGGAAATACGTGCGTCTGGCTAAATGAGTTAGAACAAATATCATTCAGTGACAGTTGACCCAATACGATTTACCTTGAAACTTGAACAATGTGTCCGTTTTGCTATACTGTCGTATAAAATCGGATTTTTTTCATTAAATGACTTATTTTACATCCCTCAATGTGCCTCACATATTATATATTAAGGCCAGAAATATTAAGGTCCATTTTCACGCAGGGTTTTCAAATCTGAAACAGTGCAGGCATACATGAAGTCTGCATGCTTGACCGTGATATTGAAATATGCCGGGGCTCTATTTAGGGTATTGAAAATGACCTTGTCTTTTCACCGAATATTGGCGACTCAGTGCAGAGCAGAATCGCCCAATCATAGTTCAGTAAAAAATATTCCATATTAGGTCAATTGGCACTAAATGACATTTGTTCTAAAAGTGGTACAGAAAAGTCTTTCTTTGCGGAGATATTTGGCAAACACGTTGTGCGCTCGGATGTCAAACGGCCTATAAATAGTATAGATGTCAAGAGTTCCTCCACACTGGTTGCCGCTGAGTTCCCGCGGTAGCGAATCGGAGGAGACAGCCAGTATGGAGTTTCCTTAATTCAGGTTAGGTTAGCTACAGTATTCACAAAACGATGCGATGAAGGTAGTTGACATTTATAAAGCAGACATTGTAATCTATTAACCCCTTTAATGCCGCCTGGAGCAGCGATCGTTTAACCCATTTAGCCCCACGGCCGCATTTCTAAAAATTTGGCGGTGTCAGTTACCTACCGACCATCTACCAGTTTAGAAAAGACGGGTACAACACAATTTATTAATATTTCAGGTGTTGTACCCATCTTTTCTAAGCGTGTTTCTTTCTCCGTTGGGTACTTCTTTGCATTTTACACGCTTGGCAGTCACCTTTTTGGTCTGGATTGCATCTACCAGTTGCAACAGATGAATTGCCCCTGATAATTCAAGGAGGGTAAGGCGCCAAGCCAATCTGACACTACCCTTGAATTATCAGAGTCAATCCACCTCCTGCTGTAGGGCGTCGGGCTAAATGGGTTAAATTACCTTCATCGCATCGAATATTTTTAATCATGGACTTGCCTCGCCTAACATCAAAATTGTGGTACATTACAAGAAGAGAGAGAGAGAGAGAGAGAGAGAGAGAGAGAGAGAGAGAGAGAGAGAGAGAGAGAGAGAGAGAGAGAGAGAGAGAGAGAGAGAGAGAGAGAGAGATTGATGATGATTAATCTTTTATTGAGGATAAAGCTATTAGGCAACTCAATGCCTGTCTTACAAGCTGTCCTTTAAACAAAACAGAACATAACAGGAAAACAAACACAGCATAAAAAAATTAACGAACGCTATAGGTGAATTATTTAAAGGAGAAAAAATATGACATTGGAGAATTTGTAACTGCCACCGATGCAAAAAGCAAGGGAAATAAATTAGTGCATAGCATTAATATTATACTCATCTAAGACAGTGTCATATTATCAGCAGCATCAATAGCATATAGCGACACCGACAATACAATAAATGTTCAGTTAGCAAATGTATGGAGAAAATGTTTGACGTTTACGTGTTATCAGCAGTATTATGTTTATATGGCGAACTGTGAAGTCACGCTGATTGGAAGTTTAAAGCACGCTTAAAATGGAGTTTACCTGAAAATGATTTAATGTTTAAAGGCAATGAGTTCTAGACAGAACTACCTGAAAATAGTAGGCTTGATTTGTAGATATCTATCCTGGGGCGGGGTAAATGAAGCAAGCCATTCATGGTGTTAAGCGGATGCTTAGGGCTGAAGTTAGCCTGCACAGATATTCGGGGGCTTGATAATGAAATATTGTGCGCATGAGGACTCATTTATTAACTTTGAGTTGTTCTTTCAGTGAAAGTAGGCCAAGGGATTTTAATTTTTCGTCTGTGGAAGTAGGGTTGGAATAATTATTTTAACTGAACGACGATACAGTGAGTTGATTTTTTTTTAATGAAGTTCACTGCATTCGTCCCACAAAGAGGACGCATAGTCACAGTGGCTTTTAATGTGTGCGTGAAAGAACAATGTACAGCACCTTGTACTGAGAATATGTCTAAGTTTAGAGAGCAGAAATACATTCCTGGACAAGGTTTTGCACAAACTGTCAATGTGCGGCGACAATTTGAGCTGGTCCTCATTTACAGCTCCCAGTAGGCGGTGCTTGGATACTTGTTGGATATGTTTATTGCGAAGTGACAGTTTCAGAGGGGCAGGATTTAGCTGATGCTTTTGGTGGGTTGTTATTAACATGCTTTTGGATTTTGAAGTACTGATTAGCAGGCGATTTTGTGTACACCAATCTGACACTTCATCGAGAGTTTGCTGGAGGATATTATTTAGCGTTGTTTCACGTTTGTCTGATATATGCAGCATTGAATCGTCAGCAAAGAGTTCGCATTTTACCTCAAGATTTGCGATGGATAGAGGCAGGCCATTGATGAATAAAGAAAATAAAAGAGGCCCTAGGATAGATCCTTGGGGGACACCGTGCCTCACTATACCTTCTTTGGAATACCTTCCGTTCGAGTAAACCTTCTGTTGGCGGTTACTTAGGTAGAAGGAGAAAGAAACTATAGAGTTCGAATCAAGCTTATATACTGAAAGTTTCTTTAAAAGAATGTTGTGATCGACTAAATCAAATGCTTTGGCTGGGTCCAGAAAAACTGCACCATTTAAGTTGGAATTGTTTGTTGATGAGAGCCAAGAGTCGACGGTGTGAACGAGTGCAGTATGTCATGAGTGTTTATGTCAAAAACCGGACTGAAGAGATATAAGTAGGCGTTGATTCTCCAAGAATTGGAGTAGGTGCTTGTGAACGTGTCTTTCTATTGGCTTCGATAATATTGATAACAGAAATAGGAAGGAAATCGTTTGGACTTTTGGTATCTTTACATTTGGGAATGGGGACAATTTTAGCATCTTTCATGGCATCTGGAAAAATACCTTGCTAGATAGAAAGGTTGAATATAAATGTGACGGTTTTCGCTGTGTATGGAAGGGACAATAGCAGTACCATGTTGTTTATTCCATCCAGGCCACACGATTTGCTTGTTAGAGTAGAAATATATTTACCTACTTCAAACACTGTCATAAGAGGTATGGAGAATGTTGCGGACTCACAGTGTGTGCGCAGTTTATCAGAACAACTGTAAATATCAGTGCAAGAGGGAAAAGACTGTACAAGGGATTCAGCAATATTTAAAAAGTGGGAATTGAAGTCGTCTGGATTCATGCCTGGAGAGGTAACGGCATTGATGGAACTTTTCTTCTTTGTAAACAAATTGATTGCATTCCAGACACTTCGGGTATCTTTACCCTCTGCGATTACTTTTTCTGCAAGTGTTTTCTGGGCTTTTCTAACTAAGGATTTTACAAGATTACGTTGTTTCTTAAAATCTGCAATTCTTTTTTGAGAGAGAGAGAGAGAGAGAGAGAGAGAGAGAGAGAGAGAGAGAGAGAGAGAGAGAGAGAGAGAGAGAGAGCGAGAGCGAGAGCATTAACAGAATCGAGGGACAGGTAAATTTATCTGAATTCAGAGTGAAAGCGTGACTGCCGAGAAGAAGTCAACACCATCCAACTGCAAGAGACATAGATCCTCATGAGCCCCCAGTCGCGGGGGCTCACGAGGATCTATGTCTTATGCTGACACCACTGTAAATCACGTTACTTGGACGGTTGGAGCTCTTTGGCGTTGGCTGTTTGGTTGGGTAAACGTTTTGACTTTCGAAAAAAATTTCGAAAAACGCGAAACACACGACATGGATGTCAGTAGCACGTTTCTTGCAAGAATCGAGGAAGGGGGGGGGGGGGGGGGGGGGGAAGAGAGAGAGAGAGAGAGAGAGAGAGAGAGAGAGAGAGAGAGAGAGAGAGAGACGTTCCCGATTGAAGCAGAAATCGCAAGCACCACCTCGTGCGCACGCTAGCGTCTAATCCTACCCCTCTGTATACAACCCAAAGAAACACTTCGGCCCATTCCTCATGCAATACGTCCATCCATATTTCACAACAAATTACAGTGCGGCCTTTGAATACAGCCGTAAGCCTGGAAACCAGTTAACCCTCTTAAGCTGACTACCACAATTAAATCGCCTTAAACAAGAGGTATAGATCCTCATGAGCCCCCGCAAATGCGGGGGCCCATGAGAATCTATTCCTCTTCCAGATTGAATTTGCACTAGCAGTAGAAGCAAGAATGAAATCGAGAGAAGAATGAGGCATAGATCCTATAGAGCTCCTGCGATTGCAGTTGCAAGGGGCACATGACAATCTATGTTTATTGTCAAAAGAATGGGGCTGGCTATAACAGCTATCCCCATGGAACTCGAGAAATCGGAAACTAAGTTACGAGATCCGAGAATGATCGGATAAAAACCGCCGCATTGCATGACAGGCATACCAGCTCGGCACATTCGCTAATAACAGTTCAAGCAGGATGCTTTTCTGCCTGGAACACAAAAACACACCTGCGACAAACGTAGATCCTCATAAGCCCCTGCAGTTGTCTTCTAAAAATTTCATTTTAAATATGTCTGGTTGTTCAAGGGTGGAGTTGCCAATGCTGCAGTAAATCTGATGCAAAAAGAGAAATGATGATTTCTCCTACATATTGGCCCCACCCTTGAACTATCTTGGTTTTAGCTGTCTCCTGCTGAAGCGCCCGGGATGAAAGGTTTAAAGATCGACGCCTTGGGAGATTGATCCACAAATCACGTTAAACGCCCGTTTCTGGTTGTACATTGCTTAACGTCCCGACAGCGACAAGACTTTCTCAGGACGTGCCTGCACTGCTTGTGAAAAAAAACCTAAACAGAATATTGAATGTATGTCGCCAGCCGGTCTAATACGCTAAATAAACCTAAAACCATTTAGCAACACACATCCAATATCAAGAGCTATAGGCAGCGCAGACACTAGGGAGAGTTTAAAAAAGGAAAATACAGGTGAATGGACCAAGGGGAGACAAAAACACATGCCCCAGAATAGAGGGGAAAACCCAACCTGTGGGGCTGACCAGGGTGACCATGGGAACTAAAAAGTAGTTAACCCCACCCAAGTGCCCCAGGGCAGACCCGGGGGGGGGGGGGGGGGTCGTTTCTGATAAATTAATCATTGTATGTATTGGTTGCACTTACGAAAAACCAGCCACTTACAGTTAATAACCTGAACTCTTCAAAGCGAATGTTTGCTGAACATATAACATCCAGTGATAGGATCGTATCCAAACAATGTAGAAAATAAATCGATACTTTCGCAACACACTCCATAGCCATTTTCCTGCTCTATCACTGCTGCACTAACTCTGCTGCAAAAAGCGCTATGATCATTTTCCGGGTCGTCAAAAATCACAACAGGGGCCATAACCCACATTACCCTGAGGGAGTCACTGCCCTTTGCCGTTTGTTTCCATGGTGCAGACATACACTTCCTGTCCTTAATTCCGTTTTAGTGTCAATAACTAGAAAGCTCTTCTCTCCCCCCCCCCCCCCCCACCAACACCCATTAAAGGGAACACAGACGTAAATTTGTGCTGATCGTGTCAGCAAGGGGCAAATCCCCTTTGCTGACACGATCAGTGCCAATTTATGTCTATGTTCAAGAGAACATGAAGGCCTGACTATGCTTCTCGGCGATAGAAACAAATAATATTTTCTGTGTTGACAACGGAACAGCGAATTTTGGAGCCAGTGCCATGAATGTGCGTATGCGTTGTCTGCGATTAGGAATCACAGTCCAGCGGCACACAAATTATAAGGAACACAGACATAAATGACGCATAATGTGACAGCAAGTACAAATCTGCTTGTAACCCTTCTGAGCAAGAGCCCTCTCTAGGCTATGGCACCGAATTAACTCATTCGAGATGTGTCGCCTCCGGATACGCGGCATAAGCCGCGTATCCGGAGGCGGCACGTCTCGAATGAATTAATACCTCATATAGAACTTGATATGAAAGGGAATTCGTTTCACGCGTGACTGTTCAAACAGCTCCTTGAAAACACTCATAGTGACATGTTAACCCCCTCGTACATGCAGCCACCTGACTTTAACCCCATCACTGCCGAGGAAAATGGTGAACACGATCCAACCGCAAGAGGTATAGATCCTCATGAGCACCCGCGACCGCGGGGGCTCATGAGGATCTATGCCTCTTGCTAAGAGCATTTTGTATCCACGTCCCTCTCGGATGGTTGTGGCTTTTTTTTTTCGTTGGACGAACAAAAGATTTCAGAAACAAAATACGTGTCGACTGGTTTGAAGGGCTTAACGTTGTGCCAGCAAAAATAGCTCATGGCTACCCTGCAGCCTGCTGAGGCTGATGAAGATCACCGATGGAGGGAGATTCGCTCTGTCGCGTGTACGCGAACTTTTTTTTTTCTTCTTCTTTTCCAAAACCACTCGTTTCAGCCAGCGCTTGCCTTCAGTTTTATCTTCCTATTATTTGGTGCCATCTTTCAACGGGAAAATATATAACACAGGCGCCTGAGAAAGAATACTTTTCCACGTTACGAGTTACATTATGTAAATAGTCTTACCGCCGTTTTAATGCGGTCTACGCTCATACACAAACCAAGGGGAATCACTCAGCGCTGGACCGACAAACAACAGTTAGATCCCCTGCCCCCGCCTATCAGGCACCCATTCGCCAGCCCACAGAGAAATACACAGGTATAGAACAAGACGATCATCTAGTACATCCCTTAAAAGGATGCATCAGGTCTCGCTTATAACCCATGTCTTTCTCCGGAACTTAGGAAGTAGGCAGGAGAAACATACATACACAAACACGAAGGTGCATTACTATATGGTATCTATAACTCGAGGCAAATTTGTATCGTTACATTGTTGTGTGCATCTACTGTGGGAAATCAGGGTATTTACCCGACCACATATAGTAATGCACCTTCGTGTTTGTGTATGTATGTTTCTTCTGCCTACTTCCTAAGTTCCGGAGAAAGACATAGGTTATAAGCAAGACCTGATGTATTCTTTTAAGGGATGTAGATCGTCTTGTTCTATACCTGCGTATTTCCCTGTGGGCTGGCGAATGGGTGCCTGATAGGCGGGGGCAGGGGATCTAACTGTTGTCTGTCCAGCGCTGAGTGATTCCCCTTGGTTTGTGTACAATTATGCCAGCGCTAGCCTCACCTATTTGGTTTGTGAGGTCTACGCTCAGGCTCAAAATTCCGAAATTTAATAGTTGTCTTTTGACGATTACAGAGGTTTTTTTTTAAAAGATATATCGACCATTCTAGTTCAAGGGTGAATCCAGAACAAATTGGCGCCTTGGCATCACCCTTCAACTAGTATGGTCGGTACATCTCTTGCTGTAGGGTGTTAGTATTGAATGTGTTAAGTGGCCTACTCTAGGCCATAAAGGGTAAACAGATCTGTATAAATATTCTTATTATGTCCTACAATAATGCTGGCCAAAAGGGCTAACTTAAATTAGGAGTTCGAACGTCGTAAAACAAAAGAAATCGCACTCGGTTATTTTGCTGTTCTTGAACTTTGTGCGCAGGAGAGTTTCTTCCGTTAAACAGATCGCAATATCTCATTTATGTTAATATCCTTAGTATGTCTTTAAAACAATGCTATTCTGGCACTACCCTTGAACTATTTTAGTCAAACTTATTTCACACACTGGTGTATTCCGAATTATAAGGGTTAAGACAAGACAACGTGTATAACCCGTCGCATCGGCGAATTTTTAAAATCAAAGCCCGCTGCGAAGCGAGCGCTTTAAAAACTAACACTTGCATTCCCACAATACAATTACACTGTCTTGTTGAAGATTGCACTTCTATGCCAGTGAACGCATATTTTATTTCTGCAATCTTTGTTAATGCAGTGCCAAAGAGCCCCTGCTTTCCGAGGAACACCGATACAACCTGGCGCCTTCAAGAGGCATAGATTCTCATGAGCCCCCGCAACTGCGGGGGCTCATGTGGATCTATGCTTATTGCAGCTGAATCGCGTGGTCAAAGTGTAGCAGTTATCTCCCTATTTGGTTGAAAGACAACGCTGGGGTGGGTTCTCCTTCTGCACTCGACTTTTATTAGGACAAGTAGGACAAACCCATGTCCTGCAACAGAAACAAAGCAATCATAAAACAGTTGCAGACTACTAGTCATGAGTAGAACAGATGTACATCACACTCATTGAAACATGCAAACAATGTTCACCATCTTCAACATGACACAAGTGTAAAAGATTGGAAACTAGTAACCAACTAATCTCAGTTACAATACATGGTTTGGTGAATTACTGAATTGCTGACAATAACCAAAAACCACTACCCTAGAGTTGTACTGATACATCAAGCTCAGGTAAGTTACAGGTAAGTCGCGTGCTTCGACAAAACCACAAAATGATCATCAAACCCGATCTTACAATAAAAAGAAAAATGAAACCAACATAGCTTAGTTTCAATACACAAGTAAAGCAAAATATCAAATAGTTGTACTTAAAGGTCCTGGTTCAGCAATTAGTTAGAAGAGGACAGCCAAAAAAAAAATTAAAGTCCCTACCTGACACAAAGTACAACCCGTACAGGGCCCCGTCACATTGGATCCCCGAACACGCACGTTACTATAGCTGCTGTAGAGTGTCAGACGTCCTTGACGGCTGTCACAGTTCACGCAAACGGGTATACACTACCCAGTTGCCAAAGGTCACTTCCAGTAGCATCAGTCTGCACACGGGAATATATCCACGGTTCACGTGCAACCACGGGATTGTCAGTATTATCCAACTTGCAGGAAGTCTCACAGAACTACGGGTTGCCGAAAAATCTACAAATACCGCCGGCTCCAACATGGCTCAGCAAATGCTGACGGTAAGTCGAACACCACATAGTTTGCACTTCTTAGTTTTCTCCTCCGAGCATTTAGCAAAATAGCATTTTGTACAGCACTTAGTTCCAAACACAAGCCATGCAACAGTCCAGGTAGCCGCCATCTTTCGAAAGGAAGGGAAGTAACTTGAACATGTGCTATCAGGGGACGCCACTCCCATGCTAAGCAACAAACAGTACGAAATGTAAACAAATACTAGGGGAACGTAATTATGTAATTTTGTGTTGCCGTGGTGTTGTGATGTGGTGTGCGTGCGTGTGTGTGGACAAGAGTGATCGGTTCCATCGAATGAGGGAAATAAGTTTCGTGCTGAAAAAAAAACAGTGTTTGGGTGTACAGGATGAAGAATTCCGAGAAATCATGGTCACAGACACCGAAGAGGATGAGGAAGATGTGGAAGATGACGAGGGACAGGAGGAAGAAATAGACTGGTACTATCTCTTTCTCACACTCTCTGCGTTTGCGTGTGTGTGCATGTGTTTCTTTCTTAATTTTTTTGCAAATTTAATTATTTTTATTTGCAATACAATATGCTCTTAATTTGTGCATTATGTGTCGATTATATTAGCAACGGCAAGTTCGAAAATAGTTGTGCCAGCAAAAACTTTCACTGTTGTAAAATAAAGAATCATTGCCATTATCTCTCCTCCTCCTCACTTGAATAAGTATGACCTTTGATGTTTACTTTGCCATTATACATGTATGTGTCTGTGCTCTCAGTGTATATAATAGCTTGCATGTGTGTTACATGTGTATAACTTACACATAGAATGGAATATTGTTTCCTACTTTCAGCTCAACAGCAAATGAGGTGGCACAAGAGATGCTTAGTGAACATCTGCGCCAACCACTCTACTTGATTTCGGAACAGACCTTTGTAGATCTGGTCAAGCAGACTAGGTGCCGCACCTGTGGAGCCCCCCCAAATCTGGCAACAGTGCAGAACACACCACGCATGGCATCTCTGACTGTAAAATATACATGCAGTGGCGAGGTAGGTGATCAAACTGTGTGTGTGCATGCATTTGTGCGTACATGTGTGTGTGTTTGTGTGTGTGTGTGTGTGTGTGTGTGTGTGTGTGTGTGTGTGTGTGTGATGGATTTTGCTGCAGCTGCTGTTGTTGCTGCTGGTGATCATTATGCAACTTTGTTTTAGAGGCAGACAGACAGAACTGATGCAATTATGGAGGCAGCTATCACACTGTATGCTGCATCTACATATAAATCAGTTTGCATGTACATGCTGATTTCCTGCTCACTGGGCATGGATGCCAATAATTCCTTTCTTGTTTTTCTTTATACTTTTAGGACAAGTGCACTCAAGTGTACAGCACAACAGCCTACTATGGTGCGCGGGGGATGGCCGGGCAAATGTTGACTTTGATGGTATTGCTAAGTGGAATGACGTATAGTCAGTTTGCACAGGGTGCAAGATTCATAAAACTGCAAATACCATCAAAGTCAACATTTTTCCGGCTGCAGCGCCTACTGTTTGAACCCATCAAGGTCAGTATATAATCACACCAATTTACCCAAAATGTGTGTATACACAGATTTAGACAAATGCATATATACACATCTGTTATATCTTTATTGCATGTGCACATAAACCTGACATACAAATATACATTAGGCAGTGAAGTAATTGTTATATGTTAGGGGGAGCCATTGTACGCAATGTACATGTATACTTTCATCCTAAAGTCTTTCATGTTTTTTTATGGCTTTTGGCGAAGCATGCATGTGAGTATTTTTTCTTTTCATTTTCTGTAAAGGTTGATACTTGGTTATTTCTTCAGACACTTTTTATCTGTTCTTTTGTGGGCCAGTCTTTTTACCAGAGGCACATGCAGCAAATGCGACAGTCAGATGATAGACACATTGTTGCAGTGGACACACGCTATGACTCCCCTGGTATGTACCTTTCATGTTTGTTATGTTTCCATGTAAGGAATAGTCTTATCAGTATGTCAAATGTGGTATAATGTCTGGAAAAGAGCTGCATCTGTACTTGCAGTAGCTGATTATGAGGGTGCTGCATAATAGCACAGGAGAAAGATAACAGGATAAACATGAGAAAGATACCAAGCATGATCTCTTACATAAGTGCATAATTTAGTACACTGACATTAGATTGACAGTACACATCTAATAATTATTGGGTTGCATGTACATGTGTATGGCTGTGTACACATGTGTTTACCAGAGTATTATATTACGTTATGCACATACTGTGTATATTGCATGATGTGAGACACTGGCATACTGGGATTTTTATAACCAACAATATTTGGGAAGACACACCCACATGTGCAGACATGCCCAGTCAGAACTATTTCTCAGTTTACATTTTATTTTTCTAACAGGCTACTGTGCATCAAAATCCACAACTGTTTTTATGGACTATGACTCAGGGGTCATAGTTCATGCGGTCTTTGGTGACAGCCGAGCAACAGCAAGAAGATCAGCAGCAATGGAAGCAGCAAATACAGGGACTGGCCTCAACTTTCTGCGAGCAACAACACCAGTGCGAGAAATTGTGAGCGATGCCAGCTCTGCTGTGATCTCCTTGCTAGGTAATCTATAGAACCATGACAGTAGAGTGCATCTGCAGCCTAGCACACCAGTGTGTTTGCTGTTCACATTGCAGTGACATCAGTTGTATACTAGCACATAACAGTGGTGGATCAGTTACCTCAGTGTGTGCGGGTGGGGGTGGGGGGTGGGGGTGGGGAGGGCTGCATGTACATTCCGCTTTACATGTGACTGTTTCTATCACGTGTAACTATTTCTTTTACATTGCAAGTACATGTACAACTGGAGTGTTCCAGAAAGTCTTCAAACAGGTGCAATTTTTGACCTTATTTTCATGCATATCTTGTTTCAGTACTAATGGCCTTGTATTACTGACTCAATTGCAGCCACAGATCATCCGGATCTTCATCATTCCCTCGATATTTGGCACAAAGGAAAGCGAATCGCTGAAAGGTGAGTTGAATAGTGTGCTTACATGAAGGATATGTCGTGCTGTTTGTAAAATAAGGAAATATTTCTAAGCATATATATAATTTACTAGAACGTAATATTCTGCTCAGTTTGTTGCTTATTTGAAGTCTATCAATCAGCAATTTTTATTTCAGTATCCTTGCTGTTGCAAAAGGTGCTAACAGCCACCTAAAAACATGGGTTAGGCCTGTCGTGAACCATTTTTGGTATATCGCCACCCATTGCTCCGGAGATGTCGAGGTGATGCATGAGTGATGGGCTTCCCTACTCTGGCATGTTCAAGGTATTGTTTGAAATATATGCCATTATTTTAAAGTACGGTAGACATGTTTCAGTCTTATCATCGAGTGTGGCGTACTTTGTTGGAGGAGATTTATCGACTCAACTAATTTGTTGGCTGCTAGCACATGGAAAGTACCACACTGCAAATTACCAGTCTCATATGAATTGCAGGGGCTGCACATTTTCCGGACGCTCAGGCTGTTCATTTGATTGCACTGATCATGTAGGGACGCACGTTTTAGGAGAAGGCAGCCATTATTTTGTCTCATTGGAAAAGAAAATAGTTAATATAATGTTTCAAAAATGCAGTTTCAGTTTTTGCCATTTCTGATCACCATGGATATGTGTATGTTTCATATTTGCAGTGTACATATTTCAACTTTTCTGTTTGCTTGTCCTTTTTTGTGTGCTTTGCACTATTTGCCCCTTGGTTTCAGGTATCCACAGGTGGACTGTGGGCAAATGCCACCATGGCCCTCTGCATGAGGAAACAAGTCCTGCCCCCCTAGACCCCACCTCAAAGGCTTTCAAGACTCTCAGGTTGGTGATGGGGTATTACAGGTCGGCACCATTATAAGTTGTAGCATAAGTGTTCTGGCAAATGTGTGACAGTTCATTCTGCTATAGCGGCCACAATTATAAAGTCTTTAGCAGCTGCATAAAAAGTACACCACGCCTTCATGTTGACTATACAGTGACCATGTACACAATGTCTTCCTGTCTATAGTGGTCATTAGTGGCTACCTGTCCCTGTCCATTAGGTGGCCATTATATGCAGATTTTACTGTATTACACATGGGGGTGTTTACATCAGAAGCAGGGGCACATTCTTCCATAGTGTGGGTCAAACTG
Organism: Semisulcospira habei; assembly: GCA_036245525.1. Taxonomy (NCBI): domain Eukaryota; kingdom Metazoa; phylum Mollusca; class Gastropoda; family Semisulcospiridae; genus Semisulcospira; species Semisulcospira habei. Next base: position 68,897,580 of record BTPG01000001.1, read on the forward strand.
GCACCAATATAGACTGACAGCAATAGCTGCTGTTTACCATACTAGTATTATACTGACGGTGAGTTAGACTGTAAATGAACTGACATGACTGTACCATTTTGTAGGTTGTACATAAGTAAATGAAACTCTGTATGTGCACACTTGTATATGATCTTCTGTCATTATTTTGTGTTGCAGAGGCGTAATCATGAACCCCAACCTGCTGGGCTCCTTCACCCACTATACGTTTGCCCGCCACACCTCCAAAATTGAGTGCTTCTACTCGCACTCTCTACTTCACTACTGTCCCAAAAGACTGAACTTTGGCTATGATGGATATGCGGTGCGCAACATGCTAGCAATCTTGGACCACAACCACCACCGCAACAGAAATAAGAACTACACCCAGACTGGCAATCCTGTGCTCTTCTGCCATTACAGTAAAAGAACCAAACACTGGGTAGCCTACCAAGCAATGGTGGAGAAGGAATATGCCTATATTCCAGGTATGGTAAAACCAAAAGTATGCCATTGCTCACCTGAAAGCATGGTATTTTTAGCCTGAAAATAATGCTGCTTGCAAAAATATATACTGTTTCAAATTATGCCACCGACAACAAATACTATATAATGGCCACCTAATAGACAGGGACAGGTAGCCACTACAGACCACTATAGACAGGAAGACATTGTGTACATGGTCACTGTATAGTCAACATGAAGGTGTGGTCTACTTTTTATGCAGCTGCTAAAGACTTTATGTACACATAGGAAGGATGGAAAATGAAACCGGATACATATATGTGATTTGTAATGATGAATGTGGAAACATATGGAAAACATTGAACAACACTGTATGTTAGACATGGCATACTTTACTGTGCACAGCCTGCCTGAAAAAAGTACAAACATGTGCAAATAGTGACTTATTACATATGTGAATTTGTCGCCATACAAACCAAATGATGACTGCAAATTATTAGTCTTTTTATGCAAACAGTGGACAAAAAGTTATTGCATGTTTGTCCAAGCTTGTAGTCCATTTATTGCGGACAGTTCAGTTTTGCCCTTAATCGGAATCAAATCTATTGTGGAAACAAATGTAACACTCTCCATCCTTGGACCAAAAATCAAAACACCTGAAAATTGT
>BTPG01000001.1:68903708-68906674 GCA_036245525.1 Semisulcospira habei
GCAGAATATTTGCTGCATGGTGGCACCAGAATGGATTAAGCTTGGCACTATATTGGCAGCCAATATTCACCATACTGGTCCTAGGATGGATCCAGCTTGGCACTATATTGGCAGCCAATATTCACCATACTGGTCCTAGGATGGATCCAGCTTGGCACTATATTGGCAGCCAATATTCACCATACTGGTCCTAGGATGGATCCAGCTTGGCACTATATTGGCAGCCAATATTCACCATACTGGTCCTAGGATTGATCCAGCTTGGCACTATATTGGCACCATACTGGTTATAAGATGGTTCCAGCTTGGCACTATATTGGCAGCCAACATTCACTATATTGGCCCAAGGATGGATCCAGCTCGGCAGCCAACATTTAGCCGATATTGGGCCAACATCGGGCAAACTTGCACTTCCAATATTGGACCAATATTGCCACCCATATATCGGCCCAATATCTAAGCCAATATTGGGCCAATATTGGACCTATATTGGTGTGCTGGCTGGGATGTATATAGTATTTGTAGTTTTGTAGGTATGTTAACCTTTTTTATTCTGATACACTACTGTGTGAAATGAATTTGACTCTGTTAGTTCAAGGGTGAAGCCCGAATAACTTGGCACCTTATTCTGGCACCGCCGTTGAACAAACTGGTTGATCAATCTCGTAATCTGTAATATAGCCTTTATAAGACAGTAAGCACATTTTACCAAAATCAGCCTGAGGATGTACTGGGTTAAAAGCTTTCTGTTCATCAAAGCAAAAAAACAAAATAGATATCATTCAGCATCGAGATGTTTGTTGTTGATCTTTTGGTTCTACAGTATATTTACAGTCTGGGAAATCTGTGCGCAAAGACCTCATTATGCAACCCAGTGTGTACACATATAGTTTGATTGAGGGAATTTAGAGTAGGATGATAATGTGCTTCAGTTATGGCATAAGAAAAGGGGAACAGCACAGAAATAATGGACAATCCGCAAATTTAGCATGCATGTTCTACATTTGATACTGGCTTCTTTTCACATGACCCCAAAAAGGTCATCAATCAAGTAGTTTAAACTAAATTGGTTGGTCCCCATTTTGGGGGTTAGAGATAAATCTGTCCATATAACAAAACATTTATTTTGAAATCCTATAGCTTTTATCAGCACTGAATGAAATTTGTTATTAAATTATTACAGATGAATGCTGCTAAATGGGGCCCAGCATTTAGCTGCGTCCAACAATACCAACATTACAATTTACACACATAAAAGATGTGACACCAAAGCTAATTTTTGAATGTTTGACATTGTTATTAATTCCAATACAAATATATTATACAGGGATAATATGGTGGCATGCAATTTTTAAACAATGCTATTTTACCATTTTGTGTGAAGTGAAATATATTATACACAACTTGTTGTATTTTTGGTTTTGTGTTTTTATTACTGCTACCTTTGGTAGTCATTTTAGGGAGGTCACCCATTCCTACCATCTGATAAACATAACTGAGATTGGTATAAAAACTATAATTATGGTGTCATGTACTACCTGGCATCTTCATCAATAAATCCAACATGGCTTGCAGATGTGCACACAATGAGCAAGGTATGAAACTAATTTTATGTTGTAAGCATTTATTATGCATTTGGGAACTTACCTCTCCGTTGTTTCTGCAGAGTTTAGCTTTGCAGTTTATGCACACGGTCTGTCGTTGCAAACAGGTGCACGTGCACGCATTATACAACGTGCATTTCTTGTGCACGAACAGCAATTTGTCTGTGGGGAAAGAAAAACACATCAAATCACTCAACTCAGCATGTCTGAAGATGATAATTTCCTTATGTTATAAAACATTTCTGGTACAGAACATCAAGTTACTGAACAGGCCACTGCCGTAAGCGTGTATATATACGAATGATATGTGATCGGCAGTCTAACACATTACCATATGTTGGATTGCACAGGTAACATAATACTTTATCGTAACACACACATACACACCACCGCCACCACCACAACACACATGAAATATCACATTACATCACTGCTCGATCGCCCGTATAAGGCCTTTCCCTTTTGTTTACGATCTCGCACAGCCGGAAGTAGGCGTTGTGGCAAAGGGAATAGCTTCCCCATAACAGTAGCTTCGGAGTAGCTTCCCTTCGTAAACAAGAATGGTGTCTACCAACCACATAAGCGATGGGCCTTTCCAAGAACATCAGAGGAAATGCTAAAATACAAGGCAACAAAATGTGCAAGAAAACGCATATCATCGTGGACTTACCGTCAACATTCCCTGGGCCATTGTGGAGCGATGTTTTCTGGTGGGTGAACAATTTTCCGGCAAGACTTCAAAGCCGCGCAGCAGGTTCAGCGGTTGGATAATCCCGTGGTTGCACGTGAACCGTGGATATATTCCCGTGTGCAGACTGATGCTACTGGAAGTGACCTTTGGCAACTGGGTAGTGTATACCCGTTTGCGTGAACTGTGACAGCCGTCAAGGACGTCTGACACTCTACAGCAGCTATAGTAACGTGCGTGTTCGGGGATCCAATGTGACGGGGCCCTGTACGGGTTGTACTTTGTGTCAGGTAGGGACTTTAATTTTTTTTTTGGCTGTCCTCTTCTAACTAATTGCTGAACCAGGACCTTTAAGAAAATGTGGGTCTCCAACATCAAGATACCAAAAATGCAGATACAGAGCATGACAATAACTCAACTTCGAAAGCACAGGTAAAAGTGACACAAGGTTATGCCAAATAGCTGAGCCGGTGTGCGTGAACACTGTTCACGTGCAGCACACAAATATATCTGGAAGTTTCTTGGCTGAACTAAAAGAGTTCAAAAATGTTAAGTTCAAAGGTCAAGGTTACAATCTGACCAGCTGAAACCAGGGGACATTACCTACTACAAGTTACTAAAGCAAACTCTCTCTCTCTCTCTCTCTCTCTCTCTCTCTCTCTCTCTCTCTCTCT
>BTPG01000001.1:68911354-68926354 GCA_036245525.1 Semisulcospira habei
GTGCACGCATTATACAACGTGCATTTCTTGTGCACGAACAGCAATTTGTCTGTGGGGAAAGAAAAACACATCAAATCACTCAACTCAGCATGTCTGAAGATGATAATTTCCTTATGTTATAAAACATTTCTGGTACAGAACATCAAGTTACTGAACAGGCCACTGCCGTAAGCGTGTATATATACGAATGATATGTGATCGGCAGTCTAACACATTACCATATGTTGGATTGCACAGGTAACATAATACTTTATCGTAACACACACATACACACCACCGCCACCACCACAACACACATGAAATATCACATTACATCACTGCTCGATCGCCCGTATAAGGCCTTTCCCTTTTGTTTACGATCTCGCACAGCCGGAAGTAGGCGTTGTGGCAAAGGGAATAGCTTCCCCATAACAGTAGCTTCGGAGTAGCTTCCCTTCGTAAACAAGAATGGTGTCTACCAACCACATAAGCGATGGGCCTTTCCAAGAACATCAGAGGAAATGCTAAAATACAAGGCAACAAAATGTGCAAGAAAACGCATATCATCGTGGACTTACCGTCAACATTCCCTGGGCCATTGTGGAGCGATGTTTTCTGGTGGGTGAACAATTTTCCGGCAAGACTTCAAAGCCGCGCAGCAGGTTCAGCGGTTGGATAATCCCGTGGTTGCACGTGAACCGTGGATATATTCCCGTGTGCAGACTGATGCTACTGGAAGTGACCTTTGGCAACTGGGTAGTGTATACCCGTTTGCGTGAACTGTGACAGCCGTCAAGGACGTCTGACACTCTACAGCAGCTATAGTAACGTGCGTGTTCGGGGATCCAATGTGACGGGGCCCTGTACGGGTTGTACTTTGTGTCAGGTAGGGACTTTAATTTTTTTTTTGGCTGTCCTCTTCTAACTAATTGCTGAACCAGGACCTTTAAGAAAATGTGGGTCTCCAACATCAAGATACCAAAAATGCAGATACAGAGCATGACAATAACTCAACTTCGAAAGCACAGGTAAAAGTGACACAAGGTTATGCCAAATAGCTGAGCCGGTGTGCGTGAACACTGTTCACGTGCAGCACACAAATATATCTGGAAGTTTCTTGGCTGAACTAAAAGAGTTCAAAAATGTTAAGTTCAAAGGTCAAGGTTACAATCTGACCAGCTGAAACCAGGGGACATTACCTACTACAAGTTACTAAAGCAAACTCTCTCTCTCTCTCTCTCTCTCTCTCTCTCTCTCTCTCTCTCTCTCTCTCTCTCTCTCTCTCTCTCTCTCTGATGCACATCTCATACACCCAAAAATCACACTCTACCATATTGTCTCGTCATTTGAAACGGACGCTGGGTAAAAACAGCAAAGAGTAACAAAAACTATTACTGTACAAAAACCAAAAATGACTTTGAAACATTGAAGTTATTAATTTCTAACTCAAAATGTCAAGAGTTCAATGACACTATTCTCCAAAAAGAATTCAAAATGTCAATTACACATTTTCCAAAAACAAGGCATTATTCACTCAGTGCCTGACAAAAACTCTGAAATCATGCTTATGCATCATAATGGTCAAAATACACATGAGAAAAAATATGACAAAAAAGTGAAGTTACAGCACTATAAAGCTGCGAAACTGGAAGTACATAATTTGAAGCAAGTAAACAAATATCTCAATACTCCTGACTAGACTGATCAAATAAGTGCAGAAGTTCTTTGATCAGCGGATGCGTCAGAACATACTGATCCAGATTCATACAAGTTGGAGATCGTCTGACTCTAGCTGACTTACGAGGTGGCTCGTCGTCTGACTCATCACTATTAGAACTGTCTGTATCTTCATCTTCATCATCATCACCTTCATCCTCATTATCATCTTCATTATCTGTATCGGGTCCTCTGTCACTAGAAGACCCTTGTGGCTCCTCATCACTCACATGCTCAGTCTCACCATCTCCATCCTGAGTTCCAGGTTCGACATCCGGATCCTCTTCATCTAGGATATGGGCGTCCCCACCAGATGCTGTCGCCTCACAATTCTCAAGCCACAGTACACAAATCGCTTCATCATCCTTTTACTCTGCGGACATGTCTTTCCTATCTCTGCCCTATGGCTGGTGTCGAACCGTCTGCTGTTTAGGCTCCAACCTCACCTTAGGACCAACAACTGAACGTCTGGGTGCAGGTACAGGCCGCGGTGCAGGTTCTGGCCTCTCCTGCGCCGGCAATGTCCCAATAGGTAATAGAAGATTTCTGTGCAGATTTCTCTTCTTGCTACCTTTCTCTTTCTGTACAATATAAACGGAATGTCAGGGTTTGGCTTGCTGACAATCACGTAAGGGTTTTCTTCCCATCTGTCTGCGATCTTGTGACGACCATCGAAGGCCACGATCCTGACTAGAACACGAACACCTGGGTGAAGAGTTGCTGCTCTCGCCCTAACATCGTGCTTCTGCTTTTGTCTTTGTTGAGCGTCGCTGACGGCTTTCGAAGCAGTCTCATAGGTTGTCTGCAGACGTTTGCGAAGTCCGGTGACATAATCAGACAAAGACTGTCCTTGGTCATTGCGAGCGATGCTGAAAACAATGTCAACAAGGACAATAAGTTCTCGGCCGAAAATAAGGAAGAAAGGAAGAAAGGACTCTGACCTGTAGTCTCATGCCTGGTGCAGTGGTATGCATGTACTAAGGCGTCCACTTGCTTCTTCCAGTCAGTCTTCTGTTGCGGCTGCAGAGTTTCTAGCATGTCCAGAAGGGTGCGGTTCAGACGCTCACATTGACCGTTACCAATGGGGTAATATGGTGTAGTGAGGGATTTCTGAACACCGGCGAGTGTACAAAGCTCCCTCATAAGCTTGCTATCAAAGTTTGCTCCCTGGTCAGTATGAACTCGCTGAGGAAAGCCATAGTGCAAGGCGACATGCTTGACGAAAGCATCAGCTGTAACTTTAGCGGTAATGGACTTGGTAGGTACAGCCCAGGCGTAGCGTGTAAAATGGTCGCTGATGACCAAAATGTGCTGGAAGCCTCCTTTACAGGTCTCGAGGGTGAGAAAGTCCATGCACAGGAGTTTCATAGGCTGCGTGGTAACAATGCTGACCAACGGTGCCTTCTGATTAGTAGGTGCTTTACGTCTGAGACATCTGTCGCACTTCTCTAGTGAGTCGACGACATCTGTCGCACTTCTCTAGTCAGTCGACGACATCCATAATTATGCATGCTGGGCCAGTAGAAGCAGTCACGCAAGAGTGAAAGTCTCTCCCTTGGTGTCCAAGATCATTGTGAATAGAATGAAGGGCTCGGGTGACATGATCCGAGGGCAAAACCAGTTGACGTCGCTTCGTACCGTCTACGTCCACATCTCTATAGAGAACATCATCAACCAACTTCAATCAGTCAAACGTTATGGCAAGGGCGCTGTTGACTGGCGTAGACGGAAGTCTTCGAGGTTTCATTCCTGACCTGACGCTGGCTAGCCAAGGTTTCAGGACTTCATCTCTGCACTGCGCAGTTGGGTGGTGTTCGTTGTTTTCTCGGTAGTGAAGGGGTTAATTACGAACGAATACCTCAGACTAGGGATGTCAAGAAGACCACTCGTGTCACGGATTCACGGACACTTCGTTTAAGTGTAAGTCATCATACACGGATCACACAACTTAAGGTTCGAGCCACACGATTTGTTGACAAAATTACCAACAAATCACGTTTCACGACTGACGAGAGTCTTTCGCAAATCACGGATCACGACTGACGAGACTTTTTCCACAGATCACGGATCACGACTGACGACATTCTTTCACAGATTACGACTGGTGAGAGTCTTTTACAGCTCACGGATCACGACTGACGAAATGTCTTTCATGAGTCAGGAAAGCCTTCATCACGGCAGTCACGTTTGGGGATTTGACACACATATCCTCCCTCAATAAAACGAAATATATTTTCATACAGAACAATATAAGACATTGCAAGACAAGAGAATTCCATCCCAACGCAGAGAGAACGCGCTGATAAAAGACACAATTTATTAACCCATTCAGCCCTGACGCACTACAGCAGGAGATGGGTCGACCATGATAATTCAAGGGCAGTGTCAGATTGGCTTGGCGCCTGTCGGCGCCAAGCTAATCTGGCACTGCCCTTAAATTATCACGGTGGATCCATCTCCTGCAACTTGTGCATAGTCATTAGATGACGCCTTGAAAAATTTGGGAAATGCGGCCGTCGGGCTGAATGAGTTAATATTATCAGGATACTTTCAGCTACATCTTCCTATCACAAAAAGATAAGTTGCAAATTGTGTACTCGTTTGTGTGTCTAGTTTGAAAAAGGCTTTCAGACAGAAATATTAATAAATACATTTTATTAAATATTGACAAACTGTGTTGTAACTGTCTTTTATTCGTGTGTTTCTGTCTTCCTTGGGATGTTCTCTGCATTTTACGCGTTGGCAGATGGCATTTTGGTCTGGATTTAAGACAAGACAAGAGGTGATTGGATGAAATAAAAACAAGACGAAATGGACTGCACACTTATTGCGATTTGATTTGGGGGATTTCCTGTTCCTACTAAAAAAATGTTGTCGTCAAGTGCCTGTGCCCTACTTAATCAAATACAGCTCTTTGCAAACCTCGCGTGTGTCGACTGGAAAAAATGTGCACACTGGTTCGTTTTACTTTACCATTCCAGGGTTCGTTCCAGTTCCTCGACCAGATCCGCTTTTTGTAACTTGAAGACATTTCTAGATAAAAGGTCAGGCTTTGAACTGCAAGATGCATAGATCCTCATGAGCCCCCGCAATTGCGGGGGCTCATGAGGATCTATGCGTTTGTGGGAATCATTTGTACCTTTGATTGATTGTCCAACATTACTGAGCAGGTTTTAGGCTGGTCGTGCAGCTTATGATTGCAAAAGTTTTTTCAGCCTATACTCTGGCCTTTTCTTTTCTCTAAATAAAAGATCTGCAAAGTTATGAATAAGACGTGTTCTCTCGAGTGGGTGCGTTTCAATTTTTAAACAAACGGTTTCCTGTTATTGTTCTGAATACCTGAGCTGGCATTTCATTTTAGCAAAACCAGCATTCGTTCCTTTCCATTCGCATATTACAGGGCCGGATCAGTTATCTTCCGGAAAGGGGTGGGTGGGGGAGGAGGGGGCGGGATGGTGGGGACCGGAGAGGGGGGCGCGGGAGGGGGTGGGGGTGGGGTCGGGGTCACGCGTATTCTTTGTGACATAACCTGAGACAGAAATAGTCCAGAGACCAGACATTGCTTGTCCACTGCTACCCCCCCCCCCCTCCCAAAGTTAAATAAATAAATACATTTAAAAAATAAAATAAATGAATAAATAACAAATAAATAAACAAATTAATAAAATAAAATAAAATATAATAAAATAAAATAAAATAAAATAAAATAAAATAAAATAAAATGGGGCAATGGAAGGGGAACCCAACGCAACGCAACGCATCGAAACGAAACGAAATAAAATAAATAAATAAGATAAATTAATAAAATAAACAAAATAAGAAACCGACGGAGGGGGGTGGAAGTTTAAAGTCCCCGAATGGGAAAGTAGTTTGGGCCGGCGTGGGAGGGGGTGAAGAGTGGGGTGGGGGGGGGGGGGGGTCTGGAACCCCAGCTCTGGCGTTAGATCAGCATGTTAGAGACTAGTTTTGCTATGCCAGATGACGCCATTTTGAGAAATCCAGATTTAAAAAAAAAAAACCCAACAACACGACTTGTCAAACATCAGCGCGTAAAACAGAACAAAACTAAAATACAAAGAAAAGAAACGCCTCCATAACAAAGGCAAAAAAAGTATCAAATTGAGAAAATCCGTCTTTTGTAGGGGACTTAGCAACTGCGGCATTTGTTATTCGAGTTTCAGCTTTGTTGCAGCATTTAAACGCTTCTTTTTTTGTCTGCCGGACCAAAGCGAACGCTACCCAGCTGCAAGAGGCATAAACCCTCATGAGCCCCCGCAGTTGCGGGGGCTCATGAGGGTTTATGCCTCTTGTTTAATCCTATATGTTCCTTATGCTTATTTTGGTCCTATTTACGTGTGTTCTTCACGCGAATATCGTTCAGTGTGCAGTGGTTTCAGACACGCAGCTCGTGATCACTGGCAGCAGAAGGGGTAAAACGCTTAGCAAATACTGTTGTTTGTTTGAATTCAGTACAATCAGAATGTGTCTCTTCACACCTTGTCATACTAACGTCCAAATCCCCTAATGTATTTTAACTGGCATCAGTTGCTTGCCGGCTAGCTTGCATCCTGCGCAAACCACTAAGCAGGGTGCTCTGCAATAGCGGAGCACCTTGCTTAGTGGCTTGCGCAGGAATTAAACTAACTCAAGCAACGTGATACCTGTTTTCTCTATCTTAAGTCAGTTTTCTAAATTCGATTTTCTCTGTTCCTTTTCTGCTGGTTGATTCTGAAGCCCGTGTGACAAATGAAATGCAGTGTAACAATCGGCCAATCACTACCGACAATTCTTCAAGCAATCGTGTGCGGACAATCTGTACTCTCTTAACCCCCCCCCCCCTCCGCCCCCCCCCCCCCCCCACCGCAAAATGCGATGAGGGAGGGTATGCCCTACAATCGTGGTGCGTGATCGGCGGTTTTTTTTTCCGGTTCTCGTGATTCGTGACTGCAAATTTTCCATCCGTGAAAACGTCCTGGTTGTTTCGTGAAACATAAGGTCTGCTGTGAAACTGTAAGTTCTAGTCCCCCCCCCCCTCCCCCCCAAAATTAATAATAATAATAATAATAATAATAATAATAATAATAATAATAATAATAATAATAATTAATAATAATAAATAAATAAATAATAAAAAATAAATAAATAATCATAAAAAATTAATAATAATAATAATAATAATAATAAATAAATAAATAAATAAATAAATAAATAAATAAATAAATAAATAAATAAATAAATAAATAAATAAATAAATAAATAAATAAATAAATAAATAAATAAATAAATAAATAAATAAATAAATAAATAAATAAATAAATAAATAAATAAATAAATAAATAAATAAATAAATAAATAAATAAATAAATAAATAAATAAATAAAAAAAAAAAATAAAATAAAATAAAATAAAATAAAATTAAATTAAAACACCAACCCCCACCCATGTCGTTTAATTTTCCCGACAGTTGAGGATGAATGATGTGCTTCAGCATCCACTGGTGAGGGGCCTTTGTCACTGGCCGAAAACTCTAACGATAATGTGTCTCTTCATGGTCTCTTCCACCGTGAAACGCCAATGCTTTCTTTGGATTCGCGAATGGTTTAAATAGTTTATTGCTTTGTACAATGCATAAAATGATATACAGCAATTTCCATCAGACCAAAACAAGCCACAGGCTTATAGAATGATCTGGACGCTGAATCAGTTATATTTGCATTTGCATGGCGGTGGTTAGCAGATTTTAAATACAATGTAGGTAAGTAAATATATCATGATTCAAATTCGCTTAAGGATTGACTACGCTGGATTTGATCGGGTAAATTGTTCCAAAGGTCCGTGGTGGATGGGAAAAATGAAGCTCTGTACAGTTCAGTTTTATAATGGGGGACGACGTTCAAATAGACGTCGTTTGTGATAAGGATTTGATGCGGATACTAACTGTAGTAGGTCTGGGCCTAAGTACGCAGGGGTTATACCATTGACTATTTTAAAATTAAGAGATGAGTTTATGACGACGACGTCTTTGCCACAATAGAATAAAACATGTTTCTTCGTAAAGTAATTGGTGGCTAGTGCCACGGACTGCACCAGTAATGGATCTTAATGTGGGTAACTGAAGATTTTCCAATTCGTCCGAAAGTGTCAGTACAATTATCCCAGGTCACATCAGCACAGTCAAAGTGTGACAGTATAAAAGATTTGAACATAGTCTCCAGAGATCGTCTCGATAATCTATATTTATACGAGTCTAGGCAAGCTATAAGTAACCGACATCTTGCTATGATAAATTTGATATGGGTATCCCATTTACAGTTATGTTGCAAGATAATGCCGAGGTGTTTGTGCGCAGCAGTACTTTGAAGTGGATGGTTATCAAAGAGTAGGGGTAGTGGCTGGAAGTTCTGGCTATGTGACATGTTCAATAGTTCAATCTTTAGGTGATTAAAGTTTACTTTCCCCTTATGGGCCCAAACACTAATTTTCTCGAGATCTGAGTTCATTATATCAGCTCTGATATTATCATTATTCAGGGACAAGTACATACTGGTATCATCTGCAAACAGTTTCTAGAACAATGTCGTTAATATAAATAAGGAAAATGATAGGGCCTAACACTGTCCCTTGCGGGACGCCCACCTCCACGGGTAGGTGTGTAGACATACATCCTTTGATAACAGCTTGCTTGCGATTGCGCAGGTAATCAGCCAGCCATTGTAGAATCTTCCCACGAATTCCTATTGCATCTATTTTTTAAGCAGACCATAATGCCACACTTTAACGAAGGCTTTGGCTACATCATAAAATACAGTTTGGGAACGCATGCCTCTATCCAATAATAATAATAATAAAAATAATAATAATAATAATAATAATAATAATAATAATAATAATAATAATAATAATAATAATAATAATAATACATTGCATTTATATGGCGCATTTCTCATATTTAGAATATAACTCAATGCGCAGGCGAAAACGACGCACACACACACACACACACCCCCACACACACACACAAACACACACACACCCACACACACACACACACACACACACACACACACACACGCACGCACGCACACGCACGCACGCACGCGCACGCACGCACGCGCGCACGCACGCACACACACACACACACACACACACACACACACACACACGCGCGCGCGCGCGCGCGCACAGAGTTTTTAAAGGGTGGGGGGTGTACAGAAAACCGTAGAGTTTACACGAAAGTCTGCGAGAAAAAAGTAAGTTTTTAACTTTGCTTTGAACTGCGTAAGGGGGGAGGCATTTCTCAGCTCAGTCGGTAAGGAATTCCAAATTAAAGGAGCAGTACATCTGAAAGAGCGTTCACCGGCAGATTTGAGATGGTACTTTGGAACTTTGAGAAGTTTCTCTCCCGATGGACGCAGTGAGCGAGAGGGCTGGTAAGTAATTAGACTGGAGGAAAGGTATGACGGAAGACTGCCATCAAAGTGGCAGTATGCAAGGTTCTCAATCTTAAACTGTATGCGGGATTGGATTGGAAGCCAGTGAAGGTCTTTCAGTATAGGGGTTACGTGGTCTTGTTTTCGCCTGCGCTTCACAAGCCTTGCGACATTATTTTGAACTCGCTGAAGGCGGCTAATCTGCTCAGATGGAAGACCAAAAAAAACAGAGAATTGCAGTAGTCAAGACGGCTCGTGACTAAAGCATTCGGCACTAACTTTGCAGTGGCAGATTCAGAAAGACTGTGTCGGACAGATGCGATGCGTCTCAGAGAGTATGAAGCACCACGACAGATTTCAGCGACGTGATCCTGCATATTCAAAGTCTTATCCAGCTTGACACCAAGATGTTTGACCGAAGACTGAAATGGAGTATCCACTTCGTCCGACTTGCAGAGGTCGTTATAGACACTAAGGAGCTGGTAGACTGTTGAGTGCCCAGGTATAAAACCTGATTGGCTAGCAGTTTTCAGATCATTCGAATAAAGATATTGGAATATATGGCCTTGGATACATTTTCCCCGAACTTTACCAATGCAGCGTAGCAGGGATATATGGCGGTAGTTACTACATTTGCTTTCGTCACATTTTTTTTACAGACAAGAATTACATGAGAAATTTTTCACACGGACGGAAATATACATTCGACAAGCGACCGGTTAAAGAGAATGGTAAGAGCTTCTGAAATAAGCGTACTACTAGCTATCAAAATGTTATTGTGTGTAAGGTTTTATTTGGGTCCAGATCGTTTATAATATTAGTTACCTTTGTAGGACTAAGATGTATATGGGAGATTAATGTAGGTGCATATTGCCTATCGGGTAATGGATCGTTGTTACCTTCTACCGTAGATTGGCTTGTAAAGTGATTATTAAACGCCGTTGCTTTCTCCTCGTAGGATTCGCGATTCGTGAATGGCAAAATGATTCGTCGTAAATCCATGATGGTACCCCCCACCTCCACCTCCTATACACACCCGCCGACCCCCCCCCCCCTCCCGCCTCACCCCTCACCCATTCCCCCGCCCCCTCTTGCTGCGATCTTGAGGAAATAGACTTATACCTATACGTGGTTACCCGGTGAGTCAAAGCGAAGCTATTTAGACTAGGTGGGTTTACTATGAACTTAGTTTGTTTAAATAAAATAGTTCTTTGTTGTTTCTTTAACAAAGCAGTGAAACATTTTGCACGTGTGGCTTTTCGGAGAAAGAAAATCGCCAGTCGATTAAAATAGTTCTCTAATTTGCGCCTAAAACCTATACAGTAAGAAGTGTTCGAGTGTAGTGGTTTTTGTCGACGCCATAGTTTGTTTTCCCTTGCTACAGTACAAATGAGCAGCCATGCACCTCTCAAAGGGGTCGCCTTTAAAAACCGAATCGTACCTTGTGCGCCGACACCATCCGCCGAAGTTGTTATTTCATAATTATCAGTCATCTAAGTCATACTGTCGCCAAATGCTAGTGTTCAGATGCTTGAGTGAGCAGTCTTGCGCCAGCCACTAAGCATGGTGCTCCAATATAGCGGAGCACCTTGCTTAGTGGCCGCTGGCGCAGGACTGAGTTCACTCATGGAACTTTTGTGAATAACCTGTTCGTTATAGATGACGATACACAAAAATAAATAAATAAAATAAAACTAATAAACATAAAAAATAGAAGTATACGAGAGTCAAAATTGACGCGAAATCGGCAGTATATTCCCAGCCAACAGTGACTGAGAAGGTGGAAGAAAGTATGACGTCACTGTCGAAACGCGGTGTGTGGTTAAGTTGATTTGCCTCAGGCGGTTTGAATATGCTCGCCATTTTGATACAGTAGTGTAATCAGGTCAGAAAGAAGATGTAGAAAAGCCGCATTCTGCCGAAAGCCTTTTTGAACTGACAACTGACACTGTCATCAATTCCTTCATTGCCGAGAAGACGTGAAGGCGAACCAACTGCAAGAGACATAGATCTTTATGAGGCCCCGCGACTGCGGAGGCTCATGAGGATTTATGCCTCTTACTGATACCAACGTGTACGCATGTTCCTTGACGTTTTTGGATTTTGGTCGTGGAATGAACAAAGATTTCAGAAATCTGAAGAAAAAAAAATTGTTATGATGCACCGCGTTTAAGTTATCATTTCTTTTGCATCCTACGCCAACACTGAGACAGGACAAACATGTCTTCCGCGATGGTTCTGCAGTAGTGCCTCATTAAAACGATTGCTGCGCTGTAACTGAATATTTGAAAATGTATATTTTAAGTAACCAAGGTTGTCGTTCTTCTTCATTCAAAGTAACTCAGTATTTGGACAAGTTGGCCTATTTCACACTGGTTGTCTCCCTCGATTCGCTTACAGACGATCAGCGGTAGCGAAAGGGGGAGACAGCCAGTGTTGCATTTGACCTTTTAAGGCAGGGTAGAGAAAAGCAGTCACAATGCTCCAGGGTGAATTTTGAAAGAGGCGGTTTTCTTACATTCACAGTTAGTTATTTGGGTTTAACGCCGAGCAGGCAGCTAAGGCCATCTCACGGCGGTCTTACAGTCACAGATAATAAGAGCATTGACTCCATCACAGATAACAGTGTACGCAGAATTCGTGTCTGAAATCTGTGTTAACCCATTGAGCCCCGACGTGCTACAACATGAGATGGATCGACCATCACAATTCAAGGGTAGTGCCAGATTAGCCTGGCGCCTGACGGCGCCAGGCTAATCTGGCACTACCCTTGAATTGTCATGGTTGATCCATCTCCTGCAACTGGCGCATAGTTGTAAGCGACACATCTTACAATTGGGAAATGTGGTCTTGGGGTTAAGTGGGTTATACATTTTAAAATCAAAGAGCGCCAGCCTTCGAGTGAACACAGATACTCAGCATGTATATTGTTAGCAAGATAAGATCCTCACGAGCCCCCGCAAATGCGGGGATATCGTAAAGATATATGCCTCTTGCAGTTGGATTGTGTTCACTTAGTTCTTCTCAACAGTGAAGGGGTTAAAGCTCTGGTCTTTTCCCCTTGCATTCATAACGTTTGTCTTTTCCCCTTGCATTCATAACGTTTGTCTTTTCCCTTTGCATTCATAACTTTTGTCTTTTCCCCTTGCATTCATAACTTTTGTCTTTTCCCTTTGCATTCATAACTTTTGTCTTTTCCCCTTGCATTCATAACTTTTGTCTTTTCCCCTTGCATTCATAACTTTTGTCTTTTCCCCTTGCATTCATAACTTTTGTCTTTTCCCCTTGCATTCATAACTTTTGTCTTTTCCCCTTGCATTCATAACTTTTGTCTTTTCCCTTTGCATTCATAACTTTTGTCTTTTCCCCTTGCATTCATAACTTTTGTCTTTTCCCCTTACATTCATAACTTTTGTCTTTTCCCCTTACATTCATAACTTTTGTCTTTTCCCCTTACATTCATAACTTTTGAAACAAACTTTTTCACGCAGGAAAGAGTGAGTATTGTGCTTTCCTGAATGCGTGTGTGTGTGTGTGTGTGTGTGTGTGCGTGCGTGCGTGCGTGCGTGCGTGTGTGTGTGACAGCGACTAGAGCCCGCGTTTTGGACGGATAAGCATGAAACTTCAGGATACTGTCTTTAAAAGAATTATCTCGAGGCAGTTTTTTTAAAAAAAATATTTTACACATTATTGAGAAAATGACCGTTTCACAAAAAACCGGTTGATCCGCATTAGAGTCCGTAAATTTTCTTACTAGATATTTTGCATATAACTAGATTAAAAGAAGACATTAATTGAATGAGTTCGTTAGCCAGCATTGTACCTCCTCCACCTTTTGAATGATAATTAATTTATTTTCGAAAATTGTCGAACAACGTTTCATTCGCACCAAAGAGTCAGCCCTGGAAAAGGCTGCGTGGAAGAGGCCCTTGCGTGCCTTTCACGACAGTGACGTAAAAGCGCAAAACACGTCAGTCTTATACAATGTTCCTAAATGACGCAAAGCACAAAATGTCAGTGTTATCAAAGACAATAGTTTAATGTACTTTCTTTGGTGTTATACATGTGTATGAATTAAAGTAATGCTCTGCCTTTTTCTGACAATTTGATTTAAGATGATGATTGCGAACGTATTGTGGAAAACGGGGAATAATGCATGAAGTATAGAAAAGGCTCGTGGACATGGGTCATCCCATCTTCGTCTTCTTCAGAAAGGCTGTCGCAACGCCAGTTCACAGAACGTATAACTGGCGCCATGTGTCTGTGTTTGTACGGATCGGGGGTAGGGTGGGTTAGGGTGGAGAGAGAATCAGGAGGATAAGCCGAAAAAATAGTAACAACTCTGAATGTTCCTAAAGAAAATCGCATGTGAGCTCAATACAATACGTTAAACTTTGGGATGAACTCCTAATCTTGTTATGGAATTGTGTCTTATTTCCCAGAGGACATTCTAACGCTTCACCGTAGTGGCTGCCAACCAAACCACTAACACTTTTTTTAAATTACACAAATTAACTCATTCAGTCCGACGGTCGTTTTCCCAAATTTTGGAGGCGTCATCTAATGACTATGCACCAGTTGCAAGAGATGAATCGACCATGATAATTTAAGGGTAGTGCCAGATTAGCTTGGCGCCTGTCGGCGCCAAGCTAATCTGGGACTACCCTTAAATTATCATGGTCGATCCATCTCCTGCAGTAGTACGTCACGGTTGAATGGGTTAAATTACACAAATTAATTCACATTCTGGTTACTTAGCCGCATGTGGCAAATCAAGTAGGCATTATCTGTCTCTTTTCAAATGCCGACACTCGCTCAATCTAGAAGTGCCGTTTAGGAATATGATCAGTGCTGTTTGCCGAGTATCCGTAAACGGCTGGTCTTGATTGAGTTAACCCCTTCACTGCCGAGGAACATCATCCGACTGCAAGTCATCACTGATGAGCTCCCGCAATTGCGGGAGCTCATGAGGATCTATATCTTTTGCTGACACCACTATGCACCTATGTTCCTTTTTTGGAGGCCTTTTTCTTTCCGGAAAAAATCTGGCGCATTTGGCCGGTTTCTAAGGTATGTGTGCTGCCCGTAAATAATTGAACACTTTTGACACGCGCCCTTTTCACAATGGCGGCAAGTCTGCGAGACTGCGATTCTCTAGAAAAAGGTCATCATTCACACAAAGCCCCGCCATTTCCAAGAGGCAAAGATTCTCATGAGCCCCTTGCGGGCTGCAGAGGCCCATGAGCATCTATGCCTCGTGCTCGCTGGCAGAAATTTCACGGCTCCATTTCAGTACTGACGTTCATCGGCTTAACTCATTCTGCCCCGACACACCACAACAAGACATGGATCGAGCATCATAGTGATATTTCAAGGGTGGTGCCAAAATAGCTTGGCGCCCATAGGCACCACCCTTGAACTATCATGCTCGATCTGTCTCACGACTTGTTATATTATGTGCACTTTTATGTTAGTAGCTTTGTACTTCTGTATGTTAGTAGCCTTGTACCTTTAGCAGAGTTGTACCTTTGTAGATTAGCAACGGCAAGCGTGAAAAATGGCACATGTGCTAACTGCTTCTTCCGTTCAGAAATAAAGTTTCATTTCATTTCATTTCATTTCTAGAATTGTAATACAGTCCTTCAGAGGGCTACTTCAAAAATTGGGGATTTCGGACCTTGGTGTAGAGGGTGTTAAACCCGTTCAGGGCCGAAAACACCTGAACACCATCCAACTGCCAAAGGTATAGAGCCTCATGATCCCCCGCAGTTGCGGGGGCTCATGAGGATCTATGCCTCTTGCTGACACCGTTTTGAATCCATGTTCCTGGGACAGCTAGGGTTCACTGGTTCACTGACACCACCCTTGAACTATC
>BTPG01000001.1:68931354-68976072 GCA_036245525.1 Semisulcospira habei
CCGATACGAGATCATTAATCATTTTACTGTGAATAATATCTACATTGAATGCCAACATGGTTTTAGAAAGAAACGATCATGTGTTACTCAATTACTACATTTTATGGATGATATAACTTCCTTACTTAACAACAAAAAAACGGTTGACATCATATACTTGGACTTTAGAAAGGCATTTGACACTGTTCCCCATGAAAGGCTTCTTCAGAAGCTACAGGCCTATGGTGTATGTGGAAATATTTCCAACTGGATAAGAAGTTTCTTACACGAAAGAGAACAAGTGGTAAAGGTTGGAGATGCAAAATCAGACAAAATAAAGGTGCTGAGGAAGCATCTTACCACCTATATTATTTGACGATATTTATAAATGACTTGCCAGACTGTGTTAGTAGCATGTGCAAAATACTCGCAGATGATACTAAAATCTATAATGAATCGAGCAATAAAGACGGGTTGCAGCATGATATGGATCACTTGCAAGAGTGGTCCGACACATGGGACTTGCACTTTAACGTACAAAAATGCAAGGTCTTGCATGCTGGAAGGAACAATCCTGAAAATGATTACTTGATGAAAGTAAACAGCGACATTAAAAATGTGGTATCTTGTGAAGAGGAAAGAGACTTAGGTGTTGTTTTCGACATATTCAGAACTGTATCAATAAGGCTAACAAAATGTTTGTTACGATTGTGGTTGTGTTGTTCTGTGGGAGCATGTGTGTATTAATCTTAGGAAACGATCTGATATTTATTTGAGCTATCCTGATTACGAATCACGTACCTTTTTAGTAAGATTCGCTATCGTTCGCACAGAGAGCGGAATTGATTGTCTTTTTAGACTAGTCTGACCACATTTAGATTATGCAAACATTGTATGGTGCCCAGGTTTAAAGAGACAATCAGTTGCACTTGAAAGGGTACAGAGACGAGCAACAAAGCTGGTCAAAGAATGTAGAAATATGACTTATTTAGACAGACTCAAATACTTTGGATTACACTCCTTACGTGGACGTAGAATACGTGGAGACTTAATCCAAGTTTTTAAAATTTATAATGGCATCGACGACCTAAATTGGAACGACTTTTTTGCAGCAACATTTTGTGACAGAACCCGAAAATCTGAAGGGAAAATCTTTGTACAGCACTGCAACACTAACCTTGGGAAGTTTTGTTTTACTAACAGAGTTGCCATTGTTTGGAATGACTTAACAGTTTCATTAAAAAAGAACCTAATATAAATTCTTTTAAAAACCAGTTGGACGATTTACCAAAATTTAAAGAGATTTTCTGTTACTATGATGAATGATTTATAGGAAAATTGCATGCAAAGCAGACCCATAAAGTAACTAAAGAAAGAAAGGACATTTACAAAGGCCTCACGGCCTATTTTGTCCTCACAATACTACTACTACTACTAGAAAGAGAGGAGTAGTGGGAGAGAAGGAATGACAGACCTATCTTTTTGAGCCTTCCACTGAACACCTAGCAATAAGGATTACCCCCAGGCGCCCCGCAAACCGTTGGAGAATATCCTGACCTCCCGAGGGTGGAGTAGTACATGAATATAAAGTAAAGGATAATTACACCACAAAATTGCCTAGGTGTTACCTTTTCAAAATATTAGTCTATCTTCTTCGACTGCAACACCTCATAAAGCTTTAGGGATGCAATCCGCGCTGTACTAGCGGTACTACCAGTAAACTCTGGAGGCGGCTTCTAATACATGCGTTGTGGTTGCAATTTTCAGGTTACGCTGTATGCCTACCTGAATAGCCCTCCCTTGGGGCGAAACCGTTCGTAGGCGGCAAAACCAAAAATCTACCCAGCAGGTCCAAGATCTGTTTGGGAATATTCATGTAGTACTCCCCTCTCGGGGGCAGGTCAGGATATTCTCCAGCGGATTGCGGGGCGCCTGGGGGTAGTCCCTACTACTTTATGTAGCAGGTGTTCAGTGGAAGGCTTATAATGATAGGTCTGTCATTCCTTCTCTCCCACTAACCCTCTCCTTTCTAGAACTAGTAGGCGATGCAGTCACAAAAATATTCCCAAACAGATCTTGGACCTGCTGATAAAGTTTTCGGGAAGCAATCTGCGCTGTACTGGCGGTGCTACCAGTCAAATTCTGGAGGCAGCTTATAGTACATGCGTTGTGTTTGCAATTTCAGGTTACGCCGTATGCCTACCTGAAGAGCCCCCCCCCCCCACCCCCCCTTGGGGCTAAACCGGTTGTAGGCGGCAAAAACTTAAATCTATCCAGCAGGTTCAAGATCTGTTTGGGAATATTCATGTACTAGCCTCCCCTCTCGAGGGGAGGACTGAATATTCTCCAGCGTATTGCGGGGCGCCTGGGTGTAGTACCTACTACTTTATGTAGCAGGTGTTCAGTGGAAGGCTTATAATGATAGGTCTGTCATTCCTTCTCTCCCACTAACCCTCTAATTTCTAGAACTAGTAGGCGATGCAGTCACAAAAAGGGCAGCTGATGTCCTGATGACACAATGCAAGCTTACCAGCCTGGAATTCCATGGCATTAGCGTAGCAAGAGCATTCTCAGAATTTAATGAAAAATTACATATATATATATATATATATATATATATATATATATATATATATATATTATATATATATATATATATATATATATATATATATATATATATATATATATATATATATATATATATAAATCGGATGTGAGTTTGTGTACGTGTGTCTGTAACAAAAGACAGTATGTGCATTTTTTTTTAAGAAAAGCGAGATTTTCATTGTATAGCATTGAAAATCTCGCTTTTCTAAAAAATGAACATACTGGCCTTAGCCAAATAAAGGCAGAGTAGCATTATTTATTTAGTGTTTAACATTGTCAATATTCCGTATTGGTATTTGAAGCGGCGTGCACTGAATCCAATGTCAAGGTCGTATGAGTTTAATTACACCTAACAGCTCAATGATTTTTGTGTCAAGCTAGAGCAAGCATACCTTTTGGGCTGCAGCACTTTTTGTAACCCCCTTGAATACCGAGAAAAGGGGAACACCACCCAACTGCAAGAGGTATAGATCCTGATGAGCCCCCGCGACTGTGGGGGCTCATGAGGATCTATACCTCTTGCTGAGACCACTGTGTGTTCATGTTCCTTGGAGGGTTGTGGTTTTTTGAAACAAGATATACGTCCACTGGTTAATGGCACTGGAAGTGAAAGAATCACTTTTTTTTCGCGCGGCTGGCATCGATCGAATATTTAGCGTCGCTGACGATCATGCAAACATTTTATTGACATATTGTCCGCAGTCGAGCGTGGCGCTTTCTGTCCAGAGCAATCCGAGCGAGACGGATGGAAAATGGGGAGCCATTGTGCAAAGTGTCTTCTGTGACAGGTACTTTTTCCCCTGCAATTCGGATACAGCCGGCTGGGCGCGATGAGCATAACAAATACACCGGTCAACTTCATTATACCGCGAAGCCTGTCAGGGGCGCATCTGGGGATGGTTCCAGTAGTTCTTATCTCCGTACAGACTTGTCCAACTACGTCTGTAAAACGTTGATCCATGTGACTTCAATGATTGGCCAGAACGCCACATGCTATTTTTAACAACAAACAAAATACGTCATTTCCCTGGAGTTGTGCGAGAACGAAGAACATGTGCAGGCAACGTTTGATATGAACTGTGATAAACGTTTTTTTGTGCGTGTGAAAAACAGAACGGCTCAAAATAGTCCCTCACGGCTGGAGAAACTGCTCGGGATGAACCCATTACTGTAGAGGGAATTTCAGCAGGTCAAAATTTACAAAATGTGTATTTTTTCGTGTGATAATATAAGTTATTGGTAGCAGGGGTTTGCTATTAGGACCCTTGTATTATTGTGGAACCATTGTACCCCGAAGGCCTGAGGGGTACCATGGTTCCTTTGACCTCCCGAAGGCCTACAAGGGTCCGTGCAGCAAGCCCCTGCTAACAATAATGTATTTGTTTTCATTCCTCCACTATTTGCGTAAAGAAATCAAGAAGAAATCTTCCGACCTGGATCACGCCTGACGTAGACATGACTGACGTAAAAATTCATAATAGACTTATGATGTAATTTAAAATCTGTCAAGACATTGCCGTCTCCATTAGTGTGCCGGTTGTTTCGACCAACATTAAGCGACTTTGTACTTTAGAACGTTTTGGTGATCTTTTGTAAAACAAAACTGGCGTCCAAGACGCGTCAGAAAGAGGGTTATAAAAAGTCCGCCATTAGTCGCTACAAGGGTTTTTGTAGCTAGGTCACATGGTACGGTTTGCGCTAAACCTTGACGTGTGACATAGAGATGAACACAATATTTATTGGTATTGTGATTATATTTCACACGTTCACCGTAAATAATTTATAGACAAGTCATATTTTTAACTCATTCAACCCTTCGCACGTATTTCCCAAATTCTGAAGGCGTCATCTAACGACTATGCACCTGTTGCAGGAGATGGATCGAGCGTGATAATTGAAGTGTAGTGCCAGACAGGCGCCAAGCTAATCTGGCGCTACCCTTCAATTATCATGGTCGATCCATCTTCTGCTGTACAGCGTCAGAGCTGAATGGGTTAAGTTAGACCGTGTTATTAGTGCTTGCGTTATCGTGGTGTTAAACTAACATAGGCTTGTGAAGAAGAAGAGAAAAAAAAACCACCCAGTAGAAAGAAAAACAAATCCTCTGGCCGACGCTAGCCATACCCGGCCCCCGCCAGGTAAGGCTGACGTCAGCCGGATTACATTCTTGCTCGTTGGGTATCAATTCACAGATCTGACCGTGCTAAACCAGGGTTTACGATATTCTGGTGCGCGTGATACTCATGTTGACCTGTATCGTGATCAAATTAATTTTAAACATTCAAAGAATGCTACAGAATGCAATCAAGAACCAAACCAAAGTTAAAAAAAAACATAAAACGTTAAACAAAAAACTCTTTCACATGCTGAGTCGTAACATCAACATTCATAAATTTGTAAACTACATTAGATTTACAATGGTCGTCTCCGGTGAATCGAGGGAGAAAAACAGAGTGCATTACAGTTTGGCTAATCGACCATGAAAGTTTGATGGGTAGTGCAAGAGTACTTGGCAACGTGACGCACTACCCTTGAACTGTTACGGTCAATCAATTCCCTGCTAAACCGCGTCAGGTCTGAATCGTTATAGGGGGTAGAATAGACGATTCCTGATTTTGAAGTAAGCCATCAAAACCTGAGCGTCTTTCAACGCAAACAGTGGATTAAAAGCCCGGACAAACATGCGATATCGACCATTTGTCCTGGATTTTAACCCTTATCATTCGGAATACACCAGTGTGTGAAATAAGTTTGACTAAAATAGTTCAAGGGTGGTGCCAGAATAGCTTGGCGCCCCTAGGCGCCAAGCTATTCTGGCACCACCCTTGAACTAAAGCCATTGGTCTATAGCCTTATCTGTGAGTACTATAATGTAGCTTGCATATGGCAGTGTACAAATTTGAAGTTATTAGCCTCAGTATGATATGGGTTAATACACTGTCTGCGTCGAAAGACGCGCAGATTTTGACCTACTTCTGATTTCCAGAAATCGTCTATTAATAGAAATTAAATAGACGTTCAGTTATCAGAAGTAGGTAAAAATTGTACGTGTTTCGACGAAAATAATGAATTTAAACCCCGGAAATGGGGGGGGGGGGGGGGGCGGGGGGTAGGGGAGGGGGTGAACATGAGATATCGCATGTTTGTCCGGGCTTTTAAATCCACCGTTTCGTCGGAACACGTGCAATTTTGACCTAGCTCTGATTTTTTCCCAGTAAATCGTCTATTATGCCTGACCTCGCGTAACACAAAATAAATCACTCGTGCTCAATTCGACCGATAAAATGCGAGCTTTAGCTCTCGTTTTTTCGGTTCAAGTGAGCACGAGTGATTTATTTTGTGTAAATGGAGGCCAGGCATAATTTAATTTATCTCGACAACGACTTTTTGAAAGGGTTTAACTTCAAAAATCGACAAATTATTTACTTCTTTGAGTGGTGCGGTGCCGCAGTTGGGTCGCTCCTACTTTACCCCGCCTCAGTAGCTGATCGTTATATGGCATGGCAACGAAACAGTCAAAGGCGGAGACCGCACAACCCCTATCACATACGTAAAACTCGTCTTTCTGTCTCTTAACTGCTAGTTCTTCCTTCTTAAAGACTCTTTCTTTCTCCCTTTCCTCTCTATCCTTACACTTCTCCACATAGTCAAAGAGCCTGTCCTCCTTGAGACCTAATCTTTTCCCATGTCTAATATAAACCTCTACTAGGTCCGACTCCATATCTATGGCAACAACTTGCAAAATTCGAAGAAAAAAAAAACAACAAAAAAAAAACAAGAACAGAACAAATTTAAGAACAGAATTTTTTTTAAAAGGGCCACTGAAATGCCAACAGCCTATGCACAAGAAATAGCAACCTACTTGAAGACGTCCAGATAGAACGAAAAAAACGACAGACCGTGGAGCAAGCAAAAACAATAGTCCATGTTATACAAAAGGAAGAAACAAGAACTAGCTCCTCGTAAGATCCAGAAACTACCTAAACAAAGGATCTTACCCCCTAGAATCGGAGAGTGGAATATCAATACAAACAACCATCAATAATCGTACTCTATACTACAGTCACTACGCTAGGACACAGACTATGTACACTCTATTCTAACCTACCGCTAGAGAAAACAAAATCTGGGTCACCACTGTAACGCAGGCAGACTCTCTCCAGTCGCACGTACAGACTCTTGACACAACAGACGCACGCACCGCCACTGACTCAGTCGGGCGCATTCACGCGGTACAACTCAAACTCTATTTCTCTTTCTTCTGGGCTCTTTTACTCTTAACAAACTATTAAAGTAAACTTAAAAGATTCTTTACCCCATACACTTCTCACTACAAGCACACCACCACCGCATACACATACACAAGGTAGAAGCCAGGCTAGGTAATATTCCTCACAATCCAACCTGTTTTATTAGTGTTATCGTTCTGTAACGTTCTGGTCTAGGCGTGTAGTTTCTCGCGTCGCACGCTTTTTAGTAGTCCCCCGTTTTTCGTACCGTGGACGTCCTCCTGACTCGCTCCGTAGTGCAGTTTCTGATGACCCGGGTGTCTAGGCACCGGTCGCTCACTCCTCGAGTGGTAAAATGACCTCACGATAGGTCCCTCTGGCGGCAGCCTCCGTTGACTGACGTCTCGGCATCACTTCGCTCCGCTCCACACAAGAACTCTGTATAATAAAGTCCTAATATCATAACACTTGCAACACACACACACACAACTTGAATAATATGAGGTACCTTACGTAACCTGGCTGATACAAATAACTCTCACACGTTCATTCACACACACGTGCTTCATAACACAAACTACTTTCGCAACACACCATAACTCTGTCACGACATTGAAACAGACTATAACCTGACACTCTCGCCATACAATATTTCATACACTGGAAAAAAATATACTTAAACGAACTACATATTACCTTCACCAATCATTTAGGCATACACAGCTCACATTCCTTAGTTATCCATCTCGGTAAATAGCTACATAGGAAAATCACCGGTTATCTCAACCAATTTCAAACCGACATAACTGAACCAAATCAACGCTACACAACCGAACTAAATCTTACTAACGCATACTACCTTTAACTCAGTAGCTGTCGATAATACATATAAAAACATACCTGAATTCCGTAGGCCTCAGAGTCTTGGAATACGGCTAGCATATCCAACATAGGTCCGTCCTCACTGACAGAATAGCCCGTACTAACCACCCTTGAGCTCTGGTTAGACTGAGCCGCGGCCTAAACTTCCGTGCAAAACACTTTCCTTATGATTGAACGTGACCTCGTGCATACACGGGATATTTGTCAAAAGACAAACCGCTGACAAGACCGAACCATACAAAAACTCTGTGTGAACTCTATGCCTGGGCATAGAGCTTCATCACACGGTGTAAATGGTATAACTGGCTTATCATTATATGAAAAATTAACTTTACTGCTAGTCTTTATATACTAAATACGCTAAAGCACAATTATTTTCTAAAACATTACATGAAGTAATCTGGACATAAAAGAAAACTCTTTCAAACATTGTAAGCGGAAGATTAAATACAGCCTAAATCAAAGTCTGATATCTTTTAAACCCAAATTAAAGAGAGTTTATCGTGCAGAGACTGTCTTATGCTTTTGCCACTAGCGCAAAGGGTTTCCCACCAAGAAAATAACCCGGCGAATGTCCCAGCAAATACAGTCTGTGAGATGGATACAAAGTGGTTTCTGCAACAGGTATAGACCCTCATAAGCCCCCGCATGCGGGGGCTCATGAGGATCTATACCTCTTGCAGTTAGGTGGTGTTAAGTTTTTCGGAATAAGCTTGACGAGCTTATTTCGACGGTTTTTAAAAAGTCGTATCATACAGCTCTACGATGATGCACAAGAGACCAAGAGACACACTTAGTATCGTTCGCTGTAAACAAATTTTCCAACGACAACGCAAAAGGTACACTACAATAAGCACAGACAAACCCTCCGTTTTAGGCGGAAGTAGATTAGTTCTGCTCAATTCGGTCAAGATGGAATCTCTGCGCTCGGAATGGTCCATACGCGCTCCACCTCACCCATCAGAAGTCTTCCCAGAGTGCCTGTCGATGTCGAATCAATATCGGTCTGATTTAGTATGGATCTCTCCTGTCCTTTCAAGTCTACACAACCAAAGCCCGCTGCATGCCTTTCTCCACACTCTGCTTCGGAGGCGATCGATTGTGTGATGCGCCCTTGCGTCTGTTCCTGGAAACGCTTTCTCAGGTTTCTCACCACGTCTGATCTGTCCATCCTAAACCCTTGTGTGACCTCGGCCTAGTCCATTATTATCAGTGAATCCAGGGGAATTCGGGCTTCTAGTACAGCTTGTCCGTAGATAGGTCCTCGCACACGAAAGTGGCTTAGTTTCAGTGCGCCTGAATTGATCACTGTTCAGGTCGTACTCCATAGGCAATAGCTGTCAATGCCCCACCCCACCCCACGCCCACCCACCCCCACCCCCATAACCCGCCACTTAGGGCCGTCCATTATCACCCTTGCAGTGCGAGTGTTAAAACCCGAACTACGCTCTTTATTGTCTGTAATTTCATTGACAAAAATGGGCTATTTTTCACACTGGAAGAAAAAAAAAAAAAACAAAAAAACAAAAAACGCTGACGGTAATGCCGTTTTTCCAACACTAGAAAGGAAGTTAACTGCCGTCATTAACCCCTTCAGGGCCAGGAGAAAATTGAACATTGCTAACTCCAAGAGGTAAAGACCCTCACGAGCCCCCGCAGTTGCGGGGGGGGGGGGGGGGGGTGCATGACGATTTATGCCTCTTGCTAACACTACTTTGAATCCCAATTTCCCTGGAACGGCCGGGGCTCTTTAAATTGGCGTTGAATTATCGAAGACTTCAGGAAGATATACAACATCAACTGGCTTTACTCCTGAGGATGAAATTATCAAGGTTTTTTGGTCTATGTCAGTTTTGGAGACAGATCGGCCATGATGGTTCAAGGGTGGTGTCGGAATAGCTTGGCGCCTGCTGGCGCCAAGCTATTCCGGCACCACCCTTGAACTATCATGGTCGAGCCACATCCTGTAAGCAGCAGGTCAGGGCTTTATGGGTTAACCCCGCCAATGCCCGCGGCTGGAAGTCGTATCTCCGAAACTCAAGTACCGCAGATCACGTGTTGCACAGCTCTGTCTGCCCGAACACACAGATCATCATGAACTGAGGTTCGCTAGCAGCTGAGATGCATAGATTCCACGAGGTAGGAGGAGGAGTGTGGAGGGAAGGGGATGGGGGGGGGGGGGGGTCGCGAGGATCTATACCTCTTTGCTTTCTTTATCGGGGTGCTGCTCAGTGTTCTCCCTCCGGCAGGCATTGGGTTAATGGCAATCGGATTGATTGATTGATTGATTGATTGATTGTACATTGCTTAACGTCCTGACAGCAACAAGGCTTTCTCAGGACGTGCCTGCACTGCTTGTGGAAGAAAAAAACAACTAAACAGAACATTGAATGTATGTCGCCAGCCGGTCCAATACGTTAAATAAACCTACGCCATGGGGCCTAATTAAAGCTAAGACCATTTAGCAACACACATCCAATATCAAGAGCTACAGGCAGTGCAGACAGTTGGGAGAGTTTTAGAAAGACAAATACAGGTGAATGGACCACGGGTAGACAGAAACACATGCCCCAGAATAGAGCGAAAAACCCACCCTGTGGGGCTGACCAGGGTGACCCTGGGAACTAAAACGTAGTTAACCCCACCCAAGTCCCCCAGGGCAGACCCGGGTGGGGTTAATGGCAATCGGAGGGCAGACGAACACTAAATGGAAAACGTATCGCGCCATGACGTAATCCAATTACAGTTTGTTTCGCCAGTGACAAACATTGAGCAAGAAGTCGGCCAACTATCCAACTATGACTGAGAATTACTAGGAGGGAAAGGGGAGGGGAGGGGCGGGGGGGGGGGGGTAGTAGAATGCAGAGGATGCAAAAGTTGTTCCTTAACACCTGAATCAGTTTTGCCTCTGGAAAGAATTTTATTTATTTAGACGAAGGTATCTCTGAAGATCATTTCAGCATCCGCGAAGAGCCTTGTGCCATCGGTTATAATTATCTCTGGTGTATTCCTACGGATTTTGTGGAAGGATGGTTAAACATCGCAAGAAATACTATGGTAGGTACTCGTTGAAACCAGTCTAATTGAGTACTTGGGGAGGGGGGGGGGGGGTGCTCTGTAGGCAGGTCTGGCTCTCGGACTATGTGTCCAGTCCATTGAGAGGATGGAGAGACTATGACTGCTTCATGTGCTCAACCATATGTAGGCCTACCTTTTTTTCTCTTAACCTCGAGAAAACGCAAACGCGACCTCCTAACTGCAAGAGACATAGATCCTCATGAGCTCCAGCATTCGCGGTGTAAGTCTCTTGCTGACCCCACCCTGAACCAATGTTCCTGGAACAAACTGGGTCTCTTTGGCGTTGAATTAAATGATCGCAGAAACAGTCTGCGTCCAATGGCCGTGAAGGGGTTACGCCGTGCTTGGTCAGCAAGAGGCATAGATCCTCACGTGCTCCTTGCCCATTGCAGGGGCCCATGCGACTCTATGTCTATTACAGATGGCTGAATGTCTGTTTCTGTCTTCTGTTTGCGTGTTGAGATCAATTCTGTACACCTGCCGGTCCGCGTCTCTGCTGAACAGCGTCGGTGGGAAGTTCTAAATTCACAATGACGCCGGATGGCGTAGTTTCTTTTCCCAACCGAGTTCCGTGACGCAAACTCCACGCATGGTTCTGCCTGTCGGCAAAACTATGCGTACTTAGGGCGCAAAGCCCATCGGACCGACATCGGCCGCCGTTGGCCCGCGCACGGTCGTGCGCGGGTCTACGGCGGCCGACGTCGGCCCGATGGCCTGTCGGCAGAACCATACGTAGCTCGTATACCATGCGCGGACCAAGATACAGCGCTTGGCGTTCCTCCTATGTTTAAAAAGGAGTAGCGGTCGTGCCGTGGCGCTAAACGACCAAAAAAAAAATTTTTTTTAAAGAAAGGAAGGAAGCAAAAATGTTACTACCAGGCGCTCCTATGCCACCATAAGCTGATATAGAAGGTTCTAGTCAATGCACAAGCCACTGACAGCTACTGCGATTTTTAAGATTTCAAAGCTAGCGCCATTTTGTCCACAAGATTTTGGGATAATAGATTCCACATCAGCAGTATGTAATGACGGTAACAAGAAACATTTACGTCACTTGGCAGCAAGATGACGTCATATTCTTCATACATCATTTTTGGAATTACTGTAAGAAAGGCTCTTTACGGGAAGAAACAGACAAATTATAAGTGATTCTGCACCACCCGCTAAATCTTTTAACCAAGGCACACTGCGGCGAAGATAAAAACATCGCGTGTTCAAAATGGAGATCAAAATGATGAGATGAAAACAAATCACCCCCAAGAAACGGATCCGCTCACGTTGCAGTGTGCGTCATCAGATTTAAAGTGAGCTTAGTCTTTTTGATGGCGTTTCGGATCCAAAATATGTTATTACTTACTTACTTACGCCTGTCACCCCTCCCAGGCCGTCGACGAGAGACCTCCAGCGACTCCTGTCCTGTGCTTCTTCTTCGATTTTATTCCAGGTGGTTCGCAGTCTCTTGATGTCTGCTTGGAGGTCTCGACGCCAGGTGTTTCTCGGCCTGCCTCTTTTCCTCTTTCCCTGGGGGTTCCATGACAATGCCTGCCTAGTGATACTGGAAACTGTCTTTCTCAGACTGTGACCAATCCAACCCCATCTTCTTCGTCCAATTTCATTCTCTGCTGTTATCTGCTCTATTCTCTCCCAGAGTTTGACGTTGCTGATCTTCTCTGGCCAGTGGATTTTCAAGATTCTTCTAAGGCAACTGTTTATGAAGATCTGTACTCTGTTAACTGTGGTTTTTGTCAACCTCCAAGTCTCTGCTAGGAGAACTGCTTTTACGTTTGAGAAAATATGTTATGCGTCACCACAATATCATCTGTAAGTGTGTGCGTCACCGATTTTAAATAAATGGAATTGGAGCCTCGGTTCTAGAGCACCACCCCCCCAAAAAAAAAACGGAGGCTCTGGCCGGGGTTAACCTACGCGTGTACTTTGCATTACGAAACTCGGTTGGAAAAAAAAATTTCGCCGCCGGATGGCGTAGTGGACCCAGAACACGACCGTACAGGCAAAGGCTGACGTGACACGAGAAATATCTTAAATTCATTTGGTTTGAACAGTTTATTTCATTTCAACAACTGGAACATTACATGATCAGCACCATCGAACTTTGGTCAATGATTAATACATCTCTTTCATAATGACATAATAATTACTTGTAATATTTGTTAAGAACATGTACATCACCTATTACGTCACCCTGTGTTTACATTGTGATGCTATATTTACATCTTGTCACATGGCAACATAGGCTACCGAAGGCTAGTAAAGCCAAAGTACTCCCAATATGGTCTTGGGTGGGTTTTTTTTTTCATCATATTTATTCCATTTCAAGGCATAATAATTAGACTTTAACTCATTCTGCCCGCGACACACCACAGCAAGATATGACTCGACAATGATAGTTCAAGGGTGGTAGCTAAATTGTAATGCAGTCCTCAGAGGAAAACTCCAAAATGTGGGTATTTAGTACTCCGGGCACAATGAGTTAACGCGGGCAGTGGTGAATAGCACGCTGTTTACACCTGTGCTTGTTAACCGTTTGGGTGTCGGAAGCCATTTACGCCCAGAGGGTTAAGGGGTGATCAGCTCTTAATACGAGTAGTACACCTGTAGTTGTAAACAGAAATTAACTCTTTTCATCCTGATACACTTGTGCTTGAAATAAATTCGACTATGATAGTTCCAGAGTGCCTCGCGCTGGGACCATAATTATGGCGTTGAGGCGCGTCCCCTGGGTGGTGGATGGGGGGTCCCTCGCGAGAGAGGTGCACCGAATGAAATAAGGTGCCGTGAACCAACATGGTCTAAGAGAAGGTGACCCTTACAGAAAACCCCTGGTCCTCCTAGTAAGGGGGTTGGGCGTGGGGCTAGCTTCCCCACCCTGCAAATAAGGAAATAGCTACAAAAACGCCGACGAAAAGACAAACAGTAATTCCTTTCCTGGAGGAGGAAGGTTCTTCTACCAGAAGATTTAGGACGTCGTGTGGTGAAAGCCGGAAGTCTTCGGAAGCCACAGGACCGAGCCGCCTCTCTCTATCCAGGGACACAACCATGGGCACATGGAATGTCAAGACCATGTACCAGAGCGGCAAGGCCGCCCAGATAGCAGCGAAAATGCAAAAGTACAACCTTTCCCTGCTAGGTATCAGTGAAGCCAGATGGATGCAGTCTGGCCAGAAAAGGCTGTTAAGTGGGGAGATGATTCTGTATTCAGGTCATGAAGAGGTGAATGCCCCCCATACAGAAGGAGTAGCATTCATGCTGTCACCAGTGGCACAGAGAGCGCTGATGACAGAATGAAGAATTATCACAGCAGCCTTTAGAACCAAGAAAAAGATCAAGCTGAACGTCATCCAGTGTTATGCGCCCACTAATGACAGTGACGAGAAAGAGTAACAAGAGTTCTATGACCGACTCCAGAGTGCTGTGGACAAATGTGCGGAGCGAGACATCACCATCGTCATGGGCGATTTTAATGCTAAAATAGGGGAGGACAACACCGGATACAAAGAGGTGATGGGGAGACAGGGACTAAAGGAGATGAGTGAGAACGGGGAGAGGTTTGTAGACTTTTGTGCTCTAAACAGACTTGTCATTGGAGGCAGCATCTTCCCACGCAGAAGAATACACAAAGCAACTTGGGTCTCACCTGACCATACTACAGAGAACCAAATAGATCATATCTGCATTAGCAAGAAATTTAGAAGATCCCTTTAAGATGTTCGAGTGAGGAGGGGAGCAGATGTCGCCTCAGACCACCATCTGCTTACCTTAAGAATAAAGCTCAAGTTAAAGAAAAGCCGCACAGAGACAACAAGAAGACAGCGCTATAATGTAGGCCTCCTGAGAAAGACTGGAGTGAGAGAAGAATTCAAACTTGTGCTTTCCAACCGGTTTCAAGCGCTACAGGAGCTAGTAAATGAAGAGGAGACGGTCACCACAGAGCAGCAGTGGAAGGCAGATAGAGAGGCGCTGAACTCAACCTGCAAAGACACTGTAGGGTTCAGGAAACACCATCACAAGGACTGGCTGTCGGCACAGACCTTGAAGAAGATAGAAGTGAGGAAGCAGAAGAAAGCAGTTGTCAACAACAGTCGCACGAGAGCAGCCAAAGCAAGGGCACAGGAGGAATACTCGGAAGCCAACAGCGAGGTGAAGAGGAGTATCGGGGCAGACAAGAGGGCCTACACAGACAGCCTGGCAGCAGAGGCAGAAAAGGCAGCAGGCAGCGACAACATGAACCAGCTCTACGACATTACCAGAAGATTGTCGGGCAAGTATGGCCATACAGAAAGACCAGTAAAAGACAAAGAAGGCAAGCCTATTGCAGACAGAGCAGACCAACTCGACAGATAGGCCGAGTATTTTGAAGAGTTACTGAACAGACCCCCCCCCCCCCCACCCCACCCGACCCCCCCCCCTCCCTCACAGACATCCAGCCAGCAGAGATCGACCTACCCATCAGCTGTGACAGATCCAGCCGGGAAGATATCAGAAGAGCAGTGGCATTTTTGAAGAACGGCAAAGCAGCAGGGCCAGATGGCATCCCAGCGGAGTCTCTGAAAGCAGACCTAGAGACAACAGTAGAGATGCTGCACCCACTGTTTAGAAAGATCTGGGAAGAGGAGGTGATGCCGGCTGACTGGAAGGAGGGGTACCTAATCAAGCTCCCCAAGACAGGCGACCTCAGCAAGTGTTCCGACTACGGAGGAATCACCTTGCTGTCTGTACCAGGAAAGGTCTTCAACAGGATCATCCTGGAGAGAATGGAGAGCTCCGTTGACCCCCACCTGAGAGACCAGCAAGCAGGATTCAGGAAAAACCGATCATGTACAGACCAGATCGCCACTCTCCGCATCATTGTGGAACAGTCTCTGGAGTGGAGCTCCCCGCTGTACGTCAACTTTGTGGATTACGAGAAAGCATTTGACAGCGTAGACCGAGAGACTCTGTGGAAACTCCTACGACACTACGGTGTACCCACAAAGCTCGTCCGCCTGATCAAGAGCAGCTACGACGACATGACATGTCGCATGATCCACGAAGGGCAGTTCACCAGGGAGCTCCAGTTCAGAACCGGTGTCAGGCAGGGGTGTTTGCTGTCTCCGTTCCTCTTCCTACTGGCCATAGACTGGGTCATGAAGAGGACCACAGAGCACAGACGAAGTGGAATACAGTGGACACTGTGGACACAGCTTGACGACCTCGATTTTGCAGACGACTTGGCTTTACTGTCCCACACTCATCAACAAATGCAGGACAAGACCACGAGGTTTGCTGACATCTCGTCCCAAGTGGGCTTCACCATCCACAAACAGAAAACAAAGACAATGAGGCTGAACGCAACCAGGGAAGAACCAGTCTTGCTTGCTGGCACCCCGATGGAGGAGGTGGAGTCCTTCACCTATCTCGGGAGCATCATAGACAAAAAAGGCGGCACTGATGCAGATGTCAGAGCACGAATCGGTAAAGCCAGAGCAGCCTTTCTCCAGTTGAAAAAAACGTGTGGAGTTCCAGAGAGCTGTCACAACGCACCAAAGTCCGGATTTTCAACTTCAACGTAAAAGCAGTTCTCCTATATGAAGCAGAGACATGGAGATTGACAAAAACCACAGTCAACAGAGTACAGATCTTCATAAACAATTGCCTTAGAAGAATTTTAAAAATCCACTGGCCAGAGAAGATCAGCAACATCAGACTCTGTGAGAGAACAGAGCAGATAACAGCAGAGAATGAAATTGGGCGAAAACGATGGGGATGGATTGGTCACAGTCTGAGAAAGCCAGCTTCCAGTATCACTAGGCAGGCATTGTCATGGAACCCCCAGGGAAAAAGGAAAAGAGGCTGGCCGAGAAACACCTGGCGGCGAGACCTCCAAGCAGACATCAAGAGACTGGGAACCACATGGAGTAAAATCGAAGGAGAAGCATAGGACAGGAGTCGCTGGAGGTCTCTCGTCGACGGCCTATACCCTGGGAAGGGTGACAGGCGTAAGTAAGTAAGTAAGTTCCAGGGTGATGCCAGAATAGCTCGGCGCCTGAGGCGCCAAGCTATTCTGGCACCACCCTTGAATAGAATGGTGGATCTATCTCCTAAACTGCAATACAGCCTTCATAGGGTAATGAGCAGACTTTAAAAATTCAGCCTCAGGATTTAATGGGTTAACGGAACTCTGGGAAGACTAAATATGATGGGTGGGCTGGAGCTCGTATGGGCCTTTCCCAACTGAACTGTTAAGAGGTGACCAACTACGAACCGATCATCCCATGTCTGTGCTGTTTTGAGCGATTACTCTTATGGAAGATCACCTGCCACTAAAGAATATCACTCAGGGCATAAAACCACCTGAATGCTAGTCTTCAATGAGAAGTGACACTGACCTTTTGCACATTAATATTTGTCTATACGAATCATCGCGGAGGAAAAAAACAAACAACGCTACCAACAGTAAAAAATATTTTAAAAAGTTAAAGGACATAAATCTCAAGTCACATTTCAGCACCGTTTGTGCTTGTTATGCTTTCACGACACGCCTAATGAACATTGACAACAGTTTGGACCAGCAGCAAAGCACACGCGTAATCGCACTTATTTATTCTGTGCTGCCGTTGGCGTGTCAATCTATTTTAAGCTGTTTCTCGTACTGATAGCGATTTATTTCTAGAACGGTGTGGATTCATTGTCAGGTTTACTTGATTTAGAGTCGACGTGTGCTGAATGGTATTCTCCTGTGTTAATGAACGATAGCTAGACCTGTGTGTCGCGTTTCGTAACCATCTGTTACAGAAGTGAACAGTTACGGCGGTAGTGGGCCTTTAAAACAAATTTTCTTGCAAAATAGACGGTTGCGAAAAACAGGCTCTGGTGTCTCGTTCCATAAAACTAAGACATGGCAAAAGAAACTTTAAAAAGCCTCACTCGCCAACAAAAAAACAAGGAGAGGACTATACAAGTGGAACAAGGTTTCAAGACGTATTTTCGTGCCGGTATCGATTTTATTCCGCATCGTGGCTTGCATACAACTGCTGGATAAGCAGAAACTTGGTACCTGTGATCACATATAGGCATTCTTTGTATTCCAGTCAAAACTTTGCCATACCAAGGCTTAGTTTTGGCGAAAGTGTCACTGATTAGAAGTGTGCTACCAGAACTAGGTTTCAGCATGTTGTACGATTTTCGAGCATGCGGTAAGAGGTTCATGTTTGCTGTACGAAGTACGAATAGCAGTAATGCACGGTTATACCGCGCGTTTCAGTGGGATGTGCCAGTAACCAGAAAAAAAGAAAAAAAAAAAAAAACCGAATTTCTTCGTCACATCCCCCCCCCCTCCCCCTCCCCCCCCCCCCCCCCCCCCCCCTCCCGAGTTCTACTTCTTCCTGATCGATTGCGGTTAGGAGATGCTTGAAGAATTCTTGAAAGGGAGACAACTGATTGGGAAGAGATTTTCTTTCGGGTGTTGACTCAGGTGTTACATCGACACTCCGCCACCGACACTCGACGAAGCGACACCCAACGTTCGACACAGGAACAGCCCAGCTGTCAATCAAGGGCTGCAACCTTACTACTCCTGAGGAATTCAGCGATGTAAGTAAATGGTTCTGATAATGCTAGCAAGAGGCATAGATTCTCATGAGCCCCTGCGAATGCAGGGGCTCATAAGAATCTATGCTCTTGCAGTTGAAAGGGTCTCTGAACAGAACTGTTCTTCGAGGATGGATTGTCTCGTGTTATACCAGAAGACAACGCACATACGCCTATGTCCATTCAAAAGGAAAGGTACCCGGCATTAGTTACAGCTCAAAGCGCGTGTGTATTTGCAAGCTGGTAAAACCTCTTCAGTTTCAAAAGATTGACTCGTGAACGTGCACTACCATCACAGTAAAGTAAAATGCTTTTTCTTTCACTTGGAAACACTTATCTTTTTATAGCCATGTCATTCATTCGAAATCAAATCAAGTTATAAATACAGATCGAACAGTTCAAGTGTTTGGCTAGTCAAGGTTCGTTTTTAAAATAAAAAAAAAACCTGCAGACATTTAAACAAAGTTGTTTAGTGATAACTTTTGAAACCCTTCACGAATTCAGAGAGAAATCCCGGAACACCACCCAACTGCAAGAAGCACAGATCCTCATGAGCCCCCTTTCCTTTGACGGGTTGGGATCTTTGACGTCGTATTTACAATGATTTTTTTTTTAAAAAACACGGTCTGCGTTCACTGTCAATGATGGTAAGACCGGATGTAGCGCGTCTCGAAAGAGTTAAGAAGTTAATTACAATGACAGCTTTACTTTATTAAGACAACTAATTCACACAAAAATACAGTTTAACCCCCTTTCGCGTGCAGCCAGAGGTACTGTTTACAGCACTGGCGGTTGCATGCACAAGGTGTGTGTGGGTATGTGTGTGGGGGGGTGGGGGGGGGAGGTTACAGAAGTATGTAAAGTGAAAACAATTAATAAACACTAACAACCTCAGTGTTCGCGTCAACTGGTAATTCTCGGTAGTTTACCGGTTTTAAAAGGCAAATGCAGGAGAGGATAGCATGGCAGTCGGTAGACGATACCGGTTAGAAAACAGAAATACCGACTGCAGAAGTATGGTTACTGAAAGCTGTAATAATACCGAAATTTACAATGAACTGATTGAGTTTACCGGTTTTGACGCCAGGCGCTGTTTTTGCCGGGTGCTACTGTAAGAAAATGCCGGTTGTCGAAACCCCTAGAACACTGAGCCACTGAAAACCCTTGGGCCAGTTGCATGAGTGAGCGTAATATTTAGAGTAGTCAGTGCTGATTTATTTTGTGACTGAATATGATTGTACTCAATTCTCTAACCCAACACCAGCTAGAGTGAAACTTTGAAAACTTCCCATCAACTTCCACAAAATTGGGTGGTTCATGTTCATTTTCACGTAACTGCCTGAGCCAGCCACTGAGCAAGGTGCTCCACTATATCAGTGACCTCAGTCCTGTGCCAGCCATTAAGCAAGGTCCTCTGCAACATTGCACGAGTGAGCTTATTCCTGCGCCATCCACTAAGCAAGTTGCTCCGCTATAGCGGAGCACCTTGCTTAGTGGCTGGCTCAGGACTAAATTCTCTCATACAACTGACCCCTTATCCCTACCTCTAATGCACTCTCTATTTGGCATTTTTGTCCGCAAATCAGTTTCTTCATTCATGCTGCAAAACAATTTCAAGCGAGTCTTCCAAACCTGAAGAAACACGATACAACGCCAGGAATGGGCATAGATTCCCATAA
Organism: Semisulcospira habei; assembly: GCA_036245525.1. Lineage (NCBI taxonomy): Eukaryota > Metazoa > Mollusca > Gastropoda > Semisulcospiridae > Semisulcospira > Semisulcospira habei. Next base: position 68,951,399 of record BTPG01000001.1, read on the forward strand.
GCCCCTGCTGTTGCAGGGACTTATGAGAAAGCCCTGCCTGTTGCTAATTAATGCAGGGGAGCATGAGAATCTACACCTCTAACAACACTGTGTCGCATTTAGACTGAACAAGATACGTCTCATCCGGTCTTAATCTGCTTACGTCAACGCCTGCACTGTTCAGTTTTTAGCTTTGTTTTCAGTGTTTATTTTAGAGGAAATATAGATCTTTTTAAACGCACGCACGCACACATGAACACTCACGTGCACACACGTACCAGGCGCGGATCAGTTACCTCGAAGGAGGAGGGCTTTTTGTTCAGGACCTTCAACCTGACATAAAAAGCGTTGACGGGGCTGGGGGGAGGGGCTGAATGAGCGTGTGTGTCAAAACTCACCAAAATGTCAAACAAGAAGGAAAGGGGGGGGGGGGGGCCAAACAACCCAAAAAGGGACTTTGTGATAGAACTTTAAAGATTTATTTTATTTTATTTTTTTAACGGGGGGGGGGGGGGGCTGGAACCCCTGGAACAGTCCCCAGATCCGCCCTTGCGTACACACACGCACACACACACAAGCACGCACGTACGCGCATAAACACAAACTCACACACACACACACACACACACACACACACACACACACACACACACACACACACACACGTGCACAAGCATAAAACACACACGTATACACACGCACACTCACAAACACACACGCACGCACGCATACGTATGCAAAGTAGATAAACTCACACACACACATACACACAAACATAAACACACGTGCAAACAGATAAAAGCATGTGCGCACACATAGAGACACAAACCCGACAAACACACACACACACACACACACACATATACACACCATCACACAGACACATACACATACACACACACTCGCACACGCACGCACACAGACATGCAGATACACACACACACACACACACACACACACACACACACACACACATTTTGATTTTTTAATTCACTTCAGCTTGTGTTGTGAAGACACAGGACTGAATGCGGCCGACCTAATTCATCAGCTCATGTATTGTCCGAATTTAGCCTATGGTTTTAAGTTCCTCTTTGTCGAGTCACAGATTTCTGTGCCTTTTGTCCAACACTGGTTGTCTCCCTCGATTCGCTGCGCTGATCAGCGCAGCAATTCGAGGGAGACAACCAGTGTGCTCTTACGATTTACCGTCACGGCGAACAAGAGTCTGTGTTCCGATCGTCTGCTACGGACTATTTACCCGGGAAATGGATTAACGGTGTTATATCAAGGTTAATACATTCTAGCCCCAAGACCGAAATCCCCAAACTTTGAAGTTGCCCTCTTACGGGACTGCATTACAATTCTGGAGACAGATTGCGGATGGTAGTTCAAGGGTGGAGCCTTAATATATTGGCGCCAATGGGCGCCAAGCTATTCTGGCACCACCCTTGAACTATCATGCTCGATCCATGTCTTGCTGTGGTGTGTCGGGGCTAAATGAATGAATATAATGCTTAACTTCTGCCCTTTTAACCCATATCATACTGAGGCTAAAAGCTTCAAATTTGTACACTGCCATATGACCGCTACATTATAGTACTTACAGATAAGGATATAGACCAATGGCTTTAGTTCAAGGGTGGTGCCAGAATAGCTTGGCGCCTAGAGGCGCCAAGCTATTCTGGCACTACCCTTGAACTATCTTAGTCAAACTTATTTCACACACTGGTGTATTCCGAATGATAAAGGTTAAGACAAAAGACAGTAAGTATATTTATGTTAAAAGCGAGATCTTCGTTGTAATTCAAAAAAATTCGTGGTATTCACAAAAATGGACTTACTGTCTTTAGCCACTGCAGCACAAATTGGTTTGGAGCTTTCTGTAGCAGCAATACAATTTAAAATTTAAATAATAATAATAATAATAATAATAATAAAGGTAATTTGTATAGCGCCTAATCACCATGGTGCTCTAGGCGCTTTCCAATCACAGTAATGAAACACAAAGCAAAATACAAAAACAAACACATACAACAACAACAAAAATACATTGATTTATAAGGAGCAGACACACACACACACACACACACACACACTCACACACACACACACACACACACACTCACACACACACACACACAACACACACACACACACACACACACACACACACACACACTCACACTCACACTCACACACACACATGATGAGCCGGCAGGCAAAATGGTCTTTAAGTATATGCAACAGAGAAAAGGTGTGTTTTAAGCTTGGATTTGAAAATGGAGAGAGATGATGAGTGACGCACATCAGCTGGGAGAGCGTTCGATGTAATGGGACCAAAATGCGAAAATGCACGATGACCTTGAGTGACCTTATTACGTCTAGGGATACGGAAAACACGAATGTCTGAAGCAGAGCGTAGTGAGCGGCACGGTGTATACAGCTGGACAAGATCAGATAAGTAAGGAGGGGCAGAACCAGAGATGATGGTGAAACAAATAACACAGACTTTATACTGAATTCTGTATGAAACTTGCATAATAATAATAATAATAATAATAATAATAATAATAATAATAATAATAATAAATTAATAACACAAAACAAAAGTCAGCAGTATGTGTATAACGTAATAATGATATAATAATATTATAATTAAAGAATGTGTGTAAAATAGTAAAAGACTATAATCATTTTGCAGTATAAAACTATCCAACACCCTCCCCCCCCCCCCTTCCGTCTCCCCCCAATTTAATATATGTAAGTATCACCCGGTGAGCAATTAACGTCCTTGGGACAGTTGCATGAGTGAGTAGCATGAATGGCTTAGTGGCTGGCGCAGGACTAAGCTCATTCATGCAACTGACCCCTTGGGCTAACGGGGACCCGAGGGACTTTCGCTTACCATTGTGCCGGAACCTTTGTCAATTACTGAAGAGGAGGTAGTAAACATCTTTTCTAAGCTGAATGCACACAAAGCACCTGGACCAGATGGGTTAGGTGGAAGAGTATTGAAAACCTGTGCAGGTCAATTGGGGAAGATCTTCACTACTATCTTTCAGTTCCTGCTTGATCATCATACTGTCCCTACGGCTTGGAAATCATCAATCATTGTCCCGATTCCTAAAAAAAAAAACAACGCTCATGAATTCAACGATTTCCGTCCAGTTGCATTGACTTCTGTTCTGTCAAAATGTATGGAAAAAGTGGTGAGGAGGCATCTGTTAAATGATGTTGCCGAACTACTGGATCCATTCCAATTTGCTTACAAAAACCATAGGGGTGTGGAGGATGCATGCCTTACTCTGTACAATTTTGTATTTCAACAGCTTGAGAAATCAAAAGCACATGTGAGAATTCTTTTTATTGACTTTTCTAATGCTTTTAATACTGTTCAACCACTGATGCTTTTGCAGCGTATGATGGACTTTAATGTGAACACAAACATTATTCTGTGGGTGCGAGACTTTTTGAAGGACAGGCCACAACGTGTAAATGTACACGGCAGTCTGTCTGACCAAGTGGTGCTAAATTCAGGCTGCCCTCAAGGTTGTGTCCTCTCTCCGACATTGTTTTCTATATACACAGACCATATGCGTTGTCACACTGCCACTTCTCGTCTCTTAAAGTTCTCAGACGACATGGCCCTTGTACGCCTACTCCAAAAAGAAGACAGTCTGGCCGAGTACTTTGCACAGATAGCAGTATTAGAGTCATGGTGCAAAGAGAGTTTTCTGGAAATAAATGTACAGAAAACCAAGGCCGGAACTCGTCATTGATGACAGGAAAGTTGATGATATTTTTGTACCTGTCTCAATTAATAATCAACCTGTAGAGGTGGTCACTGAATTTAAGTACCTTGGCACAGTCGTGGATAGTGGGCTGTTCTTCACTGGAAACACTGATCTGATTGTAAAAAAAGCAAACCAGCGTCTGTACCTTCTTAGGAAACTGAGAAGTTTTGATGTCAGTTCCAGGGTTTTAGAATCCGTTTATAGAAGCCTGATCGAAAGCATACTGACGTTTAACATCACTGCTTGGTATGGCAATCTCAGTATGAAAAACAGGGGCAGACTGTCACGTATCGTCAGAACAGCTGAGAAGATCATTGGCCTAGGACAGTACCCAGTAGATGATCTGTACCATAGAGCTGTCCGAAGGATAGCTGCTAGCATTGTCAATGATCCTAGTCACCCACTCTCTGATCAGTTTCAAATGCTACCATCAGGCAGACGTTTCAACATGCCACTTGCCAAAGGAAATGTTTTTAAGAAGTCTTTTATTCCAACTGCTGTCTCGATTTTGAACTCTCGTTTATAACGCCGCGATAAGTATGATCTACTTAACATTACCTCCCATCTTGTGACAGATTGCTTGTGATAGATTGCTGCAATGATAATTTTTCATGATGTGCTTTTGCAGCGTTTGTTAATGTCTTATATTGTTGTTTCATGACGAGCCGAAAGGCAAATTTCTGTCGTGCCTGGACTCGAACAGACAATAAAGTTGTATTGTATTGTATTGTATTGTATTGTATTGTATTGTATTGTATTGTATTGTATTGTATTGTATTGTATTACTAGGAGGCCGGGTTAGAGCTGTATCCCAAGATTGCATATTCTCTTTCAGGTCACACTTAAATCGCGGACCGTGGGGGTGTATCTACCGTGGCAGCTCAGTTAACTCATTCTACCCCAACACCAAAATCCTTAAATTTTGCCCCTGTCCCCTCAAGACTGCATTGCAGTGCAGGACACAGATCGACCACGATAGTTCAAGGGTGATGCCAGAATAGCTTGGCGCCCGTAGGCGCCAAGCTATTCTGGCATCACCCTTGAACTATCGTGGTGGATCCTTATCCTGCTGTGGTGTGTCTGGGGTAGAATGAGTTAAGCTTAGCAGTGCCTAATCGGCTTGAATATTAACTCATTCGCGGCCAGCCGCATCCGGGAAAAAGATCAAAAGTGGAGAGCACTTACGAGACACCGAGACATCCTTGCGTCAAAACGTTTCTCAACGGATATACAATCTTGATGATGTCCTAAATGCCTAAAAAAAAAAATAAATAATAATTCAGGCCAAAGTGGTGACTCACAAGTGTGTAAAATGCAGAGAATAACGAAGAGAGAAGCACGCTTAGAAACGCCAGTTATAACACAATTTATTAACACATTCTGCTCCACGACCAAAATCCTCAAATTTTGAAGTTGCTCTCTGAAGACTGTATTACACTTCTGGAAACAGATCGAGCGCCAAGCTATTCTGGCACAACCACTGAACTATCACGCTCGATCCGTGTCTAGCCGTGGCGTGTCGGATTTGCATGAGTTAATATGTCGGGTGAAACACCTTTTTTTTTCAAAATAGGCAATTATACGATTTTCTACAATTAGTTGTCACTTACTTTCTCCACGCACTGACCAGATAAGTATGCTTGTTCTTGTTTGCCTCTTTTGAGCCGAGATATTAATTAATTGTTTTGTAACTGTCTTTTCTAAGCGCGCTTCTTTCTTCGTCGTATACAGGGGCGGATTCAGAGGGTGTCTAAACCGGGGGGAGGGAGGGCACAACAGCCCTCCCTCTCCCTTTCCCTACCCCTCCCTTTTTCTCCCCCAAAACAAACAAACAAACAAACAAACAAACAAAAAAACAACAAAAACCCCAACAGAACAGTGACTATCAGGCGAGCATAATTAAAAATCCTAACTGAAAGAAACGCGATTAGAAAAAATTACAAGTTGTATTGAAATTATTCTTTCTTGGTGCTTTTCTTTTTGGGATTTTCTATAAAATTGTACTATTGTGTTTTAAACCGCTCTTTCTACGCGAGTTTCTTTTCTTTTTGTTGAGGTTTTCTCAGACATACTTACAGTTTTTAGAGCTTTTATTTGTTGAAACTTTTCTTCTTTTATGTCTTGACACAGCTCCGATTTTGGAACTTTTTTTAAAAAAGAGGGGCTCATCATATCTACATGCACTTGTCCTCCTCCCCGCCTCCCTAACAAAACAAGATTAATCGAGCACTTCTGATTCCTATGTGGTGTTAATTATTTAATTGAAAAAAAAATGTTCTGCTTGAACTTTCTGCAGAAGCAATCATCACGTGTTTGACAACAACACTTCACTACTAATCACTTCTCCGTATGAGGAACAACACAGCCATTTGTAAAAATCGTGACACTGCTCTATCACCCACAAACTCCTTCATATGAGGAACACAGATGCAGATCATATAAACAGTCATGATCACCCATGATGTATACCTCTTCCGCTGGCTGAAGATTGCTTAAGGGTTAGTAGTGTTCAGAATTAATACCTCCCCACTGGTGACACGCGTCAATGACTACAATGCTGCTCTGATGGGCACTGGTGTATGTCCATGGACACTACCTCAAAAGACAATACTACGCAATCTGAGACCTTAGACCCATTTTGCTCAGAGAGTGATGTGTGACGAGATTAGGGGATAAACAATCACCTATGACACCCGGCTGCTGACCCCGGGGGAAACACTATCAGCGCAGTTGATTTCGTCTTGATTACTGATCAGTGTACGTGTGTACAGTTGAAAACTTAAACCTAGATGACTGCCACGTATGAGGATGCAATGAGAATGGTATCGCCCAGAAAGAGGTAATGCTTCTCATGAGCACCTTTGACTGAAGGGACTGAGTTGGGGACCAGATCATCAACGATTAAACACTTTCCCACCGCTGGGGTTGACCAGCAGTCAGCGGCGTATGCTGCCTCAGCCTGAAGAATGAGAGGGAGGCACTGCTTTACACGAGCCCTGTCAGTTCAGGGGCACATGAAACTCTGTGTCTGGGTGAAGTACTGTGACGGGGTGCATATTAGCAGTGTCAAGTGAGGATATTTGACTATTGGCCCAAGAACACACTAGGCCCACCCACCGACCCCACGAGATGAGTGTGAAATACGCCGTACAAGAAAAGAAGAACAATCGACCAGTAAAACATAACCACCTTCCACAAATAACCGTCAATAAAAAAAAAAATTGGGGGGCGGGGGGGGGGTCAAGGCTGACGGCCCGTGCCCCTAGCCCCCCACCCCACCCCGGATCCGCCATTGGTATAGAAAATAAGAAATAAATAAAATAAATAAATTTTTATTTTACGAATTCAATATATTCTCCTGGACCAGGTGAATATGTTGAATTCGTAAAATAACAATTTTCCAATCCTGACTGTTGAATTGTGACCCTATGCGGCCACCATACGTGTACAGACACAGATACGCTTACAGACCTTACGCGCACAAGAGACATAGATCCCCATGAGCCCCCACCATTGCGAGGGGGGCTCATGAGAATGAATGCCTCTTGCTGACACCACTTTGAATCCGTGTTCCTGGCATAAACTCGGGCTGTTTGGCGTTGAATTTAACAAAGATTGGTCGACAAATGTTACGTACAGCCCTTTGTTCTGCTCGCGGCACTTCTCCTGTAGCTGTCTCAGCACAAAGACCATATCGGTGGTGCTCCTGTTTGCTCTGAAGCCACACTGGCCCTCTGGGAGTTGGTCTTCAGCGATGGCAGGTACCAGCCGATTCAGGAGCATCCTTGCAAGGATTTTCCCAGCAATGGACAGCATTGTAATTCCCCGATAGTTGGAACAGTCAGACTTCTCGCCTTTGTTCTTGTACAGGGTGATAACAACTGCATCACGGAGATCTTTTGGTAGTGTTCCTTCCTCCCAGCAGCAAAGGAAGAGGTCATGGAGCTTGTTGTGCAGTGCGGTGCCTCCATGTTTCCAGATCTTTTCCATCAATGCCTGCTGCTTTGCCACTCTTGAGCTGGTGGATGGCTGTGAGGGTCTCTTCAGCGGTGGGCGGTTCGTCCAATTCAACCTTTACTGGGAGGTGTGGGATTTGTAGGACGACTGCTTCTTGAACAGTGCGCTCAGCGCTGAAGAGGCTCTGAAAGTATTCCGACCAGCGGTTCAAGATGGAGGTATTATCTGTGAGGAGTGCCTGGCCATTTGCGCTTCGCAGGGGACTTTGTACCAGGTGCCTGGGGCCATACACTGCTTTCAGTGCTTCGTAGAAGCCCCTGTAGTCACCATTGTCAGCGCAAAGCTGGGTCCTCTGTGCAAGTCTGGTCCACCACTCATTCTGGAGATCTCTGAGCTTGCGCTGGAGACTGCTGCAGACGAGGCGGAAGGCAGACTTCTTCACAGGGCAGGAAGGCTGGGCTAGGTGGGCCTGATGGGCGGCTCTTTTTTTTGCTAGGTGTTCCTGGATCTCTACATCGTTTTCGTCAAACCAGTCTTTGTTCTTCTTTCTGGCGAAACCCAAGACTTCTGCAGAGGATTTTGCAATAGCAGTTTTCAGTTGTTCCCAAAGTGTTTCAACGTCGAGGTCCTTGAACAGGCTGAAACTGTGAGCATCGAGGCTTTGCTGCTGCGGACACAGCTCCGCTGGGCGGGGCATGTCTCCAGGATGGAGGATCATCGCCTACCAAAGATCACACTGTTCGGTGAGCTTGCTACTGGACACCGTGACAGAGGGGCACCAAAGAAGAGATACAAAGACTGTCTCAAGAAGTCACTTAGTGCCTGCCAAATCGACCACCACCAGTGGTCTTCGCTTGCTGCGGACCGTGACACCTGGCGCTCCACCATTTACAAGGCAGCTGTCTCCTTTGAGGACTCTCACAGAGCTAGCCTTAAGGACAAGCGGCTCAGGAGAAAAAACAGAGATGCCGCAGCTCAGAACCCTGGCCATACCTTCCCCTGCAGCCACTGCGGTCGAACCTGCCTGTCTCGGATTGGCCTCCGCAGCCACGAACAAGCCTGCAGACGTCGTGGTCAACTCCTATAAAATCTTCGTTCGCGAAGTCAAGCCAAGAGAGAGTAACGAAGATTGCAGAAATATACAAAAAATCTGCGACAACTGGCGGTGACTGAAAGGGCACAGAGGCCTGATGGGTTCGGCGTGCGATATGCGAGACAGCCTCCGCGCGCGCCAGCGGAGGCTGTCTCGCATATCGCACGCCGAACCCATCAGGCCCCTAAGCAAAAGGTTAACACGTTAGCAGAAAAAACATGCCTTACAAATGATACCTTCTTTTTCCCCCATAACACTGAGTGAGAGATTTACAAACGATTTATTATTATTATTATTATTATTATTATTATTATTATTATTATTATTATTATTATTATTTTAATTTATTTATTTTTATTTTATTTATTTATTTATTTATTTATTATTATTATTATTATTATTATTATTATTATTATTTTTTTTTTTGGGGGGGGGAGAAAGAAACACGCTTATAAAGGAGAAATGCTTCGCAATTTATTACACTTTCCAGTTTTTCAACTACCAAGCCGATCCATTGTGTTCTCGTCTGCCTGTCCATTTTGAAAAGGGGGGGGGGGGGGGAGAGGAGGGTGAGTTAACCCGAAAATTTAATAAATTGTGTTATAATCGTCCCTGTTATGCGTGTTTCTTTCTTTGCTGGGATTTATTTAAAGACATTTTACGCGCTCGGCTTTGGTTTGAAAGAGTGAGGGGGAAAAAAAGATCATTCATGCAATCGTTCCGAGCCAATCATTGCGCTCGACTGATTGCGCGAACCAGATTACATGTGCATCTGCCTTTTTTGGGCGGGCCGGACGCAGACGACACGTGAACCTGAGTGCGCATGTTGTTGTCTTGTTCTTTTGGAGGAAGAAAATCAGTCAGTTAAAAGTGTAAGAAGTTGGACTCAGATTTGTGAATATTTCAAGAATTCCCACGTTCGCGGTTGTTGTTTATTTTGTTAACATATTAACCCCGTCTCTGCCAGAGATCACCATTTTCGCCGCGTCTGGATCTCACTGCACACTGACTACGGACGGAAATCTGCGTGAAGAAAACATGTAAATGGGACAAAAATACTTGATAGCCAAAAGGAACATTGAAACAATTAACAAGAGACATAAACCCTCATGAACCCCCGCGTTCGCGGGGGCTCATGAGGGTTTATGTCACATGCAGCTGAGAAACGTTCGCCTTGCCCTGGCAGCTAACTTGCTTTGTTCCAGTTTACTGTCCCACTGGCACTAGGAGTGATCGGGGACTAGCAGTGGTTTTAAGCAGTTTTGGCGTAGTTTTCCTTCAGTTGTAGTTTTGACGTGGGTTTTGTAACTGCTTTGTTCCAGTTTACTGTCCCATTGGCACTAGGAGTGATCGGGGACTAGCAGTTTTGGCGTAGTTTTCCTTCAGTTGTAGTTTTGACGTGGGTTTTCCCTCCGGCTTCTTTCTCATCCGGGCTTGGGACCGGCAACGGCGGAGTCACGATGTTGAAGGGCAGTTAACGCGTTAAAAGCTCCCCCCTTCATGCCGTGCAGCGGGCGACTACAGCTATGCGGTCCCGAAACGCAGCCCGATACACGCGGCGTAACGCCGGTGGACGTGTTTCTTGGATCATAGTAAAATCAACGACAAAGATACCCACAGTCCCCTCCCCCACACCCCACCCCCATCCCATGCCGTCAATGGATACAAAAGTGGCACAGCAAAATGCATAGATCCTCATGAGCCCCAGCAACCCTCTTGCAGTCAGGTAGGAGTTTTAAAATTTTTATAGGCAGCGAACGAGTGAAACCGAAGGCTGACATTTGAAAATTAAGAGGTAAGCCCGATTTTTTAAAAAATGCTCATGGTTGTATTCTTTCATTTTTAAAATGTGTAAACTGAATAGCCTTTTAAACCCTTTCACTGCTGGGGGGGGGGGGGGGGGGAAGCGAACACAGTCCAGCTGCAAGAGACATAGATCCTCATGAGCCCCCGCGATGCGGGGGCTCATGAGGATCTATGCCTCTTGCTGAGACCACTTTGTATTCGTGCATGTTCTTCTTATGGTTACTTTTGGCTTTTGGTCGTTGTATGAAGCAAACTGCGCGTTCAGTGGTCAGTATGAGGGAAGATTTTATATTTTGGGGGGTATTTTTATTTATTTATTTATATTTATATTTATTTTTTCTGCAAATGAAAAGAAAAGGGGAGACTGCCAGTGCTAATATTTTAGGAAGGTTACAAAGTAAAGTAGATTATAGCACTGTCAGGGGAGAGAAATGTGCATGATCGACCAGTGATCATAGATCTACTGTGGCCAAAGCACAAAAAAAAGAGATAGGAAAGAGAGGGGGCGCTAAAAAGTGACTGAAAGCAATGCATATGGAAGCCCCCCCGAAGGGGGGCGTATCACATATCCCACTGTTCCAGCCACTCAGTGCATGGAAATTTAAATCTAGGTCCCCCCGAGGGGGGTCCAGATATTTAGCCGGTGTGGACAGCTGTTTCGGTCTTGGCGACCTCCTCAGCACACCATCGGCGATACTGGAGGAGGCAGGAATTTCTGCCTACCTGCAAAGACAGCCACATTTTACTGTGGTGTCTGCAAGGGCATACATTCCATGCCACCACCTAGAGCCAAATTTCCATGCACCCTAAAAGAGAACCTACCAAAAGGGGGGAAGGGGTTGCAGTCGATATTGTAGTAGTAAATGAAAAGAAAAGGGGAGACTGCCAGTGCTAATATTTTAGGAAGGTTACAAAGTAAAGTAGATTATAGCACTGTCAGGGGAGAGAAATGTGCATGATCGACCAGTGATCATAGATCTACTGTGGCCAAAGCACAAAAAAAAAAAAAGAGATAGGAAAGAGAGGGGGCGCTAAAAAGTGACTGAAAGCAATGCATATGGAAGCCCCCCCGAAGGGGGGCGTATCACATATCCCACTGTTCCAGCCACTCAGTGCATGGAAATTTAAATCTAGGTCCCCCCGAGGGGGGTCCAGATATTTAGCCGGTGTGGACAGCTGTTTCGGTCTTGGCGACCTCCTCAGCACACCATCGGCGATACTGGAGGAGGCAGGAATTTCTGCCTACCTGCAAAGACAGCCACATTTTACTGTGGTGTCTGAAACAGCTGTCCACACCGGCTAAATATCTGGACCCCCCTCGGGGGGACCTAGATTTAAATTTCCATGCACTGAGTGGCTGGAACAGTGGGATATGTGATACGCCCCCCTTCGGGGGGGCTTCCATATGCATTGCTTTCAGTCACTTTTTAGCGCCCCCTCTCTTTCCTATCTCTTTTTTTTTTGTGCTTTGGCCACAGTAGATCTATGATCACTGGTCGATCATGCACATTTCTCTCCCCTGACAGTGCTATAATCTACTTTACTTTGTAACCTTCCTAAAATATTAGCACTGGCAGTCTCCCCTTTTCTTTTCATTTACTACTACAATATCGACTGCAACCCCTTCCCCCCTTTTGGTAGGTTCTCTTTTAGGGTGCATGGAAATTTGGCTCTAGGTGGTGGCATGGAATGTATGCCCTTGCAGACACCACAGTAAAATGTGGCTGTCTTTGCAGGTAGGCAGAAATTCCTGCCTCCTCCAGTATCGCCGATAGTGTGCTGAGGAGGTCGCCAAGACCGAAACAGCTGTCCACACCGGCTAAATATCTGGACCCCCCTCGGGGGGACCTAGATTTAAATTTCCATGCACTGAGTGGCTGGAACAGTGGGATATGTGATACGCCCCCCTTCGGGGGGGCTTCCATATGCATTGCTTTCAGTCACTTTTTAGCGCCCCCTCTCTCTCCTATCTCTTTTTTTTTTTTTGTGCTTTGGCCACAGTAGATCTATGATCACTGGTCGATCATGCACATTTCTCTCCCCTGACAGTGCTATAATCTACTTTACTTTGTAACCTTCCTTATTTTTTCTGCATTTATTTATTGTATTATTTATTGTTTGTTATTTATTTAATTATTAATATTATTATTTAAAATATACTTATTTATTATTATTATTATTATTATTATTTATTTATTCATTTATTTTGGTTGCAGTACAGAAATAGATCGACGTGGTAGTTCAAATGCAATGCCTAAATAGCTTGAAAAGGAGAGGCTGGAGAGAGTCTAGAGCCCCACCCCCCCACCCCCCAACTGACTCGGGTACAAAAACAACTTGATATACCCTCCAAACGATAAATTCCGACATTTGGCATTGCACTTACATCATGCAGCTCTAAGATAGTACACAAAGGACCCATGGCTGTCAGCAGTATCTGTTGCAGGCAGTTTTCTGACTGTGTTGAGATGCCGCTTGATCCTGGGGAAAATAAATTTAACTCAGTTTTGTCGGACGATGTAATCTCCAGGGATTCCTGTCCTAGAAATCGCCTTAACAGCATTTTCATACAGAATTTCGGTAAACAGACACGTTCGCTTCAGAGAGGACACACCACACCGCGGAAGACGCGCGCTGTTGTGTGCAGCAGTGAGGCCCCTAAGTCACAAGCCGGGACACAGTAGGGATGAGGTGGTAGACCACACAGGTTGCCTCCCGCGATTCGCTGCGCTGATCAGCGCAGCCTGCGAATCGCCGAGGGAGACGAACAGTGTGCTGGTATACCTCACTCTATACACGGTGTAAATGGAAGTAGTGCAAGTGTTTCATTTCCCATATCGCATTCTCGTCGTCTGAATTTTTAATAAGAGGTAGATTAGGTTTTCTTCATTTTTACAACTCGCACGCTTTCTTCCCCGACCGTGTGTTACAAGGCTGGCTCGGTTGCACGCGTGGTGATACGGGTTGTGCGGTCTCCGCCGTACTTTTGACTGTTCCGTTGCAATGCAGCTCCTGAAGTGGAGTAAAGTAATAACCTCCCAACTGTGGCACCGCACCATTTAGAAGAGGAAAGAAGGTGTTGATTCTGAGGATAAAGCCCATTGAAACAGTCGTGAAAATAAATGTATACTGTGTCTGACCATCCGTTAAAAGTCGCATTTTATCGGCCGAACTGAGTACTCGTGATCAATGCTGCCTAAAGGGAGGTCGGACGTGATTAAATCTCTATTTCTCATTTCGGTCCAACCCCCTCCCGCCCCCCCCCCCCCACCTCCCACCCCATCCCGCTGCAGGTGTGTACCTCTCACAAATCTGGCTGGACTAGACCTTATTTGCAACGATTCCACATGTGCGTGTAATTTAACTTGTTCAATGCAGAGCAAATTTCAGCATCACCCAACTGCAAGAGGTAGAGATGCGGGGGCTCATGAGGATCTACACCTCTTGCTGACGCATTTAAAGCTATGTTCCTCGGACAGCTGGGGCTGTTTTGGTGCTGAATCAGTCGGCAAAGATTGCGCTGAGAAACACAGTGTGCCTCAGGTGGCACTAAGCGGGTTAACCCCTTCGCTGCCATTCATATCGAATTTCGCGTCAGAACAAAAATTTAATGCGACCAAACTCCGGCATAAACAACACAAGACCATCAGGAGACATACATACATCAAGACCAACCCCCGTAGTCGCGGGGGGCTCATGAGCGTGTATGTCTCTTGGTCGAGGGGTTAATATGTAGTTACATTATGCAAGAGCATGCCAGGCCATGTTTAGCTTATTTTTCCACCCCTTGGGGCATGCGAAAGTAATTCACAAACAATAGTAGACATGTGAGGTTGAATCACAAAATACACATAGCCAAAGGCCACACAGAAAAGTAACTTATTTATAAGTATACAAAAGAGGTAAGGGAATACTACAAGTACACACGTTTTACTTCCACTTAATGTGCAACGGAAAATTAATGGAGTGTGAACAAACAACTAAAATCCTCTGGCAAATAAAGTTTAACACTTAAAGCCCTAGACATTCTACGACGGGATTGTGAATCGACCATGAGAGTTCAAGGTTGGTGTCAGAATAGCTTGGCGCCTACAGGCGCCAAGCTATGCGGACATCATCCTTGAACTATCATGGTTGATCTGGCTGCAGAACCCTGACGTAAACCTCAACAGATAATTTCATCCCAGAATGTAATGGGTTAAGTGACTTCTGCCGAGACAACGACATCACACACAGGACAAGCCAGCATGCATATGATGATTCCGACAGAGGCTAACAAAATACTGTAACTGCCGTGCATTTAAAAAACAACAACAACAAAAAAAAACACAACTCATTTAGCCCTAGATGCCCTACAGCAGAAGATCGTCGATACATCTCCTGCAGCTGGTACATAGCCGTTAGGTGACACATCCAATGAACTTGGGAAATGTGCCCGTGGGGTTAAATACGCATGTCATTGTAACTAATCACTGTCCATTCTGATTAGCCATAAGTAAATACCACCACTAAAATGTCAGTACCTCAACATCTAGCCAAGTAGTTTAGTTCTATTAGGAAATTTACGCCATAACCGTGACAACCCTTAACCCTGTGCCTGTCGGTGGCGCTTTTTGACAGTCAAAGGGTTAATTGCTCGGCACCATAAGCGTGTTTCAGTATAACTCGATGTTTAGTGCTGCTACGCTGTGACGTGTGTGTCTTTTAACACATTCAGCCCCGACACACCACAGCAAGACACGGACGGAGCATGATAGGCGCCAAGCTATTCTGACACCACCCTTGAACTATCATGCTCGATCTGTCTCTAGAGTTGTAATACAGTCCTTCAGAGGGCAGCTTCAAAATTTGGGGATTTCAGTCGGTCCTAAGGTAGATCAGAATGTGCTAACCTTTAGCTTATCGATAGTGCTTATGGTTGAGGTGAGTCCTGCAGGAGTCAGCTCGACAAAAAGCGCTACCAACAGCCAAAGGGTTGAAGGGTCGGCTTGTGAAATGTCACCTTCGTAGGCACAGACACATCTCAGCCAACGCTAAGCTTTAGTTTCACTCTGTCCTATTGATGCGATGCAAATGACGCTCTGAGACTGCCTCGTACAACGACCGTGCCTTTAATTAAAACTTCGAAGGAAAAAAGGCGACAGACCTGAAATGTATTGAACTCTGTCGTCAAATCAGAAACTGCCAGCAGCGTAATGGAACAGCACTTGCATTTGATACACGCTTTGCACGGCACTTCTGTCGCGTTCATACGGGCATGAAACAATGTATATGTGGCATACCTTTGTCAAGCCTTTCATCACCACAGCCAAGTATTGACTCACATTTTTATGTACATTTATTTATTTTTGTTTTATTTATTTATTTATTTATTTTGATCGTCAGTTAAGGCCAATGCAAAAAGCAGCGAGGAGGACAAAAACAAACAACTCCCCCCCCCCCCCCCCAAACAAACAAAGAAAAAACATTTGAAAAAAAGCTACGATTAAACAGCAGAAAATAAGAACAGATTCCCGAAGTAATAGCAAAAAGGGGTAAAGTTCGCTTTATTTTGATATTACACGCAAGTGTGCCTTGGGCACAGATGCATGAGTGAGCTTAGTCCTGCGCCAGTCAGTAACCAAGGTGCTCCGCTATAGCGAAGCACCTTGCTTCGTGACTCGCGCGGGATTTAAGCTCAGCTGACCCCTGGCTAAGAATCACAGGCCAGCACACACTTGTTTATCTCACCTATGAATGTTTATCTCGACTATTTATGATGTCGGCTTGAAGAACATCGCAGACAGTCAAGGCAGTAGCGCCTCTCTCAAAGTCGATTTTACTGTGTTTGTCTTTGATTTAACCAGTTCAGTGCCGATAAAATGTGAACACCACGCAACAGCAAGAGGTATGGGTTCTCATCAGCCCCCGCAGTTGCGGGGGCTGATGAGGATCTATGCCTCTTGCTGACACTACTTTGAATCCATGATTCTGGGAAATCTAGGGCGTTTTTTGGTGTGATAAATTAACGAAGATTGCCGATACACAGTCTGCGTCAATTGGCACTGAATGGATTAAAGAAATGGCCGGAACCAAAGACAACATTACTTTGTGTAGAACGCATTGTCTTTGGTGGGACTTAGTATAAATGATCTATTAACCTGTTAACCTCTTCACTGCTGTTGAAAAATTGAACGCAATCCAAACCGCAAGAGGCATAGATCTTCATGAGCCCGCTCAGTTGCGCAGGCTTATGAGGATCTATGCCTCCTGCTGACCACATTGTACTTTACTTGGGCGGCTGCGCTGAAATGAACTTTTTGAGGGTTGAACAAAGAAAGAGCCTGAAGCTTCCGCTTAACCCATTTAGTGGCCCCAATGCACTACACCGAGAGATTGATCGGCCATGATAATTCAAGGGTAGTGCCAGATTAGCTTGGCGCCGTTAGGCGGCAAGCTAATCTGGCACTACCCTTGAATTATCATGGTCGAACCAACTTCTGGTCCAAAGTCGATGAAGTGACGTCTCTAAAATTGGGAGAAATCGGCCTGGGGGCTAAATGAGCATGAATCTTCTCCGAAACAAACCCTTTTTGAACTATCATAGTCGGTCCATCTTTCACAGTTGGCGCTAGAGGTGAAACAGCCACGCTGCTGCACGACCCGCATTCCCGCACTGTCGTCAGTACCCCACTTCCAGCGCCAACATCGCCAACCTGCAAACAGCACAGACCGTCCCTAGCTCCTGCAATCCGCAGGGGGGGTTTCGCGATAATCTGCAAACTATCGCTAGCAAATCGGAAACTCAACAACTTCTGTTTGGCTTATATGGAGGAGGCTTTGTCGGGGTTTTTTTTTTTCAGTACAACGGTGGAAACGATCGTCTTCAGACGCTGTCATCGGTTGCTACGGGCAACCGGACCTGAAAATAGCAGGCGCAATAAAGCGCACACAGAACATGACTGACTTTTTCAAATTATCACGCACAACCGTCCAACTGCAAGAGGCATAGATTCTCATGAGCCCATGCGACTGCAGGAGCTCATTAGAATTCACGCGTCTTCTTGACAGAGGCTAGCTGCAGTTGCTCCTCAGACTGGATTCTTGTTTTCACCCCGGGTTAAGCGTGCAACAATGTTCGCTTCTTTTGGATGGGAGCCCATGCTGGTCGCTTCCTCGTTGCAACGACCTCAATCTCTCTCTCTCTCTCTCTCTCTCTCTCTCTCTCTCTCTCTCTCTCTCTCTCTCTCTCGGTAGCTCTTTCTCTGTGTGTGTTGCGTGAGCGCGTGTCTGTGTGTGTGTGTGTGCGTGCGTGTGTGTGCGTGTGTGTGTGTGTGTGTGTGTAAGTGTGTGTGAGTGTGTGAGTGTGTGTGTGTGTGCGTGTGTGTGTGTGTACGTGCTTATTGCGCGTGTGTGTGTGTGTGTGTGTGTGTGTGTGTGTGTGTGTGTGTGCGTGTATGTGTGTGTGTGCGCGCGTGCGTGTTGTGAGCGAGTGTACGTGCCTGCCTGTGTGCGTTAGTGCGTGTGTGTGTGTGTGTGCTTACTGCGTGCGTGCGTGTGAGTTTTCGCGTATGTGTTTGTGTGCGTATGTGTGTGTGCGTGCCTGCGTTTGTGCGTGTATTTGTGCGTGTGTGCGTGTGTGTCTGTGTGGGCGTGCGTGTGTGTGTGCGTGTTTGTGTGTCTGTGTGTGCTTGTGTGTGTGTGTGTGTGTGTGTGTGTGTGTGTGTGTGTGTGCGTGCGTGCGTGCGTGTTTGTGGGTGTGTACACGCATGTTGTTTGTGTGCACACTTGAAACGTACTATTTGTTTTTTCTCATGATACAAAGTAAACATCATGGGTGGATTTGACTTTCGTCTGAGTTTGTTTTTCTTTTCTTTTTTAGGTCGCGGTCGGGCGAATTTAATAGCATGTCCATGATGTCAAAGGCAGGCATACTAAACCTCTAATAATTGAAGTAACAAGATAAAAAAAAAATACATCATGTCTAGTTACGCTAACCTCGCTGCTGAACGTACATTTGGCGCGAAGCGCCGTATGTGCGTATGTATGTGCGTATGTATGTAAACAAGAGAATCTCCGATATTTCTGTACACACAAGCGTGAAACTTGGAGAAATACTTTCTTAAGTGGGTGGCTAAGAGAGCCTCCGAGCATATTGTAATTGAATGTCTCATTGAAAACATAAACGACTGTTTATAGGAAGTCGGTTGGCCCAGATTACAGTCCGTAATTTTTGTCATATTTACTTGATTGGTTGGTTGGTTGTACATTGCTTAACGTCCCGACAGCAACAAGACTTTCTCAGGACGTGCCTGCACTGCTTGTGAAAAAATAAAAAATAAAAAATAAACAGAATTTTGAATGTATGTCGCCAGCCGGTCTAATACGCTAAATAAACCTAAGACCATTTAGCAACACACATCCAAAATCAAGAGCTACAAGCAGCGCAGACAGTAGGGAGAGTTTTAAAAAGGAAACTACAGGTGAATGGACAAGGGTAGAAAGAAACACATGCCCCAGAATAGAGGAGGAAACACACCCTGTGGGGTTGACCAGGGTGACCCTGGGAACTAAAAAGTAGTTAACCCCCACGCCAGACCCGGGTGGGGGGCATATTTGCCTGAACTTTTGCATATACAGTCGAAGCCGCTTATGACGAGGTCGGATGTAACGAATGCCGGATGTAACGAAGTGAAAAGGCTGGTCCCGGCAAAAATCCTTCTTTACATGACTAAAAACACGTCGGATGTAACGAAGTCGGATGTAACGAAATGCCGCTTGTAACGAAACGGTTTTGCGGTCCCCAGCGGGTGATCATGTCGGTTGTAGCGAATCCGCCGCTTGTAACGAAACGGTTTTGCGGTCCCCAGCGCCGGGTGAATCATGTCGGTTCAGTGTAACGAATCCGCCACTTGTAGAAATACATGTACAATGTATCCAGTCTAGACCCATTCGCAGCGCGGGAAGCCGACCATAGAGTTGACCTGCTCCCTAGCGCGCAGTCAGCATCACTAAGTTGTACATGTATGTCTGTGGCCCTAAAAATTAGGGCACGCGGTGTCGGGCTTTGATTTCGCAGTCCTTTTCATCATGGCGACCAGAGGACATAGGAAAGGTCTTACGCTGAAGCGAAAGATTGACACAATTCTTGACGTGGAAAACCATCCAACAAAACAGAAGAAGACAATAGCAGATGAACACGAAATTGCATCTTCAACACTGTCAACCATCCTGGCTTCCAAAGAAAAATACAAAAGGCAGTACTTCGGAGGCGAGGACAACGCAGCACGGCAGACTAAGACCCGTTGTGCACGGCACGAGGGCATTGAACAACAACTTTTGGAGTGGTTTCGGCATACAAGGTAAAGTGGAAGAATATTAAATACAGTACATCAAGCCATCATCATCATAATGTCTGTGTGTGTGTGCGTGCGTGTGTGTGTGTGTTATGTGATCGATCGATCACACGTAGGCATATAGCCGGAAATTTAGGTCGAAGACCCCCTGTTCTTTTTTTTAATGGCAATTTAACACTTGGGTTTTGGTTGACAAAAATCAGGCACGAAAATAACCCCTTACCATCATCTTTATATGGGTGGGAGCCACGTTAACATCAGTTGGCAATTTCTCCGAAAGTACACATGATATAGGAATCAAACTTGGCATGAGTAATTACGGTGATGGTACGTTGAAAACGATTCCCGTTTACAATTTCTCAATGTCATGGTTTTGCTAGAATAAAATATGTGCAAATGTTCTGATCACTGAAACATCGCGGACACAAGCATCACCCCATTTCACTGCAGAGAGGAGTGACGTTGCAATGCGCGCTCCCTGAAGAATAAAATAGTGACGTGACAAGAATGACGCAAAACTGCTACATTGCCATATCACTGACATTTTTCTTCAAATCAATTAGGCAGAAGGGAGGGAGAGAGAGCACACACACACACAGTGACACACATCCGGCCACACACACACACACACGCGCCGACACGGCACACACACATACAGACACAGACACACATACACGCGCGCGCAAGCACGCACACACACACACAGACCAACGCGCGCGCACGCCGCACACACACACACACACACACACACACCAACGCGCCCGCAGCGCGCAAGCACACACACACGCACACACACTTGGTGGTCATTCTGATCGTCTGACTGACCGTGCTTTGATCGATTTCGGTTCCAGTTACACGCGCGCGCGTACTCACGCGCCGACACTACCGTGATACACACGTGTAAACACACACACATTGACGCACGCACGCGCGCGCAAGAGAGAGATAGGGAGAGGTGGGGCGGAAGGGAGGGAGGGAGAGAGAGAGAGAGAGCACACACACACAGAGTGACACACATCTGGCCACACACACACGCACACACGCACGCACGCACACACACACACACTTGGTGGTCATTCTGATTGTCTGACTGACCCTGCTTTGATCGATTTCGGTTCCAGTCGCGTGAAATTGAAGAGCAAAGAACACTGTAAAATGGGAGTAGGCCGCTCCCTTCCCTTTGCTAGGTACTCCATTGAATATTTCACGGAATCCTTCACTTCGATACTTTCATGGCACGTAAAACGAAACTTCATGAAATTTCCTGTTTTCAAACTCCTCCAGTGGGTTGTCAAAGTCTCCAAATACTCGATTTCAGCGCAGATTTCTTTGAGCTGAGCATGCCATGTAAACAGCGGCCGCCATTTTTGCTCGCTGTTAGTCGGGGACTAGGAGCTTACACCTAGTAAATCGGGGGCTTAAATTTGGGCCGTTTAGTCCCTGAGATAGTGTCTGACTAGGGCTAGTCTCAGCCCATGCATTCCTAAAAAAAAAAGTTAGTCGCGGTCGTAAGGAGATAGTCCCGGGTGTAGGCCGTATAGTGAGGGGCCCAAGGCTCATAAAACAGCTCGAATGTTCACTTCATAGTAGAGACATGCTACTTGGTATATAAGTAAACAGTACCTCTCCGAACAATATTAGCGTCAGAAACACATTGACAGCGCTCTCAGATGGGCAGGCCATCGATTAATTAGGTCAACCTGACCCATAAACTCTGTTGTTCTTGTTCTTAACCATAACTATTGTACATACAACTGGTTTGAACTAAAAGCAGCATGGAAGTTCAATATGCATGCAAAGGAACCTTCATGATATATCATGCAGTCCGAATTTTGCCGGATGTGATATCTGATGGGTCACAGTTAATTAGGTCATGACCATCTGCCCATTTTATCGCGACTACAGATTGATCATTTTAGCAGTAACTGAGAAAACTGTGATCAAGCACAATGTGAATGTGGCGCTTTGGACCGTTGAAATACGTTTCCTTTCTTATCAATATTAACAGCATTTCACAATATTTTCTTTAGCAGTAATTAATTAGGTCAACATGACCCCTTTCAGGTTTATTGCTTGCTTGTTGTCTCTGCCTTACGGTGTGGTCTGGTTAGTTTTTTTCACACATGTACAAACGTAAACTGGACTTTAAAACCTCTGAGATAATCAAAAATTGACATTAATTTCCTAATAACTCTTTCTCACATTTTGCATTGATTA
This sequence comes from Semisulcospira habei, assembly GCA_036245525.1. NCBI lineage: Eukaryota > Metazoa > Mollusca > Gastropoda > Semisulcospiridae > Semisulcospira > Semisulcospira habei. The sequence continues at coordinate 68,973,580 of BTPG01000001.1, forward strand.
CGCCTTAAGTGCCATCTGCAACTGTGTCCCTTCAGCGCCCCTTCCATGTACACATGTACAACCGCAGTGTGCCACTCAGTCACAAACATTGAAACATAAGTCAGTGTGTTCTTGTTTGAGTTCAGACGCACAAGATGTTTTCCTTTTTGCACGAGCATTTTAGAAGCGTTTCGAGTGTCTGCTATGATCACCCGACAGATGCCTGTAATAATCATGAGGTCACCACTGTTTATTTCAAACATCCTGTAAACAGTCTCCCATGATGATCACAAACTTTTGTTCACCGTAGGTGTCTGGCCAAAACCACTGTATTCCCTTTGCGAGGGCATACGGAGGCTGGTCCATTGCGAGAACAGATGTTTGTCAAGGATTCAAATGGTCTGTGGCTTCTTTAATCAAGTTCATGACATGCTTGATCAGTGCTGTCAAATGGGCATTCTCTAGAAGCAGCGACAAAAGTCTGATGATGGCAGGTGGATCTCCAGCAGATGATCGTTGCGAGACATGGTAGAATGCCCAAGATAGTGCTTCCTGGTCGTGGACCGAAGCATTTTCTAAGCATGTGTGAACATTTTGCTTATGAGGACCAGGTGACTGGGGTACAAACTGCTCTGTAGCTGGAATAGCTACAGGTAGGACATTGGTGTACTCAGTTTCTGGGAGCTGTGGGATGCCCTGGTTGTCCTGTTCTCCGTCAAAGAGTGGCACAGACTGTTCATGGCCCTCAGTTACTGTGTGTTGAATCAAGGATATACCAGTGCCATAAAAAGAGTCCGACGCTGTTGTTGAGCTAGGATTATGGTCAATGTTGTCCACAACACCTGCTGTGAAGACGCCCTTCATCATATTTATAGGGACAACAACACCGTCCACTTCGAATCGTTTGATGACAGAGTTTGCAATCTGTGATGAGATGGACATCACACATTTGTGTGAAATTCCTAGCCCTAGAGAAGACAGTGTATCGACCAGCTCTTTCTTTCTTGTCTATGCATGGACTTTGAGACTTAGATACAGAGGCAGTGGTGTTTCTCTCTCCTTGTTGTGACGTTGGAAGGAAGGTTTTTTCCTCGAGAATCTCCGGCAGTTGAAGGCAATAAGCTGTGATATCGTAAGAACAGCTTGTCTCTGATAATAATCAACAGGTTCAGACTGCTCAACTGCCGCTGGTCCACCCAGAATAAAACAGACCAAAGCTGTTAAGGATGCTGGCACAGATCTCTCTTGGCACTGTTTCTCAAATCTTCCATTGAATGCAGCTTTATATCTGAATATTTCCTTTCTCACCACTTCAGCTGCTCTGGCTAACTCAAGGGCTTCAGAGTCACGGGGTACAAGCCTTCTTTACGGCATCACCCAGGTCTCTGTTAAACACAAGAACGACCTCTCTGCCTTGGTAAGATGAAAGATCTGGTACAGCTACCAGAAGCTTTTCTCTTAAACGTTTAGAATGTACCCTGTGAGCAACTTTCAGGCCAAGGCCATACAAGCGAGAAGCATACAGACGACAAAGGTTGGGTATTGTGAAGACTGGTGCATTATCGGGATCCTCTATGAAGCTCTCCACGTATGCCACAAGTTCTGCAAAAGCGATCGCATGCAAAGTTGAGGCATGGTCCTCATCAGGTTCCTCCCGTGAAGTCGTAGGAGAACGTCTGTAGAAGGCTGTGAGACACTTCAAGTGATATTTGGATTCAGAGGGCACCATCTCGTTGTCAGCAAGTTTTCAAAGCAGATGCCGGCCATTGAGTAGATGGGCATGACTGTGGACCTTGAAATCCAATGTTAATGTCCATGCTTCATGTAATCCGGCTGAGCCTGGGGGACCATCACAAAACAAGTACACAGCCTGTATCGCGTTACCCTTCCCGATTGTTTCTTCTCTTCTGCATTGCCATGTGTTGATAGTGCTGAGGATGTGCTGACTGCTTTCCTAGTTTTCACTGGACTTGCAGAAGGTTCTGTTGTCTTTCTTTTCCGCTGCAAAATTGTGCTGCTGACCTTTGTTCGGCATGATGTGTGCCAAGATGCAGAATGTTTTTGGAATGTTTCTTCAAACCCATCGCCGTAATTAAGAAGGTTCAGGCTGACTGACAGGACAGCATCCAAGTTCTTCAAATCCTTCAAGATTCTCAGCAACTTATTTGTAGCCAGCACCGTCTTTTCTTGCTGGACAGACACTGAATGCCTTCGCGGCGCTACTAGTTGTCTCTTGGCACAAGGTACACAATGACCAGTCAATAACTTGCACAGATGAAGCTGGTTGGCTGCTTAAATTAGGAGCTTGGATACGTCGATATTTTCTTGGTTTCATCTTTCATAGAGTGTCGAATAAACACTGCAATAGAAACCAACTAGTCTATTTAGATACGATTATGATCAGTGTGGGTTTCCATACTTTTTCACTTACTCAGGCGCGCGTGTACTCCATACAGAAACCTGTCTAGTTCGACTAATTTTAATTGAGAAAAAGTGAGCGAAAACTAGCATAAC
>BTPG01000001.1:68976572-69061572 GCA_036245525.1 Semisulcospira habei
AGACAGTTAACATGTACCGTAGTTATAACAACACCATGACACGAGATATCACTTTTGCAGGAAAAAAAAGAAATACAAAGAAAATGTACTTATAATACAGACGTATGAGGACTATTCCGCTGGCTCGACACATGTACACGTACATCGAAACTGACGAGTCTAGCCTAGCGTGTGCTATCATCCGGTGCTGTTTTAGATATGATGGCCTGGACTAAAATAATCATCTGATGTTCGTAAGATCAGCAGCAAACACAACTAAAAACTAATACGTGTGTATTGACATTTACATTATGGGTGTCCCATTTGCCCTATGTTGAAAAACCATTGTATTCAACATTTCTTGCAAGAAAGACTCATACCTCGAGCCCTCACAACACGGATTTTTATATGGGAGGGATGTAGCATACCCGATTACACCGCCGGCGGGTTAAGAGGTGATGACAGAAACAAAACAGGAACATCGGCGCGTGGGCTGGCACTATTAACGCGTAGGTATGGAAGCCCAGTGCTGCCACTCTTACAGTTATTGGCAATTTTAATCAACCACTGACCTTCTCATAAACATCTAACAACGTGTTTCTGACGCACAGGGTGATCATCTAAATTATCTTTATTAGTGCACAAAGTGGCAAGTCTCTACCCTCCAGCGAACAATCATGTTTCTTGGGCCCCTCACTAGTAGTCCCTTCCCATGCATATGGGCTCTGGTGCTTGCACTCTACAGGAAAGTGACACTGAAACAGCTGGCCGGGGGTCCGGCGATACGACCAGACAGTGTATTCCGCAACTACCGAAATACAGTGACAGAACACTAAAATATATACTCCAAAATGCAAAACTGCTGGGTTGTACATGCAACGGGGGCCTTGATGGCTATTAGCCTCTTGTTTTTATTTCACACGCTTTTTGCAGGGCTGAGCTTTAACGCTTGCCAACTGTGACTTGCCAATGGCCCCTAAAAATGGAGTCTGGCAAACTCGATTTATGGTACCATTCGCCCAGTTGGCAACCTGAAAATTACCGCCAGTGGTAGAGATTCCGTACCTGTACACAGACTCTTTACACGCGCTGTAAAACAAAACACACGCCTCCCGCCTGATCCGACACACGTACAACGCTTCAGCTTCCCGTGCCATCTTTCGTCACTGCTAGAGACAGCACCGGGCTTTCCCGATGACTCATGAGTCACGCGAGACTTGCCGTAGATAAGCCTAGATTTATTTTCGTGTGTGTGTGTGTGTGTGTGTGTGTGTGTGTGTGTGTGTGTGTGTGTGTGTGTGTGTGTGTGAATCGGTAGTTTGTCATCCATGCCTGTGAGTGTACGCCCTATGCAAATTATACGGGGGAGCTGCCGACTCACGAGGCGGGGTGAATCGTAGGTTTTTTCAAGGTGTGAAGGTTAAGTTTCACTGCACGTAGACACTGTGCCTTTGTGATGCTGAGCTAGAATCGCTCGACTAGGGTTGTTACGGAACATTTCAAGATTTTTTTTTTCTGATCTTGGAAACAAATGAGTTGAATAATGGTTTACAATTTATTGATGACACGGCAGCTGTTAAAACATTTCAAAGGCGGGAAAAACTACTCGTGTAACAGAGAGAGAGAGAGACGGAGAGAGAGAGAGAGAGAGAGAGACACACACACACCAAATAGACACGGGTGTGCGCCGGCAGACTATTAGCGGCCTGTATTGCATAACTGGTGTGCTTTGCATTTGCTTTGAAACGTGTATGCACCACTAAAGCGGGCATTTTTCTTGTGCAGATCACAAAATGTTCCTGTGACTGGAGAGTTAAAGCTGAAGAAATTGCGCACACTCTTGGGATTGCTGAATGGAAATGCAGTGATGGCTGGTTGACTCGATTCAAGAAAAGGCACAACATAGTGTTCAAAGCTGTATGTGGAGAGAGAGAGTCTGTTGACGAAGCGTCAACCGACAGGTGGGTGAATGACGTTCTCAGACCAACTCTTAGACGGTACCGGCCTACTGACGTGTTTAACGCAGACGAAACAGGGGTATATTGGAGAGTGCTTCCTGACAAGACTCACGCTTTTAAAGGAGACAAGTGCTACGGAGGGAAAAAATCACTAAAGGAGCGCATTACAGTCATGGTATGTACCAACATGACTGGCACTAAAAAACTGCCGCTGCTTACTATCGGCAAGTTTGAAAAGCCACGGTGTTTTAAAGGTATAAAATGTTTGCCTGTCAAGTACCGAGCAAACAAAAAAGCTTGGATGGACTCCACCCTGTTCAATGACTGGCTGTTGAACTTTGACCAACAAATGGCTGCAGAAAATCGCAAAGTTGTGTTAGTGATTGATAATTGCACAGCCCACCCAAAGATAGACAGGCATTTGAAAGCAACAGCCTCGGAACTTCTCTTCCTTCCTCCAAATGCAACTTGCAGATTGCAACCTTGTGATCAAGGAGTGAATCAAAACCTGAAAGTACATTTCCGAAAACTGCTTCTGACGAAGTTGCTACGCCACACTGATGGGGGCGCTGATGCTGCTGATTTCCAGATCACACTGCTTGATGCTTTGTCTGACTTGAAACTGGCCTGGGACATGGTCACAGCCTCTACCATCAAAAACTGCTTTCGCAAAGCTTGCTTCACAGCCAACGATGAGACACAGGAAGACAGAATGACATCAAGCGATGAAGGAGAACAGCCGTCAACAAGCAGCAATGCGCCGGGCTCTTCAGGTTACCCATCGTCTGGTGGAAACACAGAACCTCTTCTGTCAAGACTGCTCAAAGAGTGGAACATTTCACCTTCCGAGTATTTCACTGTTGACGAAGATATCATGACGTCAGGACCCAAGGAGACTGCAACATGCACAAGGCAATCAACGTCAGCAACTGTGACCAGCCAGGACTCTTGAGTCAGACGATGATGATTGTGGGGAGGCTGAAGAAACTGTCACCAGAGAGGAAGTTTTGGAACATGTTCACAAGACAAACATCTATCTCATGCAGACTGAGGGCCAGGGCGATGTCATGAAAGCGTTCTACCACTTCAGGGACACCCTAGACAGGCACATAGCACGTTTGGCCACTCCGAAACAAGAATCACGCAGTTCTTTTCCAAAATCGGAACACAAGAAAACAAGAAAGTCGTGTCAAGTCAGAAGATGTCGGGGGAGAAAAGTTTCACAAAGAACAGGGCCAGTCTTCGGCAGACCAAACTCAGACAGAAGGCAAGAGACAGAGAGAAAGGACTAAGACGGATCGGCCTAGTCAAGCAGGGGTGAGATCTGAGGAAAGTTCAGGGACAAAGAATAGAGAGCAGAAGGAAAGTGACCCGACGGGGCATCTTGGGGAGAATGAAGCGAAGGATGAGAGACAGACACAAGGAGAACACAGAGGAAAGGAACCGGAAGTGAAAGTGCACATCGAGGTCGAGGGAAAACGTGCTACAGGGGTTGAAGAGTCAAGAGAGAGCGGAAAGACCAAAGAGCAAACACAAGATAAAAACGCAGGGCAAAGGCAAGATTTTGAGAAAGGACAGAGAGAAAGTGGATTTTCAGAGATGACAGAAGACGAAACGAAAACCGATAAACCTCAAGAACTGCTACCCAAAGAAGATCTTTTCCGAATTCTTCGATCAGAGTTGTCAGGTGCCAAGACTGTCGAGGACATCGCAGGCATAGCTGTCCGCTATCAAGAGGCGATCGAGAGCTATCCAGTGACAGTTCGTTCACACATGGAAGACGTCACAGTCGACACTGACGCAGCTTATTGGCTCCCAGATGATGCTCCTCATTTCTTACCTGTCCGCATCTACGGAGATGGAAACTGCTTTGCGAGATGCGCATCTATGATGGCGTATGGAACGCAGGACCACTACGACGAAATGCGGATACGGATTGCACTGGAACTCGCATTTCATATTGACATGTACTTGGACAATAATTTCCTCCAGCTTGGTCACCATGTCGGCGATGACCTATCCAAACAGTATGCCATGTACTCGGATCAGTATCTGGACCAAGTGCTCACACCAGCGGCTATCAAACGCGTTTTGAGCAGAGAAATTGAAAACATATCTCAGCCGGGCAGCTATATGGGCATTTGGCAAATACATGCACTGGCCAGCGTGTTCAAATGCAAAGTCCGTTCAATCTACCCCAAGTTCGGTGGGTTCACCGTCAGACGTCACTTGCACAGATGGGTGTGTCCCAGAACGTCGGCGCCAAATGAACCACCACTGGCTGGTCCTCCAGCATCTCCACTGGCAGTGATGTGGTCCTCAACTCTCGGCAAGCAACAGAGGCCAGAGCAGTGGCGAGTGAATCACTTCGTGGTCTGTGTGCCTCGCTGGTATCCTTTTTATGTGTTCACAAATATTTCATGTGATATGTATTGCACGATGTGAACATGTACGTGCGTAAATTCATGTACACACTGTATACAATAATTATTATAAAGATATGTAAGGATGGCATGGTGTCCTGCAGTTCACCTAAAACTTGATCATTTTAAGAGCATTATAGTTATCAAAAGGTATAAGCACCAACTGATGAAAATGTACTCCTTTACTCATTTTAGATGCACGTGCAGGGAACTAATGGCGGGGAGAACCAAACGAGAAGTTTGACTGAACTGCTGCACATACCGTTCTCTTTGTATAAACATATGGACTGCTGAGTTACGAGGATGGAAAAAAAATCATCCTTTTGAGATTTGTCTTTTCACTGTTTATGATTGACTTTTTCTCTTCCAGATTTGGCAACAATCCTTTCTGTTCAGTTACAGAGTGTGACATTTTAGAGATTTCTTTTCTGTCCAGTGTGGCAACAACCATCCTTTTCTGTTTCTGTTTTCGAAACATGTTTTCAAAATCATTTGTATTAAAATACACAACAGTCTAGGAAACAAGTTTCATTTCTATGCATGTAGACATGCGCACCGGCGTGCGCGCATGTGTGTGTGTGTGTGTGTGTGTGTGTGTGTGTGTGTGTGTGTGTGTGTGTGTGTGAGAGAGAGAGAGAGAGAGAGAGCGAGACTTCAGACTTCTTTACTGTTTCAGGCATTACGCCCATAACAAAAGGGGGAGTGTGGGGGTAGGGATACAGAACATCAAGTGTTTTGGTAACTGAAATCAGATGTACACTCAACTGGGGGAGAAAAAAAGGGGTGGGTGGGGGGTGGGGGGGGGACATTATTCAGCAACATGGTTTCCACGGCGCTGACGTCACACACCGCTGACATATGTATGTTCTTCGTTTTGCAGGGTTTTTTTCTTGTTTGTTTGTTTTTCAAACACCAGTCTGAAAGGATACGCCTAGACGAAAATTGTGCCCTTAACCCAGATAGTGCCTCACAACCTGAGACAAAACACGCAGATGATTATTGGCTCCGTTGTAAAGTTCCAAGTTTGAGTACGGGTTGATCTGAGGCAAAGTTTGCATTTTGTGTAGGACGTCGTTGTCTCTGGCTGACAGTGTTTGTTGTTTGACATACCAGTGTTCTATTTTTCTTCTTCTGAAGAGAGAGAGAGAGAGAGACGCCGGATATAACGTAGCGACCTGACAGAAATTCGTTACAGCCGGCGTGTCGGATGTAACGAAAGCCGGATGTAACGAAGCGATTTTGATAGTCCCCGGCGATTCGTTATAAGCGGCTTCGACTGTAGCTAGTTTGGAGAAAGACATTGGATGAGTTTGTTAGCCAGCTTTGTATCCTTTCAACTTCTTTAGTTAAAAATTAATTCTTTACAGAAAATAATTAAAACAGTAAAAAAATCTTCACTTCTACTTCTAGAGAAAGTCAGACAGTGCCGGTGACGTAAAAGAAGCAACTCCGTCACCACGCAGACACTGATACTCTAAATATGACGTAACTCTCTCTCTCTCTCTCTCTCTCTCTCTCTCTCTCTCTCTCTCTCTCTCTCTCTCTCTCTCTCTCTCTCTCTCTCTCTCTCTCTAACCCAGCTGCTAGTCCGGTCACAGTTCCGCTATGGCGATACAAAAAGCCTGTATGTAGTACCCAAAACCAGAATAGACTTATTTAAAACCAGTCTAGCATTCTCGGGGGCGACTTTGTGGAATTCGCTTCCGCCCCACACGAAGACCACTCCAACGGTATCATGTTTCAAGAAAAGTCTATTTAAACATTTATCTTCGCAGCCATAACTATCTGCAAGCTTTGCTTTCTATACGTAGATATCATTGTTAGTAATGTACCCATTCTACTGCTGTGTATGTATAGCGCTGCTGTGTTGTTGTTTTTTTGTTTTTGGGGGTTTTTTGTTGTTTTTTTTTCCTTACCATTGCTCCCCCTCCCCCAACACATCCGTAGGCGTTGGTCCTATACATGTATTAATCTAATGTAATTGTTGTGTTGTAGATGTAGCAACGGCAGATTTGAAAAATGGCATTGCCTCTGGCATTGTTAATATCTTTACCGTTGTAAAATAAAGATTCATTGATTCATTGATTCATTCTCTCTCTCTCTCTCTCTCTCTCTCTCTCTCTCTCTCTCTCTCTCTCCTCTCTCTCTCTCTCTCTCTCTCTCTCTCTCTCTCTCTCCTCTCTCTCTCTCTCTCTCTCTCTCTCTCTCTCTCTCTCTCTCTCTCTCTCTCTCTCTCTCTCTCTCTCTCTCTCTCTCTCTCTTGTTACGCGAAGCGAGAAAAGCCTTTGTAAGAAATACTATTAAGAACAACAAAGACGCGTCAGCTATTTGGCGCGTCCTGAATTCCCTTACCCGAGGCTCTAGTGCATCCACGGTAATTCCTAGTGATCTATCCGCTAACATGTTTAATAATCACTTCCTATCTGTTGCTGAAGTTTTCTCAACACAAGAAAGTGTCAATGATAAGTGTTTCGATATTTTAATTAACTACTGCAATCAGAAAACCGTGACTCCTGTTAGCATTCCATCGATTGCAATACATGAAGTAGGTAAATTCATAAGTAGTCTCGCGAACAAGAAGTCATCAGGCCCTGATGACATAAATCCTAAAGTTCTGAAACTATCTGTACCTTACATTGTTGAATCGCTGACATACATTTACAACCTATGTCTCCATCAGTGTGTATTTCCTACACAGCTTAAACTTGCAAAAGTAATTCCACTACCGAAATGCAAGGACAAGGGAAATCTGAATAATTATATACCGATTTCGTTACTGTCCGTGTTAAGCAAACCTCTGGAGCGACATGTACACAAACACTTGTCTCGGTATTTAGAGACAAATAATATGCTTCATCCCTACCAGTCTGGGTTTCGTCCAAAGTATTCCTGTCATACAGCGCTAAGCAGACTTGCAGATAAGTGGTTATCTAACGTAAACAATTCTCAACTGTCGGGTGTTATTTACCTTGACTTTAAGAAGGCGTTTGACCTGGTTAATCACGACACTCTGATAAGCAAACTTAGTCATTATTTAAAAAAACGTCTCAGCAGTTTCCTTCTTTAGTTCATATCTAAAGGGAAAAACGCAAAAGGTTGTAGTGAATGGATCACACTCTGAAGTGAAGGAGATTAAGTTTGGAGTACCTCAAGGGTCAGTTTTAGGGCCTCTTCTATTTTGTTTATACATCAACGATCTGCCTCTTTACCTAACGTCCGAATCTGTCGAATGTGACTTGTTTGCTGACGATACTTCAATCCACACGGCAAATAAAAACCTTAATGTGGTTGCAGAAAACCTACAACAGAGCCTTGATGTGAACGTAACTCAATGAGTATCTATCCAGCAAAAACTAAGTCAATGGTAATTGCGACACGCCAAAAACATCAACTAAGCCCCCTTTCACTTGATTTGTCATTCGAAGGCAATTCTATTGAGCAATTGTCTGAACATCGCCTCCTTGGAATTATTATAGATGATCAGCTCAAATGGCAGGCACACACACATAAAGTGTGTAAAACTGTTTCAAGAAACATTTTCATGCTGTCCAAACTGAAGCACTTCACTGGCTTTGAAACCAGAAAATTATTTATTATGCACATATTCAGTCCCACATTAATTATGCTTCGACGGTGTGGGATGGCTGCAGAGATGTACATTTAAAAAGACTGAACTCCTTACACAGACGAGCGGCGAAATTAATTTTACCTGATCCTACTTTGACAACGGATGATAAGATTCACAAAGCGGGACTTCTTTCTCTCAAGAATCAGTTTCCATTCAACAAAGGTGTTCTCCTTTTCAAGATTCGGAATGAAATCACTCCGGATTATCTAACCCAGCTGCTAGTCCGGTCACAGTCCCGCTATGGCGATACAAAAAGCCTGTATGTAGTACCCAAAACCAGAATAGACTTATTTAAAACCAGTCTAGCATTCTCGGGGGCGACTTTGTGGAATTCGCTTCCATCCCACACGAAGACCACTCCAACGGTATCATGTTTCAAGAAAAGTCTTTTTAAACATTTATCTTCGCAGCCATAACTATCTGCAAGCTTTGCTTTCTATACGTAGATATCATTGTTAGTAATGTACCCATTCTAGTGCCGTGTATGTATAGTGCTGCTGTGTTGTTGCTTTTTTTATTTATTTTTTTCTTTCTTCTTTTTTCTTCCTTACCATTGTTCCCCCTCCCCCAAAACACCCGTAGGCGTGGGTCCTATACATGTATTTATGTAATGTAATTGTTGTATCTGTAGATGTAGCAACGGCAGATTTGAAAAATGGCATTGCCTCTGGCATTGTTAATATCTTTACCGTTGTAAAATAAAGATTCATTGATTCATTGATTCATTGATTCTCTCTCTCTCTCTCTCTCTCTCTCTCTCTCTCTCTCTCTCTCTCTCTCTCTCTCTCTCTCTCTCTCTCTCTCTCTCTCTCTCTCTCTCTCTCTCGCTCGCTCGCTCGCTCGCTCGCTCGCTATCTCGCTCTTTCTCACACATATGCGCGCATCTCCAAGTGGCATAGATCTTCATGTGCCCGTATATGCCTCTTGAGGATGTTTGGAGCGCGCATGCACTCACGCACACGCATGCACACGCATCGACGCGCTTTCAGAAGAGCATGCAGAGATGTACTTAGTATAGCATGTAGCTAGGTAAAGTCAACCTGATTTCACACAAATTATAGCAAGACTGAAATTGTACCGTGAAATTCTAGTTTTGTCGCCATTTTCCCAAGTCTTGAAGCGAAAGCGAATCTCATATCACGTTAAATATAAAATTATGTAAAAACAAAAAAAAAAAAACGTCATGACAAATGACGTTTGACAAACCAATGATGCGTATGCACTGCGCGCGCCCCTCAGTCTAGAGTTCACTATGACTCATTGGCACATCTGCGAGGCTTTTTCAGAAGGAGATATTTCAACATCAGAATCAAGTCTAAGTCAAAAGGTAGAGACCCTTGAGAACGAAGACAGCTCTCATATAAAAGAGACTTTGTGGGTTATGGTTCATCCCATCTTGTTTAGTCCCTGACCTGCCTTTGGGAACAGACTGTCATTTTGATTCTGAAATCTTTGTTAATCCATTACAGCCTGAAACTGATTTTTTTAATTTGCCTATTGTCCTATGAAAGCTACATTACAGATTAGGAGAAAGACCAACCATTTTAGTTCAGGGGTGGTGCCAGAACAGCTGGGCGCCTCAGGCGCCCAGCTATTCTGACACCACCCTCAAACTGTCATAGTCAAATTAATGTAAACAGTAGCGTATCAGGATGCAAAGAGTTAACTCAGCTCCACACAACTTCATCCCGCCATCGGAGGAAGATGGATGCAAAGTGGGATCAGCAAGAGGCATAGATCCTCATGAGTCGCGGGGACTCATGAGGCTCTATGCCTCTTGCATTTGGGTTCTGCACGTTTTGTGTTCCGGCAGTTAACTCATTCGCGGCCTGCCGCATCCGGATGCGCGGCATAAGCGAATGAGTTAAAATACTTTGTAGATAAGACTAGAGCTCTGTAGGCGACAAACTGTTCTGTCGACGCCCTTGAACTATCATGGTCAACTTTATATCTTGCTGTAGAGCGTCAGGGTTGAATCGGTTAAATCGGTCCTTCCCCCTCCACTCCACCCCTTTCCACCATCCCCCTCACCCCCCCCCCCTTCTCTCCACCACCCCCCCTCCTGCTGTTTAAGTTTACTGCAAGTGAAGTGAGGTTGAGAAAGCGGCACATTCACTCTCCACCGTGTCCCTCCATAGTGAAACGTGACAGCTCTGCTATTTTACTTTGAATTCGTGTATCTAAAAAAATAAATCGTCGTGAATTCGTGATGGTAACAGTAGCACCCACCAACCCACCCAACCACCCTCCACAGCCATACCGCTTCACACATAGCGGCGATTCTGCACTGAGGGGAAGGGTTTCTGGACACACTGCTTCTCTCCCGCGATTTGCTGCTCTGATCAGCTCAGCGAATCGCGGGAGACAACCAGTGTGGGAGGTGGAGAGTAGGGAGCGACAGGCAAAAGACAACACACTCAGTGTCCAGCTCAGCATGTTTACCAGACTGCTCTGGCGGACTGAGTTACACAGACAAGATTACGTGCTGTTCAAACCTGATACAGAGCTTGGGATTAAAAGAGAGAGAGAGAGAGAGAGAGAGAGAGAGAGAGAGAGAGAGAGAGAGAGAGAGAGAGAGAGAGAGAGAGAGAGAGAGAGAGAGAGAGAGAGAGAGAATGAAATGAAATGAAATGAAATGAAACTTTATTTTTGAAGGATAAAAGAATAGGTGCGCAGACCTGTTTTCATTCTTGTCCTTGCTACACACTACAAAACAAAATAACGTACATAAATCACTCTCTTACCCACACACACACACAAGCGCCCGTGTACAATTGCCGCGTGCACAGGTTTGTGCCAGATTAGCTTGTAGCCTACAGGCGCCAAGCCAAAACTGCACAACCCTCCACACTCACACACACACACACACACACACACACACACACACACACACACACACACACACACACACACACACACACACACACACACTCACACACACAGAGAGAGAGAGAGAGAGAGAGAGAGAGAGAGAGAGAGAGAGAGAGATGATGATGATGATGAAACTTTATTACATAACGGTAGAAGTTTTGACAGATACAAATACGTCATTTTTCAAACTTGCCGTTTCTAACGTTCTACAACATGAAATATAATGAAGACAAACAAAAAATATTTAACGCAAATAAAAAAAAAATAAGTAAATAAGTACAGACACACGCAGTACAGAAAATAATACTACTAAGGTAGCAATAAACAAATAAAAAAAAGGAAGTAACACTCCTCAGCACAAATTACATAGGAGAAAAATCATAGCACAGCAAAAACAAGCACAAAGTACCAAGAATCAAACATACATACACACACCTTTACAGCCGTGTAAATGCACGCACTAACATATATACATTTACATAACCTTTCATCAGAATGACAGGATAAAAATAATATATCTAAGCGGTTTCCATCAGGTATATGTGTAGTTTTGTTTTAAAGGAGGAAAGGTGGGCTAGTGTTTTTAAATGTTGAGGAAGTGAATTCCATAAAAGTGGTCCCGAAAAGGCTAGGCTTGATTTGAATAAGTCAATGCGAGGTAGTGGTAATCGAAGAGTACTGTTCCTCGAGGACCTTTCACACTGTCGTGGAGTAAATTTAGCTGTTAGATACTGTGGAGCTTTCTTGTGGAGAATTTTAAACATAAGTATGCACTTGTTGTAAACGAGTTGTTGACGAAGGCCAAGAAGTTTGAGATTTTGCAGTTTTACAGCGGTAGGAATGGGTCTTATATCTACATGTTTAATGGCTCTTTTGTATAGTGAATTTAGTTTTTTGATATGCACATCACCGCTACCATCCCAAACAGTGGAGATGTAATCAACATGAGATTTAATGTGTGCATGAAAAAACATTTTTCGTGTATTTATGTCACTCACACTTCTCAATTGTGATAAAAGAAAAATATTTTTTGATATTTTCTTACATATATTAGTCACATGTTTCTCCCAACTTAGCTGCTCATCTATACATATTCCAAGGAAGTTGCGTTCATGAACTTGTTCAATAGGTTGGCAATTAAGACTGAGCGTTAGTGAAGGGGGGGTGAAGTTGATGTTTTTGTCGTGAGGTGATTAACATGCTCTTCGTCTTATCAGGATGTAGTACCATGTGGTTTTTACAGCACCAATCAGAAACTTCGTCAAGACTGGATTGTAAACGACGACTAATATCATGACTGTTCTTACCAGGAACGTGAAGGCTTGTGTCGTCCGCAAAGAGATTACAATTAACGTTAGGGTCGGAAATATGTATAGGAAGGTCATTTATGAAAAGTAAAAATAGGAGGGGTCCTAGAATTGATCCTTGAGGAACTCCAAATTTAACATGGCCTAGCCTAGAGTACTGACCATGGACGTATACTTTTTGCTTTCGGTCTTCCAAATAGGATTTGAGAAAAGTTATTGTAGTTTCGTCCATGTGGTATATTGTAAGCTTATGTAAGAGAATCTCATGGTCCACAAGATCAAAAGCTTTTTTAAGATCTAGGAAAACTGCTCCCGACATTAAATTTTTATTAATTGACTCTAGCCAGCAATCTACAATATGTGTGAGTGCTGACTGGCATGAATGGGTCGGGCGAAAACCGGACTGATGAATGTTTAGTAAATTACCCTTCTCAAGGAAATTAAGAAGATGCTTGTGAATGTGCCGCTCTAATGGCTTTGACAAGGCTGAGAGCAAAGAGATCGGTCGGTAATTATGAATATCTTCAAGGTTTTTAGTTTTGGGGATCGGAACTACCTTTGCTTGCTTCAGGACTGTAGGAAAATAACTTTTATTTATACACAGATTAAAAATGTATGTAAGGGATTGTATTGTGTAAGGCAACGACAATTTTAGTGATTGGTTATCAATATCATCAATCCCTCTACTTTTCTTATTCGGCATGTCAGAAATATACTTACCGATTTCTGCTATTGATATATTAGGAATTACGAATTTTTGTGTTATATTTGTTGCTTCGCTGAAAGATCTCAGAAGACTTGAGATACTATATTGCGTACTGATATTTGATGCCGATTGGGCTAGATTTTCAGCGGCCGATAGAAAATATTTGTTAAATTTGTCTGAAGTTAAATGAGTTGGTATTTTTGGGGCTGCTTTTCCTTTAGTAATAGCATTTAGTGCTCTCCAAATGGATGCTGTGTCACGGTTTTCTGAGATCATTTGATTGAAGAATGCTTTTTTTTGCAGCCCTTACCAGATATTTTACTTGATTACGTTGTTTTTTGTAGTCATCAAAGCGTTTTTCTTTTTTAAGTTTGTCTCTGAGCGACATAGCATTTTTAATGTCCAATGTTAACCAGGGCGGCATGGTAGTATGTTTAACGCGTTTTACCCTGAGGGGCGCGTGCTTGTTAAGGACTCCGAGGAACAGACTCATCCAGCAAGACAAGGCATTGTCAGGGCAAGTGTGGCAGTATACATCATCAAAGGGTGTATTGTGCAAATCGTGCATGAATTTATCCCTATCAAATTTTTTATAAGAACGATACGTTATAGTTGTGTGTTTGTTTTTCTTTGGCCTATCAAGCTTCAGAGCAATTGTACAACATACCGGGTTATGATCACTAATGGCTAAGGTCGGGACATTCGCACTAGTTATTCTGTCCTTGTTGGTAACATAAATATGATCAATGAGCGTGGATGATGTAGATGTGATTCTAGTTTGTGCTTTAATTATTTGTGTCAAACCAAATAGCGATGTGGTCGTGATCCATGCTGCATTTGATCCCTTAGGTCTAGATAGGTCGATGTTGAAATCACCTAGGAGAAATATGTCACATTTGCTCTGACTTGCCTTGTCCATCAAAGCTGTAAACTCATCAAACCAATCCCAGCCGGCTGCCGGATTTCTATAGACAAAGCCGATTAGTATAGGTGATGACTGTGGTGTTTTTAACTCGAGCCACATACACTCCACTTTGGGAGAGAGAGAGAGAGAGAGAGAGAGAGAGAGAGAGAGAGAGAGAGAGAGAGAGAGAGAGAGAGAGAGAGAGAGAGAGAGAGAGAGAGAGAGAGTGAGAGAGAGAGAGAGAGAGAGAGAGAGAGAGAGAGAGAGAGAGAGAGAGAGAGAGAGAGAGAGAGAGAGAGAGAGAGAGAAATAAATCTTCCCCAAGAAGGAAGAAGACATAACATCTGGCTTGTCACAAAAAAACGGAATTACTGTTGTTGCCTGCACAGCACAAAAATGTTTCTGATCATACAGGTCCGCCTCGGAATTACGCGCTCCGCTTTTACCACGGTAGGTCTCTGTCTGGACCCCTCGGCCGGGGTTGCCCGGCGAGCATAAGGTCCTTGGGCTTACGTCAGCCTTAGCTGGCCCGCGCACGGCTGTGCGCGGGCCAGCTAAGGCTGATGTCGGCCCGAGGACCTTTGCTGAACGAGTGTTTTGGGGTTTGTCTATTTTTTCTTCACAAGTGTACAGTCGCCGTAAATTCAGAACTGACTACAAATCACGCGAACGCGAATAGCGTGGTACCGCGATATACTGAGTCTTACCTGTATCTGTACTGACTGGTTTGCGATCGCAAACCTTACGACGAAAGACCGTTTGGCGGGCAAAGTACACATGGTTGAGCAGGTGCTGGCTTTTTATTTATTTTCGTTATTGTTGAGGAATTGAGTGCGTTCAAGCAAAGGTAACCTCTAATACCTATTGGTAATTATTGGTAATTATACGTGTGATTGTAACCCCTTCACTGGCGAGATAAATGTAGCACAATCCAACTGCAAGAGGCATAGATATTCAAGAGCCCCCGCAGTTGCGGCGGCTCTTGAGGATCTATGCCTCTTGTTGAGACCAATTTGTACACGTGTTCTTTCAACGCTTATGGTCTTTGGTCGTTGAATGAACAAAAAATATTTCAGAAACAAAATATGCGTCATTTGCAGGGAAGGGTTAAAGCCTCCAGCGTGTAAGTAAATATCTTTGACAAGTTTCGTGTTCTATGGCTATGCGCCTTTTCCATCGAAAATGGATATGAGAAAGTAAGTGTACATTTGACAAATTAAAAATAAAAATAAAATGAACAACGTCATGAACTCCTGGGATTAATATTTTTCTACGCGTTGTGAAAATCGCGAAAATCACGTATGGTTTTCAGTGTGTGCACGTTCAGCAGGCGTAAAGCCGCTCTAATCGTTTGTTTCTAGCCTAAGCGATCGACGGTAATTACTTTGGAAGAGGTCACACCTCTCACCCTGAGATCGCGTCCCGATTGGCTTTAGAGGGTCGACAGCATAAATACTTTATTAGAGATCGTACAGGACCATTGACAAGACAATTGTTACGTGGTGGAGTCGTAGTCGTAGTATGATAAACACACCAGACGCACGCACGTAAGGTTCTTTTAAATAAACTTCATTCAGCTGCAACCCGTCACACGTGGCTTAAGGATGTAGACAATACTGGAGTAACAGTTCCAACAATATTTTAATTCAGCGATGCGATCTCCACACAATGCACTTCCAAATGCATCAACACTGATACAAAGTCTCTTCTGCAAATGTCCACACTGCCGACACAAAGTCTCTCTACAACGTACACCACACTGTTACGCTGTTTCTCTCACAATGTACACCCTATACGGGCCACGTACCTACGATAACTGTGTGTCTCTACAACTGACAAATGCAAGACAATGTATGAACGTGCTTTCCTAGCGCCCTCTTTATATATACTACCAATTTCCAGAATCATCTACGAAAATCATACAACGCAACCAATCAGAACGAAACACGCAACCGAAACTCATAAATAAGAATTTTCTGGCATCACTAAAATAGGCTACAAAAACTCGGCTGCTCATTTCAGCTCTAAATCCTAATGTATAATGAAGTCACATAAAAGTATGGTAATCCTATCACGACCTTGCATATAAGCTCTAGAAGATTCTCGACCTTTCACAAAACAAAAAAAAGGGCTGCTCAATTCACGCGCACAGAAAAACAAAATGTTGCGAACTGTCGCCAACTACCCGACGTCACACATACGAGGTCACTAGACAGTGCGACCTTTCTACAACGTTCTGGACTAAACTTAGCGAAATCCGCTCTACGTACAAACGAGAGAAAAACTTACTAAAAAAGATACGTGAATCATAATCATGATAGCTCAAATAAATATCGGATCGTTTCCTACGATTAACACATGCATACTCTCACAGGACAACACAACCACAATCGTAACAACAATCTAGCGCTATAATCCCTTCTCTACCGAGAAAAATTGAACAACACCCATTTCCAAGATTGCGGGGGATCATGAGCAGTGGCAGATCCGGGGGGGGGGGCTAGAGGCCCCCCCCCCCCCCCCATTCGTCAGCCCTGACTTACTTACTTACTTACGCCTGTCACCCCTCCCAGGGTATAGGCCGTCGACGAGAGACCTCCAACGACTCCTGTCCTGTGCTTCTCCTTTGATTTTACTCCAGGTGTTTCCAGTCTCTTGATGTCTGCTTGGAGGTCTCGACGCCAGGTGTTTCTCAGCCTGCCTCTTTTCCTCTTTCCCTGGGGGTTCCATGACAATGCCTGCCTAATGATACTGGAAGCTGGCTTTCTCAGACTGTGACCAATCCATCCCCATCTTCTTCGCCCAATTTCATTATCTGCTGTTATCTGCTCTGTTCTCTCCCAGAGACTGACTTTGCTGATCTTCTCTGGCCAGTGGATTTTCAAAATTCTTCTAAGGCAACTGTTTATGAAGATCTGTACTCTGTTGACTGTGGTTTTTGTCAACCTCCAAGTCTCTGCTCCATATAGGAGAACTGCTTTTATGTTTGAGTTGAAAATCCGGACTTTGGTGTGTTGTAACAGCTCTCTGAAACTCCACACCTTTTTTTTGGAGAAAAGCTGCTCTTGCTTTACCGATTCGTGCTCTGACATCTGCATCAGTGCCACCTTTTTTGTCGATGATGCTCCCGAAATAGGCGAAGGACTCCACCTCCTCCAACGGGGTGCCAGGAAGCAAGACTGGTTCTTCCCTGGTTGCGTTGTTTTCTGTTTGTGGATGGTGAGGCCCACCTGGGACGAGATGTCAGCAAGCCTCTTGGTCTTGTCCTGCATTTGTTGATGAGTGTGGGACAGTAAAGCCAAGTCGTCTGCAAAATCGAGGTCGTCAAGCTGTGTTTACAGCTGTGTTTACAGTGTCCACTGTCTTCCGCTTCTTCTCTGCTCAGTGGTCCTCTTCATGACCCAGTCTATGGCCAGTAGGAAGAGGAACGGAGACAGCAAACACCTCTGCCTGACGCCGGTTCTGACCTGGAGCTCCCTGGTGAACTGCCCTTCGTGGATCACGCGACATGTCATGCCATCGTATCTGCTCTTGATCAGGTAGACAAGCTTTGTGGGTACACCGTAGTGTCGTAAGACTTTCCACAATGTCTCTCGGTCCACGCTGTCAAATGCTTTCTCCTAATCCACAAAGTTGACGTACAGCGGGGAGCTCCACTCCAAAGACTGTTCCACGATGATGCGGAGAGTGGCGATCTGGTCTGTGCATGATCGGTTTTTCCTGAATCCTGCTTGCTGGTCTCTTAGCTGGGGGTCGACAGAGCTCTTCATTCTCTAGTTGGAACACTTACTGATGTCGCCTTTCATGGAAAACTTGATTAGGTACCCCTCCTTCCAGTCAGCCGGCATCACCCCATCTTCCCAGGTCTTGCCAAACAGTGGGTACAGCAGCTCTACTGTTGTCTCTAGGTCTGCCTTCATAGCCTCCGCTGGGATGCCATCTGGCCCTGCTGCTTTGCCGTTCTTCAAAAATGTCACTGCTCTTCTGATCTCTTCCCGGCTAGGACTGTCACAGCTGATGGGTAGGTCAGTCTCTGCTGGCTGGATGTCTGGGGGGTCTGTTCAGTAACTCTTCAAAATACTCGGCCCATCTGTCGAGTTGGTCTGCTCTGTCTGCAATAGGCTTGCCTTCTTTGTCTTTTACTGGTCTTTCTGTATGGCCATTCTTGCCCGACAATCTTCTGGTAATGTCGTAGCGCTGGTTCATGTTGCCGCTGCCTGCTGCCTTTTCGGCCTCTGCTGCCAGGCAGTCTGTGTAGGCCCTCTTGTCTGCCCTGATACTCCTCTTCACCTCGCGGTTGGCTTTCGAGTATTTCTCCTGTGCCCTTGCTTTGGCTGCTCTCGTGCGACTGTTGTTGACAACTGCTTTCTTCTGCTTCATCGCTTCTATCTTCTTCAAGGTCTGTGCCGACAGCCAGTCCTTGTGATGGTGTTTCCTACAGTGTCTTTGCAGGTTGAGTTCAGCGCCTCTCTAACTGCCTTCCACTGCTGCTCCGCCTGTGGTGACCGTCTCCTCTTCATTTACTAGCTCCTGTAGCGCTTGAAACCGGTTGGACAGCACCAGTTTGAACTCTTCTCTCACTCCAGTCTCTCTCAGGAGGCCTACATTATAGCGCTGTCTTCTTGTTGTCTCTTTGCGGCTTTTCTTTAACTTGAGCTTTATTCTTAAGGTAAGCAGATGGAGGTCTGAGGCGACATCTGCTCCCCTCCTCACTCGAACATCTTGAAGGGATCTTCTAAATTTCTTGCTAATGCAGATATGGTCTATTTGGTTCTCTGTAGTATGGTCAGGTGAGACCCAAGTTGCTTTGTGCATTCTTCTGTGTGGGAAGATGCTGCCTCCAATGACAAGTCTGTTTAGAGCACAAAAGTCTACAAACCTCTCCCCGTTCTCACTCATTTCCTTTAGTCCCTGTCTCCCCATCACCTCTTCGTATCTGGTGTTGTCCTCCCCTATTTTGGCATTAAAATCGCCCGTGACGATGGTGTTGTCTCGCTCCGCACATTTGTCCACAGCACTCTGGAGTTGGTCGTAGAACTCTTGTTTCTCTCCCTCGTCACTATCATTAGTGAGCGCATAACACTGGATGACGTTGAGCTTAATCTTGTTCCTGATTCTAAAGGCTGCTGTGATAATTCTTGGCCCACGAGGTTCCCAGCCAATCAGCGCTCTCTGTGCCACTGGTAACAGCATGAATGCTACACCTTCTGTATGGGGGGCATTCTCCTCTTCATGACCTGAATACAGAATCATCTCCCCACTTAACAGCTTTTCTGCCCAGACTGCGTACATCTGGCTTCACTGATACCTAGCAGGGCAAGGTTGTACTTTTGCATTTCCGCTGCTATCTGGGCGGCCTTGCCGCTCTGGTACATGGTCTTGACATTCCATGTGCTCATGATTGTGTCCCTGGATAGAGAGAGGCAACTCGGTCCTGTGGCTTCCGAAGACTTCCGGCTTTCACCACACGACGTCATAAATCTTCTGGTAGAAGAACCTTCCTCCTCCAGGAAAGGAATTGCTGTTTGTCTATTCGTCGGCGTTTCTGTAGCTATTTCCTTATATGCAGGGTGGGGAAGCTACTGCCCAACCCCCTTACTAGGAGGACCAGGCGTTTTCTGTCGGGGTCTCCTTCCCTTAGACCATGTTGGTTCACGGCACCTTATTTCATTCGGTGCACCCCTCTCGCGAGGGACCCCCTATCCACCACCCAAGGGACGCGCCTCAACGCCATAATGGTCCCATCGCGAGGCGTCAGCCCCTCCCTCCCCCTCCCCCCCCATTCCCCCCCCCCTAAAAAAAAAGAAAAAAAAAAGAAAAAAAGGGGAAGTTGTGTTTTACTATTCGATTCTTTCTTGTACAGTGTATTTCACAATTATCTCACGGGATCGGTGGGTGGGCCTAGTGTGTTCATGGATCTATAGTCAAATATCCTCACTTGACACTGCTGACCTGCACATAGTCCCCGATCACTGTATAGTGCCAGTGGGACGTTAAATTGGAGATAATGAATGAATGACCTGCACTTGTCACAATACTTCACCCAGACATAGTGTCATGCGCCCATGCACTCACAGGGGCTCATGTAAATCAGTGCCTCTTGCTGTGCAATACAATCCTCATTGCATCCTCAGACTGAGGCACCCATCTGGCAATAAGCCGCTGACTGCTGGTCAACCCCAGCGGTGGGAAAGTGTCCGATCTTTGTTGATCTGGGCCCAACCCAGCCATAGAGTTTCAGTTACAAGAGGTCAGTTACAGGAGCTCATGAGAAGCATTACCTCTTTCTGTGCGATACCATTCTCATTGCATCCTCATGCGTGGCAAACATCTAGGTTTATGTCGACGACTGTGGACACGCCAACTGTGATCAGATGGCGAAAATTCAACTGCGCTGTTAGTGTCTCCCCCCCGGGGTGAGCAGCCGACTGGCCCGGGTGTCACAGGTAATTGCTAATCCCCAAATCCCGTCACACATCACTCTCTGAGCACAGTGGGTCTCCGGTCTCACTCAGATTGCGTAGCTTTGTCTTTTGAGGTAGTGTCCGTGGACATGCACCAGTGCCCATCAGGGTAGCTATGTAGTCATTGATGCGTGTCAGCGGAGGGGAGGTGTGAAACGTCTTGATTTTGATCACTAACTAACCCTTTAAGTAATCGTCAGCCAGTGTAAGAGGGTATCATAGGTGATCATGACTATTTCTGTGATCTGATTCTGTGTTCCTCATATAGAGGCGATGTTTGGGTGTATAGAGCAGTTTCACAATTTTCACAAGTGGCTGTGTTGTTCCTCAGACGGTGGAGTAATTGGTAGTGTAGTGTTGTCAAACACAAGGTGATTGCTTCTGCAGAAATTTCAGGTAGAACATTCTTTTCAATAGTAAAATTAACACCATATAAGAATCAAAGAGCCCGATTAATCTTGTTTTGTTAGGAAAGTGTCAGGAGGCGGGGAGGAGGGCAAGTGCAAGTAGATATGATCAGCCTTTCCTTTTATAAAGTGCCAAAAGCAGTGTTGTGTCCCGAGATAAAAAAAAAAAAAAAAAAAAAAAAAAGTTTTCAAATAAAACAAATAAAAATCGTCACCTCTGAAAACTCTAGTATGTCTGAGAAAACCCCAAGAAAAAAATAAAAGAAACACGCGTAGAGAGAACGGTTACAACACTATAGTACAATTTTAAAGAAAATCCCAAAAAGAAAAGCACCAAGAAATAAAAATTTCAACACAACATAAGTTGTAAATTGTTCTTGTTAAACGTGATTCTTTCTTTGTTATGATTTTATGCTCGCCTGATAGTCACTGTTTTGGTCTGGATTTCTTTTGTATGACACAGTGTGGAAAACGGAGGGGGGCTATTGCCCCCTTCCACCCACCCCCCTCCCCCCGTCGAGACACCCTCTGGATCCGCCCCTGGTGAGGATCTATGCCTCTTGCTGAAACCACTCTGTATACATGATCCTTTGACGGTCTGGGATCTTTGACGCTGAATTTACATTTTTAACACAGTCTCTGAAGTAACTGGGAGAGGAGGGGTTAAGTTGTCAAGGAGTGAAGGCATGACCTCTGTCAAACTATTTACCGCAGACTGCCTCCGGCAGAACCAGAGAAAAGTGATGGTGAGGTTTCAGGGCGCCAGGTGTGACCGCTTCCTAGCCGATTTTGTTCACTTCGAAATAGCCGTGCCATTTCTCTGCTTACTCAACGACAAATGGCGTCGGTGGAAGTTGACCTTTCATATGACCTCGAAAGTCAATGTGCAACGTTGTTGTTGTTTGTCTACAGTATTGAAAATGCGGTTTTCTTTGAGATGGAGCTGGTCGTAGCCCGTTCAGTGGCATGCAAATGACATAACAGGCGGGCGGGCCTCATAGTCTGGCAAAGAAGTAACAAGATACAAAAGACGTCACGTCTAGCTATTCTAACCTTGCTGTTGAACGTCGTTTTGGCGAAGCGCCCTCGTGCGTGCGTGCGAGCGTGTGTGTGTGTGTGTGTGTGTGTGTGTGTGTGTGTGTGTGTGTGTGTGTGTGTGTGTGTGTGTGTGTGTGTGTGTGTGTTTGCCTGATGGCGCCAAGTTAATCTGGCACTACCCTTGAATTATCATGATCGATCCATCTCCTGCTGTAGTGTTTCGGGGTTTATGCACACATACAAGTGTAGGGGGTCTGCAAATTGACTCATTGCTCATTTCCGCAGTCCGTGGAGCGATTTAGACAAAAATGGCAGAAACCAGCGGAAAGTCATCAGAAAAAGGAACAAATTACACTTTGTAACTGGAAAAATTGTTCGATTGTTCGGGAGGGGGGCGGGGGCGGAGGGGGGAGGGAGTGGGGGGGGGGGCGGGAGGCAACAGTTTTCTCAATGGAAAAGAGAATACCAAGAGAAGAGAGAGAAAAAAGGCATTTAACCATTTAACTGGTTTTACAATAAGTTGTTTTTTTTTTTTTTTTTTTTTTTTTTTTCATTTTTGGCAGTGCAAGTCAAGTATTCATGTTCAAGAAAGTAGACATGTACATCTGTACAATTCTGGATTGGGCTGTTTTGCCAAGTGCTGAATGGGCATTTTTCACTTCTATCTATCATTCTAAATCTATTCTAATCTATTCTAATCTATCTATCTATCTATCTATCTATCTATCTATCTATCTATCTATCTATCTATCTATCTATCTATCTATCTATCTATCTATCTATCTATCTATCTATCTATCTATCTATCTATCTATCTATCTATCTATCTATCTATCTATCTATCTATCTATCTATCTATCTATCTATCTATCTATCTATCTATCTATCTATCTATCTATCTATCTATCTATCTATCTATCTATCTATCTATCTATCTATCTATCTATCTATCTATCTATCTATCTATCTATCTATCTATCTATCTATCTATCTATCTATCTATCTATCTATCTATCTATCTATCTATCTATCTATCTATCTATCTATCTATCTATCTATCTATTGTTTCCTTTGTGTATGAATGAATGAATAAATGAATGAATAAATGAATGAATGAACGCATGGATTGATGGATGGATGGATGGATGGATGGATGGATGGATGGATGGATGGATGGATGGATGGATGGATGGATGGATGAATGCATGGATGGATGGATGGATGGATGGATGCGTGTATGCATGCATGCATGAATGGATGCATGCATGCAAGGATGGATGGATGGATGGATGCATGGATGAACGCATGGATGCATGGATGCATGGATGGATGGATCAAGGAATCAATCAATCAATGAATCAAGGAATGAATGAATGAATCGATCAATCAATCAATGAATCAATCAATCAATCAATTTTACTTAATGTCTCTTCTTGTTAAATGTCTCTTAATGTTTCCTTATGTGTAATTTGGTACTATTGCAATATGTACCTTGTGTTTGTAGAGCTGCAACGGCAAGTACGAAAAATGGCACGTGCTAATTACTTCATCCGTTGAGAAATAAAGTTTAATTTCATTTCTTTCTCGTGTATGTCGTGTAAGCGGGGGATGACTCGCAGAAACCGTGTTTGCTTTGTGTAGCCCTGTCATTGAACTTAACCCTTATCATTCGGAATACACCAGTGTGTGAAATAAGTTTGACTAAATAGTTCAAGGGTAGTGCCAGAATAGCTTGGCGCCTCTAGGCGCCAAGCTATTCTGTCACCACCCTTGAACTAAAGCCACTGGTCTATATCTTATCTGTAAGTACTATAATGTAGCTTGCATATGGCAGTGTACAAATTTGAAGCTCTTAGCCTCAGTATGATATGGGTTAAAAACAACATGATACAGTAACGTGGCGTCAAACTATCAGATGTCTGACAGACTATATAACAGGTTCTTGTTTCTATACCAGTCTAACCCATTTAGCCCCGACACACTGCAGCAGGAGGTGGATGCACCATGATAATTCAAGGGTAGCGCCAGATTAGCTTTGTGCCACCAGGCGCCAAGCTAATTTGGCAATACCCTAGAATTATCATGGCCCATCCGTCTCCTGCAGCTGGTACATAGTCGTTAGATGACACCTCCAAAATTTGGTACATGCGGCCGTCGGGTTAACTCATTCAGCCCTGACGCACTACAGCAGGAGATGGGTCGACCATGATTGTCGGCGCCAAGCTAATCTGGCACTGCCTTTGAATTATCATGGTCGATCCATCTCCTGCAACTAGTGCATAGTCGTTAGATGACGCCTCCAAAATTTCGGAAATACGGCCGTCGGGTTGAATGGTCGATCCATCTCCTGCAGCTGGTGCATAGTCGTTAGATGACGCCTCCAAAATTTCGGAAATACGGTCGTCAGGCTGAATGAGTTAAGTAAAGCTCAAGTCGATGGTATTCGCATGCAACCGGATAGCTAAGAAGCTATCTTTATCGAGAAAAACCAAGTAAGCCGTTTCATACATTTTGATCAGAAGATATGACACAAGGTGTTTTTTTCTTCTTCTTCTTTACATGGCGGTTATGGGCGTGTTTCTGTTAACCCTTTCACTGCCGGGACAAAAAAACATCACCCAAGAGCAAGAGACATAGATCCTCATGAGCCCCCCCCCCCCCCCCCCCCCGATGGTGTCCTCTGTGTGAGGGCCACAGATACAAATGAGAACAGCAGAAAGCACCTATTCTGATCCCAGAGGAAGTGAATGTAAGGTGTGGGGAAGGGATGGGGGTGGTTTAAAGTAGTGCATAATTGTGCGTGTGTGTCTGAGAGAGAAAGGGTGTGCTGTTGTGCATGCGCAGTGAGTCCAGTGTTTTCCTGGAGAACAGCGCTATACAAGAACTATGTATTATTATTATTATTAAAGTATGAATCCTTCTGTAGCCTGCAACTCAAAACACTTTCATTTACACCGGACAACGATGTAAATCGAAGTCACGGCGGATAATAGCTTCTCTCACAGACACATCCAGCGTCTCCAAGAAAGTATAGATTCTCATGAGCCCTCCGGGCTCATGAGAATCAATGCTTCTTGGAGATGATGGAGTGTCGTCTTTGCTTATGGTATAAGCTGATGATCCGACGAATTCGTTCTCAAACGAAACCTCACAATTCTGAAAATGATTGAATCCCATCAGTTTGAGGCAGGGATCCTCACACGATCTTCACGAAACATTATAAGTTATTGGTCGCAGGGGTCCGTGCTACAAGCCCCTGCTACCAAAAACGTATTTGTTTTCATTCCTCCACTATTTTCTTAAAAGAAATCAAGAAGACATCTTCCGACCTGGATCACGCCAAACATGACTGACGTGAAGGAATATACATTTATACATAATAGACTTATGACGTAATTTAAAATATTTCATGACGTTGCCGTCTCCAGTACTGAGTGTGCTTGTTGTTTCGAACAACACTAAGTAACCTTTTATTTTAGAACGTTTTGGTGATCTTTTACAGAACAAAACTCGCATCCAAGACTATGCGTCACAAAAAGGGCTACAAGAAGTCCGCCATTTTTCGCTACAAGGGTTTTTGTATCACGGTCACATGGTACGGTTTGGGCTAAAGTGACTGGTCGTGTGATGTAGGGAGGAAAACAATATAAGTTTTTGGTCGCATGGGTTCGCTGCACGGGGTACAATGGTTCCTTTGACCTCCCTCAGCAGGCCTACAAGGGTCCGTGCAGCAAGCCCCTGCTACCAATAACGTATCTGTTTTCATTCCTCCACTATTTTTGTAAAAGAAATCAAAAAGACATCTTCCGACCTGGATCACACCAGACATGACTGACGTCAAAGGAATATACATTTATATATAATAGACTTATGACGTAATTTAAAATATTTCGTGACTTTGCCGTCTCAAGTACTGAGTGTGCTTGTTGTTTCGAACAACACTAAGTAACTTTTTACTTTAGAACGTTTTGGACATCTTTTATAGAACAATACTCACATTCAAGATGCGTCACAAAGAGGGCTACAAAAAGTCCGCTAGACTTATGACGTAATTTAAAATATTTCATGACGTTGCCGTCTCCAGTACTGAGTGTGCTTGTTGTTTCGAATAACACTAAGTAACTTTTTACTTTAGAACGTTTTGGTGATCTTTTACAGAACAAAACTCGCATCCCAGACTATGCGTCACAAAAAGGGCTACAAGAAGTCCGCCATTTTTCGCTACAAGGGTTTTTGTATCACGGTCACATGGTACGGTTTGCGCTAAAGAGACTGGTCGTGTGACGTAGGGAGGAAAACAAAGATTTTTTATATCATCGCGAGGCACAGATCTTCATAATCCCCCGCAGAAAGCTCGGGATCATGAAGATTTATGCTTCGTTTAAAATCCTGGAAATCAGTAATTGGATAGTTTCGAGTCCTTCTAGAATGCATACAAAAGTCATCAGCTTCCTAGTTCTACAAAATCATAACCTGTTGAATGTCAAAGTGCAACAAAAACTGTAATACAAAAGTCAGAGAGTCAACAAGTCTCAAAATGAAAACACCAAATACTGTATATAGATCAAGCGGAAGAAAATAAAAGGCAAAAGTGCGGCAGTCTGCGTGATTCATCAGGCTTGTACAGGTGCAAGATTCAATCTTTTTTATAAAAAAAAAAAAAAAAAAAAAAAAAAAAAAAAAAAAAACTAATTGGCTGTCGATAGCGGTTTCTGTCACGACTGCAGGAATCACTGATCGGGACAAAGAGAGCTTACCTGCGTTTTTTGTGGTTTTTTTTTTTTTTCGATATCACATACGCAGTGATAACGTTGGGTGGATGATGGGCATGTATTCATCCATCCATGCATCCATCCATTCATTGATTGATTGATTGATTCATTCATTCATTCATTCATACACAAAGGAAACAATATACAAAGGCAGATAGATGGGGGTGGGGGTGGGGGTAGGGTGTGCTAACGAGAATGTATGCCTCCTGCAGGCAAAGATGGGCCTCGCTGGCAAGCTTTAACGGAGGTCACTCGAGGTATAATTTCTTCGCTTACGAAGCACAGTTAACAATGCTCCCGAAGGGCAAGAGGCATAGATTCTCATGACCCCCTGCATTCGGGGGGCTCATGAGAATCTATGCCTCTTGCTGGCCACAGACAGATAGATCTGTATGCACGAGACGACCAGGCAGTGTACCTCCGAGAGATTTAGAATAATTTTTAACGTCAGTGCAGGATTCGAGTCTACGCGTGGGACTGTTTTCCCAGTGTTAGAAACCAGGCGGTCGCTGACCTTTTAGACGCCTATAGATACCGTATTTTGTTTAGTCGAATTTGGCATGCTTAAGTTTATGAGATGTTTTCTTAGTTTTAACAACAAAAAAAAAAAAAAACGTCGTTATTAACGACAACAGCAGCAACGACACTGATAACAACGACATTATCTAAAACAAAACAGCAAATGTACAGAATGTGTAAAACTAGAGTCCTTTGGGGGGGGGGGGGGATTTCCGGAAGCCCTGGAAACACCCCCGCCGCACCCCAACCTACCCCTCCCCCTCCCCTCCCCCACACCCTCCCTTCCAATGCCGGAGCCGCCCCTCACTGCTATTACTATTACTCTGTGGCGTAAGAAGATTTTTTCATGGGGGGTGGGGGTGGAGGCTAGGGGGGTAGCCTGACATGTTACTTTTTAGTCGCCAGACTCCGTACGATCAAACAACTTGGAAGTGTGTGTGTGGGGGGGGAGGGAATGGGTGTGTGTGTGTGTGTGTGTGTGTGGGGGGGGGGGTGACAACAACAAGGGACAGTACAGCTTCGAAAGATTCAAAATTAACTGATCTTTTTTTCTCCAGAAACATTTTCGTACAAACAGCAATACAAATAATAAAATCTTCTGATTCCTGTCTTCTAAATTATGTTTCGAAACATTCTTTACGAATTGATGTGGGGGGGGGGGGGGGTTGTGGGGGGGGGGGGAGGGTATGGAGGGCCAGGGGATACTCTGCACCTCCACCACCCACCCCCTTTTCACTTTTTCATTGGAGACCAGCCCTCCACTCCCCCACCCCCACGCCCCCCCACCCCCATCCCCCGGTTCGTACGTTGCTTTACTACTTCCACTATCAAAGTCCTAATTCAAAATGTCTTCACGGACCTCGCAGATGAAATAGCGTATTCATCCACCTGATTGATTTTGATAGAAACTTCAGTCAGATGTCACGTTCGTCTCAAATTGCGCATTATGAACACTTTGGTGCGTTAGCGGCGACTGTCGGGCGTAATAAGAACTAACAGGGGATTTCTGCAGCAAAATCAACAGCAAAAGACTCCCTCGATCATCTGAGGATGTAAATTAACCCGACCTCTGCAGGAAAGAAGCATGGATTCTCACAGGCCCCTGCAACTGCAAGGGCTTATGCAACGATACGCATCTTTCCTGTGCATCTTGCTTAACTCATTCTACCCCAACACCGAAAACCTTAAATTTTGCCGTTGTCCCCTGAAGACTGCATTGCAGTACAGGACACAGGTCGACCATGACAGTTCAAGGGTGATGCCAAGCTATTCTGGCATCACCCTTGAACTATCATGGTCGATCCTTATCTTCCTGTGGTGTGTCTGGGGTAGAAAGAGTTAATGAAGACTAAAATGGGAACTCTGCAGAAAAAAACTGCCGGTAAATTTGGCTAAAGCCAGTATTCCATTTTTGAGAAAAGCGTGATTTTCATTGTTAAACAATTAAATCTCGTTTTTCTCTAAACTGGACATACTGACATTTTCCAAATAACGTTTTTCCAAAGTCGTGACTATTCTCACAATAGTAAGTTTCTTTCAACAAACGACGCCCAACAGTAAACGCGCGCGAAACAACGGCGGGATAAACAACTTGCACATTAACCCTTATCATTTGGAATACACCAGTGTGTGAAATAAGTTTGACTAAAATAGTTCAAGGGTAGTGCCAGAATAGCTCAGCGCCTCTAGGCGCCAAGCTGTTCTGGCAACACCCTTGAACTAAAGCCATTGGTCTATATCCTTATCTGTAAGTACTATAATGTACCTTGCATATGGCAGTGTACAAATTTGAAGCTTTTAGCTTCAGTATGATATGGGAGAAGCATAGACAAGACTCCAAACATCTCCCCGGCGGAACATAAGCATAGAGAACACTCCCAACATCTCCAAGAGGCACGGATCCTCGTGAGCCCGGAAGCATAGAGAACACTCCCAAGAGGCATAGATCCTCATGAGCCCGAAAGGCTTATGAGGATCTATACCTCTTGGAGATGTTGGGAGTGTTCTCTATGCTTATGGTACACGCTGGATATTCGCCGTGATTTAACCTCGTTCGTTGTTGGGAATCGTTTGGCGTAAACGTAATCTCTAGAAAGTGAAGATGTAAATGCGACAGATCTCTGATCCCAACTGGCATACATCCTCATAAGCCCCTGCTGCTGCAGGGACATGAAGTTCTATGCCTCATGCACATGAAAGCCGAGGTCGCGTTGTTCTTTTGCTCCAGGATATTTCAAGATTAATACGTGTATTTCAATACATCCACACGTTTCCTAATCTTATTTTCTCCGCTTATACAACCTTGTTATCAAGAGCTGTTGAAATCGTCTGTTACTTCTACAAAACTTACTTTCGCGGCAAACACACTTTCTTACATTAAACGAACCGGAAGAATGGCTAACCGAGACTTCAGCCGAACTCTTCAGCCAATGAAAGCCACGAAGCGTCTTCAATATCGATCGACAGATGCAGATGACCTCGGAGATGGATAGATCTTGCGAGATTTTTCTTTCATCCGAGTAAGTAAGTTAAATTAGAATTTATGTCGGCAATGGACTGCATTACAGGATTAGTTAGTGATCATAAGCAGATTTCCTAACATGTACTTTGTTTTTCTTCAGTAAATTAGAATAGAAGGTGAACATATTGTTATCTGTTGCTATCAGAAGATTCAAACCTCTTCACTGACAGTGAAGAAATGTGCCGACGAGATAAATGCAAACTGACCACCCCAGACACGGCAATCTTCCTGGAACGATACAATCCAGATAAGGTCAGCAAGAGGCTCTCGCGGGGGCTCATGATGATCTATGCCTCTGAGGTCTGATGTCGTTAGTCAGCTCCGATATTGAATGTATTAAATGCCTACTTTCAGAGACCGACAGCTCATACTTCAGACTCGCCTGGAAATCAGCATAGCTCTTCCGTGTGAAGGTTGGCTCACCCAAAGGTGCCCTGTATCAATAGCTGCGCGTGTCGTATAGCGTTTGCCAGCGGCTGGCATCGCTGTACGACACGTCCGCAGCTAGACGACGCGTCCGCAACAATTGATGCGGGCGTTTTGGATGAGTTAAAGACAGCGAATCCAGTTTTGTGATAAGCAAGATTTTTTTTTTTTTAAAGTAATACAATGAAGATCTTGCATTTCACGAAACTCGACTTCCTGTCTTTTGCGCACGACAGGCTTCTAACTCTTCAAACATTTTTAAAAGTGTTTTAAAATCCCTGTTAACTAAAAACGATTTTAACTTTAAAATGCTTTTAATTTAGAAGCCTGTCGTGCACCCGGCCCCTGGTCCTTGGGTATTAGGAGACCATGACAGCTCTAGAGTAGTGCCAGGTTCCTCGGGCGCCTGGATTTTCCAGAGTGCAAAATAGTGAGGCAGCATGAAGGATTGTTCTTCTCTGCTTCCGAATGATCTCGAAGAGGAGAGAGCTCTCCTAATTTTATTTTTATTTTTAAAGCACATGTAACTAAAGCCTGTTCTTAACCCTTTGGGTGTCGGTAGCGGTTTTGTCGCGATGATTCCTGCAGGACGCAGTTATGACTCGCCGAGTTCGCGGTGTTGGCGGACTGACATTCGGCCCGTTCTCCTAGCTCTAGGTATGCTGTTTACAACCACGTTCATGAAACCGACACGCTTCGGCGAACACTCGGCACTAGGTTCGCGATGTGGACGTTCGTCCAGTTAACCCCTTCGCTGCCAGTAATCATGAATGTCGCGTCTGAAACCACTGCACACTGACAGACGTCGGCGCGATGGAACAGATGTAAATGGGACCAACAATATTCACCAAAACCTAATGATAGGACTAACAAGGGACATAAATCATCATGAGCCCCCGCGACTGCGGGGGCTCATGAGGGTTTATGTCTCTTGCAGATGGGTAGCGTTCGCCTTGCCCCGGTAGTTACGCGGTTAAGAGCGCGTTTTAAGCACAGGCACGAACAATTTTACGGTCTGTTACAGCAAAAACAAAATGATCTGAATCTGAACTTTGGGGTGGGGGATGGGGGTGGAGGGAAGAGTGTTTGGGGGGGGGGGAGTAGTGGGGGAGGGTGGATAGTGGGAGGGCGGGGGGAGAGTTGGGGGGGGGGGGGAGGGATTTCACGGGAAAATGTGTGTATTTTAAGTGTGTCTCTTGCAAAAAATACACACTCAGTTGCCTGAGGCAAGTTTTTGTATTTCAAGCAATTGCCAGATAATATAATGTTTTTTTTTCCATTTTCAATCTGTTTGTTTATAAGACAAATTACGTAACAGAGCTATATAAAATCTTATAAGGTGCGTCTTTACAAACACATATAAAACGTTGGGATTTTTTTTTTCCTTAAGCGCAGGCAAGGAAGTACCAGACGAAAGTTTCAAATTGACTGGAATGCATATCGCAGTGAGTCTCTAAAGAAAAAAAATCTTCAAAACAGCTCCTTCCAATTCATATTAACCTTTATGTTTGTGCCCGGAATATAATTATGTACTATGTACATCACGTAAGAATGTGTTGAAAACATATTATTTGCAAAGCATTCGGACCGTCAAGCAGACGAATTTTACGACATTGGCACCAACTTCCTGTCTTACAGCCCTTTTACCGTCTGCATGGTCCTAACTATGCTCACAAGCAAAAGAAATGCGACAATTTTTTAGTCATCGGAAACAATTTAGTGTTGCCAGTGATTACAAAATTGTCGCATTTCTTTTGCTCGTCAGTATGTTTTGTGACGGATCCTGGCTAGAAACAAAAATTACGCGCGCGGGGGGACGAGCTGACGACGGGAGGGCCGAGGAACATTTGCTCACAGTGTACCCTGTAGAACCGGACCTATAGTCTGGGCCTAGCTAACTCATTTTGCTATGATGTTAATTCTTTAAGATTACCTTCATGAGGTTCAAGGGTCCGTTGCATAAGTGAGCTAAGTCCCTCGCCAGCCACTAAGCAAGGTGCTCCGCTACAGCGGAGCACCTTGCTTAGTGGCTGGCGAGGGACTGACTGAAGCGCATTCATGCAACTGGCCCAGGGCATATGCCGTCAAACTTAGGCTGTCAACTCTCTCTCTCTCTCTCTCTCTCTCTCTCTCTCTCTCTCTCTCTCTCTCTCTCTCTCTCTCTCTCTCTCTCTCTTCTCTCTCTCTCTCTCTCTCTCTCTCTCTCTCTCTCTCTCTCTCTCTCTCTCTCTCTCTCTCTCTCTCTCTCTCTCTCTCTCTCTCTCTGAAGGCACGCAAATTGACCACACACACACACACACAAAATTCTTGATAAAACGTTTCATCAACATCGTCTTCATAGTTTCCATCCCTTTTTTTTTTTCCTTGAACGAAATAGTTTTGTGACGAATTATACCGGGTTTTATTTTCTTCATAGCGGGGTTTTCATCTCATGTAATCCAGTTACATTTCATTTCGCGCGCGCGCGTGCGTGCGTGCGTGTGTGTGTGTGTGTGTATGTGTGTGTGTTTATTCGCGCGCGAGTGTGGTTTGTGTGTGTATGTGTGTGTGTGTGTGCGTGCGTGCGTGCGTGCGTGCGTGCGTGCATGCGTGCGTGCGTGCGATGTACGCTTGATGTACGTGCGCGTAACGTACGTGCTTACTTTACTTACTTACGCCTGTCACCCCTACCCGGGTATAGGCCGTCGACGAGAGACCTCCAGCAACTCCTGTCCTGTGCTTCTCCTTCGATTCTACTCCAGGTGGTTCCCAGTCTCTTGATGTCTGCTTGGAGGTCTCGACGCCAGGAGTTTCTCGGCCTACCTCTTTTCCTCTTTCCCTGGGGGTTCCATGACAATGCCTGCCTAGTGATACTGGAAGCTGGCTTTCTCAGACTGTGACCGATCCATCCCCATCTTCTTCGCCCAATTTCATTCTCTGCTGTTATCTGCTCTGTTCTCTCCCAGAGTCTGACGTTGCTGATCTTCTCTGGCCAGTGGATTTTCAAAATTCTTCTAAGGCAACTGTTCATGAAGGTCTGTACTCTGTTGACTGTGGTTTTTGTCAATCTCCAAGTCTCTGCTCCATATAGGAGAACTGCTTTTACATTGGAGTTGAAAATCCGGACTTTGGTGTGTTGTGACAGCTCTCTGGAACTCCACACTTTTTTCAACTGGAGAAAGGCTGCTCTGGCTTTACCGATTCGTGCTCTGACATCTGCATCAGTGCCGCCTTTTTTGTCTATGATGCTCCCGAGATAGGTAAAGGACTCCACCTCCTCCAACGGGGTGCCAGCAAGCAAGACTGGTTCTTTCCTGGTTGCGTTCAGCCTCATTGTCTTTGTTTTCTGTTTGTGAATGGTGAGGCCCACTTGGGACGAGATGTCAGCAAGCCTCGCGGTCTTGTCCTGCATTTGTTGATGAGTGTGGGACAGTAATGCCAAGTCGTCTGCAAAATCGAGGTCGTCAAGCTGTGTCCACAGTGTCCACTGTATTTCACTTCGTCTGTGCTCTGTGGTCATCTTCATGACCCAGTAGGAAGAGGAACGGAGACAGGAGACACCCCTGCCTGACACCAGTTCTGACCTGGAGCTCACTGGTGAACTGCCCTTCATGGATCACGCGGCATGTCATGCCATCGTAGCTGCTCTTGATCAGGCGGACGAGCTTTGTGGGTACACCGTAGTGTCGTAGGAGTTTCCACAGAGTCTCTCGGTCCACACTGTCAAATGCTTTCTCATAATCCACAAAGTTGACGTACAGCGGGGAGCTCCACTCCAGAGACTGTTCCACGATGATGCGGAGAGTGGCGATCTGGTCTGTACATGATCGGTTCTTCCTGAATCCTGCTTGCTGGTCTCTCAGCTGGGGGTCAACGGAGCTCTTCATTCTCTCCAGGATGATCCTGTTGAAGACCTTTCCTGGTACTGACAGCAAGGTGATTCCTCTGTAGTTGGAACACTTGCTGAGGTCGCCTTTCTTGGGAAGCTTCATTAGGTACCCCTCCTTCCAGTCAGCCGGCATCACCTCCTCTTCCCAGATCTTTCCAAACAGTGGGTACAGCATCTCCACTGTTGTCTCTAGGTCTGCTTTCAGAGACTCCGCTGGGATGCCATCTGGCCCTGCTGCTTTGCCGTTCTTCAAAAATGCCACTGCTCTTCTGATCTCTTCCCGGCTGGGTCTGTCACAGCTGATGGGTAGGTCGGTCTCTGCCGGCTGGATGTCTGGGGGGTCGGGTGGGCTAGGTCTGTTCAGTAACTCTTCAAAATACTCGGCCCATCTGTCGAGTTGGTCTGCTCTGTCTGCAATAGGCTTGCCTTCTTTGTCTTTTACTGGTCTTTCTGTATGGCCATACTTGCCTGACAATCTTTTGGTAATGTCGTAGAGCTGTTTCATGTTGCCGCTGCCTGCTGCCTTTTCTGCCTCTGCTGCCAGGCTGTCTGTGTAGGCCCTCTTGTCTGCCCTGATACTCCTCTTCACCTCGCGGTTGGCTTCCCAGTATTCCCCCTGTGCCCTTACTTTGGCTGCTCTCGTGCGACTGTTGTTGACAACTGCTTTCTTCTGCTTCCTCACTTCTATCTTCTTCAAGGTCTGTGCCGACAGCCAGTCCTTGTGATGGTGTTTCCTGAACCCTACAGTGTCTTTGCAGGTTGAGTTCAGCGCCTCTCTAACTGCCTTCCACTGCTGCTCTGTGGTGACCGCCTCCTCTTCATTTACTAGCTCCTGTAGCGCTTGAAAACGGTTGTACAGCACCAGTTTGAACTCTTCTCTAACTCCAGTTTCTCTCAGGAGGCCTACATTATAGCGCTGTCTTCTTGTTGTCTCTGTGCGGCTTTTCTTTAGCTTGAGCTTCATTCTTAAGGTAAGCAGATGGTGGTCGGAGGCGACATCTGCTCCCCTCCTGACTCGAACATCTTGAAGGGATCTTCTAAATTTCTTGCTAATGCAGATATAGTCTATTTGGTTCTCTGTAGTATGGTCAGGTGAGACCCAAGTTGCTTTGTGTATTCTTCTGTGTGGGAAGATGCTGCCTCCAATGACGTCGGTTTAGAGCACAAACGTCTACAAACCTCTCCCCGTTCTCACTCATCTCCGAGCCTAGTCCCTGTCTCCCCATCACCTCTTCGTATCCGGTGTTGTCCTCCCCTATTTTGGCATTAAAATCGCCCATGACGATGGTGATGTCTCGCTCCGCACATTTGTCCAAGGCACTCTGGAGTCGGTCGTAGAACTCTTGTTTCTCTTCCTCGTCACTGTC
The DNA here is from genome assembly GCA_036245525.1 of Semisulcospira habei. Classification (NCBI taxonomy): domain Eukaryota; kingdom Metazoa; phylum Mollusca; class Gastropoda; family Semisulcospiridae; genus Semisulcospira; species Semisulcospira habei. The sequence continues at coordinate 69,011,731 of BTPG01000001.1, forward strand.
ATTAGTGGGCGCATAACACTGGATGACGTTCAGCTTGAGCTTTTTCTTGGTTCTAAAGGCTGCTGTGATAATTCTTGTCCCAAGAGGTTCCCAGCCCATCAGCGCTCTCTGTGCCACTGGTGACAGCATGAATGCTACACCTTCTGTATGGGGGCATTCTCCTCTTCATGACCTGAATACAAAATCATCTCCCCACTTAACAGCCTTTTCTGGCCAGACTGCGTCCATCTGGCTTCACTGATACCTAGCAGGGCAAGGTTGTACTTTTGCATTTCCGCTGCTATCTGGGCGGCCTTGCCGCTCTGGTACATGGTCTTGGCGTTCCACGTGCCCATGGTTGTATCCCTGGATAGAGAGAGGCGGCTCGGTCCTGTGGCTTCCGAAGACTTCCGGCTTTCACCACAGGACGTCATAAGTCTTCTGGTAGAAGAACCTTCCTCCTCCAGGAAAGGAATTACTGTTAGTCTTTTCGTCGGCGTTTTTGTAGCTATTTCCTTTTTTTAAAGGGTGGGTAAGCTACCCCCACGCCCAACCCCCTTACTAGGAGGACCAGGGGTTTTCTGTCGGGGTCACCTTCCCTTAGACCATGTTGGTTCACGGCACCTTATTTCATTCGGTGCACCCCTCTCACGAGGGACCCCCTATCCACCACCCAGGGGACGCGCCTCAACGCCATATGGTCCCAGCGCGAGGTAACGTACGTGCGAGTATGTGTATTTGTTTGATGTGCATGTGTGTGGAAATGCGCGTGTGTCCGTATGTGTGCTTGCATACCCGCGTTCGTGTGTGTATATAATTCAGTAAGTCCGTGTGAGTGCGAGTTCATGTTGCGCGTGCGAGTCCATGCGCGTGTGCTGCCCTTCTTTGTCTGTTGTAATGAGTTTGTTTTTAGACACGCAGGATAGAAAAGGCAAGAGTCAAATTACGAGACATCCGGCAAAGCAGGAGTTCCTCGGGCCAATACTGACTGTCCTTGGTCCGCGCACTGCCGTGCACGAGGCAAGGACAGTCGTTGTTGGCCCGATGACTTTTGCGCACTGATATGCCAGGCGCGGATCAGGATCGCATTGCATGTAATCTTCAATATTAAGTATTAAAAACACCTGCCGTTCACTGTATAGTCCTAGCGGTTTTGTTGTGAGGTATCAATTCAAGGGTAGTGCCAAATGAACTTGGCGCCACAAGGCGCCACAAGGCGCCAAACTTATCTGACACTACCATTTAATTAGCAAGGTCAATCCATCTACTGTAACTGGTACATAGTCGTTATTTGACACCTCCGCAATTTGGGAAAACTCTCTGCACTGCAGTGATGGTTTTGCGTTCTGCTAAAGTTTCCTGCAACATTCGGTGGAGTGGAGAGGGGGGGCAGGGGGGGGGAGGAGGGGGGGGAGGTTAACTTTTTGTTTGGGATCTTATACCCGACACAAAAGGCCCCCAGATGCCAGTGGCAGTAAAGGTTAAAAAGTAAGCAGGGAGGGTCGAGGGAGGGGGGCCGGGAGGCGGGTGGGGGGAGGTGGGGTAGGAGGGGGGAGGTTGAGCAGCGTGCCAAGCGAGTGTCAGGACCTCTTACACTTTCGAAATATCGAAAGCGGGGAATGTGGGGGGAGGGGCAAGGGAGAGAGGGAGGAATGGGAAGGGGGGGGGGGTTACAGAGAAGCGTCTGTGTATGTGACCTTAACAGACACTTTTAGCCGCCCCGCCCTCCCCCCCCCCCCCACACACACACACACCTCATCCGCCCTTGGATGTGCCTGCCAAATTGTCAGCTTTTGTTTTTGATGATTGATGACACAATATCGTCGTAAATGCACTTTGTTATTTTTGTCAGAAATCGTGAAAAGCCGAACTCTAAAATTAATGACTTTGATTGGTGAGTTGGCGTATGCAATCATCGTTTTACCGTCATCGTGACAGTGACATACCCACCCCAGAACAGACATATTTGCTTTTTGCCACACACGGCACACATTGCGTACCAAATCGAGAAAGAAAGCAGGCATATAACTGGCTTATAAATCAGGCACACTCCTGAAATTCCGGCGCAGAAAACAAAGAAAACCCGGGCACCGTCATTGAATGTCGGTTTGAAATGAACGACTCCCAAAAACGAACGACGGCGAAGTCACAGCGAATGACTAAATTGTATCAGAAGCACAGACAACACTCCAACACTCCAAACATCTCCAAGAGGCATAGATCCTCATGAGCCCTCCGGGCTCATGAGGATCTATGTCTCTTGGAGATGTTCGGAGTGTTGTCTATGCGTATAATAGAAGCTGGTAATCCGCCGTGATTTCGAAAGCACAGACAACACTCCAACACTCCGAACATCTCCAAGAGGCATAGATCCTCATGATCTATGCCTCTTGGAGATGTTCGGAGTGTTGTCTATGCGTATAATAGAAGCTGGTTATCCGCCGTGATTTCGCTGTCGTTCGTTGTTGATAGTCGTTCGTTGCAAGCGTAACCTCACTACTGTCGACTCGGTTCTCGTAGGGTTCCATCGTGAAAAGTCGAAATGCACGTGCCCAATCATGCACTTCCTTTAACCCCTTCTCTGCCAGTTGACGTAAAAATATGTCCCTTGAGGCCAGAGGCACAACACAAGAACACTCGTAATCCCATCAATCCAAGGAAAACGGATATGAATAGGGTCAGCTAGAGACGAATAACCTCTCATGAGATTCTTTGCCTCTTGCAGTTGGGTAGCGTTTTCGCATCTTATTTTCCGGCAGTGAAGGGGTTAAATTCATGCGATTTTTTTAAATAAATAATTCAGGCACTGCCCCTGAACCATCAAGGTGTATTCGACTCTGGTTGGGCTGTGCCACATGCTGAAATGAGTCCAATTTCTGGGCTTTTCAATCTACGCAGGTGCAAAATATTTATAATGTATTAGAGGATGCAGCGCAAGAAATAGATTCTAGAGAAATTAAATTTTAAAAAATGCTGATTTCAAATTTCTTTCCCGATGACTCACAGCGGAGTGGCTCGGGTTTCGGAGCTAGCGCACTCCACAAAGTTTGTAAGACGAAGGCAGAGGTTGAAGCCCTTTTCTCTGCCGACGAAAGGTGAACACAGCTTATAACTGCAAGAGACATATCTAAATTCTCATGGGGGGAAAAAACTGAAAAAAAACCCACCCACCAGCAACTAAAAACCCAACTGAAAACCACCCAACTGCAAGAGGAATAGATCCTCATGAGCCCCCGCAGGTGCGGGGGCTCATGAGGATCCATTCCTCTTCCTGGCTTTATTTTCCATCTGTGTTGTTCAGATGGCTGGGGTTCTTTGGAGTTGAAATTATGATTTTATAAAGGCAAATTGTGGCCACGGGCATAATCGCACGGCAGGCTAGAGATAGACTGGTGACCTGAATGAAATTAGCTGTATCTACTTGCTCTTGTATTTTGTCAATGTGTCTGTAGGTCTGTAAGTGTGTGGTGTGTGTGTAGGGTGAATGGGGGGGGGGGGGGGCGCATTTTCCAATTTTTTTTGTGTGTGGACAGTTTAGTAGGACAAATTAAAGAGCATATAGCCATTTAAGGTTTGCTGGAATCAATTGCGCTGCAGAGCCTACAACTTCTTTCTTTCTCTTTTTGTTGGTTCAGTGGTCGGTTGGTTGGTTGCTTGGTGACTCGGTAACTCGGTTGGTTTTATAATTTTGCTCCGCTGTTTAGCCTACGTATCATTGGCTTGTTGCTTTTCTGTGTTCGTTTTGTGTGTTGTCACTGTGTGTCGGTTAGTTGAACGGTTCGTTTCTACACTGCTTAGATGCTAGGTTATATGGCATATTGCTTTCCTCGTAACTTGGCCTTATATTTTTAACAGTTTAGAACTAACGCGAAAACAAAAGAATGCACAAGCAGCTCAGAGAGATGCAAACGGCGAAGATTCCTGAAATATTTCTCTTACTGAATGTCATTCTATGCAGATAACCTGCAGTATAACTGCAGATTTTAGCCTGGAATGGTCTCTTCTGTGCTGCATGTGCGCGGCTTTGGGATTTGGGCCCTAGGGCTCTTGAACTGTACACAATTGCGGAACAGCACATATGCAGCAGCTTACAGCCGCACGGCTGAGTTGCATGAGCGTGCTTAGTCTTACACAAGCAAGGTGCTCCGCTGTAGCAGCTTACAGACGCAGGTTTTAACTCATTGTGCCCGAGGTACGAATTACCCACATTTTGGAGTTATCCTCTGAGGACTGCATTACAATTCAGGAAACAGATCGACCATGATAGTTCAAGGGTGGTGGCAGAATAGCTTGGGGTCTAAAGGCGCCAAGCTATTCTGCCACCACCCTTGAACTATCGTGCCGGTAACATCAAATACGGCTGGGAAGATGGCCACCGAACAACTCTCAACGGGACGCTACATCTCCTAGTGTAACAACCGCTAAGCAGCTTTACTCAGACATTGCTGCGGGGCGGGCACCGGTGGGCTTGTCATCCGCTGTTCAGAAGCACCATCAGCAACAGCAGCCAAAACAGCGATGCCCACAACAGGAGCGGCAAAATGAACTACAGTAGCGGCAACGACAACAAGAACAGCGTCAGCCTCCGCAACAGCATCAACAGGATCTACAAGAGCAGCACCTGAAGATACATCAGTTGTTGCCCCCGACTGGCTGCAGCAACAGCAACTGATGTATCCGCCTGCGAGTTGACACCGTGGAAGTACCAACCTCTCCCTAGCGGTGTTCATTGGACTAATTACCCACCATCTTCCGTTTACCAGCAACCAGGAAATGGAACGTATGTCCCGTACTACCCGAGCGGCTACCCAGCGTCCATTATCAGTGGCGCCCAGTGGGCGCAGTTTGTGAACGGTGTGCGTGCGTACTAGGCTGTGCAGTCGTTTGTTATTCCCTACTCACTAAAAATTGTGTTGGAGTGTGCGTTTATCTCCTGTGCCCATCTGTGAGTACACTAGGTGATCTCGCTGGGCCTATCTGCATTCTTTTTTGATCAACAGTGTGTTGTTGCCGCTATAGTTCACAACTTCGTGGAGTTCGTTTTTTTTTTTATTTAAATATTATTATTGGGACAGTTGCTGTTACCGCTACAACGGAAAATACAAGGTGTTGTCCGCTGCAGCGGTAAACAGAATCAAATAACTATATACTTCGTGGATCGAATATTACCGCATTGTGTTGTTTGCTGCTACAACGGAGAATACAAGATGTTTTCCGCTGTAGCGGTAAACAATTAACCGTTTACTTCGTTGTGGGAATCATTCTACATTATGCCAGCAGCGCAAAATTCAAGGTGTTGTCCGTGTAACGGTTAACAATTACGGCCGCTCATCCATATCTTTGGATTATTCGTGAGGAAATCGTGTGATAGCATTCAGATCCACACCCACTGACGGTGTGCCTGGTCTTATCAACACATTTCAGGGCCTATAGTTTTTCGCTGCCTAGTGTGCCGCTGACCAGAACGCTCTTTTCACGTCTGACATCTGATACGTGTGCTACACCACAGTCACTATTTAGACAGCCTGCGTGGCATTCATACGTGGATACACTATTAATCAAAAGCGATCTTCATTTGATAACGCTGTGTTGGACACCGTTTGTGACGTTTGATACGAGGTGCCATAACTTCAGCCGCGTTTTACTGCGTTGACACTTTTATTCTTATTCTCTCTGTTTATATTTCTTGTATTGTGTTGCACTTCAATTGTAAGAATTAGAATTCAACATGATCCATAATGCTCAGACACACGGAAGCCTTCAAACTGGTCACTTGAACATCTACCATCTTTTTAACAAGGTGGCCGATTTGAATGTTTTCCTAAACTCGTCTGAACCATTCCACCTGTTTCAGTGGTCTTAGTGAGACGCGACTTAACTCTGACATAAGCGATCAAGCCGTTTACATACCTAACTTTAGCATCACTCGACGTGACCCTCGTGTACTTGGTCAAACTGGGCTTGCCGTTTACATCCATAACCCAATCCAACATTTAGTAAAAAGGCGTGAGGACATAGAAACTCCGGAAGTTGAGTGCATTTGGTTGGAATTTAGGGCTCCAAAAACTAAACCCGTCTTCATCGGCTTTTGTTATCGTAACCCATCAGCCAAGTTTGAATGGTACGATGATTTTTTGCATGCAGTAGAAAAAGTTGGCTTACCTAACTGAGTGACGAGTTGCTACTAGGCGACTTTAACATGGATATGTTGAAGCCCCATACCGCATGGGAATGCATCACCACACAAACAGGCTTAGAACAATTAGTTTCGGCCCCTACTAGGATCACAAAAACAACCGCAACACTCATTGATCACATTTACACCAACCGTCCCCTTAGTGTATTCAATGTTAGTGTTCCTGACCTCAGCATCAGTGATCACTTTCCTACTGTGTGTATATGGTCAACAAAACTGCCTAGTACATCGTAAGAACGGGCACAACTATAACGTATCGCTCATTTAAACAGTTTAATCAGTCTTCTTTTCTAGCAGACCTTGATCAAACACCATTTAATGTCGTTAATAACGAAACTGACCCTGAAAAGGCTCTGGCTGTTTGGTATGGACTCTTTACAAGAGTACTTAACAAACACGCCCCTTTGCGGCAAAGCGGGTAAAACAAAACCACACGTTACCGCCTTGGCTAACACAAGAAATAATCGAAGCTATGAGATTGAGAAATTACTAGACACAAGCTATTTAACGAGTACAAAAAAAAAAACAACAACAAAAAACGTAAACGTGTCAAGTCTATGGTACGCAGGGCTCAAAAGTCTCTCTTTGAACGAATGATTAAAGAAGACAGAGATACTGCCGCACTCTGGCGCGCGGTTAATCTCGTCACCCGAGGAAACAGCAAGAAATCGTCAGCCATTCCTTCTAGAAATTACTGCAGACACTTTTAATAAACATGTTCTGTCTGTTGCCGAGTCAATCATACTATCAAACGGTAACGCGTCTTACACATGCCCGGAGGCCCTGCTTAACTTCTGTAAGCAGAAGACTAAGGACAAACCCCCCTTCTCTATACCGCCTCTAGCAGTGTATGAAGTAGGAAAACTGATCGGGTCACTGAAAAACAAAAAATCATCGGGACCTGACAAGATCAGCCCTAAAATCCTGAAACTGTCCCTTCCCTATACAGTAGAATCGTTAACGTATATTTATAACTTATGCATCCAACAAAATATATTTCCATCAGAACTGAAGCAAGCCAAGGTTATCCCTTTGCCTAAATCAAAAGATCTGTCTGATGTTAATAACTATATACCCATTTCAATATTATCCAGCCTTTCCAAACCTCTTGAAAGACACGTGCACAAACACCTTTATCAATATTTGGACAGTCGCAGTCTTTTGCACGTATTTCAGTCCGGCTTTCGCCCCAAGCATTCTTGCCACACGGCACTGACAATACTTATTGATGCTTGGCTAGCATCTATGAATAACTCCCAAATAACTGGGTCGATCTTTATTGATTTTAAGAAAGCTTTTGACCTTGTAAATCATAAAATTCTTTGTCAAAAGTTCAAGCATATCTCTGCAATGCAGATGCTGTCTCATTGTTTACTTCATATTTAAGCGGAAGGAAGCAAAGAGTACTGTTAAATGGATCCTACTCCTCGTATGGTCTCGTCAAAAGCGGTGTGCCTCAGGGCTCTGTCCTCGGGCCATTGCTGTTCTGCATATTTATCAATGACCTTCCACTGCATATTAGTTGCAGCGATATCTCTTGTGACATGTTTGCTGACGACTGCACACTACACACTCCTCACAAAAATGTAGCTGCAATTAGCACGCGTCTGCAGGAAAGCCTGCATGAGGTCACCGACTGGTGTCATTCCAACTCCATGTACCTGAATCCTTAAAAAACAGAATGCATGGTTATAACCACACGTCAAAAGCACCAGCTATGCCCGCTCTCTCTTACTCTGTCTATAAACGGCAGCCCAATTGAGCAAGTATCACACCACCGCCTCTTGGGGGTCACTATAGATGATCAGCTTAAATGGCAACTGCATATTAACAATGTGTGCAAAAGGGTCTCCAGAAGTCTGTATATGTTGTCAAAATTGAAAACAATTACTGACACAGATACGTGTCTTCCTTTCTTCAATGCTCATGTCAAATCGCACATAGACTGTGCATCAACAGCATGGGATGGTTCTAGTGATGTACATTTAAGAGGCTGAACTCCCTACATAGGAGAGCTGCTAAGCTTACATTTCCCGATCTCGAACTCTCAACTGACGGAAAGCTTAAAACGTTAAAAATGCTCCCTCTATCCCATCACTTTCAGTTCAATAAAGGTGTATTGATGTACAAGCTGTACAAGCAATCATGTCCACTGTACTTGAGTTCTTTTTTCTCAGAACGGATATCTGTAGCTTCTAGACATGGACAACAATTCAAAGTACCCCTGCCGCGTATTGATTTATTCAAAACCAGTTTGTCATTTTCGGGAAGTTCATTCTGAAATTCTATTCCTGCAGAAATCAGAAACGCAATGACGCTCACCTCATTTAGGGTCGGCCTCTTCAAACACCTAGAATCTCTGAGGTAATCTAATCATTACAGTACAGGGATAACTTGCGCGTGTGTTCAGGTGTGTGAATGTGCGTGTGTGTGAGTATGTTTGTGTGAGTATGTTTGTATGTGTGTGTGTGTGTGTGTGTGTGTGTGTGTGTGTGTGTGTGTGTGTGTGTGTGAGAGTGTGAGAGAGAGAGAGAGAGAGAGAGAGAGAGAGAGAGAGCGAGAGAGCGTCTCTCTTTTTTTCTTTTTCTGTTTTTCTATATTTTTTACAGTGGACCATAATATCTGAGTGCCAAGAGTACATTGAATACTGCATGTACTGTGTATAATGTTTTTGCCTTCATATGTGTGTACGCGATATTTTGGGCGCGCGCTCACGTATGTGTGTGTGTGTGTGTGTGTGTGTGTGTGTGTGTGTGTGTGTGTGTGTGTGCGCGCGCGCGTGCATGCTGTGTGTGCGTGTGTGCGCGTGCATGCTGTGTGTGTGTGTGTGTGCGTGCGTGCATGCTGTGTGTGTGTGTGTGTGTGTGTGTCTGTGTGTGTGTGTGTGTGTGTGTGTGTGTGTGTGTGTGTGCGTGCGTGCATGCTGTGTGTGTGTGTGTGAGAGAGAGAGAGAGAGAGAGAGAGAGAGAGAGAGAGAGAGAGAGAGAGAGAGAGAGAGAGACAATGACAATGACAATGACAATGATTCTTTATTTTACAACGGTGAAAGTTTTGGTGAAACCATTTTTCGAACTTGCCGTTGCTAATCTACTTTACATATAATGCACAAATCACAAAATACTATCATTAAATTGGGAAAAACTATATATATAACTAATAAAAAAATTGAAATATAAAGTTTTTTAAAAAGAAATCATTGAAAAAGCTGAAATAAACATAGAAAATCTCACACATACACACAATTGTAAAGGTATAAATCTTCATACTTACATTCATAAACACAAGCACAAGCACAAAACACACACACACACACACACACACACACACACACACACACACACACACACACACACACACACACACACACACACACACATACACACACACACACACAATACATGCAGCATTAGCATCTTGTATTAACTGAAGATATAACTGAATTGAAGAGTTAGAAAGGGAAAATCGTACACTGCAAGTGCAGGTTGCTGTGAAAATCTTACGATGCTGAGGTGAGGTACTTGAAGAGAGCGGTTTTAAAAGACGAAAGCGTTGTTGATGTTGTAACATGTTTGGGCAATGTGTTCCACATGCTAGCACCTGAGAACGCTAAACTTGTCTTATAGAGATCGATTCTAGGTCGTGGCACAGTAATGGACTGCCTTGATCTGGAGTATGTTGATGCCGGGCGGGAAAACATTTTTTTTATATACTCGGGGAGTCTGTTATTCAATACTTTAAACATCGTTATTCCCTTATTGTATAATAAATGTTTTTTCAAGGGAAGAATTTCTAAGGTTTTCAGTTTATTATCCGTTGTTGAGTTAGGGTCTGAAAGGATAAGCTTCGCGACTCTACGATGAAGAGAGTTCAGTCTTTTTAACTGGACCTCGCTTGCGCCATCCCACACCGTAGAAGCATAATCTATATGTGACCTGATGTGGGCGTTGAAGAACTGTTTTCGTGTTTCTACATTAGCTATATGTTTTAACTTGGATAAAATAAACAGTTTCTTTGATATTGTCTTACATATATTACTAAGATGGCATTGCCATTTAAACTGGTTATCTACAGTAACGCCGAGAAGACGATGTTCCGTTACCTGGCTGATAGATTTGCCTTGAAGGGACAAGCTGAGTGAGAGAGTGCCGAGCTGGTGCTTTTGGCGGGTACTTACAACCATACATTCAGTCTTTGCAGGGTTTAAGATCATGGAATTGTTACTGCACCAGCTGTTAATGTCCTGTAATGTGTTTTGTAGGCGCGTGTCAATTACTGACAAATCCTTATCGGGAGTGTGTATCGCAGCATCATCAGCGAACATATCGCATGCAACACTATCATCACTAATTGTGAGTGGAAGGTCGTTAATGAACAAACAGAATAAAAGAGGGCCTAAAATAGAGCCCTGGGGCACGCCATGCTTTACTTTGCAGTGACTAGAATATGTACCATTAAGGAGAACTTTTTGTCTTCTGTTTTCTAGGTAGGATTTGAAAAACACGGCTGCGCTTTTAGTATATAAGGATATTTTCTGTATAAGTATGTCATGGTTCACCATGTCAAAGGCTTTCCGGAAGTCTAAGAAAACTACACCTGTTAGTTTGGAATCATTAATAGATGATAACCAGGTATCTGCCATCCTTATCAAGGCAGTGTGACAGGAATGGTTTGGTCTGAAGCCTGACTGCAGTGAATGGATGAGATTTTGGTTTTCTAAGTATTCAGATAGATGCTTATGGATGTGCCGCTCTAAAGGCTTCGACAAAACAGGTAATAGTGATATGGGGCGAAAGTTGTTGATTTCACTCAGATCTTTTGATTTTGGTAGGGTGATCACTTTTGCGTCTTTAAATGCGTCTGGAAAAGAGTTTTGGTTTATACAGAGATTGTAAATATATGTAATACTTTCGACGATATATGGAAGAGATATCTTGAGTATTTTTGAGCTGATCTCATCAGGCCCGGATGACTTTTTATTTTCCATCGAGGAAATTAATTTACCCACTTCGTGGACTGCTATAGGCGGTATCGTGAATGGTTCTTTGTCCGTATTTTCCCGGTTACAGTGGTGTACTAGCGCGTTTGGACAAACATACTCACATGAGTTAGTTCCTGTTGGGATTAATGATTTGGCTATAGAGGTAAAGTGGTCATTAAACCTATTTGCAGTGAGGTGGGATGATAAAGGCGCACTATTTTTATTTGTACCTCTAGTTACTAAATTAATGGCACGCCATACAGTAGATGAGTCTTTGCTTTGTTTAACTACTTTATCGAAAAGAGATCTCTTTGCATTTAAAACCATATATTTAACACGATTACGCTGTGTTTTGTATTCAGTAAACCGCTTCTCGCTTCTCAGCTGGTTTCTAATTTCCATTGCCTCAATCAGTCCGCAGTCAGCCATGGTGGAACGGTAGCGTATTTCACTCTTTTGTGTCTCAGAGGCGCGTGTTTGTTCAGCACACCAAGAAAAATTCGGTACCAGGTATCTAATGCTTTATTTGGGTCACTATCGTTATACACGTCGATGAATTGTGCTGTGGCTAAATCAGCCAAGAAAACACTTTCATTAAAGTTTTTAAACGATCTGTAAGTTATGCAAGTGTGGACTTGCTTTTTTAGCTTTGGAAGTTTTGACAGCCATGTGCAGCTAACCGGATAGTGGTCACTTACACTAAGACTATTTACTTGAGTGTTGCTAACTGCTTGAGGTTTGTTGGTATAAATATGGTCTATAATTGTGGCTGATGATGGCGTAATTCTGGTGGGTGATGTTACCAATTGGTGAAGACCGACAAGGGTAGTAGTACATTCCCATGATGGATGGGGTTTAAGAAAGTCAATATTAAAATCTCCAAGAAGGAGAACATCTTTGTTGTGAATGTCTGTTTTATCAATCATGTGTAAAAAGCTATCGTACCACTCAAAGGTGGCTGCGGGGTTTCGATACAGAAACCCAACAAGTAAGGGCGGGGATTTAGAGTTTTTGATTTCTACCCAAATACATTCTACATCACCAGTTTCTAGGTCTTGTCGCCTGAGGGTTATGTGTAGAATGGATTGATGGATATATACCGCTACACCTGTCTCACCCTGTACTGACGGGTCTCTCCTGATAATAGAATAATTCGGGATGGCGATGGCTTCATCACTGATGTGGGCGGCCAAACGAGTCTCAGTTAAACCGAATAGATGGAAATAGTTGGGGGTATTAACATAAACACAGACATCCTGAACTTTGTTTGCCAGGTGGTAGATATTTAGGTGACCGATACGAAATTGTTGGCCTTTTTTCGAGGGTCTGTTCATAGTTGTATAAATCATGTTCAGATAATAAGGTAAAAAACCAGTGAACAAAACTAAGGTACAGGATACAAATAGTAGAAGGTTACGCAGTTAAACCAGGAAAGAAATTACATGTACAAGTAAAATATCAGATGAAACAAATAAAGACTAATAAGGTAAAGAACCAGGGGACAAAACTAAGGTACAGGATACAAATAGAAGGTTACGCAGTTAAACCAGGAAAGAGATTACATGTACAAGTAAAATATCAGATGAAAAAGAGAGAGAGAGAGAGAGAGCACCTATATACATATTTGCCTTTTCTGTATGAATTCTAATGTACTTAATGATTTTCTGTGTATTGCTTTACTTTGCATTTTTACTCATTTTATATTTTTGTGCGTACGGGTTATGCGCCGTATGTATGTCTGGAGTGGGTGTCCGAGAGCGTGTGTGTGTATGTGTGCGTGTGTGTCTAAGTGCGTGCGTGTGTAAGTGTATTTGTGTGTGTGTGTGAGTGTGTGTGCGTGCGTGCATGCGTAATTGCGGTGTGCATGTGTGTGTGTGTGTGTGTGTGCGTGTGTGTGCGTGCGTGCGTGCGTGCGTGCATGAGGTGTGGTGTGCATGCGTGCGTAACGGAATGTGTGTGTGTGTGTGTGTGTGTGTGAGCGTGCGTGTGCATGCGTATGTGCGGGCGTGCGGGCGTTAGCGAGTGCATCCATGCGTCAGCGTGTGGTATGTGTATTTTTACATGTCTATGTCATTTATGTAGTAGATGTAGCAACGGCAAGTTTGAAAACTGGTCCTGTTACCAATAACTTCTACCGTTGGAAAATAAAGGTTCATTGTTCATTGTTCATTGTAGTCGAGTGATATCTTGCTGTGGTGTGTCGCGGGCAGAATGGGTTAAGTTGTTTGAGTGAGTTTACGTGTGCTTCGCGGCTAAGTTGTATGAGTGAGCTTAGTCTTGCGCACGCTACTAAGCAAGATGCTCCGCTTCAGCGGAGCACTTTGCTTAGTGGCGTGCGCAAGGCTAAATAATGCAGCTTACAGCCGCAGTTCCAAATCAAGCTCACAGACCCGCTCAAAATTATCTAGATCCCTATGAGAAAGCGGGAAGCCGAGGGGAGAAAAATATTCTCGTTTGTTCGACAAGCAGTAGGTGGCCTGACGCCAGCTACTTATGTCGCAGACCCTCGGGCATGACGGGAATGGAATGTCGGCACTGACGCACAGCACGACCTCACGTGACCGGAAGTTCAATAAGGGCGAAAACTCTGGGGGACTGGCGGAGTTATTCGGGTCAATGGAGACTTTGAGTCCGTTTTTGTATATTATGTTATGTCGGCAGTATGCGTTTGTCTTAAAAAATAAAATAAAAAAAAGCAACTCGTTCACGTTTTAGTACAGATTTATTTGAATTATGCAAACTACACGAATAAAGCCTGACAAAATCAAGAAAGAATCAAGAAGGCTAAGCACATAAATACTTTATTAAAGCTTTGGCTGTCGATAGCAGCTTTTAACGCGATTACTACTACATGATTCATCGCGACAAAAACCGCTGCACACAGCGAAAGGGTTACATAATCGGTATTGATAATCCATTTCTTTCTGTTTCTCTTTCTTTAAAAAAATTAACTATATATTTCTTTTGTGAGTCTTTTTTTTTTGGAGAAAAATCAATAAAATAAAAGACTTTCAGAAATAAATACAATGGACAAATTAGCGAGTTCAGTGCAGAGAAAATGTGAACCTAACCAAACTGCAAGAGGTATAGATCCTCATGACCCCCCGCAGTTGCGGGAGCTCATGAGGATCTATGCCTCTTGCTGACACCACTTTGTTGCACCATGTTCCTGGGACAGCTAGGGTTTTTTAGTCTTGAATTAACGAAGATTGCAGATGCACAATCTGCGTCAACTGGTACTGTTCGGGTTTGCTTAGATGAGAGGTACAACTGAAAATTATACGAAGCGTCAACAGGTAAACTATACGAAATAGCAACTAAATGTTTCAATGATACAGAAAAAAATCGCGGCTCTTGGTAATCACCGTGTCAATAGATGTTCTTTGGACACCAGATGTAGGTCAAGTCTGGACGCTTTTCGACGAAAACAGCGGATGAAAAGCCCGGACAAACATGCGATATCGCAGGTTTGTCTTGGCTTTTAATCCATTGTTTTTCGTGGAAAGCGTGTAATTTTGACCGACTTCTGATTTCAGAACAACGTGTATTGTTCTAATTGCTGCCCAAAGGGAATACAGGACTGAGGGAACGAAAGTAGGTCAAGTGGAGGAGCTTGTCCCTTTGCCTGAAAGTGATAAATGTGAACAGGCGTGTGTGCGTGTGTGTGTGCGAGAGAGTGTTAGTTAGTTATTGGGGTTTAACGCTGAGCAGGCGGAGAGAGAGAGAGAGAGAGAGAGAGAGAGAGAGAGAGAGAGAGAGAGAGAGAGAGAGAGAGAGAGAGAGAGAGAGAGAGAGAGCGAGAGAGAGAGAGAGAGAGAGAGAGAGAGAGAGATATGATGATGATGATGATGATGAAACTTTATTTTTCAACGGTAAAAAGTTTTGACAGTGAAACAAATCGTCATTTTACAAACTTGTCGTTGCTAACATCTACAGGATAAAAAAGAAGGGAAACTATAAAATATATATGTACATACAAAACCCAATAGCATCATTATATACAGAAAAAATAATAATACTCAACACAGAGAGAGAGAGAGAGAGAGAGAGAGAGAGAGAGAGAGAGAGAGAGAGAGAGAGAGAGAGAGAGAGAGAGAGAGAGAGAGAGAGAGAGAGAGAGAGAGAGACAATGACAATGACAATGATCCTTTATTTGACAACGGTAAAAGTTTTGGTAATAACAACCATTTTTCGAACTTGCCGTTGCTAATCTACTGATTACAGAGTTACTATCGTTCTAATTGTTTTCTACTACTAAGAAGGAAGAAAAAAAAATGACATGACACAGCACAAGCCAATAATTTTAAAAAAAAAATTAAAAAAGTAAAAATAATGTTGGGGGGAAGTGACATAGGAATTACCAACTTTACTGGTCGGGCATAATGACATGTTGTGAGGTTTAATTAAAAGCAGTAATATAATAGGAATACAGACAACCTAATACGCATACATAACGCATGCACATTTGAGCACGCCACTCTCTATCTCTAATATACACGTGCGCACACGCACAACGCACACACGTGCACACACACACGCTTACGCGGCTTAAGCTAGTCAGTCATATGAGTAGCTGGCTACATACAAGCTGTACCGAATAAATATTATGAGTCATCAGTCGAAACCTGTGATACACGCAATTAATGATCTAATGAGAAATAGTATTTTTCAATATGTGCACAGTCACGGGGATGCTGCTGACAAAAATAAGTACTTGATGAGACTGACTTTAAACGAGGAGAAAGTAGCTGATGTCGTGACGTTTCTAGGCAAGGCATTCCAAAGACTAGAGCCAGAGAACGTCAAACTCGTTTTATAGAGATCAATTCTAGGTCGCGGCACAATAAGGGATTTTCTTGATCTGGAGTATGTTGATGACTGGACGGTAAATAGCGATGTGATATATCGGGGTAGCTTATCGTTTAATGCCTTGAACATAACCATTCCCTTATTGTAAATTAGATGATCTTTCAGGGGCAGAATTTTTAAGGCTGCCAATTTTTGGTCAGTAGTTAAGCTGGGATCAGGGAGTATTAGTTTGGCAGCTCTCCGATGTAGAGAGTTCAATCTTTTCAAATTGACATCTCTCGACCCATCCCACACAGTAGAAGCATAGTCTATATGCGATCTAATATGGGCATTGAAAAACAGTTGACGTGTCTCCATATCAGTAATGTGTTTAAGTTTTGCTAAGATGTACAGATTTCTGGAGACAATTTTACAAACGTTACTGATGTGTAGCTGCCACCTAAGCTGGTTGTCCATCGTGACTCCTAGCAGGCGATGGTTAGTAACTTGGCTGATGGGTTTGCCTTGGAGGGACAGACTGAGTGAGAGAGAGCCAAGCTGGTGTTTTTGGCGAGTGCTAATTACCATGCTCTCCGTTTTTACCGGGTTTAAAATCATAATATTATGACTGCACCATTCATCAATATCTTGCAGTGTGTTTTGCAGTCGTGAATTGATGTTTGATATATCCTTATCTGGCGTGTGTACAGCAGCATCATCTGCAAACATATCACAGGTAACGCTTTCATTTTTTATCGCAAGAGGAAGATCATTTATGAACAAGCAGAATAGAAGGGGACCAAGAATAGAGCCCTGTGGTACGCCATGCTTCACTAAACCTTGATTCGAGTATGAGCCATTTAGTAATACCTTTTGTTTTCTACCTTCGAGGTAGGATTTGAGAAACGATGCCGAGTTGTTGGTGTACATGGATACTTTCTTGATCAGTATTTCGTGGTTTACTAGATCAAAGGCTTTACGAAAATCCAGAAACATGACTCCTGTAAGTTTTGAGTCGTTGATGGAAGATAACCAGGTGTCTATCATCCGTATCAGCGCAGTGTGACATGAGTGTTCTGATCTGAAGCCCGCCGTGAGATGGCCTTAGTCGCCTGCTCGGCGTTAAACCCAAATAACTAACTAACTAACTCTGATCTGAAGCCCGACTGCAATGAATAGATTAATTTTCGGCTTTCCAGGTATATAGATAGATGCTTGTGAATATGCCGTTCTAAGGGCTTGGACAGAACAGGTAGAAGTGATATGGGCCTACAATTATTAATTTCACTAAGATCTTTAGATTTAGGTAGAGGTATTACTTTCGCGTCTTTAAATGCGTCTGGAAAACAATTAAAATTAATACAGAGGTTGTAGATATAAGTGATACTCTCTACAATGTATGGGAGGGATATCTTGAGTATTTTCGCACTAATCTCATCCAGTCCTGGTGATTTTTTATTTTCCAAGGATGTAATTAATTTACCAACTTCATGGACCGCTATAGTGGGTATGATGAAAGGTTTTGTGCCGGCAGTTCTCTGCTTGCAGAAATCGACTAAGTTGTCCGGGCATACATAGTCATGCGACTCAGTTCCCGGCGGGATTAATGATTCTGCTACGGAGACGAAGTGGCTGTTGAAGCTGTTTGCTGTGAGATGCGGCGGTAAAGGAGTTGTGCTTTTATTCGTGCCTCTAGTAACTAAATTTATCGCACGCCATATTGTGGCACAGTCTTTACTTTCGTGAATAACTTTATCGAAAAGTAATTTCTTTGCCTTCAGAACCATGGATTTTATTCGATTACGTTCTTTCTTGTAATCGGTGAAGCGTTTCTCTCTTCTCAGCTCATCCCTGTGCTCCATGGCCTCGATAAGATCCGCAGTCAGCCAGGGTGGTAAAGTGGCGTATTTAACTCTTTGTTGTCTCAAGGGCGCGTGTTTATCTAGCACTCTGAGAAAGATGTGATACCACGTATCTAGTGCTTTATTTGGGTCGGTTTCATTGTACACTTCAGCAAATTCTGCAGAAGCTAGATCAGACAGAAAGGTATTTTCATTGAACTTTTTAAATGATCTGTATGTTATGCACGTATGTCCTTGCTTTTTTAGTTTTGGAAGCTTGGACAGCCACGTGCAGCTTACCGGATAGTGGTCACTTACGCTAAGACTACCAACGTGAACGTTGCTAATTGCCAGTGGTTTATTTGTATATATATGGTCTATAACAGTGGCTGATGATGGCGTAACTCTAGTGGGCGATGTTACCATTTGTTGAAGGCCGACTAAGGTAGTGGTACACTCCCATGATGGGTGAGGTTTAAGAGTGTCAATGTTAAAATCCCCTAGAAGGAGAAGTTCGCTTTTATGAATATCTGTTTTATCAATCAAGTGTACAAAGTTGTCATACCACTCAAAATTGGCCGCAGGATTTCTGTAAAGAAACCCAACAAGTAAAGGAGGGGATTTAGATTGCCTAATCTCTATCCAAATACATTCCACACTGCTAGTTTCTAAGTCTCGGCGCCTGCGGGTTATGTGTTTAACTGAGTTGTGGATGTAGACCGCTACACCTGTCTCACCCTGGACTGACGGATCTCGCCTAAGAATGGAGTAATTTGGAATGACGATGGCCTCATCACTGATGTTGGAGGCAAGGCGTGTCTCGGTTATACCAAAGAGATGAAAGTAACTAGGTGAATTAACATAAACGCAAACGTCCGGCACTTTGTTCGCCAGGTGATATACATTTAAATGTCCGATTCGAAATTTTTGGCCTTTTTTGCACATTATCTTGTATGGTAATTTTGGCGTTAAAAATAAGTAATGGAACTAAGGGGAAGTAGAGTACAGGAACAAAAAGTAGTATGCAAGTAATAAAAGTAACAAATGTAAGGCAAACAAACAGCAAACTTCACGGAAAAAGCAAAATTTAAACAGAAAAGAGAGGGGAAAAGGGTACGTTATTTAGACAAAGCGTTTACGTTATCCAAGACAAATAAGAGAATATTTGTGAGGCTGGAAAAATGTAACGAGCACTCGCCAATATTCACTGATCTGACTTGCTCAGATACGCTTTAACGGGAAGAAAGAAAAATATTAAAATAATAATAATAATAATAATAATAAAGGTAAGTTGACTTTTCCCGTAAAATCTATAGTCTATATAGACAGTCACATGAGCAATAGAAAGTAAGTCGGCACAAGACAAAAGTGCGCTGCATGTAGTAAGGAGTTCGAGTCGATTATAAGATACGAGGTCCCGTAAACACACGTCTCACGGCACTGCTATGATGGTATTTGACCAAACATGCAGAGATGAAATGATTAATATCATCTGTTTAAGTCACGAGCAGATCAACATAAGATATCTGCAGTACAAGTTCACTCAGTTTAAACCCTTAACGAGTAAGAACAGCACAGAAATAACTTTATTGATGTGCTGTAAACATGTCTCTTCTCGTGTGTAGGTGAGTGTAGAGTTAACTGGGTACGCGGCCACTCTTGTGGCTTAACGTCAGATCAGCAAAGAGAACAAACTTTAAGAAAAAACTCAGTGTTTCAAGACGAGTCTGATTGATGACACCTAACTCACACACACACACACACACACACACACACACACACACACACACACACACACACACACACACACACACACACACACACACACACACACACACACACACACACACATACACACACACACACACACACACACACAGAGAGAGAGAGAGAGAGAGAGAGAGAGAGAGAGAGAGAGAGAGAGAGAGAGAGAGAGAGAGAGAGAGAGAGATGATGATGATGAAACTTTATTTATCAACGGTAAAAAGTTTTGACAGAAACAAATCGTCATTTTACAAACTTGCCGTTTCTAACATCTACAACATAAAATAAGTTAATATAATAATAATAATAATAATAATAATAATAATAATAATAATAATAATAATAATAATAAAGAATTATATTTACACACATTATTTCATGCAACAATAATATTTAAACAAATACAAACAAAATAATAATAAAATTAAAAAAAAATTATATACACAAAATAATAGTAACACTCAACATTCATCTTATACCACACACACACACACACACACACACACACACACACACACACACACACACACACACACACTCACACACACACACACACACACACAAACACTGTGCATAAATGCATGTATTACATGAAAGTATTCCATCAGGGTTTGTTTAAATAAATAAGATAAGATAAGATACTGTTTATTGCATTTGCCTTAAGAACATAAAGCATAGGAATGTGTGTTGGTGTCGTTACAATTACAAATATCACAGTCAACAATTTAAAAAAAAAAAAACTTGAACCACCACCAATTAATACTCTTTCACACAAATCCAATGCCCTGCACACACTGTAAAAAATGCCCAGTGATGTTATGTTTGGCTCATCAGGTAATCGAAAAGTTTCGTCTTAAAGATTCCAAGCGAGGCTATAGCATTCAAATGTGCAGGAATAGTGTTCCGTACAAACGGTCCAGAAAATGATAAACTAGTTTTAAAGAGGTCAATTCTAGGCAGAGGTAACGGTAAAGTATTGTTCCTTGAGGTCCGTTCGCGTTATTGCTGTGGCATAAATTTGGTGGTTAGATACTGTGGTGTCATTTTATTTAATATCTTGTGCATGAGGATGCATTTGTTGAAATTAAGTTAGAGAGAGAGAAATGAAATGAAATGAAACTTTATTTTTCAAGGATAAATGATTAGGTACATTCAATGACCTTTTTACAATCATGTCCTTGCTAAGCTATAGCATGCACGTAAACACACATATAATAGTAAAAAGTACAGGCAACAATAATTCCATTTCAAATAATCAATGCTCACATTACACCACACACACACACACACACACACACACACACACACACACACACACACACACACACACACACACACACACACACACACACACACGTTCTGATTTCTACCCGTCCACACACACACACACACACACACACACACACACACACACACACACACACACACACACACACACACACACACACACACACACATACACACTGATACCAAGCAAAACATCGAACATTAAACATTAAACAAAAGTATGATGTTATGCTGCAAAAGAAATGCCAAAGAACACCTCAGCAAGTCTAAAGCATTATGATACATGAATATGAATAAGGAAATGTTTCTGGAGTCAATGACAGTATGTGAAACAAAAATAATTTAAATGAACAATATTTTTCACATGTTCTTAATAAATTCATGCAGTTGGTTCTTGAACGTTCGTAAAAAAGGTGCTGCTTTAATGTCAGCAGGAACTGTATTCCATAATTTTGCACCAGAGTAGGAGAGGGACGTCTTGTAAATATCTAAGCGGGGCCTTGGTACTACCAGATTGTTCCCTGATGTTCGACTAGCTCTGTGGGCAAGTGGGAACAAATTAGAGAGATAGGCTGGTGAGTCTGAGAGGGTGAGTTTGCGCATGAGTACCAACTTATTATAAATGAACTGCTTGTCAAGTGGAAGGATATCCAGCAGCTTGAACTTGTAATCAGTACTAATGACTTGCATGGGTCTGTCAACGATTAATTTGATTGCCCGCCTGTGAAGCGAATTCATCCTTTGGAGATTAGCATCACTGCTCTTATCCCAACCCCACCCGGGTCTGCCCTGGGGGACTTGGGTGGGGTTAGGTATTTTTTAGTTCCCAGGGTCACCCTGGTCAGCCCCACAGGGTGGGTTTTTCTCTCTATTCTGGGGCATTTGTTTCTGTATACCCTTTGTCCATTCACCTGTATTTGCCTTTTTAAAACTCTCCCTACTGTCTGCACTGCCTGTAGCTCTTGATATTGGATGTGTGTTGCTAAATGGTCTTAGCTTTATTTAGGCCCCATGTGTTAGGTTTATTTAATGTATTTGACCGGCTGGCGACATACATTCAATGTTTTGTTTATTTTTTTTCACAAGCAGTGCAGGCACGTCCTGAGAAAGCCTTGTTGCTGTCGGGACGTTAAGCAATGTACAATCAATCAATCAATCAATCTTATCCCAAACTGAGTAGGCATAATCCAAATGTGGCTGAATATGGGCACAATAAAAAAAAGTTTCCTTGTTGGTTCGTTAGTAAAAAAAATCTTAATTTTGACATTAAGAATAAGTTTTTTATATTGTTTTACACACTTTGGTAATATGGCTTTGCCAACACAGTTTGTCATCAATGATGATTCCAAGCACACGCTGTTCCTTGACTTGCTCAATAGACTGCCCATTCAAATAGAGTAGGGGAGGCGGGTTTAGCTGATGCTTTTGTCTAGTAGTAATTAACATATATTTGGTCTTAATAGGAGGGAGGAGATGTGGCAGAAGCCCGCCACTCTACAAGAGAAACTATACGGGCCTGTGGAGGCGCTACAGAAGACCACAGATTTTATTTTGAGAGCCAAACTCCAAGTGTGACGGCGTTCGAGAAGAAGAAGAAGAAGTAGGATTCGGAATCATATAATTGTTTTGACACCACGTGGAAACATCATTCAGGCCGCTTTGTAGGGACTGGGTTATACAGGATGCATCCGACGATGACACGTCAAGAGTTCCATCATCAGCAAAGAGACTACAGATTACACGGGGGTCGGATATATGTAAGGGAAGGTCGTTTATAAAAACTGAAAATAATAATGGACCGAGGACGGACCCTTGTGGTACTCCGTGCTCTATCACACCCTCACGTGAGTTTGTACCATTCACACAGACGTACTGTGTGCGCCCATTTAGATATGATGTAATGAAGGCAAGGGTGCCATCACTCAGCTGATAGGCAGCAAGCTTTTTAATTAAAAGATCATGCTTGACAAGATCAAAAGCTTTAGAAAGGTCCAAAAATACCGCTCCAGTCATTTGCCCATTATTCATATTAGTTAAACATCTGTCAACCAGGTGAACCACAGCTGAGTGACAAGAATGTCCCCTACGAAAACCAGACTGTAGTGGATGAACGAGTGTGTATTTATCTGAGAAATGTTGTAAATGTGTGTGGATATGTCTTTCAATCGGTTTTGACGGAGTTGACAACAGAAAAATGGGTCTGAAATGGTTGGGGTCATTTAAATCTTTTGTTTTAGGTAGCGGTATTACCGTTGCCGTTTTCAGACCAGACGGAAATTGTCCATGTTGTATTCAAAGGTTGGAGAGAGAGAGGGAGAGAGAGAGAGAGAGAGAGAGAGAGAGAGAGAGAGAGAGAGAGAGAGAGAGAGAGAGAGAGAGAGAGAGAGAGAGAGAGAGAGAGAGAGAGTTGATGATGATGATGATGATGATGATGATGATGATGATGATGATGATGATGATGATGAAACTTAATTTTCAACGGTAAAAAGTTTTGACAGAATACAAATCGTCATTTTACAAACTTGCCGTTGCTAACATCTACAGCATAAAAAGGGGAAACTATAAAAAAATATATTTGCATACAAAACCCATATTAACAGCAAAGAGTAAGAGAAACACAATAACACAATAAATCGAAACATGAAGAAATAAACTGGAAAAAAAGCAACGCAAATAATGCGCACACATATCAATAACAGTGAATAATAATTATATATATATACATATATAAGTAGTCCGTTCAGATAGTAAGTTACTGTAACAAGATGTTATGTAAAGGAGTTTTGAAGGTTCTAGAGTTAGAAATGGATTTAATTTGGGGTGGTAGTTCGTTCCAGGCTTTGGCACCTGAGAACGAAAGGCTGGTTTTATATATATCGAGCCTGGCCCATGGTAGCTGTAACAAACTGTTCCTCGTGTTTTGTCTTTGACTATCCAAAAATAACATACGAAGGTAAGATGGGGTTTTATGGTGAAGAATTTTATGCATAAGTATGCATCGATTAAATGTGAACTGTTTGTCTAGGTTTAGCAGTCGGATGGTTCTAAACTTTTCGTCGGTGGGAGAGGGACCAGGCTCAGTTAACTTTACCCCTCGACGATACAATGAGTTAAGTTTCTTTAAATGTACGTCACTGCATCCATCCCAGATAGTGGAGCAGTAATCACAATGTGTCTTAATATGGGCATGGAGAAAGAGTCTTCTACTGTCAGTGTTAACTATTTGACTTAGTTTTGATAGCAGGAATAGATTTTTAGATATTGTGTTGCATGTGTTTTCGATATGTGGTTCCCATCTGAGCTGGTTATCTACTGTGACTCCAAGCAAACGATGTTTTGTAACTTGATCAAGGGGCTCAGAGTTCAGGTATAATGTTAAGGGCAGGAGACCACGTTGATGTTTTTAGCGTGAAGTAATCAACATACTCTTTGTCTTTTGGACACTAATTATCATATTATGATTATGTTGGCACCAGCTTGAAACCTCATCAAGACTTTGCTGGAGAACTTCGTTTATTTTTGGCAATTTGCTGTTTGATGTATGTATGTTAGTGTCCTCAGCAAAAAGGTCACATGTTGCATCGGGATGTGAGATAGAGAATGGTAAATCATTGATAAATATGTTGAATAACAATGGGCCCAAAATTGACCCCTGAGGAACACCACACGTTACTAAACCTTCACTCGAGTAATTACCATTAAGCAAAACTTTCTGTCTTCTGTCACTTAGATAGGATGATATCAGATGTACGGTATTGGAATCGATGTGATACAGAGAGAGAGAGAGAGAGAGAGAGAGAGAGAGAGAGAGAGAGAGAGAGAGAGAGAGAGAGAGAGAGAGAGAGAGAGAGAGAGAGAGAGAGAGAGAGAGAGAGAGAGAGAGAGAGAGAGAGGAAAGAGACAGCCTCGTATGTGTAAGAGCGCGTGTGCCAACGGTTAGAGAGAGACAAGACAAACAGACAGATAGACAGAGAGAGAGAGAGGGTGCGTGCGTGCGTGCGTGCTTGAGTGCGTACGTGCGTGTTCGAGTGTTTTACATAGACTGCAATTCGACATTTCTCTGAACTATCTACTAGTGTATCCCTGTGTCCTGTAACTAACGGAACATTAATGATACTCATACAGTGAGAGAGCACTTCATATCTGTAAGAGGCATAGATCCTAATAAACCCCCGCAGTGGTTCGTGAAGATCTATGCCTCTTGCCCTGGGATTTGCACACGAGAGCTTAGTCCTGCGCTAGGCACTAAGCAAGGTGCACAGCTATTGCGGAGCACCTTGCTTAGTGATTGGTGCAGGACTAAGCTATCGTGTGCAACTGCATCGCTCCTGGAGTCAGAGTCTGGGGCGGCCTAACGTAACGTAATAACGGTCAAACACGAACTTTTTGCACGTGGGGACCGTTCCCTCAAGCGGGTCGTTCTCACTGGCCGCGACACTGGAGCCAGTCCGTGTCATCAAAGCCTCGACACCCCTGATTACCTCTGCGCAAAAAATAACACAGATGTATATTGTGTGGCTAACAAGAATCACAGATCCTCATAAATCCCCGCCCCCACTCCCCCTCTGTTTGAAACTGTTTGAATGTCGTTGGTTCATCGTCTTACTAGATGAAGGAAAAAGAATTGTAAAAACGAGAACGCTAATAGGCATAGATCCTTATGCGCCCCGCGCAGCCTCTAGGGCTCGTGAGGCTCTATGCCTATTGGAGAATGTGTATTTTGCCTACTGTCGGACTGTCAAACCGAAGATTACTGAAAACCCCCTGACAGATTCCATGTTAGGAAACCTGGAGTAAAAATGCACCAAGAGAGACGCAGTGGAACAGAAACACCTGCAAGGACTCCTGAGGGTTTGTGCCTGTTGCAGTGATCATGGTGCTGCGTCCACCGCCGCCGCCTTGGCGCCCAGTTCATAGCTAATTTTCGTTCACAGGATGTCGTCGGTAGTTTGTGTCTTGGGCCACAACGGAAGTGGATACTGTTCCCGTGTTATTAGCTCATTCACTGACAGTGGACGCAAAATTATGACATTGAAAGCGGGGAAATTCAACACCGAATAATATCCCTGTCCATCCAAGGAACACGGTCATCATTAGGATCAGCAAAGTCCAAACAACCTCATGACTGACCCCCGCATCTGCTGGGGCTCTTGAGGTTCTTTACCTCTTACAGTTGGGAAGTGTTGGCATTTTTTTTCTGGAGAAATGGGTTAGTTAGTTGTTAGGGTTTAAATCTATCTGCTCCATGGCAGGCTTTGATTGCTAAAATTCGCCGATACAACGGGTGATCAATGTTGCCTTGCTTCAACTAAGACTTTTCCGGCAACCCTTCTTTTCACCATCCATGTGAGTAGGCACACGAACCTGATGTTTTCCACTGCCTTTTGAGCGTAACGGATGTGAAACTCTGCTGCTTATTAAGAAGATAAGTGCAGGAAAGTCTTTCATTTTACGACATTGAAAACTTCGTCATTCAAATTAGCACTTTTGTCCCTCATTATTGTAAAACATACTAAGAATATTAACAGAGTTAATAAAAGGGATATTTCAACGGAAGAAAACCTGTAAGAAAAGTCTTTCATTATACGACATTCAAAACTTCGGCATTTAAGTTAACACTTTTGTCCATGGTTATTATAAGACATACTAAGAACATTTATAAAGGAAATATTGCGAACTATTAACCCTCTACATCGTTTTAACGCCCAGCAGCGGCAGTGAATGGGTTAGAGAGGTGTCATTTACATGAAGATGAAGGACCGACGAAGAGGAGACGTGGCATTCCTGGGGATCTGAGTAATCTAGAGCAGGAGCAGCCTCAGACTATACAAAATTTACTTCAGACGTCCAGCTAAGTTAAAAAAAGACTCGTACCACGAAAAGCAACATTGCTGCTTCGCGCCGGTCCAGGCTCTGGAAACTGCCGACAACATGTCACCAGACTAAACGGCCCCTGAAGGGACAGGGGGGCCGGGTTAGGGTCAATCGACCGCTACAAACTGGACTTCACATGACTGGCGAGGAACAAAGGGACATTATTTACTTGAACACCTAAAGCCTTACGTCTGACGGAGTAAATAGGTCTGGCCCGTGCCGCCAGGAGGCGTAAATACTCATGAGTCCCTGCGCTTGCATGGGTTATGAGAATCTGTGCCCCTTGTAGACGGAAGGTGGATGGGCTGAAGAAAAGACGATTTTGCACTAGGGCATCCTAGCTTTTCTTCTGACTTGCAGACATTTTATGAAGACACTGAGTGCTGATATACAAAAGTTCGCGGCAGGCTACTTCATTCATTTTGCCCCAAAGCGCTACAGCAGGAGATGGAACGACCACGATAAATCAAGGGTAGTGCCAGATTAGCATGGCGCCTAATGGCGCCAAGCTAATCTTGCACAACCCTTCAATTATCGTGGTCGATTCGTCTTCTGCAGTGTATACATATCCAATAGGTGACACCTCTAACATTTTAGGAAACGCGGCCTTGGGGTTAACTCATTCTACCCCAACACCGAAATCCATACATTTTGCCGTTGTTCTCTGAAGACTGCATTGCAGTGCAGGACACAGATCGATCGACCATGATAGTTCAAGGGTGATGCCACATATGGGCGCCAAGCTATTCTGGCATCACCCTTGAACTATCATGGTCGATCCTTATCTTGCTGTGGTGTGTCTAGGGTAGAATGAGTTAAACTAGCGTGTAAACTCCACTGTTACTTGACGTAGATTGTAGTTTTTGAAACCATTAAGTCAAAGCCAAGATTCCCAGCAGTCAAAGAAACGTGGACACAAAGTGGTTTCAGCAGGAGGCATAGATCTTCACAAGCCCCCGCAACTGCGGGGGCTCGTGAGGATCTATACCTCTTGCAGCTAGGTAGTGAGCCAACTGATGATGAAGGGGCCTATGTAGTCGAGAAAATAGCATGGCTCTCTGGAATCTATTTCATTCGCATCAAAGAATTCCATCTTAGAGTCGTCTGCTAAGGAAACTGGGCAACACACTGGAAAAGGTCAGACCGCGATAGCACGCGGACGCTGAGCTTTAAGCTACATGGCCACTACCACTGCGCTCTCCTGGTCCATCCGCACCCAGTCTCCTCGACAAAAACTGCTAGCAACAGCCAGAATGTTATAGATATCACGAACCTTAAGTTGTCAGTCCAACTGATAAAACGTATTGCTTAGCGGAAGATTCGGGGGAAGAAAAATCATCGTCATCGTCATCATTTGGCCGTGAATGTGAAAAGTACAGAGCAATGTCAGAGCAATGTCAACAGAACATCTGTTTTGGTTCAATAAGCCAAAGTGGCCAATATTTACGATAAACGCACGGTCCAGCAGACTTCACCATTAGCCCCATAATGCAACGCTGCTTTAGCCACTTCCGCCGTCGGACAACAAAATTGAGACACGCTGTGTATTCGTTTGTTGTTGCGTTCATCGAAATAGTTTCTTTTATGCTGCTTTCAGGGCCAGCAGATATTGGATGAGGAATGAAACTGAATATGTGTGTGTCTTGTCTAACTACTCAATGCCAACTGCCCAATACGACTATTCGGTAAATAATGTCGCCCTGGTTAGGACCGCAAAAAAACAGTATTCATATGAAAAGCAAGATTTCTATTGTATCACAATAAAAATTTCGCTATTTGCAGAAGTGATCTTACTGTCTCCTGCACTCACAAACCAGTAGTGCAGACAGGTGAAAGCAGTAGGCAATGCGCCTTGAAAGCTGTATAACATGATATAAGTGCACACCAATGTGCGTGAGTCGCGACCAAACAATTACACTCAGACACAAAATTGTATCCCGCACAGGACCAGACCATCTGCACTAGTTCATCAAACGTTTTACAAAGTTCAATGGGTTTTCGTGGACGCACTGTTCCACTCAACCTTTTGACTGTCGGCAGCGGTTTTTGTCGCGATGATTCCGGCAGGAATCATCGAGACAAAAAATCGCTGCCGACGGTCAGAAAGTTAAATAACGCAAGTCCGTCTGGACTCTAAACACCTTCGCTTCCATTGATCAGGAATTGCGCGTCTGAAACCGATGCGCACTGAACGACATTGGCGTGAAGAAACAAATGTAGAGGGTACAAAATTAGGTATAAAGAACGTAGGATCAACGACATACATCCTCATGAACCCCCGCCGTTGCGGGGGCTCATGAGGGTTTATGTCTCTTGCAGCTGGTTAGCAAACACCTTGCATGCCCCGGGGGTTAGTGTCGTTGTCAGCGAAACCCAGCTTGCAAAAGATGCGCGGGTTGACGTCGACCACAGTTTGCCCGCATACCCAACTAAGACCGAGCGACAATGGCTTTTTAGTCGAAATAATAATAATAATAATAATAATAATAATAATAATAATAATAATAATAATAATAACAATAATGCTTGATATATATTTGTGAAAATGGCGATACGTTGCGATGGCGATACAATGCAATGCGAGGCAATGAAATGCAATACAATGTAATACAAAAAAATACAATGCAATGCAATGCAATGTAATGCAATGCCAAGCAATACAATGCATAACAATACATAGAAATGCAATGCAATGCAATACAATACAATACAAAACAAGACTAAAAGCACAGAAAGTGTACTTACTCACTTGGAGACAACGAAGACCACACAAAGTAGGCCCTACCTTCTCAGTGCGCAAAGGCCAGCTAGTCGACGTCGGCCGCCGTCGGCCCGCGCACGGACGTGCGCGGGCCAACGGCGACCGACGTCGGCCCGATGGCCTTTTACGCATTAGGTTGGGCATTCTGTCACTTGCATACTAAGCGGATCCACAGGAATCAACCTTGAGCGCCTTCACTGTCTGTGGACGCAGACTACGTTTCTGAAATCATCGTAAATGTCAACGTCAAACAGTGCCAGCCGGCAAAAGGGACGTGGATACAAAGTGATTTCATCAAAGAGGCAGTGATCCTCATGAGCCCCCGCATGATTTAATTTATTTATAGAACGACTTTTGACAGGGTTGTAAACCCCTTCACTGCCGAGAAATAGTGAACTCGATCCAGGCGCAAGAGACATGTATTCTCATGAGCCCCCGCAGGGGCGGATCATTTACCGCGGAGGGGGAGGGGGGGTTCCAACGTTTTGTTTGGGACCTTCAAGCTGACACAATAGGCCTCCACGACGCTCGACCTTGCTTCCATGGGCCTAAAAATCGAAAAGCGGTGAGGGGGGAGGGGGTAGGGAGAATACGCGTGAGTGTGTTAAGACTCTCACCATTCGCCAAAATATCAAACGGGGGAGGGGAGGGGGGAGAGGTCCAAACATCAAGAGAAAAAAGGACTGCGTTATAGCATTTTAAAAAAGTTTGCGTCTGAAGAGAGGGTTCCGGAACCCCTAGGACCCCCCCCCCCCCGAGATCCGCCCTGCCGCCGCGAGAGGGGGGGGGGGGCTCATGAGAATCTATGCTCTTACTGCGACAAATTTGTATCTATGTTTCTTGGACAGGTCGCGTCTTTTGGTCGCCGAATGAACAAACATTTCAGAAACAAAAATGTACGTACACAGTGGCGGGGAAAGGGTTAACCTCGGAATCGACATATCTTTTCTCGTCGAAGCGGTGCGGTGCCACAATTGGGTCGCTCTTAATTTTTACCCCGCCGCAGTAGCTGATCGTTATGTGGCATTGCTACGAAACAGTCAAAAGTGCGTCGGAGATCGTGCAACCCGCATCACCACGCGTAAACTGAGACGGCCTTCTAACACATCATGATCGAGAAACGTGTGCAAGTTGTATAAAACATATTCTCGTCCCTTCGCCTGTGGTGGCCGTACGTGAACAATAATAGAAATGAATACTATTCAATTAATAGTTAATAGTTTGCAATATCTCCTTATTAATGTTCTTAGTGCGACTTACAGTAATGGGCAGACCATCGAAACCGATGATGTCGTCATTGTGCATGACGTCTATTTGTGGGTGTGGGTGCGGGTGTGGCTGGCCAAGCCAATCCTGGAGCCACACCTGCGAGGGCAATGGGGGCACTGAACGTAGCTGTGGGGAGAGTCGACGCTGTCTTTCTGCGAGCTCTGGCAGTGGTGATCCGTTCGCGCCGATTGTGTTCAAAGAGCGTGCAGGCTTTCCTGGTGGCGGCACGCCAGCCAGATCTGTCTTGTGCTTGTGCTTCAAGTTCCTTTACCGGGAAGGCGCAGTGCTTGAGGCTGTCTCTTATGCAGTCTTTGAAGCGTTTCTTTGGCCGTCCTTGCTTCCTGTTGGCGTGGCATGCGAGAATCATCCATGCGTATGACATGACCTGTCTAGCGGAGTTGTGTCTTTAAGATCAAGGCTTCAACACTCCCTAAGCCAGCATTGTCCAGTACTTCCAGGTTTGTCACCTTGTCTTGCCATTTGATGCCCATGAGTGAGTGCAGGGATCTCATGTGGAATTGTTCAAGCTGCTTGAGGTGTTTTCTGTACAGCGTCCATGACTCACAGCCATAGAGGAGCTGGGGAGAACTACTGCCTTGTAGACTTTGATCTTGGTGGAAAGCTTGACGTTGTTGTTATTCAACACACGAGTGCGCAGGCGACCCAGGGCTTGGCTGGCTTTGCTGATGCGAGGTGCGATTTCCTTATCTATAGTACCGTCAGAAGAGATGATGCTCCCAAGGTACCTGAACTGGTCGACAGTCTTCAGCTCGGTGCCTTCGATGTACACTTCGGGTGGGGTGGGGGGGGGGGGGGGGGGGCTCTTGTGCCTGGGCCGGTTGATGCAGGACCTCGGTCTTGCTGAGACTGATGGTGAGGCCAAACAATCGAGAGGCTTCCGAGAACCTGTTGACGATGGTCTGGAGGTCAGACTCCGTGTGCACCATCAGCGCACAGTCATCGGCAAACAGCGCCTCAAGGATTAGTCGCTCGATGGTCTTGGTCCTGGCGTTCAGTCGACGGAGGTCGAAGAGAGAGCCGTCTAGTCTGTACTTCAGATACACTCCCATCTCAAGGTCGCGTACTGCATGGGTCAGGACACACGTGAAAAACAGGTTGAACATCACGGGGGCAAGAACACAACCTTGTTTCACACCGTTGGAAATGTCGAAGGGTGCGGATGTGTCGCCGTTTGGCTGGACAACTCCTACCATTCCATCACGGAAGAGGCGGATGATGTTGGTGAACTTCCTGGGGCAGCCGAGCTTTGCGAGGATGACCCAAAGTGCTTCTTTGTTTACGGTGTCGAATGCTTTGGTCAGATCTATGAAGACAGCGTAGAGGTCCATGTGCTGCTCAATGCATTTCTCTTGGATCTGTCTCACAGAGAAGACCATGTCGACTGTGCTGCGGCCGGGTCTGAAGCCGCATTGAGCCTCTGGGAGTGCTTCCTCAGTTACAGAGCTGATCAGGCGGTTGAGGATGACTCTCGCAAGGATCTTGCCAGCAATGGACAAGAGTGAGATCCCTCGGTAATTGGCACAGTCTGCTTTGCTGCCCTTGTTCTTGAACAGGGAGACGATTGTAGCATCTCTAAATTCCTGTGGCATGTTCTCCTCTGCCCAGATGCATGTCAGAATGTTGAGGAAGGCGTCAAGGGTCTCAGGTCCAGCTGCCTTGAAGAGCTCTGCGGGGATGCCGTCCATGCCTGCAGCCTTGCCGGAGCTAGTATGGTTGATCGCTTTCTTGACCTCGTCCAGGGTTGGCGGGAGATCAAGGTCATCCAGTGTCGGCTTCTGGGGAATCATGTAATGCAGCACAAAAGGGCTCAGTTAAATTATGAAGTCTGAATGTCGTATAATGAAAGAAGAACCCAACGGAGAAAGAAACAATCTTAGAAAAGACAGTTACAACACCATTATTTAAATCATTCAGCCCGGATACACCACAGCAAGACATAGATCGAGCATGATAGTCGAAGGGTGGTGCCAGAATAGCTTGGTGCCCATAGGCGCCAAACTATTCTGGCACCACCCTTGAACTATCATGCTCGATCTGTCTCGGGGCAACTTCAAAATTTGAGGATTTCGGTCCTGGGGTAAAATGTGTTAATATTTCTGGTAAATACCCTTCTTCAAAATAGACAAACAAGTACTGATAGAGAACAGTCGACACTTATCTTATCAGCGAAGAATGTGGCAACTGAAGGATGTGGCGTCAAACAAAAGAAGAAGAACAAAAGAGGCAGTCCCCTTTTTTGGTCTTGGTTGCGTGAAATGAAAGACTTTTCTGCTCTTCTTTTCCTTTTGTACAGAGGAGAGTTCCTTCCGTTAAACTCAAAATGCAGAGGAAAACCTCTGGTGCGTGTGCCTATTTACACAGAATGTAAAAAGGGGGGCAGACAAGTCTTAGTTGACGCAAGACAGCATTGAGAACTCGTATCGACGAATTTTAGCAGTCAAAGTTCGCCATGGAGCAGAAAACTGTAACGCATTGACCCCCACGATCGCCATCCCATACTGTCGGAGGAGGTGTTCTACATTAGTACATTTAGCCCATGCTATGTAAAAGTGTGGCGCCAGAATACCTTGGCGCCCACGGGCGCCAAGCTATTCTGGCACTACCCTTGAACTAACATGGGCGATCCACATCCTGTTGTAGAGATTCTGGAGTGGATGGAATAACTCAGGAGTGTTTGATGTTGGTAATGACGGGAAACTAGCCTGCCAACTCGCCGGCGTAATAGGTTACCTTTCGCCTGAACCGACGTAGCGGCACACGCCATAGTCCATGACCCATCTGCAGATGGAAGTGATTCTCGTGAGCTTCTGCAGCGTTGTACAGCCCGCTCCACATACAAAAAACATCAGTTTAAAAAGAAAATACTAATACTAATAATAATAATGATAATAACAATAACATTTATAACAATAACAATAATAATTATGCTAATAATAGTAATAATAACAACAATAATATCAATAATAATAATAACAAGAATAATAATGATAATAATAACATCAACAACAGTAATAACACAGAATAACAACAATAATAATAATAATAATAATAATAATAATAATAATAATAATAATAATAATAATAATAATAATAATAATAATAATAATATAACAAAAATCTGCAGCAGTTGGCGCCCGATTTATTTTTCTGCAAGAGGCTAAAATGTCTGCCCTGTGAAGAGAAGAACACAACGAAGAAGAGAAGAAAAATACGCTTAGAAAAGACATTTACAACACAATTGTCTTTCTAAGCGTGTTTCTTTTTTTGTCGGGGGGTTCTGCTCTGCAATTTGCATGCTTGGCGGTCACCAATTTGGTCTGGATTTTGCCTTATGAAGGCAAAAGACAGCGAGTCCTTTTTCCTGAAAAAGTGAGATTTTACATTATGTATAATGTCAATAACAATCTCTCAGCTTTTTACGAAAAAATGAACTTAGGCCTACGGTTTCTTGTATTAGCAGGGCGGTATGTGCTTGTCTGTGATTTCGGACCTTACGACGCAAGGCCGTAAGGTCCAAAATCACAGACCAGCACTGATGCCGAGGAAAAATTCACGACACCAGCGGTTGGTATCTGTGATCTTGAACGCAAAAAGTGAGAGCCATATTGTGGCGTGCACTTTCGCGCACAGAACGCGGTGACCTCAGCTCTGGTTACAAAAAAAAAACCCACAAAACAACACCGGTCTTTACGTAGCAGAAATAATGGAGGTACATCCGGTCGACGTGTCGTGCGCAGTTGATAGGAAGCGAACCACGGGAGAGATTGTTAGGCCTTCTTGTTCGTTGATTGATTGATTGATCGATCGATCGATCGATCGATTGATTGATTGATCGATCGATCGATTGATTGATCGCCGATCGATCGATCTATTGGTTGAGTGAGTGAGCGAGTGCACTTGTCAGTCTTGTTTATTTCTTTTGTTAGCTACTCCGTCCTTTGAGAGAGAGAGAGAGAGAGAGAGAGAGAGAGAGAGAGAGAGAGAGAGAGAGAGAGAGAGAGAGAGAGAGAGAGATTAAGGGTCGACAGTCCTCTCTCTCTCTTTCTCTCCCTGTACTTTTACCGTTATAAAATAAATGTTCATTGGTCATTGTTCTCTCTCTCTCTCTCTCTCTCTCTCTCTCTCTCTCTCTCTCTCTCTCTCTCTCTCTCTCTCTCTCTCTCTCTCTCTCCTCTCTCTCTCTCTCTCTCTCTCTCTCTCTCTCTCTCTCTCTCTCTCTCTCTCTCTCTCTCTCTCTCTCTCTCTCTCTCTCGTGGACCAAGTGCGTGCAGACACGCAACACTTTCAATCTTTGAAGTATTTTACTCTGTGTACATCAATAGGCCGGCTTCTCATTACAACAGTTATTCAACGGTGTTTTCCCAGAAGTTCTCAACTGACAATGACATGTTGCTAGAGGTGGAACGACCCTCGCAGCTTAGTACACCAAAGGAGTCTCATTATCACGTTGGTGATTTTCTTTTTTACTAATCTCCTTCACTTCACAAACAAGGTAGTGCTCAACTCGTTTAGTGTCCATTTTGTCTGTGGACGTGAAACAGGCATGTTTTTCGTTGAGCAGTGGAAGCTGAAACCAAGACAGAATGTGTGACTAAGGTTGCGCTACACAGAATCAATTTAACCCCTTCACTGCAGAACAAAACTGAACACAAAGAGGCACAGATCGTCATGGCCCCCGCAGCTGCGGGGGCTCATGACGATTATGCCTCTTGCTGACAGCACTTCGTATCTACGTTCCTTGGACGAGGGTGGGGCTATGGCATTGAATAAACAAAGATTTCAAAAAACAACCTATGTCCAATCGTGGCGAACGGGTTCAATAGTATGGCCTACATTTCTAACATCCGTGGCCTGTCTCTTGCCTAATATGAAGTGAAAAACAACACGTTAAAGCGGCGTGGTGTACCTGTGCACACTGGTTGTCTTCCCCGATTCGTTACCGTTGATAAGCGGTAGCGAATCGAGGGAAGCAACCAGTGTTGTAGCCGTTGTAACTGCTGTAAAAGAACCAGTGTTGCAGCTGCTGAGTCCTATAGCGCCATCCTGGGCGACATTTCTTCTTAGCTTTTATTTTTACACTTGGGAAGGCGCCGAGGCGCCAAGCCATTCTGGCATCACCCTTAAAATATCATAGTCGATTAACACATTCCAGCCCAGGACCAAATTTTGAAGTTGCCCTCTGAAGGACTATATTACAATTCTTGAGACAGATCGCGCGTGATAGTTCAAAGGTGGTGCCAGAATAGCTTGGCCTATGTTTTGATACCACCCTTGAACTATCATGTTCGATCCATGTCTTGCTGTGGTGTGTCGGGGCTGAATGAGTTAACATCTTGTAGTGTGTCAAGATTAGTTCTGAATGGGTCAGTTTAATTCAGTTCAATTTAATTCAACTCAACTCAACTCAACTCAACTCAACTCAACTCAACTCAACTTCAAGTTTGCTGTGAGATGTATTTAAAAGCTTTCGTCCTAAACAATGGAAGATGTCTCGTTTGCTGTATATGTGGAGGAAGTGAGTTCCATGAATAGGCACCCGCGTTCGAAAGGCTGGATTTAAACAAGTCAATTCGGGGCTGTTCAATGACGAGACTGTTCCTCGAAGTGCTGTAAACCCTTTCGCTCTCAGTGAAAACCTTAGCCAGGTTTCCCATTCAGTGCTTTGTGCATAAGTACCCACGCACTGTGGGTCAAATGGTTGCTGTGATACGTCTAGAGTGGTAGTGTAGCGTTTGCTTGTCGCTCTCCGCTTTCAGCTCCCACCGCTGGCTAGCAGTTTTGTGAAAAGGGGAGCAGAGCATGTCAGTCTCTTCCTGCCAGTACACAGCCTCTCCAACAACAAGCCACATGTAGTGCCTCCTTGTGGCGACTCATGGTAACCGAGCACCTTACGGACTCGGGGTGAACTACAGAAGACTCGGAGCAGGTCTGGCCCCAATAAATGCGGCATGCAAGTCCATCGATGTGTGGACAAGCCCTGATGTCCATGAACCAGATCCCCAGCTATGGGTAAATAGCCCCACTGTCTTGTGGGTGCCTTGGGAGAGGCAAAGGCTAGGGGAGTAAACCCTTTTACAAATCCGGGCAGGGATGCTCGATAGCCTTGGTTGGCAGATCTCCTTCGAGAAGGAAAACTCCGAGGAAAAAACTGAGTAGATCGGACTCATAAGCCTTGGACGGCAACCCATCTAGGAGAAGGACACTCCAAAACCAAACCATCCTGTGCTCCCAGGAAAGGCCTTTTGACCAGGAGTTAAGGGTGAGGTAACCCTGACAGAAACCCCGAGTGCTGAAGACGGAGGTACTGGGCTGCACAACGCACTCTAATAAACCACAGTACCACGCATATACAGCCATATGACACGTGGAGATGGATTCAACAGAAATGGTGCTCGCCCTGTGGAGTCTCACCAGGCAGGTGCAGTACCGGGCTCTGCGCCTCTTCGGAGTACACTCCCAGTGACTGGAGGACCTTCCCGACTGTCTCGAGGAGCTTGGGGACGGGGAAGTAGAGCGACTGGCCAGCGAAAAAACATGACCAGAGACAAAGAAAAGCCCAATGTGAACATCATGCACTGGAATGCAGAAGGGGTTACCAACAAGAAAACAGAACTAGAGCACTTTCTTCATAAAAACAGCATAAACACCTGCAGTATACAAGAAACACACCTGCAAGAAGGGAAACTCTTTAAGGTCAGAGGATATCAGGTCTTCCGAAGTGATCGCCAAGGAAGGAAGAAAGGGGGAGTTATGACCCTAGTTAGAAACAACCTGAATGCCAGTGAAACCAGGAGATTCAGGGAAGAAGCGGAATACATCCAGGTCAAGGTAACCACCAGTGACAGCACCTTTGACCTGGTCAACTACTACTGCCCTAATGATAAGCTGCTGTTCCTTGACTCTATCCAGGTCCCGGACAGTGGATTCCTCATCACTGGTGACTTCAACAGCCAGTCCCAGATTTGTGGATATAACACACGACAAGAGAGGAGAAGACATCGAGGAGTGGCAAGATAAAAACCACCTGATACTTGCCAATGACCCTGAGGATCAACCTACCTTCTACTCTCGCCGCTGGCACACCACCACTACACCGGACCTGGCGCGTTGCACTGAAGATGTTCATAAGCGCCTCAGCAGAACAGTAGGACCACAGTTAGGAGGAAGTGATCACCGCCCTGTCCTCCTCTCCCTAAAAGAACAGCAGCTAGCTCGCCACACCGGCCTAGATTGAACTACCGAAAGGTAGACTGGCGCTTGTTCAGTATCCGAACAAATGAGCTAATGCAAGACCTCGCTGTGTCTGGAAGGAACATCAACAATGTGGTTAGAGATTTTAACGACATTATCATTAAGGCAGCCAAGGAAACCATACCTCGAGGGGTCCGGAAAAACTACACCCCATACTGGACTGCAGATCTTCAGAAAGCACATGACAACCTCACTAGGGCCAGAGAAGACGCTGAAACCAACCCCAGCCAAAAAAACAACATCAAGCTACAACACAGTACGCTCCAGTATCGGAAGATGAAGTTGGAGTGCACAAGAAGTTGGAGAGAGAAGACTGCAAGACTGAACATGGAGAGGGACGCCACCAAGTTGTGGGGACTGACCAAGGCGTTGAATGATGAAGGCACCAGGGAAAAGAAGATCAACCTGGAAGAAGAAGGGAAAGCACTGACTGGTAGGAAAGCTGCAAACATGTTCACACGGATCTATGCAAAAGAAAGTAACATCGCTGTCCCACAAATGCTTGAGAAAGACATCGGACAGGAAGAAAGAGAGAGAACAAGAGATGCAAACATCCATGATGCAAAGAAGAAGGACATCACCCTTCCAGAACTGAAGATGGCCATCAAACAGCTGAAGAAAAAAAATCTCCAGGTCCAGACAGCATCTCAAATGAGATGTTACAACACCTTGGCAACACTGCCTTAATGAAGCTACTGGACATCTTTAACCACAGCTGGAGAGGATAACAGGTACCCCAGTGCTGGAAGGAAGCCAGGATGATCCCAATTTTGAAGAAAGGGAAGAATAAGTCCAAATCACTGAGTTATCGCCCCATCAACCTGACAAGTTGTGTGTGCAAGACCATAGAGCGCTTCATCAACAAGCGCCTGCAGTGGTACCTTGACTCCGAGAGGATTATCGTGCCAGAGCAAGCCGGCTTCAGAAGCTACAAGAGTACAGAAGACCAGACAACACACTTTGCACAGGTCATAGAAGATGCTTTTCAAAATCAGAAGGTGACATTAGCTGCCTTCATTGACCTACAGAAGGCTTTCGACAAGGTGTGGAAGGATGGTCTCCTTGTGAAACTTCTTCGCAGTGGCATCCAAAGGAACATGCACCGGTGGACCAAGCCATACCTGCACAATCGCAGAGCCCGTGTGACAGTGGATGGGTACTGTGGCCAAAAAAGTGCTGCTGCGTCAGGGGGGTGCCACGGGGGGGGGGGGGGGGGGAGTCCTGTCACCGACCCTGTTCATACTCTTCATTAATGACCTTGTGCCACAGCTACCAAAAGGAGTCCACGCAGCCCTGTACGCAGATGACCTGGTACTCTGGTGCACAGAAGAGTATGCAACAACCGCTACATACAGGATGCAGCTAGCCCTGGACAGGCTGACAGACTGGACCAACAACTGGTGTGTGACCATCAACACAGGAAAATCATCAGCCACACTCTTCTCTCTCTCCAACAAAGCAAAGGCTGGCAGCCTAACACTAGGCAACACCCCGCTGCGGTGTGAAGACCAACAGACATACCTGGGAGTCACCCTTGACAAGAGGCTGACGTGGAAGCCGCACATGTGGAACGCAGAAGCGAAAGCTAGAAGAAAGATGAACATCATGAGGAAGCTGGCTGGAACACAATGGGGAGCTAATGAAAAGATCCTCAAAAATGTATATCAAGGCACAGTGAGACCACACCTTGAGTACGGATCCAATGCATGGTTTACGGCAGCCCAGTCACACCAGCAGACCATTGACAGAGTTCAGAACCAGGAACTGCGTATCATCACCGGCGCAATAAGATCCACACCAATTGAAAAGATGGAAGAGACAACAGGCATCCAACCCCTGCGCATGAGAAGAGATTGGAAAGCCTTAATACAGTCCACAAAGGCCAAGTCTTCCAAAGACCATCCTATGAACGCCAGGATGAAACAACCAACCTCAGGGAGACTGAAAGATCAAGCTTTGTGAAGGAGACGAGAGCACTGCAGAGAAAACACCAGGCAAAGCTCCCTGCGCAGGCAGAGGCTCTGAATCCTGCTAGCGACCTTCCACCCTGGGAATGTAAGCCAGAAAACATCACCATCTCTTCCACGGTACCCTACATCACCACCAAAGATGAGCACAGCACTGTGAGCAAGAATGCCCTGACACTAGCCATGCTCGAAGAAAAGTATCCCCAGGAAGCATGGATACTGGCATACACCGATGGATCAGCCACAGATGCAGTTCATAATGGAGGGGCTGGGGTGTACATTCAGTACCCAAACGGAAAATGGCAGGCAGAGGCAGTACCAACAGGCCTTCGCTGCACAAATTACAGAGCTGAGGTGGAAGCCCTGGCCCTGCAAACACCCTTAGTGGCACTGCAGACCCTGATGCCCAGATTGTCTTCCTGACTGATGCCATGTCTGTCCTTGAGGCAGCAACAGCAAGCAAACTGCCACGTCTACAAGAGGCACTGCAAAACATCAAGTGCACCAGACTGGTGCTGCAGTGGATCCCTTCACACCGTGGCATCTACGGCAACGAAGAAGCTGACAGAATGGCAAAAGTGGGCTCAGATGAAGAACGTTGAAAATGGAGTCAGCTTCACAGAGATGAAGACCATCATTAAGTCTGTGTACAGACCACCACAACGGCCCCTAGACAGTTACCATCAGCTGTCCAGAGAAGAGCAGGTGACCATCTTCCGTCTAAGGACCGGGCACAACCGACTCAATTTCCACCTGCACAGACGCTACCACCTCGTGCCATCTCCCCTGTGCCCTTGTGGAGAAGCAGAGCAGACCACAGAGCACGTCCTCCAGGACTGTGGCAGCCACCAGCTGCTGAGGGAGGAGATTTGGCCGAAGCCCGCCACTCTACAAGAGAAACTGTACGAGCCTGTGGAGGCGCTACAGAAGACCACAGATTTCATTTTGAGAGCCAAACTCCAAGTGTGACGGCATTCGAGAAGAAGAAAAAGTACGCACCTATTTAACGTAAGATGTTGATGTAAAGGAAGGAGCCCTGTTGCCTGAAGCTTTTCCTCCAAAATTAAAGAGGGGATTGGGAGAATCAGTTTAACTGCGCGCTTGTATAGAGAATTAATCCTCTTAAGGTTGGCCTCACTACAGCCGTCCCAAATAATAGATGCGTAGTCAATGTGAGGTTTAATGTAGGAGTTAAAAAATAGCTTACGTGTCCTAGTATCAATGATAGATTTTAATCTTGACAGTAAAAATAGCTTCTTTGATAATGTTTTCCCTAGTTGTGTTAGATGGGGCAACCAGCACAGAGAGAGAGAGAGAGAGAGAGAGAGAGAGAGAGAGAGAGAGAGAGAGAGAGAGAGAGAGAGAGAGAGAGAGAGAGAGAGAGAGAGAGAGACTCTCAATCCTTTTATTGTTTAGGTCATCGGCCCATCACATGAAAGCTCTGGCAAAACGTACAGTGAAAAAAAAATGTGCAAAATGCGAATAAGGCGTACACATACTCCATACATTTATCTTGCCAGGTCTTAAAAAACAAAGCAAGCTCATTCTTGTCAAGAATGGGCTTGCTGCGTTTTTCAAAATAGGGCAGTGTTGGCAAGCCCGTGAGTCACACGATATCAGCAGACCTCACGGCGGCGTTTCAAACTGTAATATATGAGCAAATCTCAAAAGGTCGCTTGTCTGAAACCCTGTACAGAAATAAGTTTGTATTGACTCACTGAATGTAGATATAATATTGCCTTTTTTGCAGCTGAATTTGAATGGAATAAAGAATTCTTATATCAAGTTGTGTGTCATTCTTTTAAGTGGTTTGTTTGAGAGCTGATAAATTTATTTTAAAAAAACACGAGAATTTTGACACAGAAAAACATTACACAGAATAGGTACCTCTGATAAGGAAGCTTTAGCATGGAAACGGATGACAACTCGAAGTAAATATTGTTTGTATTTCGCATGGGGATTAAAGTACGTGCACATGGCAAAGTGTTTGGTTGATGATGATTCTTTTCTAATTTCTAATTTGAATTTGAAAATTAAGGTTGCTGTCGTTACCTCTATGGTCATAGTAGTCCCGAAAGTTTAGTACAACAGATGATACATCTAAAGAAAGCAACATAGCCACACGATTATTAATGCATTTGCTTAGCAGAAAACGAGCTTTATCCGTTAAAATGAGTCAAAAACAATTATTTAGCAGGGGACAAAAATAGGCATCGTGATTCCGGTTATTTCGTAACGTTCAACACCTTGACTGTAGCGTGACACCATGCTTAGTACAATACAAATTCTTCTCTCTCCCTAAAAATGTTACAAAAAAGAAAACAATTGCTGGATACTGTTTCAGTAGTATCAGATACATGCAATCAAATCAAAATCAGTTTTCAAAATGACAGATAAAATTTCAGCTATGTGTAATGTTTCCTCTCTGACCTTTTGAGATTTGTTCATATATGAATCTTGCAACATTCTGAACCGACTCTCTGTCATTTAAGCAGACGACTAAGGGACCCATAACTGGCATAAAGGATGCATTTATAAGGAATAAACTTTTGTCTAAGGTCTTCAAGTGATCTGCAATGAAACAGAAAATACATTTCGTCGTCAAATTGGCAGCTGCATATTGAACAAGTGAAGACCAAATTAGTATCACTAGCATATCTGAATTTGTGCGTATTAATTTATAAAGCCCCAATTCTAAACCGTTTAAGAAAGTCCCACAAATGTTTATTGTGAATGTCAAAGAAGTAGGTTTCAGAAGATTTAACATGCTTATAAACATTGAACCGCGGGCTGTCTGCCACGTGACTATGCCAGACCTGCCAAAACGAATCAATAAATCTTTGTTTATATTCTAGCAGAAACCGGTCAACATTGCCAACTCCTTGGCTCTACCATACAAACCCAAAACCAGACCGGTACAGTTCATCATGAACACGAGTGACTCAACAGTCGTTTCCACTATTCTGTAAAGCTAGTAACATTTCGTACGCTCTAGAAGGGAGTCTGTGAGGCTCCATGCGTAGCAGACGAAACCAATACAGACAGCTAA
Source organism: Semisulcospira habei (assembly GCA_036245525.1). Classification (NCBI taxonomy): domain Eukaryota; kingdom Metazoa; phylum Mollusca; class Gastropoda; family Semisulcospiridae; genus Semisulcospira; species Semisulcospira habei. The sequence goes on from BTPG01000001.1 coordinate 69,054,756, forward strand.
CCCTGGCTTAGCTGTACGGTGAACACCGACCGGTTCCGCCATAAACACGGTCATTTAGTGTATGTGGAATTACATTAAGCAGCTTTTTGAGTGCAAAGAGATGTAATTTCTCAGTCTCTTCGTGCCTGTACAGACCCCATACCTCTGAAGCGTACAGCAATATGAGCTTAATCTGGCAATCAAACAGCTTGAAAAATATTGCTGGGGAAAAGTCCCCAGTCTTCCACAAGATCCTAAATATTTCTATAGTGCCCTTTCGTGCTCTAGTACAGATATCACCAAAAGCTCTGGAAAATGATAGTCGGGTAGACAAATACAGTCCTAGATATTTATAAGCATTGACTATACTGACACGTGTGTACCTTTAATACGCCACTTCTCTCTCCGTGCTAAGTACCCTCCTTTACAAAAGACAACAATGTTTGACTTGGCCAGGCTAACAAACAAGTCCATAGCATCAGCATTTTTGAAAACATGAAAATTTAGACGCAGATATTTTAGTAGAGAAAGTGAATGAGGCCATCAAGCACCTAACAAATAATAAAGCTGCTGGTCCTGATGGTCTCATTCCCGAACTCTTTAAGCATACTTCTGATGTTATTGTCCCATTTCTTGTGAAGATGTTTAATCACATTTTCTCTACAGGTCTGTACCCTCGGTCTTGTCAGAAGCGATTATCCAGCCTATCCATAAAAAGGGCAATATGGATGTACCTGATGATCACCGTGGCATTTCACTACTCTCTGTAGTAAACTCTATAGTTTCATTTTAAGTTAGCGTTTGACTGATTGGTCCGAAAGTCATGATGTGCTGGATGATGTGCAGGCTGGGTTCAGAAGAGATCACTCTACTATTGATTACATCTTCACTCTATTCTCTATGATTTACAGATATTTTACCCGCAATAAAAACAAATTGTATGTTGCTTTTATATATTTTCAGAAAGCTTTTGACTATATATCACGTTTAAATTATGGGCAGTTCTGAAGAAAAGTGGCCTTAATGGCAGGATGCTGCAGACATTTCAAAGCATGTACAAGGTGGTTAAATCTCGTGTAAGGTTTGGTCAAAGTGTGACTGAGCCGAGGGGATGTGATGATGTGCAGGTGGTGTGGGTTGTGTTTGACAAAGGGAGCTAACTCCTGTCCATGGTTCTGGTTTCTTTTATTTCATAACCAAAAACAAAAAGCAATAAAGGGCACTCGACCCGCAGTCCAGTTTCCAGAAACACAGTGAAATACTCGATGTGAAGCCGGCCGCACGCTACTACTAGCTACACGCACTGATAATGGTACGCAAATAGTCAGTCTGCTAAAAGTGCGTCGGGTGCTCGGCATTAAGTAGGCATAGCGCGGGCTTCTGAGAGAACAACTCCCTCGTGCAGGCGAAATGGCTCGGCCAGACAAAGAAACTAGCAAAAAACTGTGCTAGTTGGTACCTGAATAAACTTTAATAACTAGCGAACAATACATCAATACTAATAAATCTTAGCATTTCCGAAAGGGAATTTGAAGGGCTTTTCAATGAACTAAATTAGGAAAAGCTTAACACTAAACTGAATTTAATATGATTTTTTTAATGACTGCCACACAAGGGAAGTGAAACGCGAAAAAGCATGAAAAACGTAAATCTAACTAAGACTGGTTACAGATCGTACAAAACCAAATAGATATTCTAAAAGCAGGAACTGTGCTAAATCTAATGACTATCGAAACAGCTTTCTACGTTTAATAGAACGGAAGCTGAGGCTTCAAAAATAAACAGAAAGCACAACTGAGTTACAAAACCATTACTAAACCTTAAAACAGAAGACTCGCCGCGCCACGCAAGTGGTGCCGCCACAGCAAGCGGCTGAACGGGGAACCTCAGACGTGGACTAAAAATAACTACATGGGGACAGAGGCTTATGGCGCTCGGCTACAAAAGTGTGACTGATCTCTTGCTCTGCTCTGAGTCCGAAATAGGTCAGGCGGTTAAGCGTCGGAGCAGGAGAGCGATGGGAATCGCCGGGTCGTGGGTTCGAATCCCGTCCCGGCCCCGGTAGCTGGACTCACAATCCAGGGGGGGGAAACGGATTTGTTCAATAGCATGCCCGTTGAAAGGTCCTGGTAAATCAAAGTGGCACAGTTAGAGTGCGCCTGAGTTGATCAGTGTTCAGGTCGTATTCCATAGGCAATAGATTTCCCTGTCCCCCATAACCCACCCGTCAAGGCCGTCCATGATCACCTCGGTGCTGTGGACGTTAAACCCGAACTAACCAACCAACCAACCTTGTTCTGCTCCAGAGGCTTGAAACAGTGGGTGATTTCCTCACTTCCCGCACTTTTCTCCTTGTTTATTAACCCTTTGCGTGTCCGTAGCGGTTTTCGCTGTCGGAATCATCGTGACAAAAACCGCTACAGACAGCCAAAGGGTTAACGAAATTGCTGCTGAAATTATAAATAATGGGAAACATGGTGTTCAGCTTCTCCCAGACGTAGAAGAAGTTTTCATTTTATTGTTCGCATAATTATGACGTAGTAAATGGGATGAACATTAAAAACTTAGACATGTAGAACACAGGACATTGCTAGGAGAATAAAGTGTTCGTCTGCGTGTTTGAAGTGTGTATTTGAATATTTTTTTTTTTTTCAGAATGTATTTATTGACAGCACGGGTTTGAGTTCTGTCCCAGTTTCAGGGAATGAAGTCGGGTTAATCACTTTGATGATCAATCACATAAGACTAATGTGACGACAGAGAAGAATTTTTTTAACCTCCTTTTTTATGTGGGATTTACGTCGGACACTTCATATAAGGGCCACGGACTTTTTTTAGCCAGCCCTCATAGAAACTCGTTTTCTAGACAACACCGGTTCTGCAAATGAATGAATGTTACAGACTTCGAAAAATTACAACGGTCCAGGGTTTCCCCCTAGCTTTTCGTCCACCCCCAGACACCAGTCCCAAAAATTCAGTGATACTTTGAGCCAAGATGGCGCCGACAAACTGGCGGAAGTGATTGCATTGTGGAAGCTGAAGTTCACCATGGGAATCGGCCACTGTCACGTGACGCGTCCAACACTAATGGCTTTTTGGCGCCCCCTCGACACCCAGGGGAGATAAACGGACCATGCGCATTTTTCACATTTTAGCCGCCAGCTAGGTGTGCAAAAGGTCATCGGGACGACTTGAGCCGCTATTGGGCCAGCGCACAGCTGTGCGCGGGCCCAACAGCGGCTGACGTCGGACCGATGACCTATTATTCACTGGGAGGAAAGCTCAGGCAAGTTGCGTGGCAATGTTTTTCAGACGTGAACACTTCGCCAGCCGACCACCTCCATCACCCCACCACCCATTGTCTCTGCAAGAGGCATGGATCTTCATGAACCTCCGCCGTCTGCGGGAGCCCATAAGGATCCACGACTATTGCTAAACCCTATTTCATCATATCAACCCTTGGACCTCTCAAGGAGGCGAGACCACCGGGTGTTAGCCGCATCTGAAATGTGATAGATTTAGACTGGTTTAACCCTTTTCATCCTGAAACACCCATTTCTTGAAATAGATTTGACTTTGATAGTTCAAGGGTGATGCCAGAATAGCTTGGCGCCTCAGGCGCCAAGCTATTCTGGCACCACCCTTGAACTAAAACGGTTGATCTATCTCTTAATATGTAGTGTAGTCTTCAGAGAATAATAAGCTTTTTTTAAAAAATCAGCATCAGGATGAAATGGGTTAATAAAAATTTGTGTACTGATGAGCAACAATGAGCACCGGTGACATATTCCGTGCACTTTTATACCGGAAGTGTGTACGTGTCTGCGATTTTGCACCTTACAGAACTTCGCCGTAACGTCCAAAATCACAGATCACCGGACAAATGTGTATCAGGTCGGAGAGTGTCTGAGTATTTATGTCTGCGCAACGGTCTGTAAAACAGGCTGATACATTGAGCAGAGCGCTGCATTTGACCGACATCCCAGAGTGCCTTCAGGATGACTGGTCAGGAGCGGATCATTTACCTCCTGCGGAGGGTGAGGGGGGGAGGGGAAGGGGGGTCCAACTTTTTCTTTGGGATCTTCAACCTCAGACGAAAAGGCTCCCAGAAACCAGATCTTGCTTCCCGGTAGCCGAAAAGGCCGATACAGCAAAAAGCAGGGAGTGAAGGGACAAAGGGGCGTCTTAAATATTCGTTCGACGTCCGTGTTTCAACGAGATTGGATATCCCCTCCTCACCTTCAGTGGATGATGTAGAAGAAGGATACCCAGAAAGGAATATCCCGACTCCTTCATCCTCTACTGTGCTCTGCAGACTCACGGCATTCTCAGTAAGCAACGGTCCTCGGGCCCTCGACGGCCGCAGTGAACCCGCGCACGGCTGTGCGCGGGCTCACTGCGGCCGTCGTGGGCCTGAAGACATTTCAATTGAAACTCAGCACGAGCAAGGTTTTGACGCAGCTCCATGTTGATGCTCACCAGCCAAACATATCCAAAAAGCGGGGATGGGGAGCGCAAACTCTCCAAAAGGGACTTTGTTGTAACATTTTTAAATTATGAGTGGCAGGGGTGGGGGCGGGAGGGGGGAGGGGGCCGGTCCAGAACCCCTGGAAAACAACCACCCACCCCCACCCCCACCTCCGCACCCCCACCCCTCCACATCCGCCCCTGATTTTTAATTACAGTTACCCTCAAGCCAACGCTTGTGTCTTAATAACGCCTACCTGATAGGAACCCAATGCGCAAAAGGCTATCGGGCCGACGTGGACCGCCGTTGACCCGCGCACGACCGTGCGCGGGCCAACGGCAGCCGATGTCGGCCGGATGGCCTTCGCGCACTGGGAAACTCCAGTAACTGGAAGACGCAGACGCCAGCTGAAACCGGATCTGGTCAGGTTTCTATCAAATCAGTTTAATCAGTTTAATCATCCGCAACTTCTGACTTGTCACACAGCGCAAGTTTACACTTCGACCTTTTGTGTCCTTCCTCGTATCAAAAGCCGCGTGGAAAGTCCAAAGCGTAGGCACATTAGATCTGCCACGTGACGGCAAAAGGCGCTAAGTCAAGTTTTGTGAACAGCAAGATTTTAATTGAATTACATTGAAAATCTCGCTTTTCACAAAAATGGGTTTGCTGTGCTTTTCATCCATTGGGTGGCTTTTCTTTAACAGATATATACCGAAAATAACGAGAGCTCCTGTATACCGAAAGTACACCGAAAGATCAGAGTTTATCAAGGTTTATATTTTACTATCTAGCATCAATTTTTCTTCAAATTGTTATTTTTTTTAGACGGATCGAGCACGAGAGAACGCTAGTGGTTTCTCTTGATTCGCTGCCGCTTATCAGCGGTGGCGAATCAAGGGTAGACAACCGGAGTGTGTTCAAGTGTATTTCCTGACTGACTCGGTGATCATGATGGTTCAAGGGTAGTGTTCGCACAGCCCTTGAACTAACATGGCGGATCCATTGTCCGCTGTAGTTTGACTAAGCCCTATCAGTTAACCCTCTGACTTTCATCATTGTATGATTTCCATTCTTTATGGAAGTCGTTTAGTTCTGTGAGTTAAAGGGTTAACACACAATTGTCCGCGGATATCGTGATACATCAAAATCAAGGAGATTTTTTTTAACCCTATGGTTGTCGGTAGCGGTTTTTGTTGCGATGATTCCTGTAGGAATCATCGCGACAAAAACCGCTACCGACAGCCAAAGTGTTTAAAGACAGTCAGCAACATACCCACTGCGTCACCGTGAAGTCAGCAATCCAGCACCGCCGCAGCGGGCAACTGTCCAATCGGTGTTTTATGGACCGGAAATGAACACCAACTATCTTCCTTCACTACCTCTGGCAAAGCGAGACAAATTATTCAAATTTGGACGAACCGGATACTGAGACCTTCACCTTGGTCTCTGGTCATCGAATGAGTGGGCGTGTTGTTTGTTTATTTGTTTGTTTGTTTGTTTGCTTGCTTGCTTGCTTGCTTGTTTGTCAACTTAAAGGTGATGAGAGGAGAACAACAACATACCATGAAATCTAAAACGTACGTTCGACTTTCATACAAAAGTATTGTTGAGCGCACTATACGTTGTTGTGGCTATTTTTCGGTAGGATTATGTAGAATACTTTCATCCACCTCAAGGGTGATATCAATGATTGATTGTACATTGCTTAACGTCCCGACAGCAACAAGGCTTTCTCAGGACGTGCCTGCACTGCTTGTGAAAAAAATAAAATAAACAGAACATTGAATGTATGTCGCCATCCGGTCAAATACGTTAAATAAACCTAACACATGGGGCCTAAATAAAGCTAAGACCATTTAGCAACACACATCCAATATCAAGAGCTACAGGCAGTGCAGACAGTAGGGAGAGTTTTAAAAAGGCAAATACAGGTGAATGGACAAAGGGTAGACAGAAACACATGCCCCAGAATAGAGAGAAAAACCCACCCTGTGGGGCTGACCAGGGTGACCCTGGGAACTAAAAAATACCTAACCCCACCCAAGTCCCCCAGGGCAGACCCGGGTGGGGGAAAGGGTGATATCAAGCAAAATTGAAATTTGATTCCTCCGTAGGGCTCAGCAAAGGATGAATGGAGCTATTCACAAGACAACCCGGACCCACACTGGTTGTCTTCCTCGATTCGCTACCGCTAATATATCAGTGGTAACGAACCGATGGAGACAACCAATGTGGCCCTGACTCTGCCTGCACAGAAAATTAATGTTCATTTGCGCGCCAACATGGATACTCAATATCCTCAGTCAAGTCAGATTCCACAGTGGTTACCTCCCTAGATTTGCTCCGCACGATCGTGCGGAGCAGATCTAG
>BTPG01000001.1:69066572-69079072 GCA_036245525.1 Semisulcospira habei
TGAGAGCTGTCCTCGCTGTCAATGGTCTCTTGAATTATCTCCTATTGAAACAGTCTCGCAGATCTGTCAATGCGTCAGTGAGTTCTAAAAGGGGCGCAGTACATACGCGTCATTGATTTGTCAAACGTCATTTGTCATGACCTAAGTTTTAGATTTTGTCTTAGTTTTAGTTTTAATTTTATAATTTACGTGATATGAGTTTCACTTTCGCTTCATAGGTTTGAGAAAATGGTGAAAAAAATTAGAACTTCACGGTACAATATCAGTCTTGCTATAATTTGTGATAAAGCAGGTTGACTTTACCTAGCTACATGATATACTGAGGACACAGGTCACCTGCATGCTCTTCTGAAAGCGCTTCGATGTGTGTGTGGGTGTTAGTGCGTGCGTGCGCGCGCGCTCTAAACATCTCCAAGAGGCATAGATCCTCATGCGTCTGGAGGGCCCATGAGGATCTATTCCTCCTGGAGATGCGCGCATGCTTGTGTGTGAGAGAGAGAGAGAGAGCCGCGCGCGAGATAGAGAATTACGTAATATTTAGAGTATTATGTCAGTGTCTGCGTGGTGACGGAGTTGCCTCTTTTACGTCACCGCCACTGTCTGACTTTCTCTAGAAGTAAAGTTTTTTTTACTGTTTTATTTCTTTTCTGAAAAGAATTAATTTTTACTAAAGAAGTTGAAAGGATACAAAGATGGCTAACGAACTCATCCAATGTTTTTCTCTAAACTAGCAATATATGCAAAGTTCAAGCAAATATAACAAACAAAAATGACGGACTCCGAGCATATTGTAATTGAATGTCTCATTAAAGACATAAACAACCGTTTATAGGAACTTCCTATAAACGGTTGTTTATGGCTTTAATGAGACATGTGGTCACTGACATAATACTCTAAATATTACGTCTGGGTCAACCGACTTCCAAAAACGGTTGTTTATGTCTTTAATGAGACATTCGATTACAATATGCTCAGCTGAGGCTCTCTTTTTTTTTTTTTTTCTTTTTTCTGAGGCTCTCTTAGCCACCCACTTAAGAAAGTATTTCGCCAAGTTTCAAGCTTGAGTGTACAGAAATGTCGGAGATTCTCTTGTTTACATACATACGCACATACATACGCACATGTTTCGCGCCAAATGTACGTTCACCAGCGAAGTTACTGTAACTAGATATGACGTAATTTTTATCTTGTTACTTCAATTGTTAGAGGTTTAGCCTTCATGGACATGCTATTAAATTCGCCCCACCGCGACCCGTCCTAAAATGTCCGGCCTTCTATAAATAGAAGGGATTTAGAAAGATCTTTTGGGGGACTAGAAGCGCATGAAATTCACTCATGGCGTCCCGCATCAATAGCTGCGAAATTGTCGTATAGCGTTGCTGACGGCAACTCTATACTTTTCCGCAGCTATTGATCCGGTGCTCCTTGGATGAGTTAAATCTACTCCTTCCGCCGTCACTGACCTTTCATGCGTTTTTGTCATCAGCGCCATGCGTCCCCTCAGGCCCCCAAGGGTATATTGGCCAAAATAGCACAAACCTGGTCATTATTCAGTGCCGCATTTTTCCTCCAATACACCCCCCGAACTCCCCATGAACCCCCCTTCCCCCACCCCCACCCCCTCCCACCGAGCGGCCTGTACTTTCTATTCCCATGCTTTTCTGGCGCGTTCACGATCCAGGTGTAAGGCGCCTGAATGACCCTTACGTCAAATGAACCCAAGGTCAACCCACTTTAGTGAGGCAAATTTTCCTGTTTTTCATGCACACACACCCTTAGTGTCATTCCATTCCATCCCCTGCTATAAATGCGATTTTTGGCACGGTGTAAAGATTCAAATGATCCTTACGCCAGATTTACCCAGAGTCAATTTGTCGTGGCAAATTTGCCGTTTCCCATTCCCTCCGCCCCCGTCTGAGCCCCATCACCTGCTATTTACTGCTTTTCTGGCGCTTTCTGGCCCGGTGTAACGCGTCAAACCTATCCCTACGCCACATCAAACCAGGGTCACTCTGTCGCAGCAAACTTGCAAGTTTGCCGCGCCAGAGTGACCCTGCGTCGTTGTGGTGCAGCAGTTTTCAACGCCGAAGTGACCCCACCAGCTCGATCAAGCATAGCAGTTTATTATACCAAAAAGACCCCAGCAGCAAGTTTGCCACACACTGAGTCGAACTGGCGTAACAGTTTTCACGCCAAAGTGACCCCAGCTCGATCTAGCGTAGCAGTTTACCATACCAAAAAGACATCAGCAGCACATTTGCCACGCCAATTAAGTGACTTTGAGTCCCTCTGGCGTAGTGGCAGTTTTCAACACCAGCTCGATGTAGCGTAGCAGTTTGCCACGCCAGAAAATAAAAAAAAACAGCCGCAAGTTTGCTAGGCCAATTAAGTGACGCTGAGTCGATCTGGCGTAGCAGTTTTCAACGCCGAACTGACTCCGGTTCGATCTAGAGTAGTAGTTTGTCATGCAAACAAGACCCCAGCGGCACGTTAGCCGCGGCAATTCAGTGAAACTAAGTCGACCTAACGAAGTCTATCTGGCGTATCAGTTTTCACGCCAAAGGGACCCCAGCTCGATCTAGCGTAGCAATTTACCGCGACAGTAAAACCCTAGCCGCAAGTTTTCCACGACAGTCAAGTGACGCTGAGTCGATCAGCATCTTGGGTAACAGTTTTCACGTCGAAGTGACCCTCAGCTCGATCCCCATTTGCCACGTCCCCAGTGTGCAAAGGCCATCGAGCAGAGATTGGCCCGCACACGGCTGTGCGCGGGCCAATGACGTGGGCCCGAAGGCCTTTTGTGCATTGGGTCGGTCAAGAAGAAATAAGGTCACTTTGGCATACAGGTCATTATAAATATGGCTTGTTACACGGGACTGGGTCACTAGGTCCTTCGCATACGAAGTCAACGTTGAGGGCAGATTGTTTTCTTTCTGCGTATGAGTTGTTGTGTTTCACTCTAGCAGAGAAACAACAGCCAGTATGGAAGAAAAAAAAAGCCACGAGCTAATTTACGTCATCTGTCAAACTACAAAATCCGTTTCATTGCATCGCGGCGTTCCATTCCCGGGTGTTGCATGTTTCGCTTCGCTTCGTTTCGCTTCGCTTCGTTTCGCATTGCTTCGTTTCAAATTGCTTTGTTTCGCTTCGTTCCGTTTCATTTTGTTTCTTTTCGTTTCGTTTTGCTTCGTTTCGTTATGTATCGTACCATTTCGTTTCGTTTCATTTTATTTCGGATTTTAGAATTGTCGAATTGCATGGCATCATATGTGTTGTGGTGTGTTATTTCTGGCCTTACAGCGTTCATCCGAAAGGTCCAAAATCACAGACCTCCACGCACCTTCAAATTGTGGGAACTGAGATGCATGTCAACTCAGAACAGTTATTGTCCCATGTCAACAACTCCAGATATGAAATAAATGGAACGAACAAGTTCCTTTTGAAAAGAACTCACGATTTCAAGCTGAACATGCACCCCCTTGAGTTATCACGGTCGTTTCATCTCCTGCAACTGGCGTCGGACGCGAATGAGAGGAAGGTCTGTTTTCATTCCTAAGCCCAAACCGACCAGCTCCCTACTGCTTTCAGGGTTTGCGTGTGTACCGGCCATGTTGACAATAGCTCTTCAACGTCACTCCGTTTAATGTGCACGCCGTACAGATCTTAACGGGCCCTAGCAGTTGTTAAGGGCCCATGAAGACCTATAATGCGTCTTGCCACTATTCAAAGATAGTTCAATCACACCATCCACAAAGATAGTTCATTTACAACAGCCACAAGGATTTTAATATGGTTCTATGCCTATTGGTGCCGCAGAAAATCCAAGAAAGAAAGAAATATGCTTAGAGAGGACGAGTGCAACACAGTGCCTTAAAATGTTCGAGGATACATTGCAAAGGTAAGTAGCGCATTGTTATTTTATTTATTTATTTATTTATTTATTTATTTATTTATTTGGTCTGTACTTTCATTATGAAAATCTAACCCTTTGACTGTCGGTAGCGGTTTTTGTCGCGATGATTCCTACAGGAATCATCGCGACAAAAACCGCTACCGACAGTCAAAGAGTCCATAAATTGTGTTGTATTTTCTCTTTCTAAGTGTGCTTCTTTCTTTCTGTGGATTTTCTTTGCATTTGACACTGTTGGCAGCTGTACGCAGAAGAGTGTCTTCCGTTACGTTCAGAAGGCAGTGGTAAACTTCTGCCTCTGGTACGTTCGCCTGCTCACATGGCTTGTGAAAAGAAGAGTGGAAAAGCCTTAGCTGAGGCAAGACAACATTGATAACCAGTTGTATCGGTGAATGTTAGCAATCAAAGCCCGCCATGGAGCAGATCGCTGTAACACACCCAATTTTTTTTTTTTTTTGCACATTTGTTAACTCATTCAAAGGACCCCGCATTAATAGCTGCGAAAGCGTCGAAGAGCGTTGCTGGCGGCAACGCTATACGACATTACCGCAGCTATAGATGCGGGGCTCCTTGAATGAGTTCAATGCCCTCTGAAGACTTCATTGCAGTTCAGGTCGGAGACACATCGACCATGACAGTTCAAGGGTGGTGCCAGAATAGCTTGGCGCTTCTAGGCGCTGTATTAATGTATTTCGGGTTAAAGCCCTTTTTTCCCAAATATACATGCAAACGAATGCGCAGTTTTTTGTCCGGAATTCACTTATGTTGACCTGGAGTTCCATATCTTTGACAACAAAGTAGCATGCTTACTGTTTTATGGTGCAGCTTGACCTACCATAGTTGCAGAAAACTGAATACAAGCCAAAGTTGAATAACCTGTATGTGTCCTATGAAAACAAAAGACAGTAAGTCCATTTTGTGAAAGGCGAGATTTTCATTGTAATACAATGAAAATCTCGCTCTAAAAAAAACAGGACTCGCAGTAAGACAGACGTGTAACTCTTATCTTCGAGACTTGAGTTCTTCAGCTGGAGTAGGAAACAGCATGGAGCCGCCCAGCCCAGCGTCTTGGATGAATTTTATGGGTCGAACATTTCTGTGGTCTGCTTCTATCTGAGGTATCAGTTTGAGATTGACATTGACCTATGTATTATACGTGTAATATTAAATATTAATAATACTATCACTAATACAACTAATAATACAAATCCTAATCACACCAATACGTATATGACACTAATCATCATCCCATCATAATAACAACAATACTGATGATGATGACATGCATTTTTATAGAGAACGCATCTTAACAAGTTTAATGCCGAGACTGAAAAATTCAACACCACCCAACTGCAAGAGGTATGGATCCTCATCAGCCCCCGTAGTTGCGGGGCTCATGAGGATCTATACCTCTTGCTAAAACCACTTTTTATCCATGTTCCTCCGACGGCTGACGATCTTAGACGTTGAATTTATAATGGTTTCAAAAACACAGTCTGCGTCCACTGGTGGGTGAAGGGGTTACACATAGCTCTACGCACTCTTACAATGTACACGTGGGTCCTGCCTTCTTGGACGCCTGCAGCGGTATAGCGGCCCAAAGTGACGTTTGCGAAAAGGGCCCTCATCAGCTAAGGATAATACACTATACTTACCTTTAGGCACATGTGTCTAGAGTCTATTCTGATCCATAATTTTGCGATCTGAATGTGCTGTTCAGACACCCACCCCCATCCCCCATCACCCTTCCCTTCTCTTTCGTGGGCAAGTGGGCCCTACCTAGTATGAAAATCTTCCTACTGGCAGGACCTGCCTGTTGGTTTGTTTCGTCACAAGCCTCCCATAGTACTGTTTGTATGATAACCTGTGCTTTGGTACATGCGAGTCCACAGCGACAAGACATGGCTGTTATTTTCTTTGTGCTGTCAATATGTCTGATCGTGCCTGCCGCCTCGCAAAATCCGAAAAAGCATGGCACCGAGCCGGACAGAATACTGCCTGAGAAAATGGAGAACCTTGAACAGCTGCTGTCTCGCCAGGACGTGCATATTCGGCAACTGCAGGAAATGGTGTCGGCACTGACAGCCAGAATAACTACCCAGGAGGCCGAGAACAAAGATTTGAGACAGAGGGTTGTTTTACTGGAGGAGCACAAGTCAGCTGTGCATGATGCGTTCCTTGTTCCAAATCAAGAAATGGAAGGTGCAGTTTCCTCGCTTAGTATTAGGAGATATTCCTTGCCGACTTCACCCGTTGACAGCTACTGACGATACCGTTTGGCGGGAAAAAAAACGCGTAACTACGTCACTATCTAACTACGTAACTACGTCACTATCTAACAACGTAACTACATCACTATCTAGCTACGTAACTACGCGTCTTTTCCGCCGAACGTTATCGTCAGTAGCAGACAAAGGGTTCAGAAATCTCATTGTTCGCGCGTTGGACGTAGAGGGAGGGTGCGGGCCAAAGGCGGCCGGTGTCGGCCCGATGACCTTGTGCGCATTTTTTTTATTTTTTTTTTTTGGGGGGAGGGGGGAGAGAGATGTGTATTAAGTATGCGTTACCAGTGACGGATCAGTTCCTTCACAAGTTTGGTTTTTTTTTTGGAGCCTTTTAACCTCAAACATGATTTGCCTGCAGAGTAGCAGCGGCAAGTACGAAAAATTAATGGCCTGTGTGCTACACTTAGGGGTCTACATCATCCGTTGCCAGATAAAGTTTCACTTCATTTCATTTCATTTCAGTTTTTCATGATACAGCTTCCCGGTCAAATGCTGCAGAATCCTCAGACTCGGAGACCGAAGTAAACCAGACGGCTCATCAGGCGACTGCTAGCCCTAGCGACAGCAAAGTTCAGGTGCTCAAAACACAGAATTTGAAAAGCCGCGGTCTGACACGCAGTCATGATGTGTCCGCACGTTCCGATGACGGTGGTCCCCTGGAAACCGTGGTGAACCAGCTGGCTCAGCGGGTGACGGAGATGAGTGCTGAGGTGCAGACGATGAAGACTACATACTCCGCGGACATCGTGTCTCTGAAAAGCGCCGACCAGCAACACACTCACGCCATCCAAGAAGCGGCAAGTTCAGTCTACACGCGCTGGGGACGTACTGCTTGTCCAAGGTGTGTACCTTGACCTTTAACTCCTTGACTGCCGAGAAAAAGTAAACTGCAAGAGACATAGATCCGCCTGAGCCCCTGCAGATGCGGGAGCTCAGGAGGATCTATGTCTCTTGCTGAGACCATTTTGTATTCCTGTTCCTTGGAGGATTGTGTGGCTTTGGGTCGTTGAAAGAAGTTGAATACTTTTCCCGATCACGATGTGTTAGAAGGCTGTCTCAGTTCACGTGTGGTGATACGGGCTGTGCGATCACCGCCGTACTTTGACTGATTCGATGCCATGTCACAAGACGATCAGCTACTGAAGCAGGGTAAAAAGTAAGAGAGACCCCACTGTGGCATCGCACCACTTCGACGAGAGAAAAAAAAAAGTCGATTCTGAGGTTCAAATCTTTTCAAAAATTCATTGTACAAATAAATTAAATTATGCCCCCGCACCCTTCCTCCCCCTCCCCCAAGCAACTGCTGGGGCTCATGCGGATCTATGTCTCTCGCTGAAACCACTTTGAATCTATGTTCTAGACATGGCTGTGGGCTCTTTCTCGTTGAATTAACATAGATTTCATAAATGTCATCTGCGTCTACCTGCGGCAGCGAAGGAGTTAACTCATTAAAGGTGCCCCACATCAGTAGCAGCCGAAGTGTATAACAGTAAGCAAAGGTCCTCTGGCCCACGACGGCCGCAGTGGGCCCGCGCACGGCCGTGCGCGGGCCCACTACGGCCCTCGTGGGCCTGATGACGTTTTGCTACCGGGGATAGCTCTGCTACCGGTACCGCTATACGACATTCTCGCAGCTATTGATGTGGCGCCCATTCAGTGAGTTAATAATTAGGCACACATAACAGAGGCGTCTCTGCTGCCCTTATTGGCATCGGACTACTGTGCCAGGTAGGTAAGGTCAAATGGTTTGCCCTTGTTTTTTTCTGATGCCTGTGTATTTCAGACCAAACAGGTCACTGCCAAGCGTAGAAACAGTTTTGTCTTTGTTCCTTCGAAGCGTGTTTCTTTCTTTGATGTTTGTTTTTCCTTTGCATTTACACGCGTGTCAGTCTCACATTTGGTCATGTTTGCCCTCAGCTCCAACAGTCTCGTCTATTCTGGTGTGGTGGGCGGAGATTGGTACAAGAACTCAGGCGCCGCAACCAACTATCTGTGTCTTACCATGACCCCGGTCCTGTTCAGTTACCACAGCTCGGCCCTCTCTCAGCTGTACGGGGCCGAGTATTACACTGGAGACTCCCACGAAGGCAAAAACGCCGTGTGCTCTGTGTGTCGCTCCCCTCGTCCCACGCTCGTTGTGGTTCCTGGAACTAACGTTTGCTGGCCCGGCTGGACCCTGGAATACAGTGGCTTTCTCATGGCTGGTAAGTTCGAAGTGTGTGTTGGGGGGTGGGTGGGGGCTGGGGTGGAGGAGGAGGTGGAGGTGGAGGTGGGAGGCGTATGGGGCGGGAGGGGGGGGGAGGGTACCATCACGGGTTTACAATGATTTATTTTGCGATTCACTGACGAATCAGAAATTCAAGATAACAGCATTCATGTTTCACGAACGGAACCCAGTAAGCAAAGGTCCCGGGGCATACGACGGTCGCAGTGGGCCCGTGCGCGGCTGTGCGTGGGCCTACTGCGGTCGTCGTGGACCCGAAGGCGTTTTGCTACTGGGGAAAAGACGGTGGAGACAGAGGGTACCGCTTTTACTATATCCCTTTTGACTGGCCTCAGACCATTTGTCGATGCCCCGTCTTTAAAATCACCTTCGCGATGTTTTTCCCCAAAAGTTTAACTTCTTCTTTTATACTGTCCGAAAACTAATACAAACAGGCGTGATTTTGCGTTGGTAGAGAAAGTGTGTGTATGGATGGGTGGGTTGGGGGTGCGGGGGGGGGGGGGGGGCGGGTTGCTGGGCGAATGAAAGAAAAGAGGGTGAGATTGGTTCAGTGGTGGGGGACAGCCTACTTAACAACGTCCTTCCGCTGGCCGGAAACCAAATGACGGGGAGGGATGTGAAGGGAGGGGGTGGAGATGTTGCACTGCAATTAATAGTGTGGCAGCGGACGTTTCATTTTTCACGAAATAACCATGGCATGTTCACGAATCACGAGGATCTTATTTTGCCAGCAAGAAGCACACATTCTCATGAGCCCCTGAATAGAGCAAGGGCTCATGAGAGTCTGTGCTTCTTGTAGATGACTCGTTTGCTGGCCCGGATGGACCCATAATCTCTAAAACACAGTGGGTTAATTTCTCATGGCAGGTAACCACGAATACACTGCAGGCTCGGAGTACATCTGCGTGGACTCTGCCTTGGAGAACACCAGCGTGGGTGACGGGTGGCAGAACGGCGCGTACCTGGCTTACACGAGGACCTACTGCGGCTACAGTCTGCCCTGCACTCCTTATGTGGACAACAAGCTGGTTACGTGTGCCGTATGCTCCAAGTAGAAGATCAGTAATATATACTGTGTGACGCCTCACAGTCCAGTAGAGGTTAACCCTAAATTAGATAGGCCAGCCCAGGGAGGACTTGACTGACACTATCGAAACCTGCTACATCAGTAAAAACAAAGGTCATCGGACAGAAGTCGGCCGCATTGGGTCAGCTCACGACTGTGCGCGGGTCTTTCATGTGAACGTCGCTACTAGTGTTCGGACACAGAAAATCCCAACGAAGAAAGAAACACGCTTACAAGGACAATTACAGCACAGTTTATTCACACTTTGGCTGTCGGTAGCGCTTTTTGTCGTAATGATTCCTGCAGGAATCGTTGCTACAAAATCAGCTGCCGACAGCCAAAGAAGGGGGGATTTTTTTCAAGTTAGACATACGGGCAGTTACACAAAGCTCTGCTTATGAGATAAGATAAGAGATAAGATAGTTTATTGCCATATGTTTCCATGTACAAAACAATAAAAACATTGGAATTTGTTTTGATGTCAGTTACTAAGACTAAACACACACACACATTCACACACACACACACACACACACACACACACACACACACACACACACACACACACACACACACACACACAGTAACATCTGATTCAGTTAAAAACTGACTTACACGTTCGTTCTCACTCGCCACTCGCGCTCTCTCCAATTAGTCCGGTTGATCATAGAGAGCGTGAACAGCCAGAGGGAAAAAAACAGTTGCGGAATCTGCTGGTCCTGGTACTGATGGACCTGCACCTGCGCCCTGATGGTAAAATTTGGAAAAGCTCATTGCCAGGGTGGGTGGAATCACTGGAGATAAGACTTGCTCTACGTAAGAGACGCTGCTGGTACAGTGAGTCCAGGCTAGGAAGATCTCTGCCTATGATTTTTGAAGCGGTCTTGACCACCCTACTCAGTCTGATTTTCTCTTTGGCTGTGATGGAACCATACCAAACCGTGATCGAAAAGGTGAGCACGCTCTCAATCACAGCTCGGTAGAATTGCATCAACATGTGGGCACCGAGACCGAAACTTTTCAGACGTCGCAGGAAGAACAAGCGCTGCTGTGCGTTTTGGACGATGAGTTGAGTGTTTTCCTCCCACTTCAGGTCACATGACAGGGTAGTGCCAAGAAACTTAAAGTTCTGGACTGTTTCAGTGATTTCACTATTGATCACAAGAGGGGGAGGGGGAGGGGACTGTTTCTTTATAAAGTCCACAATCATTTCTTTTGTTTTGCCAGAGTTCAGTTCAAGGTTGTTGTTATTACACCAACTAATTAGAGTCTCAACCTGACTACGGTAAGCGGATTCGACTGAGTTTGTACTGTGGTGTCATCTGCAAATTTCAGAACTTTAGTACTGGCATGGCATGAAGCACAGTCATAAGTAAACAGGGAGTAGAGTATAGGGGAGAGCACGCACCCCTGAGGCGTGCCCGTGGATAAAGTGAGGGTGGATGACACATTTCCACCAATTTTAACGACCTGTGGTCTCATCAACAGGAAATCGAAGGTCCAGAGGCACAATGCCTCCGTAACTCCGATTTGCTGGATCTTCTGGTACAATTTGGATGGAATAATGGTGTTAAAAGCAGAACTGTAATCAACAAATAAAATTCTGGCATAGGTGTTTGGGATTTCAAGGTGTTGTAAAACATAAAACAAACCAAGAGTGACACCGCATCCTCCACGGAACGTTTTTCGCGATACGCGAATTGAAAACAATCCAGCAGAGGGTCAGTAAATGTTCTCAGAAACCGGAGGACCAGGCGCTCAAGCGTCTTCATGACAACTGAGGTCAGAGCGACCGGTCTGTAGTCATTTAGGGAGGACACTTTGGATTTTTTCGGAACAGGAATGATGGTGGACCTTTTGAAACACTTAGGAACAGTGCACTGAGAGAGAGACATGTTTAAAATGTAAGTAAAGACGCCCGAGAGCTGGTCCGCACAGTTTCTGAGTAAGCGTAGAAAAATGTTATCTGGACCGGCAGCTTTCCTGCTGTCTAGACGCTGAAACATGCACCTGACATCGGCGTCTAGAATAATGAAAGGTGGGTTCTCAGTATGACTCCTCTCCACAGAAGGAGGTGGGGTCATATTCTTTTTGTCAAAACGACTATAAAAGTTATTCAGAGTGTCTGGGAGAGACGCATCTGTAACGTCAGCAGTCTTGGAAGCTGGTTTATAGTTTGTAATGTCTTTGAGGCCTTGCCAGATGTCTCTAGGGTTACTAGCTGCGATTTTCTGTTCTAGTCTGTTTCTGAAGTTGCGCTTGGCAGTCTTAATTGCTTTTAGTACTGCATACCTGGCTTGTTTGTACCTTTCTCTGTCCTTGTCTTTGTATGCGTCATGTTTTTCCTGGAGTTTGTGTTTAATGTCTACTGTAAACCATGGCTTGTCATTAGGAAAACTCTTGCAGGTCTTGGTGGGAATACAGAGGCTCTCACAGAAGGCAATGTAGTCAGTGACAGCCTCTGTGTACTCGTGAATGTCTGATGTTACCTCCTTAAACACATCCCAGTCAGTGCACTCTAGACAGCCACGGAGTGTTTCAGCTGCCTCAGGTGACCATTGTTTGATTGATTTATGGTGTCTGTGTATGTGTGTGCGTGCGTGTATGTGTGTGTGCGTGCGAGCGTGCGTACGCGCGGTGTGTGTGTGTGTGTGTGTGTGTGTGTGTGTGTGTGTGTGTGTGTGTGTGTGTGTGTGTGTGTGTGTGTGTGTGTGTGTGACACCAACTCAAAATGTTGGCATTTCATCAAAGAAAAGAAGAATAGAGCATTGTGTACTTGTTTGTTTGTATACATGTCTATTTTTTTTTTTAAACTCATTCAGCCCCGACACACCACAGCCAGACATGGATCGAGCATGGGTGGTGCCAGAAGCTATTCTGGCAACATCCTTGAACTATCATGCTCAATTTGTCTCTAGAATTGTAATACAGTCCTCCAGAGGGCAACTGCAAAATGTGGGGGATTTCGGTCCTGGAGAAGAATGTGTTAAAAATAATAAAAATGTAATTGAATTG